>JAEQBH010001465.1:0-600000 GCA_016808115.1 Tetrastigma voinierianum | reverse complement strand
GGAATAGTGTTAGTTTAAAGTACTACCGGTGAAGCCTGTGCCTAGTGCCTGTGACAAATATTCCCAAAATAAGAAAGGGTATCATCTCAGCTCAAATCCAATCTGATAACATATATTCAGAATCACGCCTTGCAGCCCGCATATGCCACGTTAAAAAACCAAGAAACAGGTATCAACATAACCGACTGACAACATTTGACCGGGAAAGAACCGTCGTCGTTATCCAGAATAAGAACTGAGGATCCATCAAATGATCCATTAACCAGTTTCTATCATTACATTACGCCTCTATTAATCAAGATCCCCGGTGGACCTCAAGTTAGCAAGGGGAAAAGGCCATCTCTCGCACATAGATCTATTCGCCAGGTTGTTAGCCACATTCTGAAAGCTAGTGATTATGAGCCTGACATTATTCCAAATGATAGAGAAAATAGAATCATCAGTAATATAAAGGTTGTCATGGACTCTAACATTTCGCTGTCTCCACAAGTGATAAATGGTAGCTCCCCAAGAAATCCTCTTAGTGATAGAGCAGCAGAACACATTCTCTACACCCAAATACCCATCGAAATTTGTTCTCCCACCTTCTCGGTAACCTATATTGCCCACACAACCTAAGAACCCTCCTCCAGATTCCAGCTATAAACTGGCATTTAAAGAATAAATGGTTCCTATCTTCAACATTAGCCCGGCAGAAAACACAAGAGATAGAGTTGATGAGACCCCATTTAAGGAGCTTGTCTTGAGTGGATAGTCTGTCTTGGATAACAAGCCAAGTTATGAAGGAATGCCTTTAATATCCTCAGAGAAGAACCAAACAAGAATGCTGCACAAGAGGCCCTCAAGGCGCGTGGTCCGACAGAGTTCCGCAGAGCCAATAAAGAAAAACACCTAATCCGAGACTAGACCAAGATATAACATCCTCTCTAGAGGTATCAAGAGGGGTAGTCGTGAACAATCAAACGTTTTAGTGCTATGAGATCAGCCGAGACAAAGAATAAGCTAATTCCCACCTAGTACCATCCACATGATGTACAACATAAGCATTCCTATGTATGGCGGTCACAGAGAATCCTTTCACCTAAAAGAGTGAAAGGATCGACCTGGGTGGGTTCCAAAATCATGCCATAAGAAGGTCCCAACACGATTACACACTCTATGCCTGATAAAGGGTCTCACCTTATCCCTCAACTGAAGAATCTTTCGCCAGCTCCAAGAACATCTCGAAGGAATGTTGGCATTCTAGATACTGCCTTGCCTCAATAGAACCTCCCGCACCCAAGCCACCCAAATAGAGTCTTTCCTATAGAAAATATTCCATATGTGCTCCATGATAGCGACATCATTCCAATCCTTTATACAACGTTGTACTCAAGACCCTCCTCCTCCTAGGATCGACAGAGAGACTCTCAAGCCCACCTTAGCTCTCCGGGCATTCATGAGATTCTACCCACCACGTAAAACCTGTTAAAATTATGTTGAATCTTATAACATGTAATGATTCGCGCTACGTGAGGGGGAAGTCGCGAATCAATATTTATACCTACCTTCCTAACGTCGTGAGCGTTACCTGCAGATAGTGGTTCAGACCAATTACGTGGATGGGTTTTCGCTCAAATGATTTGTGTAATGATTCAAAATGGTGAGGATTTCATTTGGATTTTCGGATTTGCATAAAAAGTGCTGCTGATGTTGTCACTAAGCTAATCGGTGCGCTTTAAAATAGTTGTAAAAGCAAGACCTTGAAGTTTTGGTCACCAGTTTGGTATGATGGGGGTTGTAGAGGTGTCCTCGGGTTATTTCTCGTATTAGGAAAATGACATATAGTCATTTCCAAAACCTGGATCTTTTGCTTAACTTAAAAACCAACCCTTAGTAAATATTCCTATTTGAACCATAGCATTTTTACCGAGCATTTAATGTTCCCCAGCTTGAAAATAAAGCATTTAACCTACTTTCGGGCTAGTAAATGACATCTAATGGATGTCATGTATCTAGCAATAAGAATAAATACATCAACCCTAAAGCATGCCAAGTATTGACTCAAAGAAAATACATTGGGAATAGCATTTAACCTAGTTTTGATAGTTTTGAATACTAAATACGCCAGCACTCGCTTCATGAAAACAGAGGGAACTCGCAAACCCTCATCAACTGGGCCTAGCAACCCCTCCTCTTCAAGGTTTTGAGGCTTAGCTCGAACATCCTCAGAAGGTTATCTCAAGGGTGTGGAAGGAGGCTCGTTCGCTGTCCTCTCCAACACATTATAATAAAGAAAGGTAGAAAATGAGGGAAAGAGGAGAGAAGAGAGAAAATGGAATCAAAACAAAGGTAAATGGTAAATCGCAAGTAACAGAATAGTTTCTTTTACAAAATATTCATAACATGTTTATATAGCCCCACAAACATGCGAAAAATACCAAAATAACCTAAATAATATGATTACATTGAGGGCAAAAGAGGAATTAATCAAAACGGAGTCGTTGGGATCACAAAAATACGATGCAGAATTTCGCTATGCATAGGAAATTTCTCGCCATGATAGCGAAAAATTCAGCATATAGTGAAAAAAATTCGCGATATTGCAAAAAATTTCGCTATCGCTGCGTAAATTTTAGCTATCGCCATGAGTACCGCTATGCTCGCTAAATTGCCATTCTGTCGCTTACTTCCTTCATCTTCCAAATTCGCATTATGTATCTTTCTAGCTTGCTATTTCTTCATCCCAAAGCTTGATGAAATCGGGACAGAATTCATACGAACTTTGACATAACAGCACAATTTCGATGCCGCTTTTGATATGATGGTAAAGGTTTACTTAAACCTACAAAACTATCAAAAACAACCCCAAATCGCAGTACTAAAGGGACCTACACAGGCCAATCGGTTAGTCATCATGGATTAGCACGCAAAGCACTCAAACCTATACCTTAAATAGGACTCAAAATAACACTTTTTGGGTACTAATCACACCCCCCAACCGACACATTGTTAGTCCCTTAGCAATGCTAAAAATAATAAAGGGAATATAGGCTATGCTTTTGCAAAAAGAGTATTTTGTTCAAAAAGTGTGTGTACAAGTGAGGCTTTACCTTCAGTATGAAAATTTTGGACTTTGTACAAAAACCATCATGAGAGAACAATTGCCATATAGGAAGTTTCGTGGCAAAGATCACCTGGGTGGAAGTCAACCTGAACTTCCACCAAAATCTAAGTGTTTTTAGGTCACTAGTTTGAACCAATAAGCTACTAAGCTATTCCCTCCTAAACCAAAGTTACACGCTGTGACCTTAAACTCGATGACCAACTTAAATAGATCTCGCCTACACTCTTTATTTCTTACTTTGATTGTATTGTAGGGTGCACGCTGGAAAACTCGACTTCACCAGTCCGTGGGGTCCAATCGATGACTCCCAACCAATTAAGGTTTAGGCATCGAGTCAAAAGGATCTTACCGATCGCTAACTCTTCGTGCTTCACCTCTGACTCGAATGATTTCGAGAATTCAGCACCTACATAAACTCTCGCAAACCCACCCATCCACCCATGTAGCGAACACTAAGTCGATGACTCCCAACCAGTTGGCTTAGGGCACCGGGCTTCAAAGGCTTTCATCATATACCCCTCGGACTGTGTTCGGGTTTCAAGGTAAAGTGTCACGGCTTTCCATTCTCTTTTTATTCTTTCTTTTCTTTGCTTTTTCTTTTTCATTTGGAAGACTTCATTGGTCTTCTTTGTGGGTACACATAACCTATTATGGGTTGTCAACGAATCTAAGGCCTGGGTTTTGGCAAAGTAAAAGAGGTATGCGCTCAACCCATCGATGAAAAACCGGATGTGCACTCAGGTGTGATTGAATAAATAATGGATGGACAAGGTTGAATACTTCGGGAATCTCAACCAACCAAATACTTAATCATGCATGGAACTATTCTAGCTTTGATGGTAGCATACAAAGGCTTCAATTTTTCAACTCAAGGTAAAGACAAACCACCACAATAAAGGTCAAAAGAGATGCGAAAGTGAAGAAAATAGATTTGTATTATATATATCAAGGTGATTTTACAAAATTCTTGAATTTTGCAAACATAAACAACAGTTTCTATATTAACAAACAAATTTTGGGCTTTAATGGCATGCATTACCAAAGAAACTGAAAATCAAAAGTATGAACATTACTTTCAACACAAGCCGTCCCAAGATGGGAACGAAAGTTAGGAGGACTGAGTGGTACCTCCTCACCTTTCATGTGGGCAGAGAAGGAACATCCCTAGCCTGGGCAGGCTGAGGTGCGCTGGTGAAGTGGTTGATGTTGCTACAACTACCAACACAAAGCAAAACATGCCACTCAACTGATTACCATAAGATTTTTAACAAAATAGAAACTTAAACAAGACTAAGCAATTAAATTATGGCTTTGGCACATCATAGAGCCACTCCTAAATGTGTAGCTCATGGGTCTCTGGCGAGGGTCCAGAAGGAGAATTCTCCCGACTACAAATTTGCTGCACAACATAGGCTTCACCTTCTGGTCCATTAACCTTGATCACCCTATTATCATTTGGATTGAGTAGATCTATCAACTATCGGGGTGTGCTTGTTGAACGATGAATGGGCCCGTCCATCGTGACTTGAGCTCGCTTTTAAATACGGAGTTGAATCATACAAAGAGGATCGTCCTCATGAAATTCTTGCAAGTTATCATTTGATAATGCCATTTTTTCGATCTTTCTTGCAAAATCAAGTAGGTAATACTCGGTATTCCAACCTACTGAGATCGCACCTTGTTCATCTCACTAACCATGTTCAGCTGGATTGCCTACCATGCTTTATATCGATTTCCACTCGGAAGACACGCTCCCGCCATAGACCAACCGATAAGGGGACATTCCAAGAATCGCTTTGAAAAGTCAGTTCGTAGGGCCCACAAAGGAACTGCTAAATCTGAGGGACCAATCTTTTCTGTTGCTATTCACCACCTTCATTAGAATGGTCTTAATCTCCCTGCTGGAAAGCCCCATCGACCACTTGTTCGAGGATGGTAAGGGTAGCCACTGTGTCACACCGATTTCCACTGCAGATTTATGTTATTTTACTTCATCTCTTTTCACAACTTGAGTCTAACATAGACTCTTTCTAAATCCAACACTTTGCATAAAAGGCTACCACTGTACTCTACACACCATATATATCAACCCAGATTTCTTCAAACCCGAGTCCAGTAACCCACTCGAGTAATCGCCTAGAAACATAATTAAAACTCAACTCAGTCTCAAAACATATATATACATATCCAGACGAGGTAAGTCCTCAATGCACCCAAGACTATACACATTCAAGCACTTGATCAAAATAATATTTACACAAAATCCCAAAACTTTCTACAAAGTGTCCCAAACTAATCATAAGCCAAATATACAATGACCCATGATCGATATGAACTGTCCAAAATATACAGTGTGAACCTCCACACAACACTAGATGTTCCTCAAAATGTATGCCCGACCACCAAAGATGCTAAGGTCGACGCACAATTCCCAACCCAAAACCCCGCAAGTCAAATCCTCAAGTCACGCAAATTGGTCTCGACCAGATCTAAGGTGGAGGGAATAATGGGGTGAGTTCCGACAACTCAAAGGAGTGAATCCCATAACAAGCCATGCTTATAAAAAATGATTTCAAAATAAATACAAATAATTCAACACATCTCAAAACATGAGCATTTTCAATTAATAGGTTGATGTGGAAAGAAATGGATGCAATACTACCACTATCTCACCCTCATCAAGGACTCTTTGGGCTTTCACCCAGGACTAGCCGATCATCCTCGAACAACGACAAATTGTCGGGACTTACTACCCAGTGGATATGCCCACATCCCTGTATAACGCACAAATTGCTGGACTTACCACCCAGGATATGCCCACATCCCGTATATCCGTGGACCTTTCCGACTACAACCTGTGGACTAGTCATAGTCCCGTGTCCACTACATCAATCCGACTCACACGCCCCATACCCATGTCATGCTTTAAACAATTTCACAAAGCATTCATCCACATGGATATTTACTAAACATCATAACAAGACCAAAGAATTCCATATAGATATAAAAATATACATTTATATATATCATTTAGAAAATCATACGCTTCAAGCATGGAATGGCATTGCACTTCAGCAAACCATGGTATACAGGAGAAGGTTACAAGATCCCCTACCTCTTGGATTCAAAATCCACAAGTCTCCCAAGGAAGTCAAACCGAGGCTACTCCAAAGGATCTCGCAATTAACAAGTCATAAGATTTCTAAATTTCTCAAACAATCCGGTTACATAAAATTACCCAATTGGTTTATTACTACTTCACCACTCAAATCACACATATTCTTATACCTACCAACATAAACCTTGATCCTTCAAGAGCACTCTCTTTTACAATTACTAATATCAACATTTAACACCCCTTATTAGGGTAACACAAACAGCACACACAACACTCAGACTGCTTCAAATTTCTATCTCAAGACCCCTCTTTTTTTTCTTTTTTCTTAACTACCATTTTGACCTCAGCCATACATGTTTTTGTCTACTATGGTCTATCCAAAAGTTCCCCTATCTCTTAGCTCTTTCCATAGCCTCTGAATCAGGTCATTCGGACTCGAATCAAGAGTTATGGTTTTTACACTCCGACCCTCCTGCAGACCATTTCTGTGGACAGAATCTGTCCTCACTTCACCCTTACTTTGATGAAATTATGGGAACAAATGAGCCTGCAATGTTGGCCACACTTCTTTCATGAAGTTACGTCCCTATGTGGCTACTTTGAGAGGGGATTTGAATCACCCATTTGGATCAATATAACTCAACTTATGACTCAAAATGGTGAACTGCTCCGGTAACATGGGACAGAATCTGTATCTGACTTTCAACCTCAAATCTAAGGGTCTTATGGTAGGATTTAGTTCTTGGTTACTTCTAGACATTCGAAGGGCTAGGTCTTGGGCTTCTTTTTCCAACTGAATCATCCAGTCTGGAGTTCTTAGGGCCAACTTATGGCCAAAACACTGTCATGGGGGTCAAGGGAAAGCTGACAAAGCACCTCCCTTAGACACACACACACATGCCATCTTCTACAAAACTGGTCTTTTACAATTTAGGGTTCCAATTAAACACACTTTTTATCAAATCTAGGTTAGGATGTAATCCCAACAAAACCCTAGAATATAACCAGTCCATAAGAAATACAAACTAAAGCCTCAAAGATCATGTTTACATAATCTTAGTGAACTTTTCCACCAAAAACCAAGCTTCCTTCAAGCCATTTCTCCTCCTTCTCTAGCTTCCTCTAGAACTCTCTCTCACTTTCTAAATTTCCGTGCACTTTCCACTTCCTAGCAAGAAGGTCTAGCATCCAAACCAAGAGAAATTGGTTTGCTTGGCACATGGCAAGCTCTTCATGCACTTGCCATGTGTCAAGATCTCCTACTCATGCATATATGAGGTGTCATGCCCTCATGATGCCATAGCCAAGAGGATATTACAATTTAGTCCCTCTCCACTAACAAAGTTTGTCAAAGTGGTCCTTCAATCACATACTTTAATTACAAACCCTAACAAACCACTAAACTACCTAATTGCATAATCGACTCCACATGCCACAAAAATGCAACGAACACACTTTGCTAATCCTAATTAAACCAACCATTAAGATGGCTAATCTTAATCACAATTTAAAATATCATAGGGCATAAGTTGCATTTTCTCCCAAAATCCTACTTGAATATAACAAAACATATACTGTGCAAGTTACATTCCTCCCTTTACAAAGAATTTGCCCCGAAATTAAACCGTACTAACCTGTGAACAGTTCCGGATACTTCTTCTTCAGACCGCTTCTAGTTCCTATGTAGCTTCTTTTCCCACTCCATGGTGTTCTACAATTTCTACTAGGAAATAATTTTTGTCTCAAGAACACGCGTTCCTCGCATCTAGAATCTCCCTTGGTCGCCTTCATATTTCATATTCTCTTGCAAATTCAGCTCTTCAAGTAATCTAGTATGTGCTAAACATCCGCTCATACTCAAGAATAATGAAATGTGGAATACATCATGTATCCCAAACAACTGCATGAAGAGCTTAATCGGTAAGCTACCTCTCCAACTCTTTGAGAATCTCAAATCGGACCAATGTACCTAGGACCGCTTCCCTTTACCAAAACGAAATATTCCTCATGAGGCGACACTCAAAACACACGGTCCTTAACCCGAAACTCTATGGTCTCTCCTATGGTCAAGATAACTTTTCGCTCTCGCTTCAGGCTGCCAAGAGCCCGTCACTCTGACACTTATCTTCTCTCGCTGCTTCCTCGCACCAACTCCGGACCAATCAAAGTAGCCTCCCGATTCAAATTCAAAGACATAGCGATCTACGGCCTTCCATAAAGAGCTTCCATATGGTGCCATCCTATCATCAAGCCTCGAAACTATTATTATACGCAAACTCAATCAGAGGCAAATGGTCCATCCAACTCCCCGAAGTCTAACACACATGTCGAAGCATCTTCCAGAATCCGAATCACTCTCGCATTCTCGTCTGGCCACCGAGGGGTGAAATGTTGTACTAACTCAACTCCGTTCCTAAAGCTTTCTCGCAAAGATCACTGTGACCGGGATGTAAACCCGAGTCCCTATCTGACACAATGGAGAGAGGTACACCATGCAACCTCACAATCCCTCACATACAACTTGCTCAAAGTAAGAATGTAGTCGGTTGGTCCTTATTGCTAAGAAATGTGCTGATTTAGGTCAACCTGGCCAACAACCACCCAAACACCATCTTTACCCCGTGAGTCTTGAGCAAACCAGTCAATGGGTCCATCGTCACATGATCCCATTTCCATTCTCGCTGACCGGTAACGGCCGCAACAGCCTCGCGCCGGGGTCTCCGGTGCTCAACTCACTTATTGGCACGCAACACTTGGAGACGTAAACTCGCTACGCCTCTCTTCATCCCATGCCACTCAAAATCGGGCGCCAAGTCATGGTACATCTTGTCTCACCAGGATGTACCGTGAACCGAGAGTGATGAGCTTCCCTCATCACCTCCTCTCTCAACTGTGCATCATCCGCACAAAAACAATCTGTTGAGAAAATAGATTCCTCCATTTGCATGAATGCTCCACCCTCTCGTGTGCATCACCCGGCTACCACTTCATGAAACGTAGCCCTCGCTTCTTATCACTCCGGTACCCTCGACGACCTTAGAAAAAACCGCTGGTCGAGCTACCAACGATAAAAACATGCCCAGGCTCATCCCTATCAAAGCACGGGTGGAACTCGCTTGATGTAATCATACATCTTCCACTCATAGCTTCATCAAACCCGAAAGGATGCTCCTTGATTTTCTACTCAAGGCATCACGACTACTCGCTTTTAATTCCTGTGGCAGAAAGAAAAGTCAAAGTCTTCATGCAGCTCCCATCCACCTTCTCGCCCTCGGCATTCAAATCTCTCTCAGAATATATACTTCAAACTCTTGTGGTCAGAGAACACTTCCAAACTTTCACCATACAAGTAGTGCCGCCATAACTTTAGGGCAAACACTCATCAAGCAAGAAGCTCTAAATCGCGCTGCAATTCCTCGTTCATGTTTCTCTTTAATCGCTCTAGAGGCATAGGCAACCACTCTACTCAGATAAGTACACACCCCAAGCCAACCCTTGAGCATCACGTAAAACCGTGTACTTTCCCCCACTCACCTGAGTAATCAACACTGATGTAGTCAATCTCTTTTTCAGCCTCCCGAAAGACTCAGACTTGTCATTCCAGCTTAAAGCTCACTCCTCAAGGTGTTACCTAGTCATTGGACATGCAATCCCGGAGAAGTTCTCAATAAATCGACGGTAATAACCTACCAATCCAAGGAAGTCGCTGTGATCTCAAAGACACTCGGGTCGCTCCCACCTCATCACGCCTCGACTCACGGATCCACTAAATACCTTCCCTAGACACCATGTGCCCTAGGAACTGGATTTCTTGTAACAAGAAATCACACTTCTAGCTTTCAAGGCGCTAACTGATTCTCTCGCACTGTGAGCGCCAACTCGCAAATGCCGCTTATGTTCACCGACTTTGAATATATCATGATGTCGCCCACAAATTACCACAACCGATCCGTGATACTCTGACGATATATCCTATTCATCATATCCATAAAGGTACCGGAGCATTAGGTCAATCCAAAGTGGCTGACAACAAACTCAAGGCGTTCCATACTGCGGCGAAAAGCAACTCTTCGATATCTGAATCCCGTACTCTCAACTGATGATACCCAGATCTTAGATCAATCTTCGAGAAGTAACAAGCCCCGTTCTTCACCGTTACTCTATTTAACTTCCGATAATCCACACATAACCGTAGCGTTCCGTCTTTCTTTTTCACGAACAATACTGGAGCACCCCAAGGCGAGGTACTCGGTCGGATGAACCCTTTACCCCGCACCCTTTAAACAGAGGTTCAACTCCTTAAGCTCAACCTGAGCCATCCCAAATGGAGCTATTGAAATGTGATCAAGCATCGGATACAAATCGATGGAGAATTCCATCTCTCTATGGGGAGGTAATTCCAGCAACTCATCAAGAAATACATCAAGAAGTCACACACTTGTGGAATACAATCCATTCTACCTTCCTTTTACTCTCCCTGCATAGTAAAAGGAAGTATCGGGCCCCCATTTTTCTCAACCACTTTTTTCCATCTCTATCAACGATCGAAGCCCGATCAAACTTCTAGATCCGTATAGCCGACACGTGATCACAACCAACTGAAGGTCACTTTCTTCAAAAAATGCCTTAGACCGCATGATGTGGGGCCAATCCAATCCATTCCCCACAATCACGCCAAACACTGCCATATGTAGGAGTACTAAGTCAATCAAGATTTCGTATCCCCAACATTCAACACACAACCACTGCATCCCCACTTAGCTTCCATCATGCCACCCATAGGTGTCTCAACAAACAAAGGACAAGAGAGTGGTGCAATCTCTAAGTCCAAAATGGAAGCAAAAGAAGTAGATATAAATGAACGTGATGCACCCGAATCAAACAACACATGTGCCTAAGGCTATAACACAAACCATACCTTCCACTAGCACATTAGGCCTGATCCTGAGCTGTCACAAGACTCGCTCCGAGACCCTGGCCCGGGCAGATGCGCCTTCCTTCCCGAATCTCCTCCCTCGGGAGGCCGTCCTCCTTGAACACGCGAATGGTTTACTGGCCGAACCGACTCGAGGAGGCCGGGGTGTTCCACGTCGTGAACCCAGTGGCACCACCTCGCGTCCCGTCGCACCACACTCATAACACGTCCGAGGCCCCATAAACCCTTAACTCCAGATCTCTAATCGCTTGCTCTTGTTGCATGGGCAACCACCGTGACCATTCATCCGGGCGCCAGCTCCTTATCCCCTCGACCTAAAGTCACAAACCTCGAATTCTTATTTCTTCCTTCTCGTAATTCCTCAAGTCAAGCCCTCTCAATAATCAGGGCTCGTGCCACCACCTCACTGTAGGTGCGGAGCATGAAAGGAGCCACCTGAGCCCGAATGAACCACCTCAACCTCCCGAACCGTTTCATTCTCATTTGCTCGCTGCCACCACATGCCGTGCATACACCCCGACACGCAGTAAACCGGGAGGCATACTGCCAGTCATAAACCCCCTGCCGCAGTGCACAAACTCCGATCTCTTCGGTCTCCTCATGGCCTCAGAAAGCATCGCCAAGAGTAACTCCTTCGAACCGAAGTCCACCCCATGTGTGGCACATCAAGGGTGTTCTTAACCATATCCCACCAACTATCACCTCGCCCTCAACATAAGGACGCTAGAGAAAGTCTCCGTCCCGTGACTCCCAAGACATCCGCATCTTCTTCACTTTATCCAATGCTCAGCCTCAAGGAAATTGACACCACCCCGAAACACTGGGGGAATAAGTGCCTTGAAATCCTTGATCAACCGCACGTCCATCTTCTCCGGAATGACCCTCGGAGGTAACGCCACGCTCTCTCCAGCCCCATCCTCTCGAATCGTGAAGAGTGATCTCACAGTCAGTTCACCTTTTGTCAGCCCACTCTTCTTCCTCTATTCATTGTCTCTATATAAGAGAATAGACAATCAGTTATCACGATGTCAAGTAAAAGAACCATTAATAACTCTAGGTTCTCGACATCAATTTATTATAGCTATGCAATTCCTACCGCTATCGACCTAACCTGGCTTTACCCGACCATAACACCGTACATGGTATAAGAATCATTACACACTAGCCAATACTATGTCAAAATCCATACAAGCATTATAATATCTAAACTCATTATATCATGCTTGTAATCACACCTCAACATGTTATCACATAACTTCGTGTAAACATGTTATCATAAATACCTTCACTAGTTGTCGCGCTAGGAAGCCTTATACCATGCCATGTATGAAAATCATATCATCACCCAATAGCACAATCTAGCACTAAAACCAAAGCTCTCATCATCATAGCTTAAAGTGTGCCTTAGAACTTATGTGTACTCTATTGAATTTTCCTTAATCTCCCAAGGATTTATCCCTTGCTCGATAGCCAACTTATCACACTCGATTTCCACTTGGCAGGATTTATGTTATTTTACCATCTCTTTTTTCACAACTTGAGTCTCTACTAGGACTCTTCTAAATCCAACACTTTGCACAAAAGGAATACCAATACCCTACACACCATATATATCAACCTCGTATTTCTTCAAACTGAGTCCAAAAACTCCACGGAGTAATCGCCTAGAAACATAATTAAAACTCAACCTGTGTCTCAAACATATATATTATCCTGTATTGAGGTAAGTCCTCAATGCACCCAAGATCATACACTTACACTCGATCAAAATAATATTTACACAAATCCCAAACTTTCAAAGTGTCCCAACCAATCATAAGCCAAATATACAATGACCCATGATCGATATGAACTGTCCAAAATATACAGTGTGAACCTCCACACAACACTAGATGTTCCTCAAAATGTACGCTCCTCCGACCACCAAAGATGCTAAGGTCGACGCACACTCCCCCAACCTCCAAACCCCGCAAGTCAAACTCAAGTCATGCAAATTTGTCTCGTACCCGCATCTAAGGTGGAGGACAATGTGCAGTGAGTCTGACAACTCCGCAGGAATCCCATAACAAGCCATGCTTATAAAAACATTTCAAAATACAAATAATTCAACACATCTCAAACATGAGCATTTTCAATTAATATTAGGTTGATGTGGAAAGAAATGGATGCAATACTACCACCATCTCGAATTTCATCGCTGACTCTTTGGGCTTTCACCCAGTGGACTAGCCGATCATCCCTCGAACAACGACAAATTGCCGGGACTTACTACCCAGTGGATATGCCCACATCCCGATAACGCATAAATTGGTCGGGACTTACCACCCAGGATATGCCCACATCCCGTATATCCGTGACCTTTCTGGGACTACAACCCAGGGACTAGTCATAGTCCCGTGTCCACTACATCAATCCGGACTCTCACACAGTCCCATACCCATGTCATGCTTTAAAACAATTTCACAAAGCATTCATCCACATGGATATTTACAAACATCATGTACCAGTTAATTCAAAGAATTCCATAGATATAAAAATATACACATTTATATATATCATTAGAAAATCACACAGTTCAAGCATGGAATGGTACAGAATTTCAGCAAACCATGGTATAAGCAGGAGAAGGTTACAAGATCCCCTACCTTCCTTGGATTCAAAACTACAAGTCTCCTGCTGAAGTCAAAACCGAGGCTACTCCAAAGGATCTGCAATTAACAAGTCATAAGATTTCTTAGCCTCAAACAATCTGGGTTACATAAAATTACCCAATTGGTTTATTACTACTTCACCACTCAAATCACACATATTCTTATACCTACCAACATAAACCTTGATCCTTCGAGCACTCTCTTTACACTACAATATCAACATTTAACACCCCTTTATTAGGGTAACACAAACAAGACACACAACACTTGTAATTGCTTCAAATTTTCATCTCAAGACCCTTTTTTCTTTTTTCTTAACTACCATTTTGACCAGCCATACATGTTTTTTTGTTCACTAAGGTCTTCTGTCCAAAGTTTCTATCTCTAGTTTCCCATAGCCTCTGAATCAGGTCATTCGACCTCGAATCAAGAGAGTTATGGTTTTTACACTCCGACTCCCAGACCATTTCCTAGTGGACAGAATCAGGTCCTCACTTCACCCTTACTTTGATGAAATTATGGGAACAAATGAGCCATAATACACACACTTTCTTCATGGTGAAGTTACGCCCTATATTACTTTGAGAGGGATTTTAATCACCCATTTGGATCAATATAACTCAACTTATGACTCAAAACGTGAACCGGCTCTTAACATGGGACGAACTGTGATCTGACTTTCAACCTCAAACTAAGGGTCTTATGGTAGGATTTAGTTCCTCGTTACTTTATTACATCTGAAGGGCTATAGGTCTCGGGCTTCTTCTCCAACTGGAATGATCCAGTCTGGAGTTCTTTAGGCCAACTTACGGCCAAACACTGTCATGGGGTCAAGGGTGCCGACAGCACCTCCCTTAGACACACACACACACGCCATCTTCACAAACTCGGTCTTTTACAATTTCAGTATTCCACCAAACACACTCTTTCATCAAATCTGTGGTTAGATGTAATCCCAACAAAACCCTAGAATATAACCAAAGTCCATAAGAAATACAACTAAAGCCCTCAAAGATCATGTTTACATACCTTAGTGAACTTTTCCACCAAAACCAAGCTTCCTTCAAGCCATATTTCTCCTCCTTCTCTCTCTAGCTTCTCTCTTAACTCTCTCACTTTCTAAATTTCCAGAATTTTCAATTTCCTAGCAAGAAGTTGGTCTAGCATCCAAAACCAAGAGAAATTGTTTGCTTGGCACATGGCAAGCTCTTCATGCACTTGCCATGTGTCAAGATCTCCTACCATGCATATATGAGGGTGTCATGCCCCTCATGATGTGCCATAGCTCAAGAGGATATTACAATTTAGTCCCTCTCCACTAACAAGTTTGTCAAAGTGGTCCTTCAACACATACTTAATTACAAACCCTAACAAAACCACTAAACTTACCTAATTGCATAATTGACCCACATGCCATAAAAATGCAATCTAATACACTTTGCTAATCCTCTAATTAAACCAACCATTAAGATGGCTAATCTTAATCACAATTTAAAATATCATAGGGCATAAGTTGCATTTGCTCCCCAAAAATCCTTACTTGAATATAACAAAACATATACCAGGTGTTACACTTTGTGTTTAACACCATATTTAGCCATGAGGTTTTCGAAAGGTTTGTTACAGAAGTGTGAACCCCCATCACTAATAATGGCTTTTGCAATCCGAACCTGGAAAAGATGTTTGCTTTCAAGAATTCGAGCACCAATCGTAGTCGTTGGTTTTGTGGATCGCTTTAACCCATTTAGACACATAGTCTACTCCCACCAATATGTACGATGCCCATGATGTAGGAAAGGTCCCATGAGAAATCGATGCCTAACATCAAATAGCTCGACCACTAAAATCGGGTTCAAAGTACTCATATGACGGCGAGACAATTTCCCGAGCCTTTAGCATCTATCACATACTCGGCACATTTGGTGTGCTTCTTTAAAAAGAGAAAGCCAATAGAAACCAGACTGCAGCAGCTTCATTGTTGTCTTCTGGGAAGCAAAGATCACTGACAGCAATCTATTATAAAGGGCTTAATTCTCAAGGTCTTCTTCGGGCACACACTTTCTAATTATCTGATCCGCACAATATTTAAACAAGAAGGGCTTCCTAATAATAGAATGGCCCGCTAAGAAATACTTCCTATCCCTGCTCTTTCCAATCGATGGAATTCTCCTGCTAGGAAATTGGCAATGAGCATACCAGGGAGCTTTCTCCTAACCAGATTAAAGATTCTTCAGAAATTCATCATCGATGGCATGAAAGGTCGTGGGCTATTGTTAATCTAGAAAGATGGTATGCCACAACATTCTCTACCCCTTTTTTGTCCTTAATTTGCAAGTTAAATTCTTAAAGGTGAAGAACTCCATCGATAAGTCTTGCTCTAGCATTTGCTTCGGTCGTGAGATATTTCAGTTTTAATGATCCAGAAATGACTATATTCGCATCTAACCAAGTATGCTCGAAATTGTTTTTAAGGCAGACCACTACCAACAATTCTTCTCGTAGTGAAGATAGTTCCTTTTCAGGCTTCATTCAGTTTGTCATAATAGATTGCATGAGGTTTTCCAATTTCTCGTTCAAGAACCGCTCCAATAGCAAATATCACTCACCGCCACATCACCTCGTGCTGCAACCGCCAATCGGTGCCCGGGGACGACGTGCAGTGGTCAAATGGGACTTCGGGGCCAAAGCTCTCCGACGCTCTTTTCCTAAGCAAATTTTGCATCTTTCTTCACAGCCTTATAAAGCGGGCTTAGCAATCTTCGAAAAATCCATAAATCTCCAAAGCCCGTGCACGACTAAGAATCGCTTAACCGTTTACATTTGTCGAGACAAGAAGCCTCAGTCAGTTTTTTCCACCTCATTTATCAACTTCTATTCCCCGTCGGAAATAACATGCCCCAAAGACAATCCCTCGTTCACCATAAAATGGCATTCTCCCAGCTTACACCATTCTTTCAATGCACCTCTACGGTATAGCTTCAAGATTAGTCGACATTCTTCAAATCACTCCGTATATAGTGATGTCATCCATGATACGCTCCATTATGCGCCCACCATATCAAATAACATACTAAGCATACATATCCTGAAGGTGGCAGGGCGCTTGCAAGACCAAAAAGGCATCCTCCTATAAGCATAAGCTCCAAATGGACAAGTAAAGGTGGCTTTTCTTAATCTTCTAGTTGAAATCACTTTCTCCGAAGCACCCTCGAATACTCCATCCAAAAGCAATAGAATGGGTGTCTGTAACCTCTCTAAGAAGCTTTCTATCAATGAAGGGCAAGGAAGTGATCTTTTCTCATTTACAGCCTCCTCAGACTATGGCTACCCTTAACCTGGTAAGCTCGTAGACAATTCTCGCCTTTTCATTTTACAATGGTCACCCCGACTTTCTACACCACCGCTGGACTGTCCATGTTACCTATATAAAGAATATTACCAAAGAATTATTCAACGCGGTAATCACCTGTCACATGAGATTCAACCTCCTCCATCGCCACACCAGATCTTTCCTCTCCAACCAACAGTGGGTGGTGATCATAATATTGGGTTGATGCCTTTAAATCGTAAATTCTCCACCCCAAAGCTTGTTTTGTTCATTTCGGGAGGGAGGTGCAACAGGTCATTCCTCCTCGTGGAGGGCCTGTTGACGATATTACAACCTGGAGAAAACACGCCTGCTTTCTTCCGTAAATGCATATTTAATTCCATAGGCATGGGTTTGAGATCCAATCAGAGGTTCCTTTCTCTCACCAACCAACAAAGGTAGAATTTCTATTTTCTTTCTCCAAAGACCCCCGCACCACTGTGCCTACGTGACTGAGGTTCCCGTTGTCTCGCAAGGCACTCCGGGATAACTCCGGGTTAAGATTCGTACTTATCGCTTCATTAGCCCCGTTCTCCCAAGAATTACCCATTATGCACTTCTTTCATACCATCCTCCATCAAGTTGCATATGCCTTTACTCAAAATGGAAGATATTGAGTTCCAGTCATGACCCCAAAAGGAGTTGCATAACCCCATTTCTAAATTTATAATGGCATTCAAGGTAGCCAGAATGGCCTTCCAATAGATGGGTACATGATTGGCCCCCATCAGAATCGGCCTCGTATATTGGTACCACAAAATCCACTGATAGTAGAATTTGTCCATCAAATAGAACATCCCCAATGGTCCCTCATATTTTAATAGACCATCACAGAGATGCTGGGTGGGAGGAAGTGGGCCTTTAGCTCCTCCCAAACCAAGTCGTTGTGCATGGAATATGGCAAAGAGGTTCACTGCCTAGCTCCCAAGTCTATGGTGCTTTTTCTACTAGTGCCCCTATATTAATCGATCAGATATCCCACCTACTCACATAGAGTCCCAGACCAATGATAGGTATTCACTTGCTCATTTCAAAAAGGCCTTTTATTCACATTGAAGCCTCTTTTTAATACATAAGTTTCAAAATTTTGCATAATGTGGGACTTGCCATCATGTCAAGAAGAGGAATGTTAACCTTCACTTGCCGTATACCTTCTAAAATTTCATTGCTAATCAATTTTCTTTCAGTGCCTGTGTTAAGTAGTACACTAGTTTCACCTCTCCCTTACCGCGGGTCGTCTTCCTCCGTGGATCAAATGCATGCGGAGTATTCCTGCTGGTGCTGACACCGGTCTCGCTTCTTACCACTTCTCAAAGTCACTCCTGCCACTACCAATTCTTGCATTCCTGATCATCGGGCCGAGCTCTATTTCATGCATTCCCTTAGGTTTTGTCACGTGTCCGGGAAGGAAATTCTCAGACCCTAACGCTGCTATAGACAACCTTTGAAACTACCACACTGGCTTCCACTTTGTCGACAGCTCCTGAATTACTTCATTTTTCCGATTAGTTTGAACATTCAACACCTTCTGCTCTCCTACAAACGCGCCTACCACTACTTAAATTCTTAGAATTGCCCGCTCATCAGAGAAAAAGGTGGAGGTTGTCACGGCTGAAGTGGAGCCAAACTCACGCCGTGGCCCTCAAAGGGCGTGTGGGTTTGCCTTTCCATGATAGGTTCGACGATTCCCTCCAATCGGTTATAGGTGTTGCCATAAGGAGCATTTGTAGGTGGCTTATTTTGACCCAAAACATGGGCATGCTCTGCATTGTCCCCAACAAGGAACTAAAGGACAATGTCTCGTGTGATGGCCACTGACCGACAATTAAAGCAAGTCGTCAGAGATGCGTGGAAATTCATTCACTACCGGTGACTTCATGCTAATTTCTCATGTCAAGCTCCCTCCAACCTTTCTCGGTCAAGTGGGTCATTTTGCTTTCATCTCCGTGTCTTCTGAAAGTGCATAAATGTCTCCCTTCAGTGAGTCGAAGGCCCTATTCTTCTCGCTCCCTCGGCTCGCTCATCCCATCCCTTGGAAGCCCCACCCACATAATTCAAAAGTCCATGGCCTCATCCGGGTTCTTGCTCAGAAAGTCCCCTCCACACATGGTTTCCAGTAGTTGCTTCATTCTTCACCAACCATCCCTGAGTGGCAAACTACTAAGACCATCCCTGAGGAATATATCCTCGAACTCCTATAACAAAGAAGAAACAACACTAGGTAAAGAAGAATCAAGATTAGCATCTCTTTGTACAAAAGTACAAATATAAGCTTGTTAGAATAAAAGCACCCCCGATCTCACTCTTTTTGCATGTAAAACTTTTTTTGCTTCCTTTTCTTTTTTCAATACCGATTTTTCATGGCTCGTTTTTCGTTCGTATTTCTAGATATTTTTTCTTTCACTATCTTCATTTTCAATTTCTTTCCTCTCGTTTTTTTCACCTTTTTAATTGCACTCTGTACAAATGTGAGTGCAAGAGTGCAAGAGTGCACTCTTGCACTTTTTTGGTCAAGGCTTGATAGCTATCCATTATGGAGCAAATCATCAACTATCAATTTGGTATCTTTTATGGTTGTTTTTTTGTCAAATTGATATCTTTATGGTTAAGAATATGTGCTACAGACACACACATGTAGGGAGCAAGAACACTCACTTCCATATTGGTTTGTAATTTTCCAATCTCCCATTTAGGTAAGTCAGATCACAATGCTAAAATTTTCAAAGAACTCAATGAATCTACTATTGTGAGGTTTTCTTCTTCTGCTCTATGAGAACTTGATCCTATCAAGGTTAACCTTGTATGACAAACTCCACGTCTGATTCTTCCACAATCAATGCTAGAGATGTGGAAAGAATCGTTTCTAGGTGCATAACATGTAGGAAGGCCAAATCTAGAGTTATGCCTCATGGTTTGTATACACCTCTACTTGTTCCATCAACACCTTGGGTAGATATTTCTATGAACTTTGTTCTAGGGTTTCCTAGATCAAAGAGGGGCAAGGATTCTATTTTCATAGTTGTAGATAGGTTTTCTAAAATTGCATTACCTAATGCTTGTCATAAAGCGAAGGATTAACTAATGTATTAATTTGTTCTTTATGGAAATTGTTCATTCGTGATTTCGCTCCTAGAACTATTGTTTATGGTCGATACTAAGTTCTTAAGCTACTTTGAAAGTTTTGTGGGGAAAATTGGGAACTAAACTTTTTTCAAGTAAATGTTGTCACCCCTAAACTCATGGATAAACCAAGTAGCATTGGGGACCTCATTACTCTTCTTTTAAGGACATTCACAAGAATCTTAAGACCTAGGAGGATTGTTTGTCATTCATCAATTTGCATATAGGAGTGTCTATTCCACAACTAACATGTCACCTTTTTTAAATTGTTTATGGTTTTAATCCAATTAACTCCTTAGGACTTGCTACCATTACTAGTAACCTAAATGGTGAAGAAAACTCCATGAGACGATCGGGAACAAACTTAAAAGGAATGAAAAACTTACGACACACAACAAAAGCTAAGAAATATACTGGCTGGTCTTCCAAACCGTAAGAGGCTCATGTGACATTTGAGAAAACAAAAGGTTTCCATCTCATAGGCATTGAAAGCAAATCCACGGTGTGTGTGAGATGGTCCATTTCAAGTCTTAGAGCGACACGACAATGCATAAGATAAGACCTTCCGATGAGTAAGGCTAAATGGTGCAACCTTCAATGTGTCTCATCTTTCTGCTTTTGATGTGAGTTCTAATTCGAGGACTAATCTTTCTAAGGAATGAGGGAATAATGAGAACATAGGTTAGACTCAAAGCATAGAAGAACCACTCCAAATGTCGGTTGGGCCTATTACAAGAGCAAGGGCCAAGAAGTTTCAAGAGGCACTAAATGGGCTCATGAAGGAGTTCATATGGGCCAACCCAACATTATAAGAAGAGTTCAGGCCAAGTCAAGCCTTTGGAGGAATTAGAGCCAACAAAGAAGTCCAAAGATTATAAATATCATCAAGGCTACTGATGGTGATCATCCACACGAATTTGGTAATTAAAAGGTTAAAAAGAAGCAAGTAAATTTGTGCTTCATCAATTATGCTAAATCAGAGGCTTATTTTTTGAAGAATTTAACTTTTTGGTCAAGGTTTGATAGCTATCCATTATGGGGCAAATCATCAACTATCAATTTGGTCTCTTTTATGGTTGTTTTTTGTCAAATTCAGTCTCTTATGGTTAACAATATTAGGAAGTAAGTTTCAATAAACATAAGTAGAAAAACCTGGAGTAAATTTGAACTCTTCCAAATGGCAAAACAATAAATTGTTCTGATATAGTTACTACACAAATAATATTTGTTTCTATACCCTTAACACCGAATTTTAAGCAACTTTTGTGTAGTAATTGGCTTAATTATTGATTGGCATGTTAAAGACCACAACAAGGCTACTAATGTCCGAATTTGCGGCAAGTTTTATGGTTCTCAGCTATATATATTGAAGGCAGGGATTATTTCGAAGCATGAAAGAAATCGATAGCAATTGAGCTTTAAAGCATAAGAAGGCAAATGAGAACCGGAAGAAAGATCTGTGTAGCAACCTTGTTGTAGTCGCAGCCTATGAGGAAATTTCACGGGCTCTGGTCGGAACCTCTGAAAATTCCCTACCATTTGTTTAACTTTTTGTCTTCTATTTTTTTTTTTTTTTTCCCGGTCTCTCCTCGTGTAATAATGTTAACTTATGCACCTTTTTGGGAATTTGTATTAACTATAAATGGGTTAGAAGACCACTGAAAGACATATTTGAAATTCGTTAATAGATTTTTTTAAAAGAAAACTGTGAGGAAACTTAGTTTTTATCTCATTTTTTCTCATTCTTTTTCTCTACAGCCAAGCGATCGAGGAAGGAGGGTTGCTAAACCCAGCGTTTCCTTGGGTAAAGCCCAGGTGAGAGGTGCAGGATGAAAGATTGGGGGGTTTTCCATGTTTTAACGGACGTATTTTCCACCGTGTCGTTGAATTATCATTTATGGATTATTGGAAAGCGATTCAAGGTGATGTTTTTATTTCCTTCAAATCCTAGGTTCGATCCCTTCGAGTCACCTTGAATGGTTAGTCTTTGGTAAGCTCTCAAGGCTCATTGGATACTTATTGCTAGATCCAGTGATGTTCGTCAGTTATCATTTATGGACCATTAGAAAGTGAATCAAGGAGATGTTCTTCACTGTCCAAGACCATTAATGGGAAGCAAATACGATTTTTCAAGGATATTTATTTTGGGTAAGTTATTATAGCTAAACCGGAAAGGCAGATTCGGAGAGTATTATATGTTATCACTCCCACGTCTGAGAAGAAATACAGGAAAACCCTCATTTGCCTAAGGAACCTGAAACCCTAGTGACATCGAAACTCGAGGAATTTCTTCTTTACATTTTATCTAATTTTTGCCTTTTTTCTCTCACAAAATCTACCTTTTTTATCACCAACCTGAAATATCAAGAAAATGAAATCACTAGTTTAAGCCTCCTTTATGGAGTCATTTCCATACCAGAAGAAAACCCATCTATGTAGACGATCTTAGAACCACTATACTATGGTAGCTATACTACGCTAGTATGAGTATTAGAGTTACTATAAATTTTGTTGATTAATACCTACGACGGCGAATCACAGTACAAACCCGCGGATACAAATGCCACTAGATCTCGGATAATGAAAACGGACCTCCACGGTTAGAGTCTTCTCAAAATATCTAGTTACTCAGACAAATTTCACGGTCAAGAGCGGTCAGAATTTCCACATTTTCGAGGGCAAAAAAGATGAGTGGGTGACACATGGCATGATCTGAGAAACCATGTGGGTATTACATGGCATGGCAAGCCGTATGGGTGACATGGCATGATGAGAGCCATGTGTCAAGCCCATCAAATGTGTGGGAGATAGTGCGAATGGAGGAGAGGAATCGGGGTGGGAACAAAAAAAAAAGCAAAGAAAGAGGAAAGGAAAAATAAAGAAAAGAGAAAGGAAAGTCAGTGAAGCTGGCCCTCCCCCGAGGATCTGGTTCGGACGATCGGAACTCGTCGAACCAAGAAGTAAAGTCCGTCTGCTCAACGAGGGCTACGCTCCAAGTGGTAGAGATTCTTCCTACATTGGTTATTTCCACCTTGAGGGCTGTTTGGCCATGTTTTCTACCTAAGGGGTTGTTTGATGCGGATGTCGGCTTTGTGATAAAGCGCCTGTTTGACCCTTTACCTGCAATACATATTTTTGGGACTGGTTCTCGGTTAGGAAATGGAGGGTATTTAGACTCATGTCTTTCATAAAAGTTATAGTTGCATCTATGAACCCAGTGACAGGCTTTTGAATCCCCTTGAGTGGACCTCTGCCATTTCAAGTTATGGTTCATTTCCTATCTGCCACATAGCCAGGCTATTCATTTGATTGTGTCTAGATTTTTGGGACTGGTTTTCGATTGGGAAACGGAGGGAATTCTGACTCATGTTCTCATCAAAGTTATAGTTGCATCGATTTCAGGACTGTCCAGATTTAAAATTCTGGACTATCAAAACCATTTTGGTCGGGTGTAAATCAGTCTTGTGGACTGTTTCAAGCCAAATTTGGGGACTGATTTCTGGCGGGATTCGGGCGTCACATGTTTGTGTATGGCAAGTTTGTGGCTAGTTATGGCATTGGCATCAAACCTGGTTTCAACCATTTTTAGCGGCAACGAGGCCATGGTGTGGACTATTTTGTGGGCTTCTCTAATGAAAAAAATTTGGTCTTGAGATTAAGGTTGTCGTGCGGGGGTGGATGACATGCTTGGTGGTATTGATTGAATGTTAATATATGTGTTTGAATATATTGATAGTGAGATGATTGTTGGGTTGGAAATTATATACTCATAATATAATTGTCAATAATACATGGTGAATTATCCATGTAGCATTCAATATACATGTGACATGATATAACATGTTAATGGAAGCAGGGCTAAGAAAGGGAGTGTGGACCCGGCAGTCCCATAGATACATGACAAGTTAGGGTCAATCTGAGACCCCGTCAACGTGAGGAGACCCGTGTCGAATTAGCTGAGTGCCTCTAGTATTTGGCTTTGATGGAAGACCTCGGCCGGATTTGCTTATAGAAGCAAGAACCTTGGTATATATGAGGATGCCCTGATCGGTGATGGAGATCAGATTGATAAGTCTTGATAGGCATACTGGAATAGTAGATAAGTTTAAAGAGTTCTTTTAACAACCAAAAAGAAATTTAAACTCTCAATTTTATTAATGCTTAAAACTTGAAAAATGTAGGGATAACAAGCCTTTAAATAGGCCTAAAAATATGAAGAATAGAAACTAAATATTAATTTATAAGGAAAAGTAAATATTTAGTAAAACAAAAAGGAAACTAACATACTTTTTCCCTCTGATAACACACACTATAAATAAGGAAACTAGATAATTCGGGATAAGGCTTGGGAATCAAATAAGCCTATTTACATGCACTTTTCCTAGTAACACAAAAAAGTAAACTAGATAATTCTAGGATAAGGCTTGGGAATCAAATTAGCCGCAATCTAGATAAATCAACACCAAATCAACACCAAATCAAGAATAAATCAGCACCAAATAAGCAATAGCAAATCAGCTCCAAAATAGCAGCAAATCAACAAGTTAAAAACACCTTGGCTCTTGGTCCAAGTTCGGATTTAATTTGATGATGTGGACCATCTTTGTTTCCTTTTTGGAGTTGAACATGCGAGCTTCTTCCACGTTGGCATCTTGCATTAAAACATGAAGGGTTTCTTTGAATCTCTTAGCCCTGTCTCATGTCATAGGGCCCAATGGGACTTCAAAGCGGTCCTCCTTCATAAGCCACCAACCATCATTCCTCCTCTTGAAAGGATTTGTCCCTCGAATCGTCACCTTTAGCGGATGACATATGGAAAAGTTTCACGAACTCAATCCATGGGTATGTCTCTTATTCAACTTATGTTGGCCCTTCCGTGCTTCAATGACTCGTGGTGGGTGTCGATAAAAATTCACTGATCTAAAAATAATGTCTATATATTTTAAGTCCCAATAACATACAACTACTGTCCTGATAAATATTCGATCCATTTCTTTGTTAAAAGTATAAATCATTAGATGCGATCTACTGCCAAGCAATACTCAGCCACAATATCACAGCTCGCCTCAAAAGTTTTATAGTCGATAAGCAAATGTCGATCGTTTTCTTTGTGTTAAATCTGCTTTGTTATCTTCTAATCGCTTTGTCTGCTGAATGGATCAAATATCTTTGTGTCGTCATAATATATTAATTAAACAATTGTAGAGTTGGTTTTGCGATTATTGATCGTTTGTAGTAGTTCTTTGGTTTAAGACCTTCTGTCTATATAATGAACATATAATTGAAATGATTCGCGAGTTCATGATTTATCTTCGATTGCATCAAGCAGTGAATAAATTGAGCGAACGGATTGGGAAATTTAGCTCTGAGGAAGAGAAAATTTCTTTACGTGTAATTTATTCTGATTTAAGCTACTTGTGAGAATTTATCATGTAAAATTTCGCTCTGATGTATCGAAATTTCATTTATGTGCGAGAATTTTCTCCCTCAAAATAATCTTTTTGTTCCTTTTTGTGTATAAGCATTTTTGTTTTTAGTTAATTTCATTTCATGCCCTCTACTTTGTAATTATACTAGTTAGAGTTGTTCAGGTATTTTCACATGTTTGTAAGCCTATATAAACCATTTCTGAACAATTTGTAACATAACTTTCCAATTGAAGCATTTCGGTCACGGGCCGCACGGGCCTTCACCTTCTCTCTTCTCTCTCCTCTTTCTCTCACTTTCTAAGCAACCAAACACCCTCCGAGGATGACAACTCAAAGGATGTTTGGCTAAAACCTCCCAAACGAAGGAGGTTGCTAGGTAGGTTGATATGTTTACGAGTGATCTCACGTATTTCACGAAGCAAGTACTGATTAGTACACAAATAGTGCAATAATGAGCCTTGTTTATTACAAGTTTTATGCGCTTTTTGTGTACTAATCGACTTCAATAACTCAATTGTTACATTGGGATCTCGACTTTGCTACTGATCATATTTTGTAGCTATTTTGGTAGTTTTGTAGGTCAAATGCCTCATGATTCCTCAATTTGACTCGAACACATTGAACACGAGCTGGTCGAGACTCATGATCAAATCGGTGAAGTCGAACAAATTTATTGAAGATTGTAGAAGCAAACTGTCGAAATTTTGGGGGTTGCAAATTTGGCAACACCTGAGGAATTTAGCAGTTGCGAAATTTCGAAGGTTAATCCCAATTTCACTTAACCTGCGAACTCTTCTTTCATCCACATTACGCTATACCTTTTGATCCACTTGTTGGTGGTTTATACAGACACCTTTTGTAATTTTGATTCTTTAATACACTTTGTAATTTCACTGCTACTGAGCTTATATAAGCTCGACCATCTTTATGTCAAAAAGGCGTCTCTTATCATTCAGATCAATCGGTCGAGCCACGAAGCTTCCTCCTACTATGCGGTAGTGATTTTCTCTTCTTCTCTCTTCACTTTCTTGCATTTTCTTGGTTTCCAAACACCCCTTGATGATGACAAATCAAGGGATGCTTGGCTAATCTCCCCTAATCCTTGAAGGGGAAGGCCACTGGGTGTTGTTTGTAGGTTTAGATGCATGTTCTCATGTTCTTCATGTTTGTATTTAGAATTGTTATTTGCTTTTTCACTTGAGGTTAAAATCTCTTAAGCACTCTCTTTAATGTGTGTTGGCAAGCTTTTTGGGTTCAATGGATACTTTCACTAGATCCATTGAGGCTCGGTCAGATGTCTCTATTAGTTATCAGTAGGGTAGGAGTTTTTTGAGATGTGTTTTTTATTTCTTGGGCATTTGCTAATAAAATGCTATCTTTTGAGAAGCTATTAGGGTTTTAGGTTTTTAAAAATTAAATGAGATCGAGTTAAAATGACTATATGTCATGCTCCCAAATGCGAGATATAGACAAGGACATGTTGGTTAACACAGACACTAAGCTCGGTGGCTAGAGACGAGATTTCTCTTTTATTTTTAAGCCCGGTTATTTCAATTTGCAACCATTCACACAACATTCCACACCCTTGCAATCGAGGAGAAACCATAGTTTTCGATACTGCTGTAACCCCTCTCTCCTGAGAAAACCGTCCACGTGTTCGACCTGAGCCCCCTTTATCTTTACTTGATGGCTTTGCCGTGAGTGAAATGGAATCTAGGTTATAAATTTTGTTGATTCCGAACACCTACCTAAATTAGAACGAATCAGGTACTGAGTAGTTATGTTTCAAACTTTCAAAACTAGGTTTAAAAGCTATTTGATGTACTTTCTTTAGTGTGCTGCTTGAAATACATTTGTTGTTCTTTGCTTTTGTCTCTTTGTTTCACAAGTGTTTTATGTGCCATAGAATGAGAGATATATCGGGTAGATTGCAAAGAAATTAGTACACCAGTTGAACAAGGTTTATTGAAGTGGTCTTCTGCGGTGAGCAAATGGATCTCACGAGAAACGACAAAGTCGTGAGCTCAAATAAATCCTGAAGCATATGCAGGTCGAGGATGCAGCCACCTCCCCGGTGATTTGCCTTCTTGCATCATACCACTGGCGATGATAATGGTAGTAAGACCACATTGATGCCCACCTTCCCATTTTTCATGGAATGGAGAATGAAAATCATATCATGTCAGGGAGTTCGGTTTGCGACTTTTAGAAGATTGTCGGACATGGACTTGTGGCGGCATTTCCATTGACAGCGAAGGCAGGCGGTGGCTTAATTCACGAGGCGAAACGATTAGAAATTGGGCGAGACCGAAAGCGAATTTTGAAGAAACTTTTGTCTGACTAGAACCAGCGGTTGAAGAGGCAAATCTACACTTACTCTACCTACGATAATGAGAAGTTTTATCAATGTTGGGAGAGGTTTATGGAGACCATCAGTGCATGTCCACACCATGGTTTCGATACATGGATGCTTGTGAATAACTTCTATGATGGTATGTCTCGGGCCGTAAATATTCTTGGAAACAATGTGGAGGGACTTCCTAATAACACCAGAGATGAAGCCATGGACTTTTTTTAGGCCCATGTGGTAGAAACCTCCAAGGCATGGGATAGGCAGAATCGAGAGGATGAAAAATGAGGCCTTTGACCCGCAAGGAGGCATTTATGCACTTTCGAAGATTGGAACCAGAAAGCAAAACTAACCGCTGACGAAGGTTGGAGGAGCTTGAAATGAGAAGTAGGCATATGAGTGCAGCGGTGGTCAGACACGCATCTCCCACCCATTTGTTTTTTAATTGTCGGTCAGTAGCCTCGATGGTTCCTTCGATTGATTTGATGCGAGCATGCCCATGTCTTAGGTCAAAATAAACCATAAATAAGTCTCCGTATGGCGGCACCTACCTCTCTTACAATTGGAGGAATCATCGAACTATCATGGAAGCGAAACCCCTGCTTATGCTCCCGAGAACGGCTGATGGTTACAGCTCCACCTCAGCCACGAAAGCGGCAATGACCTCCACCTTCTTCTCTGATGACAACGATTCTGAATTGCTTGAGTAGTAGGTACCTTTGTGGAGGAACGAGGGTGTTGAATGTTAATGTCGAAAATTGAGGCGATGAAATCACTCAGCGAAAATGAATATAATATGCATTGAGATCTCAAACAAATATGAAACCTTGCAAATTCCATTTCCGGGTTGTCTAACGGCGTAAAAGTCTGAAAATTCCTTCCCGAACCACAGCAAAACGGGGAATGCATGAGATAGGCTCAGTCAATGATCCCGATCACGAATTGATGAAGTGGCGGTGGTAACGTTGAGAAGTGGTAGAGAAGCTAGACCCGGCGATCCGAATACCGGCCAATCTCCCCACGATTGAAACCCTTTGGGGAAAAACGACCTTGGCGTGGGGAAAGTTGGAACGATTATGCCCTCCTTTCCCATGGCACTTCAAAAAGGAAAAGTCGGTTAAGCGAGAGCACAAAAATTTTAGAGTACTCTGGCGGAGTGGTTAACATCCTCTTCTTGATATGATCAAGCAAGTCCCCACGTGTCGCAAAGTTTTTGAAGGACACATCTGCGGTAAAAAGGCAATGTGAATAAAAGACCTTTTGATTGAGCAAATAGTGCCATCATTGAGTGCAGACTCTGCGATATAAAGATCCAGGGTGTCCTTGCTAATCTCAGATTGGCATAGGCACTTGTGTAGGCATTTCTGGGTGGGGCAGAGTGTTAATCACGCCTTTTTCCGTAATATAGCGGCAGGGCTGGCGAGCAAGCGGTATCACTTTGTCTCTCTGGCGGAATGAGTCCATCAATGCCGGGGAGACGGTGAGGATGTTTGGATTCAGGTGGACAAATTCTACTATCCGGTGGATTTTGTAGTGCTTGATAAACCAGTCCTGATAAAGGGGCTAACCATGTGCGATCATCTGGGAAGGCCATTTTTGCCGCTTCGATCGATCATTAATTGTCGAATGGGGTGATGCGGCTAACCTTTGGAAATATGACCTTAGAGGCTGATATCTTCCGCTATGAGCAAAAGCATAAGCACCCAGCGGGGATGACGGTGAAGAGAGGTTTGTGCGATAGATGCCACCATCCTTGAAACGAGCAAATGAAGTACGCTTGTGTAAGATGTATTAGCGGGGAGTTGGTTGATAGTAATGAACCCAGCGGGAGCTTGATGAAACTGCTTTGCATGGGCAATGGAGAAGAAAGGTTGAAGTTTTATACGCTGCTGGAAGTAGGAACATGGTCATAACGATTAGATCTTAAGCCCTACTATTAGAATTGAAATATGCATTTTGAAGAAAAATACATTGTTCGATTAGTGATTTCTTCCTTTATTGAAGCGATCCACGGGAGGTTAATTTGCTTCCGTCCTCCCCTGCGGGAACAAAGAAAGCAATCGGATGGAAGATTTCGATTTGAGGCATCGGCCCGGCCAGTATACCATCATATCTACTTAGAAGGCCAAAGCGGTTCGATAACCACGAAGGAAGCGAATCGCATATCTGAGGTGGTATGAGTGGAAGTGTTAGAATTGCTACAACGGCATCATATACCCCATATCGATAGCTCTTGGGTTAGTCGACCCAGTAGTACCCAATCGAGGAGGTCACTACGATTGCTTTCGATGAGAAAGGGGAGGAAATGCGCTCGACTATTCTGAACTAGGGTATGTATGAATTACATGAGAAAGAAGTGAATGAGGTGACGAGAAAGGATCACTTTCCCTTACCCTTCGTAGTTGACTCTAGAGAGAAATGTCGGGTGTCCAGCTACTCTTTGCTTTCTAGATGGGTATTCGGTATTTCGGTCGAGATCATTTGCATATGATTAGGGCGAGACCACTTTCACTTGTCACTTTTTTGGTACGTATGCTATGGGAGGATGCCCGCCGGTCTATGTGCGACCACTTTCGGCGTTGTATGCTCGGCATTTTTAGTGACATAGTGGAGCGTATGTGGAGGTTTATATGGATGACATAACGGTTTGGGAAAGCTTCGATGAATGCCTCGTCAGTTTGGAAAATGTCCTCAGTGGATGCGATGAAAGAACCTAGTACTAAACTGGGAAAAATTCCATTTTATGGTAAATCAGGGCATAGTGTTGGGGCACGTCATTTTAAAGGGGTGAAGTGGATAAGGCGAGTAGAATTGATCTCGAAATTGCCATTTCCTCTGTCTTAGTGCTGATCTGTGATTCTTAGGACGTACGGGCTTCTATCGCGGGTTCGTCGAGACTACAGAAAATTGCTAAGCGCTCTCTGACTCCTTGAAAAGATGCAAAGTTTGAATGGGATGCGGAATGCGAGAAAGGTTCGGGCTTAAGGCATGTTGACTATAGCACTAGTTGTGAGAGCCTTGGCGGCACTTGGCACGAGGTAATGTACGATCTTTAGTGACCTTCTTGTCGGACGGTTCTCGGGCGAGTAGAAGAGGAAAAGTCGTATGTGGTGTATTATAAAACAAAGCGTTAAATGAAACTGGAGAAACTACACTACTATGAAGAAAGAATTCTTTGAACTTATCCAAAAAGAATTGCTGGCGGTGGTATGCTTTAGATAAAGATTCGGATCTTATTTGATTGGTCGAGATATTGTAATCTTCACAGTCATTCGGCATTGAAATATCTACTCCTGAAAAGCGAGAATGCAGGCTCGCATTAGATGGGTTACATCAGCTCTGAAGTTCGACCTCGATTAGAGATAAGAAGGGTGTGGAGAAACGTTGTTGTCGATCATCTCTCCAAATTAACCATAGCACACAATACCGCGACCTCCTTATTTGATGGGCTGCGAGGAGTCTCTACTGCGATGGTGGTATAGCACCATGGTATATCACATTCCCGACCACGTAACGGAGGATTCTGGGAGGAGTGGGCGACACGAAACGAAAGTTAATAGCGCCATGCAAGGGTTCATTCGTACTATTGGGAAGAGTATATTTGTTAGTATTGTTGTCGAGATAATAAGAAATGGCCAATGGGAAGAAAAACGAGAAAGGCCGATTGTGTCGCCTCGGGCGGGATGCTCTGGGGCATCCTGCTTATATCAGTCCCGAGTGCTCGAGGTAGTCGAAGCTATGGTTGGGGCAAGCTTACGTGGGAGTTTGACCTCACGGTGCCTCCCATCTCAAATAAGGGTGTCCCCCTCTGTGTATGAGGTGGTGGCGACGAAGACGAAGATTTATTTCATGATGGATTTCGTGAAGGGTGGAGAGCTGTTCGCGAAGGTCGCTAAGGGCCGATACAGCGCGGTTCTCAGACATGGGTATTTCCAACAGTTTATATCCGCCGTCGGATATTGCCTTTCGTGGGGAGTGTTTCACCGGGATCTAGAACCGGAGAACCTCCTCGTCGACGAGAATGGGTACTTGAGGGTTTCGGTTTTCGGCCTTAGTGCCGGGAGGGATCAGATTCGCTACGGGGTGGAGATTCCCCAAAAAGGGATCGTGTTGAGCAAGGGACGGGATCGTGTTGATGATCCTTTTGAAGGAGGATCGGTGGGCTTTAAAGGGCCAGCAGCCTTGACGTTCGTTGTTGCGATTCCTGACGATCTTCAATGTCGCCGGGAAAGCGACAAGCGGTTGCCGTCGGCCGATGATTTGGAGAGGGTTCGCTTCGCCTCGATCGCCTTTTCTGAACCCGTCGATGCCGTGGTGGATACAACGGGTGGTTGGAAGGGGTAAGTCGTCGCTGTTGGACGGAGACTGGATGGACGGCTGGCGTTCAGAAAACGAACGGCCGACCAGTTTGGCCCGTTTTGGTCGATCGACCGTTTAGGCTTGGTCTGGATGCCAAAGATCCAGTGTGGCCATTGTTGCCGACCGGCCGGTATGCCACGGCCAGAGCCCGAGGCCGGTATTAGGCCATTGTTAGGTTCACTCGCGTTTCATTTATTAAAGGGATGCCGGTTTTCGCGTAGTTCGGGTTTCGCCGACTTGTGTCCATTTTTAGGATTGGTTTTTCCCGCCGGGATCTTGGTTCGTCAATTTCGGTGGATATATGTTATCCTGATTACGTTGTCCATGTTCGCGATATGGATGTGCAGGTTGTTCGTCCCTGTTTCTTATGGGTCTTCTTGGTTGCCTGTGCCCGGGTTGTGGGCGGTGGTTTTCCTGTGCCCGAGGTGTGGGCTTGAGTGATCTATGGTTGGTATGCTTGTTGATATGCTTGGTGGTTCCTGCATCTTAAGTTACCTGGTTTTTGTTTTGGTACTCCTTGCCCGGGATGTGGGCTTTTGTTTATCTCTGTCTGTTTGAGGGGATTGGTTGTTGTGTGGCTTGTTGGTTCTTGCCTGTATGTGGAGATCCTGTATCGGGCTGATGCCTTTTCCTAGGTTTAGGGGAGGTGCTGTCCGTTTGTCTTCTTTCGGGTAGCCTTTTGGCTCGTTGTATTGTTCTTTGTTTGTTGGGGCATTGCCCTTTTTGGAAATAAATTCTTACCTATCCAAAAAAAAAAAAAAAAAAAAAAGAAGAACAAGAAGGAATTCTCAGCCATTGCCATGATAGTGCGTGTGGAAGGCATTCGCTACAAAACAACCATGAGAATCACGTCGGGCTTTTTATTGGTTGTCATTGTTTAAGAATGCTACACCGTGTGTAGCGATTAATGATAAGTGCCAAAGGCGGGAAAGATTTCCCGTCGTCGCATGATGTATGAACCCCATTTAGTACTTGAATTGTTTTGATATGGGGCATCGACTTCATGGGACCATTCCCTACTTCCTTCGGCTATGCCTACATCCTTGTGGGGGTGGACTACATGTCCAAGTGGGTTGAAGCAGTGCCATGCAGGGCAGCTTACCACAAAGCCATGCTAAAATTCCTGAAGGAGAACATTTTCTCTAGATTCGGAGTTCCCAAAGCAATTATCAATGATGGGGCTCTCACTTTGTAGCAAACCCTTTGGGAACCTTATCCCGGAATATGAGTGTTTAAGCCTGAGGTAGCCACCAGTATCGTGCCTCAGCGGTGGTCAAGTGGAGCTCGCGAAAAGAGGAAATAAAAATGTCTAGTGAAAGTTGTTAATTCTAACGAGAAGGGTTGGTCTTTGAAGCTACCTAGACTCATTGTGGGCATACCAGGGAACAGCTGCCTGAGATAATATAGGCATGTCCACAGGTATCACTTAGTTTATGGCAAGGCTTGCCTGTTTACGATAGAAATAGAATACAAGGCGTGGTGGGCAATACGAAATTTGATCATGGATATGAGCAGGCTGGCCTAAGAATGCTTGAATTGGCCAGTTAGAAGAGGTGAAAGCAGCGCCTACTTCAATTCAAAATAGTAAAGGATAAGCGAAGAAGTGGCGTGATCGGCTCGTAACACGGAAAACTTTCAATCGAGGATCGAGTCCTCTGTATGATTCGAAGCTCCATATTTCGGGCAAGCTCAAATCGCGTTGGACGGGCCCATTTATCATCCATCGAGCATATCTAAATGGATTCGATTGACCTTCTCGACCGAAAGACAAAGTATTGAAGGTTAACGAGGCGGCACCAGTGGCTTCCCCATCTTTGACTGCACTACGCATAAGAGGAGAGATATCCCTCCTTGATCCTCCATGGTAGACATTCGAGCCCGAGGTTGGTTTTGGTCCTCCACGAGACCAAGCTGCGGCTAAATTTGTTTTCTTTAATTCTCAATTTTTAGTATTTTTATTATATCTTAGTTTTTAATTAAAATCTTCTTTAATATCTTCAGCCTAATGGTTCTTTTATTTTTTTGTTTTATTAACCGGGGAGAAAAGGCGGTGTAGGAGACCAAAATTTTCTACAGTTGCGAAAATTCACAAGTAGTGAAAGTCGCCCCCCGAATATTTTTCTAGAGCGAAAATTTGAAAAAAAAAATAATAATAAAGGGGAGGACCCGTGACTGTGCACCTCTTCCGCAGCCGGCAGGCTCCTCCCAGACCCGATCCCAAGCTTTTTGATTTCCATCATCCTCTCCAGCAATTTCTCTCGAAACAATTTTCTTTTTGGAAAGAAACTTGGAAAGTCACGCAGGGGCGGCTCTTTGGCTTTCGGGTCCCGCGGTGCTCCCTGAAGCACCATAAAGGGCTCCCCATTCTCTTTTAGCCACCAGCAAGCCCGGACCCGGCCGGCTCTCAGGCAGAAGCCACCTCTTGCACGCCGTTTGGCCCCTCTACTACTTCGGCCTCGCCCGGTTTCCATTTACGGCCTCCACAATGGTTCGGACGGGGAGGACATTGTCTCAGGCCCAGGGTTCAGACCCGTTCTCCTGCCATAGATGCCACGGGCACTTCCCGAGGCTGCGGGCGTCTCTCGGGTTCGGGGTGGCGAAGCACCTCGCTACGTGTCTCACCTTTCTGACCATAATATCGAATCCATCCTCTGCTGATAACCTAAAGGAGCCACAGGGTGTTGAGCCCCCATCCAGACGATACAATACCCGTGTGGGACCTCGACCCCCCTCTCCTCTTCATCCACGGCCTCCACGGAGGGCACCACCTTCTAAGCGGGCCCGGACATCGACACAGAGTCTTCCGCGTTCCCCAGGCCCGGGCCTTCACGGTCTCAGTACACTTTCGAGGTCTACAACGTATGCCTCAATTATCCCTACCTTGAGAATTGGCGTCCACTATTTCTTGTGACCCGATACCCGGGAATGTGGATTGTCGTGCGAGACTTTCACGAGTTCTTTTATGATATACTAGCATTGGCAACGGACCCACTGTTCAGAGATTCTATGCGGTTGGTCCTGGTGTCCTTCTGCCGTTTATGACTCGAGACAATTTTAATACGGGTGGTTCTTGAGTTCTACCATACCATGACATCTCGGGGAGTGTCCAATCCGTCTCGACTTGATTCGGTATAGATGGTCTTCTGGGTTCTGCCAGACTTTAAATATCACCCATGCGCTGCGGGCCTACCGGTAGTTAAGCTAACTTCAGATTATCAATGATGGCCTCACCCTCGCCTAGAGAAATGGATTCGCTCGCTCTCGAAATATAGCGAGTCTATCCTTGTTGGGACGACTTCCTCTCTTTCCTCCTGAATCACCTGCATTAGTCTGTGCGTTCCGCCAGCCTTATTTGACACGAGGCTATTAGAGAGGTTCTTTATCAGATATCTGAGGGGTTCTGGTTCAATCCGGCAAAGCTTATCATGACCGCCTTACTTCATTTCGAAAGGTCCGCAGGGTTTGACTTCGTCTGAGACTATTGATTCGCAGTGAGGTGATGAGAATCAACAATATTTCAACAATCTAAAATTTCCTCCCTCTTTGTAGTAGTCAATCTGCGGTCTCTTGATTCTAGGGTCGAACTCGAGGGGATGGGTTTTCATCTTACAAATGGCTTCGTATGTGATTCAAAATGGTGAAGACCATTTGGATTTTGGATTTACATTAAAAGTGTGATTGGTGGTGTCACTAAACTAAGTGACGGAGTTTAAAATGAGATGTAGAAAAGAAACACCTTGAGTTTTTAGGTCACTAGTTTGATATGATATGGGGTTGTAGAGGTGTCCTCGGGTTATTTCCTCGCATTAGGGCCAAATGACATATAGTCATTTTACCGAGCGAATCTTTGTTTAACTCTAAAACCAACCCTTAGTAACCTTCCTATTTGAACCAAAGCATTTACTGAGCATTCAATGTTTCAGCAGTTGAAAATACAGCATTTAACCTACTTTAATTGGCTCGTAAATGACATCTAATGAATGTCAGTGTATCTACCATTAAGAATACTTGAACCTAAAACCTTAAGTATTGACCCAAAGAAAATACATTAAATAGCATTTAAACCTAATTTGGAAAGTTTGAAACACAAAAATGAAGTACCTGCTTCATAAAAACTGAGGAACACCTGCAAAACCAACATCAACCAACCTAGCAACCCCTCTTTAGGTTTTGAGGCTTAGCCAAACATCCTTTGAGTTGTCATCCTCAAAGGGGTGTGTTTGGCAGCCTAGAAAATGAGAGAAAGAGGAGAGAGAAGAGAGAAAATGGGAACCAAAAACAGGGGCTGAGCAAAAGCTGCGTGAAATGAAAAGATTAGGTTACAAATGTTCATAACATGGCTTATATAGCCTCCCAAACATGTGAAAATACCAAACTAACCTAAATAATGTAATTACATTGAGGCGAAAGAGGAATTAAACAAAGCGGAGTCGTTGGATCACAAAACAAGGAAGCAGATTTTCGCTATGCACAGTGAATTTCGCTATGATAGCGAAATTTCTCTATCATAGCGAAAATACAAGGCATAGCGAAAATTCAAATTTTCGCTATGCACAGTAACTTTAGCTATGATAGCGAATTTTCGCTATGATAGCGAAATTTCGCTATCATAGCGAAAATTTGGCCATAGCGAAATTTTTAAGCTATATTTGCGAAAATTTCACTATGATTCGCGAAAATTCGTATGCCGTACGCAGTGCCCGGCCATCCTGCATTCTCCGGTATGCACTTTTCCTCTTCAATGATATATCTTCATCGAGGCTTGATGAAATCCGCAGGAATTCATACGAACTTGGAATACATCGGCATAATTGCAATGAAGCGATATGATGGAGGTTCTGAAACCTACAAAACTACCAAAAACAACCTCGAAACAAAATCAATAATACTAATGGACCTACACATGTCAATCAATTTAATTATTGTGTATGAAAAAAGCACTCAAAAACTATCTTAAATAGGACTCAAAATAGCACTTTTTTTAAAAAATTTGTGGAAACCACACAACTCTTGATTAGAGGAGTCAGACCGGCCTAATTTTAAGAGGCTGTGGAAAGCTAAGAGATAGGGGAACTTTTGGTTAGAAGACCACAATGAACAAAAAGTATGTATGTCTGGTCAAAATTGTAGTTGAGAAAAAAACAAAATAAAGGTCTTGAGATAGGCTGAAACAGGGTACAAGTGTTGTGTGTGTTGTTTGTGTTTTTTTGGATAGTAAGAATTTATTGCAAGTGACCAAGCCACATCCGATAACAATCTGAAGCAGGCAACGGAAAAATGAAGAAACGGACAACACCTCCTTAAAAACATAGGAAAGAATCGACTGATACAAAACCACGATATATGGCGGCCTTCCCCTCGAAGGAAGGCAACAACCAAAACACAAAGGACCACCAAACATCAAGCGGACCTGAATAGGCCCAATAATTTGTGACGAAAACTGACCTGCCGAGGCGAAGGAGAATAAACTAAAGCCAGCCCTTAACTACAAGGCGAAGGCAACCAAGGATAACAACGAAACGACCCACACAGCGAGGCACGGGCAACCAGCAACCAGGGAGCGACCCAGGGAACCTGACCCGCAAACCAGGGCCTGAAACGGCACGAGGGCCATGCCTTCACACTCACAGAGAATTGATCATAAGGAACACAGCAACAATCTGGTTGCCACTCTCGGATGAGAACCAAAACCTTAATAGAACAAAGGACCCTTAAAGCCGAATCAAAACCAATCACAACCCAATAGGGATAGATATAGAGAAGCCCAAGTTGAGCTGAACCAGGCCCATTGACGATTCCTGCCCGTAGGCATAATATATTCTGGCGCCTGATCTGATGCCGTATCTCTCCTCTTCATAAGTCGGGAAAGCAGCGAGTGCGTCAGGATCGACCATGGACAGAAAACTGCTAGAATACCATAGACCCAGCATGGTGATGAACCCCTGAAGGGAAGAAGCGCAGGTGGAAAGAAACCGAGAGCGGTGGGCCGATGGTGTGAAGACCCCAGACAAAGCAACCTTCCCACAGACCCCAGAACGACATCCTTCCCGATGGAAAGATACATCAGTGGCATATCCACCCAGGCAAGCCTAGCAATGGCCCCCAGAACCTCACTTGGAGGAAAGACCATTGACCCATGGTGTCTCCCCTCCTCTACAGGCTCTGATAGTTTTGAGTCCTGTGAGACCAAAGACCCAAACAATGGGTGGAGCACATCGGCCGGAAGCAAGACAGTTGAAGAACCCATCGGGTTGACTTCCTCTGAAGGATTTTGGTCCTCATAATCAAAAACATATCGCCTTTTCCGAGCAAGGCGGATACACTTAGTCAACCCGAACGCTTGCTTAACACGACCTCGGCCAAGGACAGGGCATACCGGTCGATTGACAAACTCAGGCCGAACTGGATTTGAGCTTGTAGGAGCGGAAATTTGTAGATCGGCGGATTTGGCATCCGGGTCGTTAGAAAAACCAGAGCCGAGCACTGTAGATACCAAATTCTATCGGAGCGGCGGAAAGTCCAGCTCCACTAACCCACGGCCGAGGCTGGAGGAAACCCGCCAACCGCCAACCTTAGATCGAACTTGAACTAAGCAAGGCAGAGCTGTTTCCTCCTCCTAATGAAGCACAGTAGCTCCTCTGTTCTTCCTACAACCCATTTTTACAAATCCCAAACCGGAATGGAGCGGCGGGAACTCCATCCCCCCAACCCCAATGTCAAGGTGGGAGGAGCTTGTTGGGTCGCTAATCTCAAATCTAACAGGGACTGAGCACATCAGAGCAGTACCTTGTAGCTCTGAAGACTCGGCAGCGGCGATGTTATCTTCGGTGACATCAGAAACGGCGATGACTGCAGCGGCGATTTTGGCATCGGTGATGACGGTATTATCGTCCTTCGAGGCCCGACACGACTCCTTTTTGGGAAGACCAGTAGTGGTTGCACCTCGATGCCCAGACGGGATTAGAAACCCATCGTTGGCATTCCCTCTTTGGGGCGAGAAGGAAACCCGTTTACGGAATGGCGACCAGCGTGGTCAAAACCGCGGCCGTCGACCCCACCGCAAGGCATTGTCGCCACAAGTATTGTCACAGATGGAAACCTAGGCGCCACCAAAGGCATCTTATACAGAGAGCATCACACTTACTGAAAGCTTGTGTGTTGTTTTATTGTTACCCCAATAAGGGTGTTAAATGTTGATCTTAAGTAAGTGTAAAGAGAGTGTACTTGGAGGATCAAGGTTTATGTTGGGAGGTATAAGAATCTGTGTGATTCGAGTGGTGAAGTAGTAATAAACCAATTGGGTAATTTTATGTAACTTGGATTGTTTGAGGCTAAGAAATCTTATGACTTGTTATTTGCGTGAGATCCTTTGGAGTAGCCTCGGTTTTGACTTCCTTGGGAGACTTGTAGATTTTGAATCCAAGGAAGGTAGGGGATCTTGTAGCCTTCTCCTTCTTATACCATGGTTTGACGTTTTGTGGAAATTCTTATGCAGTGCCATGCTTGGGTATGTGATTTTCTAATAATGATATATATATATAAATGTGTATATTTTTATATCTATGGAAGTGCTGGATAGCGGTACATGATGTTTTTCAATAACTCCATGTGGGTGAATGCTTTGTGAAATTGTTTTAAAGCATGACATGGGTATGGGGCTGTGAAGTCGGATTGATGTAGTGGACACGGGGTATGATAGTCCCTTGGGTTGTAGTCCAGAAAGGTCTGAGATATCACCGGGATGTGGGCATATACAGTGTGAGTCGACAATTTGTCGTTATCTTGGATGTGGGCATATCACGGGTGGTAAGTCCAGCAATTTGTCGTGCTCGAGGATGTGGGCATATCCACGGGTAGTAAGTCCCGACAATTTGTCGTTGTTCGGGATGATCAGCAGCTAGTCACTGGGTGAAAGCCCAAAAGAGTCATTGATGAGGGGTCGAGATGGTGGTAGTATTGCATCCATTTGTTTCCACATCAACCTATTTTTTGTAAAATGCTCATGTTTTGAGATGTGTTGAATTATTTGTATTTTGAAATGCTTTTATAAGCATGGCTTGTTATGGGATTCACTACTGAGTTGTCGAACTCACCCCCATTATTCCCTCCACCTTTGATGCAGGTACGAGACCAGCTACATGACTTAAGAGTTGAACTTGCAGGGTCTTGGAGGTTGGGGAGTTGTGTGTAAGCCTTAGCATGATGGTGGTTGGGCATACATTTTGAGGAACATCTAGTGTTGTGTGGAGGTTCATATCGATCCTTAGGTCATTGTATGTTTTGGCTTGTGGCCCATTAGTTTGGGACACTTTGCGAAAGTTTGGGATTTTGTGTAAATGTTAACAGTCAAGTGTAAGTGTATAGTCTTGGGTGCATTGAGGACTTACCTTTGTACATATATGTATATGTATGTTTTGAGACCTAGAGTTGAGTTTTAATTACGTTTCTAGGCGGTTACTCCAAGTGGAGTTCGGCGGACTCGGAGTTTTGAGGAAATGGGGTGGCCACGCCATAATTATGTAGACATTGGTAGCACACCATATGCGTTGATTTTGAAAGAGTCTATGTTAGGACTATGATGTGAAAAAAAAATAGATGGTAAAATAACATAAATCACACCGTGGAAAAGCAGGTGTGACAATTGCCATGGATGACCTCGTGTGTCTCGACTTGTCATCTACACATGTCAAATAACAAATTGAGATTTCTTTTTTCTTTTTTTTTCCTCTTTTTTTTTTTTTTTAGTGGTGCATAATGCCAAACATTAGTAATTATCAGTTCCTGCACTATCATGCTCATTATTTTCCAAACCCTTAAGGTTATGTTCTCTAACCCTAGTTTTCTTCGCTTTTTATACACATCCTATCATGCATATATTTCCAACAATTTGTAACGCATTATCACACAACTTAGCTTACATTATTACCACGACAATTCATAAAATTGCACAATGAATGCATGGTTTTAAGCCCGGCCCGATTGAGCTAGGTATTCGTATACCTTAACTACGATGGCTTCTGACGCGATTTTGAGGGTCTTGTTAACTAGCCATCAACCTGCGGAAGTTTCTACCTTAGGTCATCACGCACCTAAGTCTTGGTACCGGACCAGTACCATTTGCCCGTGGACACCGAGTTACTCGGCACCACCTCGATACCTCCCTTCAGCAAGACCCATTCATTCATATTTAAGTTAAAATATGAGACTAATACACTTAGATACAGTTTGTAAGAGTCTGATCACAACCCTCTTACCAATATTACATGCGACTATGTGTAATGGTCAAGAGATTTAATTACAATTCTTTTATACAAAATTACGTGTTGGAACTAGTTTTATCTAAGCACTTTTACAAAAGGATTCATCAAGGCCACATGTCGGCCTTCTTCACAATCACGGCCTCGTTTGAGTGCCATCCCACTTGGACCACACTTTAAAGGGTTGTCCCATAAGGGTGAACTCTATAGTAAGAATGTCCACCCTCCCTACAAAGGGCTACTCCCCGCCTCAGTGTTTATGTAATGTAAACTCAACATTTTCAAATTCACATTCAAACAAGAATATGCGATTCTATATGAAATCCTACATGTCATGCCATGAAATGAGACGCGACTAATCATGTATCATGTGCCTAAGTCCTCACCGACTCCCTCACACAACGCCTAAGCCTATGTGTGAAAAACTGTCATTCTGAATGTGTAACGCCGTGAAAATACCCTAACAGTTTTATAACATGTTTAGGGTCTAAAATAAATTATATTATATTTTTTCGGTGTATAAATAACTAAAAACGAAAAATGATAAAAATCCATAAATTTTACAAGAGCCAAATAAATTTAGTAAAAATGCCAAATGGGAACCCAAAGGGTCCTAAATGAGAAGTGTAATATTAAAAATGTATGAATAAGTAGAATGAAATAGAGTAAGTAAATTAAGTGTTAAAATGGAAAAAATGAGAAATGGGAATTAATGGAGTAGCCAAACATGGCCTCGGCCATGTAATGGGATTAAAGACCAATTTTAGTCTTAGAAAGCCATTTTCACATTTGGGCATTTCCGTTTAGAGAGAAAAAGAGAGAGCTAGGGTTTGTGGAGAAAGGAGATTGGTGATTTTTCTCCAAGTAAGCAATAGCTAGGGCTTGGTATTGAAGAATCAAAAGATTAAAGGTATGGAAACCAAACCCTAACTTTTCTTTTCTTGTGTTGGGTTGATGAAAACCCCAAATTTTTTTAATGAAAGTGTTTGTATTGGTTGTAAACAAGTTTTAGGGGTTACACTAAGTTGTGTTTGGTTGTTTTGATTGGTATGGATTGGTTTGAGAAATTTTTGTATAAAGGAAATGGTGAGGTTTCAAAGGAGTTGCTGTCAAATTTTTTTCAAAAACCCTATTCTTATTTTGGCTAAATTTTTGTATAGGTTAAGTTATAATCATCCAAATGGAGTGATTCCAATGGGTAAAGAACCATAAGAGCTAGAGCTACAAATGTATAGAAAGGGGACCAAGGCAAATTGTAGCTCTAGGCTCCTGAATATGGATTTAAAGGAGAGTTTCGGGTAGCTCATGGGTATGCTTTGTTTTGGGTGTAGTTGTGGTGTTTTGGCCATAAGTTGAGTTTCACTCATCCAAATTGAGTGATTCAAAATTCTGGGTAAACTAGACTTCTATGGGAATCATTTACTTACTTATGAAGGAAGTATATAGTTATAACCCCAAGTACCAATCTGTCAAAGTGAAGCTATGTGCAGATTCTATTTTGCAATTTAGAGTAGTCTAGATGTAAAATGTAATAACTTGAGTTTTGTTGATCTAAATTAGATGATTCCAATTGGATAAGAAACCTTATAACCATAGTTTCAAATGAGTAGAAGGAACCATTACCAATTTATGGAGTTAAGACCTCATAAATCGAAAATAACAGTAGGTGATCCAGTGAAGTTGGGCATATCGACTAGTTTGGCATTAAAATGTAGCCGCTTAGTTTGGGTGATCAAATGAAATGATTCCAATTCCTACTAAAATAGACTCATAAGAGCTATCATTTTCTTGAAGAAGCATAAGAAAAATATGGCTCATGTGTCCCCACATAAAATTTTGCAAGTGAAGGGTATTTGGTAGACCATCAGCCTAACGAAATGCAAGAATGCACAACTGATTTTTCTTTCTTGTTAATTGTGACATATTTGTGATGGATTAGGAGTTGGTGACGAGAAGCAATCTAGAAGCGGGATTCGAAGATATAGGAATTGAAGAGCAACAACCTTTGTGTTTGTTCTTCCAATCTCTCTCTTGTTTCAAATTTGTGAAAGTTTGATCTACACTCTTCTTTCATTGTTTCAAAATTGATTTTGAAATATTATGAAATATTGAAACAATTTATGATAAATTGCATATTGATTTTTTTTAAATTGATTTGAGACAATCGATTGCGAAATAAATTGCATGTGAAAATTTGAATGAGTGTTGAAAAATAAATTATTGTAAATTGTATTGAATGATTTAAAAACCCTTAAAGAATATTACTTAGATTAAAATTCGAGTTAAGGATGAATTTGGTATACCAATAAAGTCAAATTAAGCGATGTGCAGATAGCAATGAAATTGTCCTCCGATCCCCAGCGGAGACGTTATCGGTAGTGTTCACAAAATTGATTTTAATAACCGGTCAAGCGGTCAACGAGATATCTTTGTATTAAGCCGTTTTTTACAACGGCTTTACAACTAGATGGACCCGTCACCGTTGATTCGTTATCCTATGCGTGGCTTATGGGTTAAATTTGATAAGGGCAAGTAATCTCGTTGAAAAGTGCATGAAATTGCACTTAACTTAAGAATGACCAATGAGTATAATTAGAGAAATGAATATATATATATATATATATATATATATATATATATATATATATATATATATATATATATATATTATACCTACATTAGTCATTAAAATATTACAAAAGCATTGTTTTATAAACATTGCATAAATTGATTTAAAGCGAAATGAGAAGATAGATTTTGTATAGAACCACTAAGCATGTACTTAGAGCATTGTTTATTGTCATCGCGTAGGTTTAATTGAACAAGTCACGAGGACAAAAACCGCAGAGACTTAGAGTCGGTGTCAAGCTGTGGTGTCGAAGCAAAATTAGACCATCACATTCATGAAATGGTTGACCATTTGTATAAATTCTGATTTTTATTTTGTAAATGTTTTGATGTGAAAACTCTAATATATTTTGTAAATGATCTAATTGAAATGGGCATACCTATTATATATTGCTAATCTTGAGATTATCCCAAATGATAAGGCTACACGCCGTATTTTGATGCATATTATTATATATTCTACAGTATATGAAAAAAAACATATTTGTATTCGTATCGGTAGCATTGGACGTTACATATTATTTTGGTATCAGAGTTACAATTAAATTGTTAGAAAAAAATGGGTGTTACAAGATGACATCCAATGATCATTTTCAAAACAAATTTCATTTGTTTATAAACCAAAAGCTTTTTGGATGATACATCACAATGATCATTTTATATTCAAAATTATATACTTGCTGTGGGTAGCGGATTTTTGTTGCCTGACAGCTCCGCAAACCTGAACACTTTAAGGCCTTTCAGTTGGGGACTATGTCTAACCGTAATTAGCGGAGTCTTTCACGGGGAGGATCACTTCGCGTCACAGGGCACATATTTTCTTACATTTCAATCATCCGTGCGACTCTGTTGGACGTTGTCCCATGTAACCAAGCCCACCCAATCAAACACCAAACGTGATGTAAATTTACCAACTATGCACTACACTCATTTAATGCGATGTCCCCGTGCATATGCAATGCAATTATGTCATTATAAGTTATATCATGTCACATGCATAATGCCTATATGAGACATTTACATACCATATTTTATACTTAGTATCATGGATAATTATATCAACCGCATATAATTTACGTCCATCCATGTCAATATATCTAAATAATAAGTATATCCTTTCAGCATAAATCGACCACCACGATTAACATGTATCGGCCTGACAAGCAGTCCATACACATCTTTGTAGAAAGCAGGCCACAAACAGGGGCGAAACCGGCCTGGCTGCTTGTCCATAAATGGAGGGCCACACACATAGGCCATGAACTAGCCACAAAGCTTGATAAAGCGTCAATACAGCTCTTTGAAAGAGTATGAAAGCCCCAGATATGTCAACACCAAATTCCATTCACTAGCATATGGTTAGATTCTATACTCAAAGGGTTTTCCATAGAGTCTAAGAACACATAAATCGGAATTCGGACGAGAAAGTTATGGTCGTCCAAATTGGAAGCTTCCTATTTCGCATGGCTGCGAAAATGTTTGGGACAGACCTTGTAAAATGAGTTCTACTTGGAACAATTTATAACCATACTTCAAGTCAAGTATCATGGATAAATTATATCTAACACATATAATTTACATCCATTCAAATCAAGATATCTACATAAATTCATCAATCAACACCAAGTATATCAATCAAATAAGCAAGGACAACTTGGTACTCCTGGCCAATTGTGGCATAAGTAATGCCCACAAAAAAAACAACCCACACATAAGCCATCGCAGGCCACACATCCGACTACTCTCAGCCTTGGAATAGTTTTGAACTCAGTCCAAAATTTCAGTCCCCGTTCAGTGTTAAAATAATCTTCAAGACGTCATAAACGGCTATGAATTCAGACACAAAACAATCCCAAACTCAACCTTAATCAACCCTGGATTCGACTACCTCCTCTGTTCTACACCCGGCCAGCCCAAAGTGCAAGAAAAACAGTCCAGCTTGTTCAGCCTGGACCTCACTGAAAATGGTTCTAGACTACCAATAATTTAGTCAAAATTGTCATGAACCAGCCCTACGGTTAGGGCCAAACCCAATGGCCATTTAATGACCCTCAAGCGGAAATAACCAGAGTAGGAGAAACCCCTACCTCTTAGAGCATGAACACCGCCTACTCCTTGGTCCACCGAATGCCGAAAAAATGAATGGAGAGCAGCCGGTCCTCCTTCCTTTCTCCTCATCTTCCTTTCCTTACTTTTCCTTTTCTTTATTTTCTCTCTTTTCTCTCCTTCCTTCCTTTCTTTTCCTTTTCTTTCTTTTCTCTCTTTTCTTTCTTTTCTATTGTTCCTTTCTCCGACTGATTTCCACTCAGTTTCCTAACTCCTCTCAATTTGATGCAAAGGCATGCACTCTACATGCACTTTGACACATGGATTTTACTATGCCATGTGCCATGCTCATGCATGGCACACATGGCTTTACTAAGCCATGTGTCCTCTATGTAAGACCCGAGAAAATTCCAATTTCTAGAAAAATGGCAAAATCGTAATTTCGGTCAAAATCCGAAATTTTTCTAGATCTTGGATGACGAAACGGATTTCATCGTTGGAATCGTCTCGCGAAATCTAGCTAACACGTCGAATTCCGAGACAGTCGGAATTTGCACGTTTTTTGAGGCATCGAGTATCAAGTGCCAAAAACGAAATGTGAGGTGACAAAAGTCACCTATAACATGTACTCATGTGACACAAGTTGCATGAGTAGAAGTGATAGAGCGAGCTGACCAAGATAGTGCCGTCTTGAAAATCAGCTTAGGGACATGATTGGCATTATTGAAGTGTTTAAATGATAATAGGATAAAAGAGTGTATGATGTCATCCTCTTCAATTGAAAAGGGGAGAAAACGTGAAGAAGGGGAAAATAATTCTGATGAAAGCTTGAGTTTGTGATTTAGTGGAAGTGGACTTCTTTCTATATTTATTTAATCCCAGGCCGTCGAATTTCTTCGAAGCAAGAGGAAAGTCGTTCTCAGCGTGAGGAGCAGCGTGAGTATCGGTTTTAAGGAGTTTCGACAGCTTCCCGTGAGGTAGGGGTTTTTATCCTACTTGCTTTTTACTCTTGGTTAAGTGCTGTGATGTTTCGGTTGGTTTGAGACCTTGAAAGGCCGTTTGATCGGTCCCAAAACTTGGGACCGAAGTGTGAGAATTTATGGAGCCCATTGGACAGTCCGTGACAGTCCACGGCACATTTAATTTCTTGTGTATAATTCATGCTATAAATTATACTTTAGTGTGTTTGAGGCCGGAAATGGCTATGAAATTCGGGTTCACAAAGTGGAACCGATGATTTGGTGGTTGGCCGTGAACAGTAACTCGAGGGTTTCACTGTTCACGTGAATAGTGCTCACTAAATAATTTTGTGGGAAAATGTGTTCGGTTGAGTAATTCAAATAGAATTGCTCGTGTTGGTTAATTAGCCCATGTGAGCTAATTCTTGGTGCGTGGTTGTGATTGCATAACATGTTTGTGGATTAATCATGTTAGTGTATATCATGTTTTATATATTAGCATGTGTTGTATAATTTGTGTTGAAATGGCATAATGCATTTCATATGCACCGGGTAACCTAGAAATTAGGTGTGTGTGCATGACATGAAAAATTGAAAGAAAACGAATATGGTTGCGAAAGGAATTTCACAGGATGATTTTCCGTAGAATGGTGTTGGGAGATGGTCCTACAATTACACGTTGGAGGAGCCCATGTATTGTTTGGAAGGTTCTCCAACACGTTGCGCCTCGGAGGGTAGTCACGTATTTTCACCCAGGCAGCGGTAGTGTATTTTCAAAGACAACAAGTTTTGTTTTGAAGCGATGTTTTCTGTATGGCTTAGGCGAGTGTGGAAAGTCGGTGAGGACTGAGACACGGGAACGAACTTTAGACATTTAAGTAGGATCACGAATTTGCTTGAATATGTGTTTAAATTGGATCATTGCATATGCACTTAGGTGGGGAGTAACCCATTTAGGGTGATTCCAGCTGCGGGCGTGATAGCTCACCCACGTCGAGGAATATATTATTTCGGTACGGGAGGCGTGCGAGAGATAATTCATCTTAGAGGCCGATTTTGAAGAAAGCTGGGATTGTGGCTTTGGTGATTTAGTTGGATACATGTATTAGAATGTTTAAACTTTAATATATATTTGGATAAGAGAAGTAAATTATTAACTCTTTAAACTATGGTATATGGTTATTGTATATTGATGAGTACTGTTATTGGGCCCAAGTGGATGTTTTTACTCATGTATATGTATTCTGATGTTGATGTTGGGACGGTGGTTCTTGGGTAGAGCTCCCCATACAAAGGAGACTCTGCACGATTTTTCGTGAGTAATGTCGGGTTACCGGACATTCACAAGTGTTCCGCGGGTTGACAGGTTGTCAACGGACACCCCGGTTTTGGGGCGTCATACTCTACCTCTTCACCCATTCTCCTAGTGGGACACTTGGCTCTCATGATGCCAAGTATCACTCTAGTATGGCTTGTGTCATCACGCCACGTGTCGTTCGACCCTCGTTATCTCGAAAAGACCACCTTGGAGTCGACCAATCATCTTAATAAGCTAGATTTGTGAGAGGCAGATTTAATGGTGAGTGGTTCGTCATCGAGATCTAGAGAGATTTCGGGTACACAGTAGTCGTAACGATCGTTTATCATTTGCGAAAAATTAATTACTTGGGTTTTCACATAATATCTTTTGAGTAATTATTTTCATCATATTTTTATTATTCTTATATAAAAATAAACATCTATATTTTAAAAAGTTATTTTTTGTAGGGTGTTGTTAGTGTAATTGATGGTACTCTTATCCTTGCATGCATTTGTATTGAACAAGAAGTACCATATCGAGGTTGTGGGAGAGGAGAATGTTTTCAAAATGTTATGGCAATTTGTGATTTTGATATGATCTTTTTAAATATGTAGTTGTTGGATGAGAAGGATCAGCTCATGATTCAAGAGTCTTGATGGAAACTATTCGTAACCCACAACATAATTTTCCTATGCCCCCTTCTTGTGAATATTCTTTCTTTATTTTATTTAGTGTTATTTTTATTTAACAAGATGATAATATACTAAATTCTCTTTTTCAGAAAACTATTATTTAGTGGATGCAACACGTACCCACACTGAAGGTTTATGGCCACCATATCGTAATGCGTTGCTATTGGTTGAGTGATTTTAAGTATTAGTTGTGGTAAAGCTGTAGGAAGGGATGAGATGTTGAACTTTTGTCATGCAAGATTACGAAATGTCATTGAACGTGTTTTTGGTGTTGTTAAGACACGTTTTCCAATACTGAAAAGAATGATGCTTTATTCATTTGCTACTCAAACAAAAATAGTCATGGTATGTTTCTCCATTCACAATTTTCTTCGACAAGTCTCGGTTGTTGATAGATTGTTTTCTGAATATGACACTATAGAGGAACTAGAAAGTGCCAAAATCAATACTCAACTACAAATAACCTTTTTACAACATCAGATCAAGAGTTCATATTACAATTTCAAGGCCATATTGCAAATGAACTCTTCGACACTTGACTAATTAGCGCCATTTTAACATATTGTATAAAATGAGATATCAAATACTAGCATCAAATGTTTGTCGTTTTAGTTTTTATCATGGTGTGAAGTGCAATGTTAAATATTAGCATCAAATATGATGTCTTTAGATATTTGAAAATTTGTACTTAAATTTTAATGTTTTTCTTTAGATATTTATGAATATGCACTTGAATTATTATGTTTTTAATTTAATTAATTTGTGATTTTAGCTTTTATCATAGCATGAAATGAGATATTAAATATATATTGACATCAAATGTGATGTCTTTAGATATTTGAAAATATGTGCTTAAATTTTCTTAATAGATTAAGTTATTAAGATATTAATATGTAAAAAATAAACAACTTAATACCTAATAGAGATAAAATATTAAAAATAACAAACGACATAATACTTAATGATATTAAGCACTATTTACCATTAAACTAAAAAAAATTCTATTTAGAATTAAGTGAAAAAAACAATGCCACCTAAGTGTATAATGTATTTTCATGCAGGATAAATCAGAAAATTGTTTCTATTTTTGAGTTCTTAAATAATTTTATTCTTGAGAACTATCTCTAGTTACCCTCGGTCTCCAAAGCCAGATCAACCCGAGTCAGCGTGTAACCAACCAATCATAAAATATGGATCAACTTGTTTAAAGGTAATATTATTATTATTATTATTATTATTATTATTATTATTATTATTATTATTAGTATTATTTTATTATTATATATACATGCATTATGAAAGAATAAAATTACCTCAGCTTTGCTCACTAATTAACAATTGCCTTAATTTAAACCAAAAACAAAGCATAATAACTTACAAGTTCAATATTATATCAAAGAACCAGAAATCAGTAAGTGATTACAAATAAATACAAACAAAATTTCCCATATACGTCCCGCCCCGTCTCCAACTCTGCGCTACTTCTGTTGCAGGCATTTTTATACCAGAAAAAATTGGAATTATGCCAAAAGACCATAACCCAAACAAAACAATTACAACTCAGATTCCTTCTTTGACACAGCAATGAATAGGCTTGTATCAGTTGGAGCTGTGGGCCCCCCTCACCTCACATTCTAGATCATGGAATTCCTCAATTGCTCTGCTTGTGGTCTGTTTACTACTTGCTGTGTTAAGGTCCAGATAGTTAGCGGTCTCTAACCTCAATTACAAGAAGCCCTTTGATGATGGAGTTAGCATTGTGTCATCCAACTTCAGCCCCCGTTCTTGTCTGCTAAATGGAAGACTCCCTGGGTTCTCCTCCTTTAAAACACGACTCACAGGGGTTTGTGGAGGATAGTTGTCGATGATGAAGTCAATTTCTTCCCCGCTGATCTCCTTTTGTTCCACTAGAACCTGTGGCACAAGCGAGCAAAGAGCCCAAGAATCAGAAAACCTGGAGCATCAGCAACAGAGGTTTATACAAGTTTATCTGAAGAATTACATCTTACATGCCTTAGATAAAGCTAATAGTAGAAGTCGATTATGGAATTGTTACATTTCGTCTATACCCCTACATTAACTGAAAAGTGAAAACCATGATTCTGAACTTTGATGAGATTACACAAGGTCTCAAAAGATCACTCCATAATTGAAAGTCTCAGCCATATACTGGTGTTATAAATGTTGGTAAGACTTTAACATGAAGCTCACACCACAATTGGAATTCTCAGCTGATGATCTTATATAGTGGTGTTATAAATGTCGGTAAGACTTCAACATGAAGCCTTGCATTACTTAATTCTCTGTGCCTAATCTATGAAACAGAAATTATAAAATCGTGCTAAAGCTTTGACAATCTGGTAAGTAATTATAATGCCCGAGGATCTTATCATTAAGCCTATTTCTTTCCAACCATGTCAATAAATAGCCCATTGCCGCCTTCTTAGTGAATAGGATGAGTAAAGTTCACCCGTCCATTGAAAACTGTCTTTTTCTATGGATTTGTTTGATAAGTATTTTATTAAAGTGTCTGTAATAACCTAATTAATACCATACCAACTGCAACTGCAACTGCAACTGCTGCCACCACCAAAATAACGTGAATCTTGAAATCTAGTTAAATTTATATAACAACACTTAATCTGCTCTTCCTTTGTTCTTTGGCTCATTAGTCTGCACCTCTTTTGATAAGCTTCCCAGTTCTTATTTCAATAAAAACCTAATCAACTCCATTGCCCCAGGAAAGCACCATTAGCCATGTATTGTTGCCACCACTACCTCCAATTCAATGGCACCAAACACCACAAACAAGAAGCCGCTACCTTCTCACTTCCACAATCCACGGCTACAGTCAGCTTTTACCACCCAAGGCCAATGGTGCAGTTCCAATTCTAATGCCCTATGTTACAATTACCGCAGTTCTCATCATTTGGCCTCTGATATCATACAAACACTAATACCATAGTTATTAACACAAAAAGTATCAGAAACTGTTTTCCTATTTTTCTAGTTTTTCATATTGTACATTGTATTGCATATCATAAATTTTGTCCCATATAATGAAAATTAAATAGAAGAAATATGGAAACATACATATACTGAAATAATGAAGTATAGAGTAATATGTAACTAATTTCATGAAAGATAGTATGATTTTTAAAGAGTTAAATTGTATCAAACTTGGGAAAAACATTGAGTATTATAGTTGTAAAAAGTTCGTTTAAAGATATGAATTTAATGCATTGGTTTATCATAAGATCCCCCCCAAAAAAAAAAAACTTTTCCAATTTTCAGATATGATTTTTAGTTCAAAATTTTTAAGTATATCAACTTATATGTGTTGAGAATAAGTATATCCTGTTATGTCATTTCAAAGATTTTTACATTAGTCATCATTCTTTCCCATTCACCCTCTCCCCTTAAAAAAAAGAAAAACCTAATATATGAATATTCTTTTTACTATTGTTTCTAATATCAATATTCAAATCATTCAAATAAAAATCCCACAATATTTATTATGAGAATGCATTTAGCTAATTTCTAATATTGTCTTTTACAAAAAGAAATAAAAAGTAGATATCTTCATACAAGATTATTTTACCACTATCCCTTTTATGACAAATTTCTACTTATCATACGTTTTGAACAGTAAGTAAATTAATTTTTTGATGGCTAAAAGCAAGAATATATGGTTGAAGGTGTGTATCTATTGTTGAACCATTGTACTGCATATAATATGATGGATAATATGCATATTATGAGATACACTTACAATGAAATTTGAATTATGCTGCATATCAATTTTAAATTTTTAATGTATTGTATTGTTATATTGTACAATTATGACCACTACCACATTTCCAGCCTCCAAGAATTGTAATTCCTACCTAGGACCTATCAACGTTACTATCTCCTCTATAGAAAAATAAACTTCACCAATATTGGACCACCATCTCATTTTCTCTTATCACTCTTCCTTTCAACTAAAATGCTGACACCAAGAGTTTTGTCTTTTGAGCACTATACTATATGTCATTGGACTTAAGGAGTGGACAAAAAAGGGGGAAAAAAAGCAAGATATTTTAACGAGTGTGCACACACTTCACATCCAATTACCTTCACAGTTTTGAGCAATGCTGTGTGATGCATCCTAAGCAGTGCAAGTGTTTTTCCATACATGTTGCATATAAGCTCTTCAGTCCTTTGCGCAACTTGATCATCCAAATCGAAGTTGACTGGAGGTTCAATCAAGTCATAGTCATCATAAAGTGATCCTTCAAAGTCCAACCTAGGGCCCACAAATTTAACTTTCTTTCTCCAGGGAGGTGGTTCTCCATGCATAACCATAGGGTTCTCTAAATTCCATCTGGTGGAAGGAAGAGGAAGAACTTAGATGGTAAACGCCATGATAAGAAGCAGGACAATTCAAATGTAGCTGAACATACAAAGACTTACATGGTTAAAATTTTACGAGCAAGCCAAGAAGCATCTGCAAGGTAGTCAACTGATGCCCTTGAAGTATCACGCCCATAAATGACCTCTTCAGCAGCCCTTCCTCCGAGTAACACCTTTACATAGAGATGTAGTGAAACGAAAAATTATGATGCAACAAGGAAAAAGAATAGAAGATACTCAGAAAATATTAGATAACCTGACGTTCACACCTGAAGGCGATGCAGCAATTGTGGTCGGCGCTCAAACATGTATGATTCATCATCAAGTCGATCAAATACGACTTGAGACAATGTCTGCACAGGTCACATATTTTAACCAGGAATAATGAGAGAGATAATGATAACCTCATAAGAAAGAAAAAATTTTAGAAGACACAAATATGGAGCTTTATTGTTGGATCCATCAATGGGTGACAAATCTAAATCTTAAGTGATCAAGGCTCATCTTTGTATTCAATTAGATTATCATACAATCATCTGATAAATGGTCCAATAGTGAAACCATCTCTTGAGAGACCCAATACTCGAATCTTAGAACTACAAATCAACACACTAGTCTAGTTCATCTGATAAAGTTTATACTGACAATAGATTTTAGCTATGATCTCCATGGAGTGGATTCTAGTTCAAATGGCATTTTTAGCACGGTAAAGGTAAAGGGATGGTGCTTATATCACATAAGCATGAAAAAAAAAAGAGCCTAAAAAGCGTAATCATAATAAAGAAACAATGATGATAAGAAAGCAGAAAGAAGACCTGGCCACGGGGGATTATGGAAATGCGATCACATCTTTCAACTCTTGCACTTTCATATCGCCTTAGCAGGTGAGAAGCAATTGCAGTTCCCACTTCAGTAGTAGCTCTACGACATTGCCCCTGATGACCCAACTCAATACCGACACGTTTCGGCCCTACTGTAAGTCGATCAACTGCCTCATCCACATCTGACTGGAGAATTGCTTCATGTCCTTTCCTAACAGCCACAAGAGCAGCCTCTTGGAGCAGCTGTGCCAACCTTGCTCCTGTCCATCCTGATTGCACAGATGATTCTAAGTCAAGATCACCAAATAAATGACTCTTGATTTAAAAGCAAAGGAGGAAAAAAGAACTACAAAAAGAACTCAATTTGTTTTTAGTAAATTGGATAGAGAAAGACAAGGGTAGAAAAAGGAAGTCAAACAATCACATTTTATCAGTATTATTTTTAAAATCTAGACCAATTTCCTTTTGTTATTTTTCCACGTTTTTGTGAATGAAATTAATGATTGTACATGTGAATGTATGACTTTTTCCTTTCGACGGTTTTTTCTTTGGTGGTGGTGCTAACTTGCTAAAGCGTGCAAAGGAGACATAGTATAGAAGAAAAGCAATTGATTTTATAAAAATTAGATTCAGTCTAGCCACTTGCTACAATCGTTGCTCTTTTCTCTAGTACCTCCACCCATGAGCTACAGTATGGGGGATGACTAAAGTGATGTGCAGGTGGGATGTCTGGTGTGGGGTGCTCCACTTAAAAGGAAGTTTCCATATTAGTTCTAGAGAAAGCAAGAAGAAAGAATTGGAGGAAAGAATTCCTTGTATTTTCATTGATCCATTGTGAATATATATATACAAAAGTCAATCTAACCTTCCTAATAGATTACAACTCTATATGAAAAGTAGATATATGCTATAACACTTCCCCTCAAGTTGGAGCGTAGATATTCATCATGCCCAACTTGTTACATAGATAACTAACCCGATCCCCATTTAGAGCCTTTATGAAGATATCACCCAATTGTTCTCCAATCTTCACATATCTTGTAGAAATCAAGACGAATTGTATTTTCTCATTAATGAAATGACAATCTGTTGTAGATGTGCTTTGGACTGCTGAAGACGTGCTAAATTCTGTTGAATAAGGTGTCAATCTATTTATTTATTTATTACTTTTTCAAAGCTATCGTTGCTAGATTTTAGGTGTTGGTTATTTTCTGTTTTTCTTATTCTTTTTCTGTTTGGCATGTTTATCTGCATGGGGCAGATTACTCGGTCCACACTTTGTAGTGGGAGGATAAACCCTTCCTATATAATCTCTATTAATGTTTAATAAAAGTATTGCTCTGTTTTCATTCTTCTTCCAGATTCGATTCTACTTTGTTCTATACTCCTTATCAAAAAAGAAAACAACACAATCTATCTCAATATGCTTAGTTCATTCATGGAATACCGGATTAGAAGAAATATGAAGGGTAGCACAGTTTGTCACACAAAGTTTGCTAAAGGCCCCAGTGGCAATAAACTCATCAGAGTTGATGAAATACATAATCTCATATCTGATGTGACATCGCTCCATATTCGGACTACTACTTTCGATCGAGACATGATGCGATTTTGCTGCTTCTTATGAAATTTAGATAGAGCAGCCACGACGCCCCACATGCGCCTTGTAGCTGGAAAAGGACTTGGGAAGGTGAGCACACACCTAGGTCGACAGCGGTCGAGATCAAGCCGAGATGACATGTCAGTACCGGATCTTTGTAGTTCCTATGTTGAAGAGATTTGAGGACGTTATGCCTCCCGAGTTGCCTAAGAAGCTGCCACCTAGAAGGTAGATGGATCATCAAATCGAGCTTGTGCCGAGGTCAAGACCACTTGCCCAAGCTCCTTATCGGATGACTCCACCATAGCTGATTGAGTTGCTGGATGTGGGCTTAGTGCAGCCCTCCGAGAAATGCAAGTATAAGAACTTTGGTGCTATTCGAGAAGAAGTAAGATGGCTCGCCGAATGTGTCGATCATAGAGATAAGATGCCATAAACAGTGACATTTGTTTCTTATTTGTTTGATCGATCGAGGTAAGATTCGAGAATTACTTCACTAAACTGACTTACACGATCCGGATGTTGGCGGTCTTGGCGTATGCAAAGGAACGAGGCGAGACTACATGTGCGTGGTATGAAAGCTTCGAGTTCCTAGTCATGCCCTTCGGGTTGACTAACACCCCTACGACATTTTGTAACTTCATGAATGATATACTATTCGACTTCCTAGACTCATTCGTGGTGGTCTACTTGGACAACATTGTGATCTCTGGCCAGTGTGAAGATCGCCCCAGTGCAAACGAGAAGGTGCTTAATAAACTGAGGCAAAACCAGTTATGTGTCAAGGAGAAGTGCGAGTTTGCTCAAACCGAGATCAAGTTCCTAGGGCACCTAATTTCCAAGTCCCAAATTCGAATGGATAGTGCGAAGGTGGCAACAATTCGAGATTTGTACGCCTCACAGGCGACATAACCCGATCCTTCCACCGGCAGCAAGCTACTCGAAGATTCATAAAGAAATTTATTCGAGGTAACACCTCTCACGGACACATTTGAAGAAAGATAGGAAGTGGGAATGGGATGCGAGTGCGGCGCTGAGCTTCGAGGATACGATCACCTCGGAGGCGTTTGAGAGCCTTGCGACTTAGAGTAAGCCGTTTGATACATGAATGCGTCGAAACGAGAGCCTTAGGTGGTGTCTTTGGTGCGAGAAAGTGCCGGTAGCATTCGAGTCGAAAAGTTGGATGCGGCCAGACAAGGTACAGCACCCACGAGAAAGAGATGATTGCGGTCATCCATTGCCTAGAGACATGGAAGCACTTCTTAATGGAGACCCGATTCACAGTAGTGACTAACAATGTAGCCTGTTGAGAATCATAGGATATTCTTAGAATATCCTCTAATTTATTCCCTACCTTTCTTGTACATTGTTTTCCTTTTATTTGTACTTTATTTATTTTTCCTTTTGTGTGTCTTCCTAACCTATATAATCGTGGGGTAGGACCTATCTTTGTATTTTATTCATTCGATAAGAAAGAAAGGATTCCTTCCTTCTCTCTTCGCATTGTATCGAGCCGTGAAGGTTCGAGTTGGGGTTTATTCGTGTTTAATTCTAACAGCCCATCACATAGTCGATCTCTTTCGATCCTCTCCGCGCTTCATTGTAAAAGTATCGAATTCTTAGCGGCCGTCGAACCTCGTCTGCCGCGCTTTCAGCGACTTCTCGACCGATGACCACTAGCCGGCGGATATCACCATCGACCGACTCATCGACGATCTACGAGGAGAGCCAGAACTCCGTGACCCGATCTCCGCCGTGCACCGCGTGTGTGCTTCCTCGGCGACTATTCCTCGCGCCTTGACATGTGGGTGGCGCGTGGTAGTAGCGGCTAACCCTCCGTGATCGGACCGCCCTGGCTTGTCTCCTAGGCGGGCTTCATAAGCTCCTTATCTTCCATCCGACCTCCGACCGTGTTTTATGATTCTCTCCGTGGTTGTCTTCTCTGTTGTTCTAATTTGTCTCGACTCTTTCCAGCGATGACATCTTCGCGAAGCTTCTCATGCCCAGCCGGTTGTGGTATTCTTGTTTTCCGTGATTTTATTGATTCCACCCACTTATGGCTGAAAAAGCAGGCTTTCTTCGTTTCTGGATAATTAATCGGCTGAGGAAGTGATCTTGCCCTATCAGTCTTGCAGAATTTAGTCACATTTACATTATGGTTTACTGGAAATGGTGTTGAAGACCATCTGACCTCTATGGAGTCTAGTGTTGATGCAAATAAACAGGGCAGTGGCGGAAACATGATGCTTTACTCTATAATATTCTCAACTGACCCATCGGAGCCAAAAACCTTTCGACAGCTTCATAGGAGACTATCGGACACATCGGCCTCTCTTTGGACCCAAGCTAAGAATTTATATATCAATAATGTTCAACGCCTCTACCATGTCATCTTTTTGAACGATGATGCGGAAGCGACCTAGTATGGAATTATCTTATTACGTTGGAGCGAGATATCTTGCATTGAAAAATGAGCTCTTATATGTCTTTGCCCGATGTGCGATCAGGACCTCTTGGTCGACATGGATCGAGCTTTATGATTCTTACTCTTTATTAAACTTAGCCTGAGTTTGTGACATTCGGAGCAGGATCCTCACTAGCTCTACTATCCCCACCTTTGATGACATTTTTGCTTTCGATAGCTAGCCATTCATCCCGCTGACTCGGTGTGGCCCTTTCCAGTTTCAACGAGACCGGTGTCTTGCTCCATCTCACCCTCACGGTGATTCTTGAAGTATTCGTGGTGGCCTCGAAGCGAGCCCGGCTGACCTCATTGTACCCCTACGTAATGAACCCGGGTCACATTCGAGATAGATGCTATCAGTACATGGTGATACACCTCACCTTTGCTCGTAATAGCCCGGAGTCTTCGACACGCGGTATTGAGGGCTAGGCTTAGATCTCCATCTTTAGGGTACGACTTCTTTTGGTAGATAGCAGGAGTTTCTTCGCCTTACTCATGTCGCCAAATCTGCCTCTATTGCTTCTATTGCCCAGACCGATAATGCCTCTGCCTATCTTGCACACTCTCTTGGTCCATGGATTCTCGATTCCAATATATCTGATCATCTGCCTAGTAATAAGGATCTCTTCTCTTCCCTTACTATCACTCCACCCTTATGATTACTTTGGCTAATAGGACTTAAGCCATGGCCAAAGGCATCGGGTCCGCATGTCCCCTCTCATCTTTACCTCTTACTTTTGTTCTTTATGTTCCTGATTCTCCATTTAATATTATATCTATTAGCAAATTAATACATGACCTTAATTGTTCGATTACCTTTTCTCACTCTTCTGTCACCTTGTAGGATTGGAGTACAAGGAGGACGATTGGCATAGGACATGAGTCTCAAGGCCTTTATCACCTCAGTTTGTCCCCATCTTCCACCGTCTGCACTTCAACAAATGACCCTCTTCTCGTCCATCGTCCTCTTGATCATCCAAACTTTTCCAAGCTCTGGAAAATGGTCTCTCGCTTTTCTAGCTTATCTTCACTAGAGTGTGAATCGTGTCAGCTTAGGAAACATACTCGTGTTTCGTTCCCCAAGAGTTTAGAGTCCGGACGAGTCTCGCGCAGGCTCGTCCGTGCGATGTTTAGGGTTCGTCCGAACTCGATACACTTTAGGTTTCAGATATTTTGTTGCATTTATTGATGATTTTTCCCATTGTACATTATTTTGTGAAAAGTCAGGCGAGGTTATTTTTGTGTTCCAAAAATTCTTTGTTGAGATTCATGATCAATTCCGTACTTATTGTTCCATGCTACGATGATAATGCCTTGGAATACCTTTCTGCCCATTTTTCTAACTTTTTATCCTCTCATGGGATTCTTCATCAGTCTTCTTGTGCTTACACTCCACAACAAAATGGGTGGCTAAGTGCAAGAATCGTCACTTAGTTCAGACAGCTAGCACTCTTCTCCTTCACCATATAGTTCCTCGATGTTTTGGGGGGGATGCTATCTTAACCGCCTGCTATTTGATCAATTGCATGCCCTCTTCTGTCCTGGGTGATCAAGTTCTTCATTTTCTTCTCTTTCCTAATCAACCTTGTTTTGTCTCCCTAGCGTGTTTCGGATGCTACTTGTTTTGTCCACATCACTTACTCCTGGCGAAGATAAACTTCTGTAAGGCGAAGTGCATCTTCCTTATTCCGTAGCCAGCCTTAGTACCGCTACCATTCTCTCGATACACACAATCGATGCCGTTTTCTCTTGATGTCACATTTTTTGAACATTCATACTCTTTTCTCTGCCCCAGCCTTCGATGCGAAGTGCTATCTGCCTCTCATCTTTCCCATTCTATCCTTATCATTCGAGTCCCCAGATACTCCACCTTGTCCATTACAGGTTTATACTCGTCGTCCGCATACCGACACCAGGTCTCCCGATGACTCATCTCCTATGGAACCCTCCTCCACGTCGCCGGTCTTGCCGTCTCCTATTGATCCTCCCATCGCCATTCAGAAAGATACTCGTTCCTCTCGTAATCCTCATCCTATTTATATTTTCCTATCTTATCATCCTTTATCTTCACCATATTCTATTTTTACTTCCACCTTGTCTTCTGTTTCTATTCCTCACACTATCCATGAGGCTCTCTCATCCGGGCTTGAAGCTTGACGATGGTTTGGAAAAAGAAAGCGGTTACTTGCATTATTGGCACATGGGACCTGGTCCTACCAGCGAGTCCCACATTGGTTGCGTTGGGTTTATATTGTTGAGATTGGTCCAATGATCAAGTGGATCGTCTTAAGGCTCGTTTGGTTGCCAAGGGGTATACTCAGATATATGGATCCGATTACTATGACACTTTCTCTCATGTTGCCAAGATGGCTTCCATTCGTCTTCTCTTATCTATGGCCGCTATGAGCTCTTGGCCCTTGTATCAATTGGACATCAAGAATGTCTTTCTCCATGGCGGCCTCGCTGAGGAGGTATATATGGAGCAACCGCTGGGTTGTTGCTGAAGAGTGTCACAGTTTAGTATCTGAATATATGGTTCTTATATGGCCCTAAGCGGTCCCTCGAGCTTGGTTTGGCCTCTTTAGCTTTGTGGTACAGGAGTTCGGTATGACTCGAAGCACATCATACCACACTGTCTTCTATCATCATACATCATCAGGACAGTATATCTATCTGATTGTTTATGTGGATGATATTGTTATAACAGGCAGTGATCATGATGGTATTTGGAAACAACGACATCTCTTGATACTGACAAAGACTTGGGAACTTCGGTACTCAGGGTTGAGATGGCTCGATCCCAATTCGGTGTGGTCGTATGCCGAAGGAGTATGTCTTTGGATATGGGAGAGCGGGTATCTTCAGGCGTAAACTTGTGAGCTCTTATGGATCAGAATGTCGAGCTTGTACCGGATGGGGGAGCCTCTCTGAGATCCCGAGATGCTCGATGACCGAGTGGGAGAAGTAAGCTACCTCACCCCGTCGCTCGACCGGTGAGTGTGATTGAGTCGGTTCTGCGGTCACCATGCCCTGATAGCCAACTGGGATCTTTGTGATCCGTATTCTCAGTTGCTCTCGAAAAACACCGAAGACACACGAGAGTTTTATGAGCGGAGGTCACACCTAAGATTGTTGAATATTGTGATGCGAGATTGAAGCGAGCTCGCTATGACAGACGTTCCGCCGAATCTTATGTATTTATTGGGGGCAATTTAATATCTTGGAAAAGTAAGAAACAAAATGTAGTGGCCAAGTCTAGTGTTGAATCTGAGTATTGAGCTATGGCTTTGGTAACTTGTGAACTTATATGACTCAACGGCTTCTTCGGAGCTGGATTTGAGGCGACCTGGCTGAGTAAACTTGTGTGTGATAACGAGTATTTTACACGTCGCCTGAGCCCAGGACTCATAAGAGGACGAACATATTCAGTGTCGCATCACTTCATTTGAAAGATTGCCTCGGGATGCATGACTACACATTTCACTAAGTCTCTGGGGTCAGTTGAGTTCATTGTAACAAGCTTGGTGCATATAACTATATCTTAAAACGAGAAATGTTGAGAATCATATGGGATATTCTTAGATCAAATACGATTTATTACTACCTTTCTTGTACATTATTTTCCTTTTATTTTTACTTTATTTATTTTTCCTTTTGTGTGTCTTCCCCAACCTATATAAATAGGTGGGACCCTATATATTTTTATTCATTGATAAGAAAATGATTCCTTCTGCTGCTGACACATTCTTTAAAACTTCGGGAAAGCTTCTTGTGAGGCAAGCTCGATGGCAAGAGTTCTTAATGACTTGACTTCGTGTGGGTGCCTGAGAGTCGAGACAACCTGACAGAGTTGCGGATGCTTTGAGTAGGAAGGAAGTGGCCAGGCCTACGTGGGATTGTTGAGTCGGGTGGCGGCGAGACTTCACGAGGAGCGTATAAGGCGAGAAGCTCCAGGGGACTGACATATATAAAAGCGGTTAATTTGGTGAAAGAGAGGAACCCTGGCGATACCTGCTACTTCACTAGAGGGAAGCTTTATGCGTCTTTAAGCAAGTTGAGACGGGAATTGCTGAAGGAGACACATGATGCGAAGTGAGTTGGTCACCCTGGAGAAGAGAGGACATTGGCATTGCTCGCACAATCGTTCCACTGACCTAAGATGAAGGAAGACATCTGAAGCACATGCGAGACATACCACATGTTTGTCCCGAGTTAGCCAGGCCGACGAAAAGGAAGCGGGTTACTACAGCCCCTGCCCATTCCAGAGAGACCATGGCAATGCTTATCTATGGACTTCATCAACGGGTTTCCGAAGGTTAAAGGCTTGGATACATTTTCCCAATGATGGTAAACGAGTTCTACAAGTATGTTGTCTTCATCGCAGCCCAGTGAGTGTCGATTAAAGAAGCGGCCGAATCTTCTTTGGCGGCGTTGTGAAGCATTTTGCGTTGCCTAAGGATATAGTGAGTGATCGAGACACCTGATTCACATGCAGATTTTGGGTTGAGCTATTCAAGATGTGGGGCGAGTGCAGTTTCTCTGGTAATCACCGCCCAAACGAGGAAGAGACGAGGTGAAGCCCAGTGAACCCGGATGCTTGAGGAATGCTTGTGCCCTTGTCTTGACAGCCACCCAATAGTTGGAACTTCTTGAGCCGTGCAGTTGTCTTACAATCTGCACTAAAGTTCAGCCACGTGGATGAGCCCTTTTGAGGTAACCGTGGGTTCGACCCGCCTACATATGGGCGTGCTAGTTTACGAAGCAACTGCGGGCCCGCGGCGTGAGCCTAGCACATACAAGTTTGCTTGGGCAGATGGGATTTACTTGATGAAGCCGAAACTGACCTTGAAGGCAAGTGACAGCATGAAGAAATATGTTGACCAAGGGAGGAGGCCTTTGGAATTTGACGAAAGGGAGAAAGTGTTGTTCAAGCTAACTCCCTAAATCTAGAAGAAAATTCGAAACAAACAATTTCAAAAAGGTTTGATACCAAAGTATGATGGCCCATTTGAAATTGTGAAGCACGACGTGGCCTCTGACAAAGCTGCAGGAGGTTGGAAGCTTCACGGAGCATTCCATGTAAGCTTCTTGAAGCCTTATCACCATGATCCTAGTCCGGATAGAGTGCAAGCAAAGAGGAATCCGCCTATGATCGGGGTCGTGTTCTGCAGAGAGATTGCGAGCATCCAGCATAATAGAAAGATGGGCACCTGGAAGAACAAGTGGACCGAGTACTTGATTCATTGGAAGGGGACACCCGTCAGTGAAGTAAGTTAGGAGAAGGGTGTCACCTTGTGGCGGTTTGAAGACCAGATCAATGAGTATGCACGGCTGAAGTCGACGAGGACGAAGACTACCTCTAGTGGGTGAGGGTTTGTTAGCCCCTCGACTAGATGACCCGAGCTCAACGCGGCATGAGGGCACTGCCATAGCCCCATGCGCGAATCAGGGAAGGATATCAAGGCAGATTGTGGGAAGTGAGTGTTAGCACAAGATGAGAAGCCCGACAGCATAATGTGTGAGCCAAGCACACACATGAGGAAGCAAGCCTACCGCCTAGCTGGGACGCGCACAGTAGTAGTTACGGCCCGGCACTTGGAAGGGGCTTGGGGCCCGGCACTTGAAGCAAAGTGGAAGCCTACCTTATATAAGCATGGAAGCCTTGGACAACAGGTCTCTAGTGGGTCTGACGAGTCATGGCACGAAGGAGTCCCATGGCATTAGGAGTCGATCGGGGAAGCACTCCTAGTCGAGGGATTATGGCTTTGCTTAGAAGTTTGATCGAGCGAGACTTCTAGTCGAAGAGTAGGATCGTCTTTGGCTTGAAGACTTAGAGTTAGAGTAGGACTCTTGATCAAATTTTAATGCTAGAATTTGTTCTGTGTAGCATATAAAAGATTTACGTGCCCTTGGTAAATCATTGAGAGTTAGATCCATTGAGAATATTGAGCATCTCAACTATGTGGGAGCCTATGTGTGAGTGTCTTGTATTTTAAAGAGTTAATAAAATACGAGTTGGGGGAGCGCCATACGTTCTTGTGTTTTGTGAGGCATAGGGCATTGAGAAGGCGGCACAGTGGGTTCCCCAGGCGCGCATACGCCAAACTTGACAATTTGGCGGAGTGACCTCCCCACGACTAATGTGATAGAAGAGAGGGAAAACAGGGTATTCTCAAAAAATGTAACATCAATAGACACAAAGGACTCTATTATATAAATATGTAGTCTTGGGATCAATAAAATATACGAATATTTCCTCCATTCATCTTTGATTACAAAAGGAAACAAATTCCTTGCAGGATCATAATTTCAAGGTGGAAGTGAACAGAGATAGTGCAAGTGTAATTGGGTGCAGATCACAAAGTTGATCTGATGCAAGTACTATGAAGATTAGACCAGATAAAATATTCAGTCACATTATTATTTCAGGTGGTGACGAATATGAAGTGCTGTTCCTAGAGAAAATATATGGAGCTCTATGATTTCCATAAAGTTTAGGAGAGGAATTAGTCATTGACTAGAGTGAGAGATAAGGAAGAATCTTCTTGAATTGGTGTTGAATGTGGAAAAGTGCTCGGGAGTTTCCAACCACTTTCTGCTCCAGTGCTCCTTTGCCCAGAAACCAGAAGATCAAATGATTTTCATGCCACTTGCAGTTAGCCTAGGTGTTTATGAGAAAATACAGAACATGACTTCAAGTTAGATGAAGATATTAATGAGTTGTTGATTTAAAAATGTTGAAACCATACTACTTAAATACACTGTTTTGATGATGTGTTAAGATGAATCAATACAAACACTGACAATTATTACACAACTAACACAATATAATCTGTGCACACCTTTTAATAAAGTGATTAAAAGGGTCATCTTTCAGTTGGCACAAATTACTTATTAATCCTATCTGGGTTGAAACAACAATAATTAGTATGATTTGTTTAGACTTCTTATTCTTTCAAATCTGTCTATAGTTGTAAAATATTTATGAAGCAGAACGTAAGATAGGCTTTTGTTTTAAAACTTCTTTATGGAAATTCTTAATTTTATAAATGTTAAGGAAAAGATCCCTAAATGGATTAGGAAACTAATCCTTAACACTCCCCCTCAAGTTGGAGCATATAGGTCCAATGGGTTACACATGTACTTAACCCTAATGCATCAAACTTGTTAGATGTTACTTAATCCAATGGGTAGATCTGCGGTCGTTGGAAAAGTAGTCGGAATTGACTACACGGAGAGTTGATGTGACCGGAGTGAGACACGGCCATAAGATGTGTCGTTGGAATTGCGGAGTGTTGCAAGGCGAGGTTTGTATGTCCCATAGAAAAGGGCTCTGAGTAAGGCGCCGGAAAAGTAGCTTGTCAAAAAGTCGGAGTCAAAAATAGGTACGACGAAGGTCTGCAATAGAAGGTCTGTCGAAGAAGGTCCACTGAAGAAGGTCCACCGAAGAAAGGCTGTCGGAGAAGGTCCGCTAGAGAAGGTCCACGGGAGAAGGTTCGTCGGAGAAGGTCCGCGGGAGAACGTCCGCAGGAGAAGGGCTGCCGGAGAAGGTCTATCAAAGAAGGTCTACCAAAGAAGGTCCGACATAAAAGGTCCGCGGGAGAAGGTTTGTGGGAGAAAGTGCAGCCCGAGAGAAGGTCAGCGTAGGAAGGTCCGTCGAAAGAGATCACAGTCGGAGAGACCCAGAGTGAAGAAGGTCCAGCAGTCAGAGTAGGATGTCCCTAAGAAGGTCATTTCAGGAGAAGATTGATGAAAGATCTATCGGAGAAGGTCCACTGAAGAAAGAGGGCATCTAGTTGATGCCCGATCTCCTCTCCGTCGGCAATGAAATTTTCCAGGCCTCAGCGCGGGCAAGCGGCTACTCTGTGGGATCATCGAGGCTGCACCTTCCCTCGATGGAAGTCTCTCTGGCTTGGCTTTACACACACACGCGTGGCTACGTGCATGCTTGTCCCTCACGTGCCGCCCTTGTCCCTCACGCATAGGCTGTGTGGGGGCACATGGCCCACACCGGTGGGCAGTGCTGCTTGCCAAGGTCATCGGCTGCTGATCTACCATCCTATCACCCTGATTTCCCATTTTGGTGCTAGAAACTTAGACTTTTCCCATTTCTCCCCTTTGGCGACTGGTTCTAAGGAGTTTTGCTGCTTGAATCTTCTTCTTGCTGTGTTTTCCAGAAGCCACCTAGCACCTTATTTAGGAATTATTTTTGTTCAGCTTTGACTACGATACCATGTGAAGAGAAAAATAACTCTTTGATTTTCATTGATTAACAAAGTGGGGGAACATACATATTTATACTCCAAGTGTTAGAGCAAAGAAATGAAACAAAATTAGAGTTTACTTAGGAGACTAAAGAGAAAAGGAATGAAAGAAAAGATTCTTAAATGAATTAGGAAATTAATCATTAACAAAAACCATAAAATATTAATTTACTTTAATAGTTGTAAAATATTTTTATTGTTAAACAAGTTATATGCAGGTTGGTGTTGTAACTATGTCAACAACTAAACATGTGACAATCGTTTAATTGAATGCTCAAAACTAACCAAAACCCTTTCAATAAAAATCTAAATGTTGACCCAAGTTTCAACCTAAGCCCACTAACTCCATGTCATATCCCAGCATGGGGACAATTTGCATGAGACATGCCACGCCGGTTCTTGTGACACTTCTTCCTGAAGGCACAAGAAAAACATGTGGAGGAAGGTGAGGGGTGAAGGAATATATGTTGCATAATCACTGGAAGTGTGAACAGTTTAATCAATGGCTGAAAGAAGAAAATCCTTTGGAGATTTACGGATGATACGTGTGTTCTAGAGGAGATTGTTTTTGTTTTCAAGCTCGTCCTTTTTCCCTTTTTCTTTTATCAGAGTCCTTTTTCTCATTTTTAATATTGCATAATCTTCACACATTTGACTAGTTTCCTTCTGAATTTGTTTCTTAAGAAATCTTGCAGTAAAAGGACATAACATAATAGAATGGAGACAGAAATATAGGCTGTAGGAAAAACACCTATCAAAACCCAAACATAAAAATAAAAGACAAAGCTATATCAAAATGATATATACTTTTTTTCTTTCTTTTTTAGAGATATCACAACGGACATACTACTGCCAAAATCAAAGCATATTAAAATGAGATAAAGTAATACTTATAAAAAAAAAGATATAATAATCATAAAATTAACAAGAATAACTGATACAAAAAATAGAAGTAATAAGAATAATAACAGCAGCAACGACAATAATTATATAAAATAAGTTCAATAAAAGAAAATTCTCAAGCTAGAGGAAGTGTTACATAGTTAAAGCCAGACAGACAGTTTCCCCTACAAAAGGATAATTCAAGTTCTTCTGTCCAACAACCAAGATGTAGAGCATTTTGGTTGATTTCAATTGTAAAGCATGATATCATGGTACATAGTCTAATAAGATCACAAGCATTGTTTACCAGGTAAGTTTTGTGCGTAAGTGGACAAATCAACAGATTCTGCCAGTTTCACTTTGCGAGCATGAACTTTCAAGATGTCCAATCTCCCTTTGGCATTAGGAGGTCGAATTCTTATCTATGAGACAAAAAAGATATTATTACAACAAATAACAAAGCAGATCGAGGTCAAACAAAAATGCTATCAATTATGGTAGCAATTACAGTCAACAACAGAAACAAACCTTCCGGTCGAACCGGCCGGGACGGAGAAGTGCCGGGTCCAACAAATCCATTCGATTTGTAGCACCCAAAAATATAACTCCTTTGCCAGTATCAAATCCATCAAGTTCAATCAGGAGTTGATTTAATGTAGTTTCCCTTTCCTGAGTAGCTGCATTATACAGGTGGTCCGTGGATTCACTGAAAATACCTTGACGCCTAATACAAAATTGGAAAAATATCATAATTATAAGATCCATTTTTCTATTTTAAGTAGGTACAGTAGAAAACAAGAAAAATGAAAATTTTACTTAGGTGTAAATATAAAGGGTAGGATATCTTTGTAAACACTCTCCAGTTATTAATTGATTAATTTAAATTCTAAAATAAGTGAAAATAGAACACAAATTCATAATCATCAATAAGAAATAACAACTCATCTCAAAATCAAATACATGCATAATACACCTCATCTCAGTGGTTCCCAATTGTGTAACCTACATAGTTAGTGATTTTTTATTTTTTTTTTATAAACAACCTACATTTTTAGTGGTTTACACAAACTGTTACAAGATGTTGTCTCCAAATTATTATTTTTTGTTGGACCTTAACTACAAATTAATGACTCTATTTCATAGAGCTTCCCAGAGTTTCATTCAACGCTTCCATATTGTCATTAATTTTGCATCCTAGTTTTCAAATTCTTAATTTAGATAAATACAAGGTAATTTCAGACCCTCAATACTTCTATCAGTATTGATATTTGACAAGTGGTTATGTATTATCTTATCAAATCAGAAAATAATTATAAACACAACTGAGTTCTTTTGAAGCCTTGCTTCCAACTGAGCCCACCTGCCTATATAAAAAAAATATTCCAGTACACATGTGATACTAATTCAAGGTTTTCTAATAAATTGTTGCAGAAAACAAATATTCTGCAGAAGTAAAGTTTCATAGATCCTGAATTTGTTAACACGAGTTAATTGTATAAGAAATTGGTCTTATGGGAAATTTGGCGAGTAGTCTTAAGTAGAGTTATTTAGACAACAGAATCATAAAATTGAAGTCATAATAGCGGCAATGGATACAATTACTACCAGGGAATTCGCTACATATAATCCACACCTGAGTAATAACTAGTAGATTAACCATTGGTCATTAGACAACTTAGTCCCAGTGAATAATTAATAATTATATTTTATAATAATTAATGACTTTTCAAAAAGTCTATATACATGAATGGAAGAAAGAAAGCTACAGACAAAACAATATTCACATAAAACACATTCACCCAACAACATTTATGTGAAGAGAGAAAAATAGAGAATCCCTAATTTTATTATTTTACGTAAAACAAGTCTCGTTTCTAAGACACATATTGACTTATATATATACACACTCATAGGACTCACAATACAAGAAGACAACAAAGGAAAAGACTGCATAACATTAACACTTCCTCAAGCCGAAAGATATATGTCATACGCACTGCTCATACAAATGCAGATTTAATTCTGTGACCTCTGGTAGATGGCAGAAAGATGTTCATGGCCGATCATTTGAATCGACAAAACTAAGAGTCATACATCCCGATGCGATCTTCTCTCTAATGAAGTGGCGCTACCAACGGCCTGGGTCCCTTTCTCGCTAAGACCTGACGTGATGCAATATGCAAAACAGCCTGGCTATCACAGATGAGCTTCATCTGTTCATCCTTTCCAAATCTCAACTCCTGGAGAAGGTGTCTCAGCCATATGAGTTCACATGTTGCCAGGGCCATAGCTTGATACTCGGCTTCAGCGCTAGATCTAGCCACTACATGTTGTTTCTTACTTCTTCCAGATTAGGTTACCACCACGAAAACACAAAGCATTCTAAGTCGAATGCCTATCCGCGGTGAGCAAATTAATCTGCATCTATGTAACCAATAACCTGGGTGTGACCTCTATTCTCGTACAACACACCTTGACCTGGTGTACTTTTAATATATCGAAGAATGTGGATTACATCATCCCAATGGCTATCACATGGTGACTGTAGGAATTGACTAACAACACTTACCAGAAAGGAAATGTTTGGCCGAGTAATGGTGAGATAATTCAGTTTACCTACTACCATCGATATCTCCCAGATCTCTCCGAAAGACTCTCGTCCCTGGCATAAGCTCGAAGACAGGATCCATAAGAATAACCTACTGAGTACTTCAACATGCCACCGGTTTCTTCCAAGATGTCTAAAGCATACTTCCGCCGGGGAGAGACTACACCGTAACCGGATTGAAGCATTCAATTCCTTTAAAGTACTTGAGTTTCCCCAAGTCTTTAGTTTGAAAGTGGGTGAAAAGATGTTGCTTTAGTTTCTAAATACCATCCTGATCACTGCCTGTAATGACGATGCCATCCACATAAACAACCAGATAAATACACTGCCCCGAAGAGTTATGATGATAAAAAACTGAATGGTTTACTCAGATCACAAGATGCCACTCAACAACGTAACTAAAAACTACAAACCATGCTCGAGGAGATTGTTTCAAGCCATATAGAGAGCTACAGAATTCCGCACACTAAACCGCACCCCCGAGCAACAAAACCAAGCCGTTGCTCCATATAAACTTCCTACGAGATCACCATGAAGGAAGGCATTTTAATATCCAACCGAAAAGCGGCCAGAACACATACAGCCTACTGGCAGGTTAGACGGACAAAAGAATTTTGCAATCTGGGAGAAGGTGTCACCATAATCGTAACCATAAACCCGAAAAAGATATCCTTAGCAAACTGCGGTTTCTTAAGACGATCAACCCGACCATCGTGACCAACCTTAATCGGTGGTAATCTAACGACAACCAATCGAAACTTACCAACCGCAAAACAACAAGATCCCGCGCTGGAGTGCAGAGTACCATTTTGATTCTACCATCACCGTCGCACCGATGGGAAAGTGCCTCATCGGGTGTTTTAGGAAGGAAAACAAGGGAAATAAGAGAAACAAATGCAAGAGTAGTGGAAGATAATCGATGGTAACTCAAAAAATTGTAACAGATGAGGATTGCTAGTAGAAACATTACCTTCCGAAGAGCAATGGGCAAGTCATCGCAGAATGTGTAGCCTGGGTGAGAAGCCGGTGGAGAGGAAGTGAGCTTCAACAGGCCTCGCCAGGCGGAAAGGAACAACACGGTGACTCGATGATAAACCCGAAGGGGACGAGAAGATGGCAGCATTATCACCCAGCGTAGGAGATGATAGAAGCGGGTAAGACTTCGCAACGGAAAGAGACTGAGGAGGAGAAGAAAGGGGAGTCCTCGAAGAAGGTGACATCACGAGAGAAAGTATCGATGAGTCCGAGGAATAACAAACCCATAACCCTTCAAGTCGGAGGTTTAGGAAGATGCATTTCGCGTTCGTACTGGAAGTTCTCGTCTTGTCCCTGCTGCATTACGAACAAAGAAGTACAACCAAAACACTATGAGAAAGAAATAAAGAGGTTAGTCGTGAAAGAAGGGAATGAGGAACTGAGCATAATACGTGATGTAGGGCATACGACATTAATCAAATAACAAGCTGTAAGAACAACGCCCCCAAAACGGGTACAACATGATAGCGATGGTGAGAGTGCCGAGCCGCTCCCAATAAGATGACGATTCTACGCTCACCTACCCCATTATTGAGGAGTATGAGCACAAGAAGATCGATGAAGGATCCTAAGTGTTTGGACATAAATGAAATAAAGGGTGCAAAAAATATTCTCTAGCATTATCACTACGTAACACACGGTAATAGAAATATCAACCGGGTAAGAATTCAAAGATAAAATTCTTCGAAAATAGAAAATAACTCAGCTCGAGTTTTCATTAAAATAACCAAGTACATCGAATAGTCATCAATGAAAGTGACAAAACATCGAAGCCTAAAAGTGACGCATCCGAGCCGCTGAACTAAACACGGGCCAAGGACAAGGTCAAAAGGAGATGTCGCCTCGATTATTCAACGCTGGGCAGAACGGTACACCCAGTATGCTTCCTAAGCCGATGACTCACACGCTAAAGTGACGCATAAAGTGGAAAACGAGGACCACTTCGAAACTTAGAAAGACTAAAGGCCCGTGACGACCGTGGACGAGGAGCGAGCATCAGAGAAACGAACCGCAGGAGATGATCATGAGGTGAGGTGATGTGAGGCCCGAGACTCACGTCCGTTGCCAATCGCCTTCCCGCATCTCTGCCCCGCAAGCGTCAAATTTATCGTAAAAAATAATGAAACAAGTAAGAGTAATGAGTGATTTTACCGATTGAAATAAGATTAAAGGGACACTCAGAGTATAAAGGACAAGCGAGAGGTAGGGAAGGGAGAGATTTGTGCTAAACCAATACCTTTAGCCACGCTTTGAGAACCATTAGCCAAGGTAACAAAGAGGGTAAAGCAGGGTAGTAAGAGAAGAGAAAAGATCTTTATTACCGTAATGTGATCTGGGCACCGTGAGTCTAGAATCCGTGGTCCAAGAGAAGATGTATGAGTAAGGTGAGGCATTACCGTCCGGGCAACGAGGCAATGTAAGCCGACTCTGTCATTGGAGGTCAAGATAGGCATCATACTCACCGGGCCAGCAGGGGGAATACCCGAGATGCGTGAGCCGTAGTCCGGGCGGCCGAGAATCGAATCAAGATCAGGCCACGCGGTGAAGTGCGGGAGGCCGTCCATGCAACTGATAACAACGATCACGGGTGTGACCAAGCTTATTGCAATAGGTGCAATGAGACGTTGTCTCGACTCCTGGGCAGTACCACACTGCGTCCTCCCGAAGACATTAGTAATATGAGAAACTAACACGTAAGAATCTAAAGGGCTATCGATGGTAAAGTCTCGTGTGAGAGATACTGAGGAGGTGAGCAAACACATCATCCAAGGATCGGGATCGGGATGGACTCGAGAACTGATCTCTGAGGGTCTCAAGATCCCGATAAGGCCAATGAGTAAGGACCATGAAGAACTTGTCAACTGCGGTTTGCTGAGCCCCAACGCCACTAGTAAGAGGCATTAATGTCGTGAACTCCTCCCCAAGAGAGGCACCGCCAATATAATTAGATAAATCCACGCTCGTCAAGTGATATTAACAATAGCATAAGCCACCTTATAAAGACGTGGATATCATTCCGTATAGAGCTGCTCGATTCCAAAACTTAGAACATGTCTTGTAAGCCCAAGCATTTAAGCAAAATTTTTGATCAACCGATCGCCATAATACGCTACATAATACAAGATCTATTTTCTTCCCAAAGGCACTCTCATTAACACTATGTATAGCATCCTCCTGTAATAAGATGATCCTCATAACCCCGTCCCATGAACCGTGAGTTCCAGCCGAATAAGAGATAATTCTCATTACCAATCAATTTTTCTGATGATAAGAGGGAGATCCGTAGATAATGGTTAAAATAGAATTTTGGCTGCCATATCCACTTAACCGGAGAGATCAACCACGTCGATCAAGAGAGCCCTAATGCAGGCGAATCACGGCCAGGAGCTTGAAATCACTACCGTGGAACTTGAAATCACTACTGAACTCGAAGATGAAGAAAAAGAGACCCAAACCCGTAGAGAAGACGACCGACGGAGGGCTGGGCGCGAGGCAAAATGGGCTGTAAGGCGGATAAGGAGGGCTCGGTGGACCGCCGGAGGGATAACACCAAGACGGCTGGCCGACGACTCAGGTGTGGAGTCCCGTCACCGGAGAAGTGAGCCACGCGCCCATTGTCGCGCACTCACGCGCCGGCACGCGGACAAAGAAGCCTAGATAAGGTCGCACAGGATAAATACATGGAAGCCATTGTCTTAATTTCGGTTGCCAATCGGAATGTGATCGGCCTCGTGCGCTTCGAACTGGGTGGATTTCCCACGGAGAAGATTTTCGGGAAGTCGCCAAATGGCAAAGATTACGCTCTACGCGGTCACGACGCGAGAAGGAGATCCCAAGTATCGAGGCTTATACCTGGAATTTAAAACACGCATCATCGAAAAGTAAATTAGGCTCTTCGCTCGATACCACGTGAAGAGACGAAAATGTGAGAATCCCTAATTTTATTATTTCCACGTAGTAAATGTAAGTCTCGCTTCCTACATTACATATCGGGACTTATACCATGTGTGATCACAATACAGTAAGACAATAAAGGAAAAGACTGTACAATATCTAACAATTTACTATAAATCAGATCCCTTATCAAAATTAGATCTCAGGTCAACTACGTCACTATACATTTTATCCAATAATATCAAATCAAACCAGCTAGTTTCAAGAATTATCACTGCTCATCTCCGCGTTGCTTTATGTAATCATCTTGCAGCAACATTTTGTTGCAATGTATTCTTTTTCAGTATGAAATTTTATATCTTACAGGAAAGAACTTTTATTTTCACATCTCCTATGATTTTATTTGTCCGTCATTTTCACATTAAGTCCATTACGCGTATCGCCTCTTTCTCTTATAAATCACGAGGTACATGTGCATTCAAACATATTATAAGATATATCTACTTACATATGAGTTGTAACTCATTAGGAAACTTGTCTTATAGAGTTTAATCAATAGAAGGTTAGATTTGGCTTTTATATATATATATATATATATATTCATAATGAATCAATGAAAAATACAAGGAATTATTTCACAATTCTCCCTTCTTGTTCTTTTCATGGTATTAGAGCCAGGGAAGGTTCGGGTTAGGACTTCGTCGTGTTTCATTTTCTAGCAATCCATCTAGTGTCTAAGTCCCTTTTCGGCTATCCCACCTCCATCACAGAAATCTTCCACCACCGTCAAAACACCTCGTCGCTGTTGGAAAATTTTCCTACGACCACCTCAACTTCGGCCGACAACCCCACCATCAGCTGCCCCCCCGATCTACATCTAGACAAAACCCCAACTCTAACAAGCAAACCACAAGCCTCCATGCCCTGGTTCTTTCTCCGACGACAACCTCCACCGGCCATCGGATTTAACCTCTTGTGTCGTCAACCGCCGACAAACCCAATCAGCATTCTATATTTGACATTCGAGCCCTACAACAATGTTTTTCAAACACTAGTACTTTTCTGGGGTTTTTGCTAGTCTTCCTTGATTTCTTCCAAGTTCCGTGCAGGTGTTTCGTGGATCATAGGCCAAGTTCTATTCCATGTTGTTTTCAGAAAGCCCTTTCATTGCAAGATCCTATTTTTCTAGTATTTTTCGGATTTTCGGAGGCTTGTTTGAGTTAGCTCTGCTTCTCTGACTAACAAGAAACCCTCAAAAAGATTTGTGTGCCATTATTGCCATAATCCAGGACATATACGTTGGAATTGTAGGAAGTTGCAAAATAAAAATTGAAGATTTTAGTATGTTCCTTATCAGAAATCACTTGAATCTGCATCTACTCCTATCTCTACACTCATTGAGATAGGTCAACATCTTGTGTCCTTGGGTCATAGACAATTCATCTGACTCCTCGAATCACTTTGACCTCTGTTCTGAGTTTACCATAATTTTCTTTTAATTTAATTTCTATGAGTAAACTCACTAGTACATCTTAATCAGAAGATTCATTTTTTCCCCGATTATCATTTCCAATTTTCGATCTTTGACGAAATGCCTTATCGGGTAGAGGACGCAAGTCTAGGGGTCTCTATATCCTTGAAACTGAGGTACCAACGCCTATGGCTTGTTCTAGTGTTGTTACCCCATTCGAATTACATCGTCGCTTGGATCATCCTTCTCTCTCCTTGTTGAAGAAGCTATATCCTCTGTTTCTAGTTTATCCTCATTCAACTATGAGTCGTGTCAATATGCTAAGCACCATCTTGTGCATTTGAGTCTTAGGTTCAATAAACGAGTTTCCGCTCCTTTTGAGTTAGTTCATTCTGATGTTTAGGGTCCTTGTCAAGTTGTCTCCGATTGGGTTTAAATATTTCCTTACCTTTGTAAATGACTTCTCTCGTGTCACTTGGCTTTATCTAATGAAAGGTCGTTCTGGTTTTTTTCCTCATTTTAATGTCTTTTGTGCTGAAATTCAAACACAATTTCATGTCTCCGTTTAAACATTAAGAAGTGATAATACCAAGGAATATTTGTCGGAACCTTTTCAGTCCTTTATGTTACAAAATGGGATTCTCCATCAAACCTCGTGTGTTGATACACCCTCTCAGAATGGGGTAGCTGGAAGAAAGAATAAACATCTTCTTAAGACTACTTGGGCCCTTTTATTCTAAATGAATGTCCTTAAATATTTTTGGGCCAACGCATTCTCAATAGCTTGATTTTTGATTAAGAGGATGCCCTCATCGGTTCTTAATTGGGCTACTCCTTACCACCAGTTATTTCCAAATAAACCGTTGTTCCCTATTGATCTTAAGGTATTTGGATACACATGCTTTGTCTGATGTCCGCCCGAAGTCTCGAACTGACCTCGAAGTCATTAAAGTGCATTCAAGGGGATATCTCACGCGTTCAAAAAGGGCATAGTGTTATTGTTCCACCCCTTCGACGCTATTTCAGGTCTACTAACGTTGCTTTCTTCGACTACCCCCGCTCTTCGTCATCGCTATGAGTCCGGGAGAGAATGATGATTTATTGGTTTATTATGTTTCCTTACCGGTTCCTGCTCCAGCTCCCATTCCTGTTAAACCTCCCATTACTCAAGTATACTTTCGACACAAAAACCCCCTAGTCTCGAGTCTAACACCAGCTATTTCGACATTAGATCCAGTCTCCAATGATGATCTTCATATTGCTTCTTCGTAGCTGGGTAAACCGCCAATGTGTCTACCTAATGTCCTCTTCGCTCTATACGCTTGTCATCACATTCATGTTCTTTTATTACATCCATGGATTCTATCTCTCTTCCTAAAACTGTCAGTGAGGCTTTATCTCACGTTGGTTGGCTTAGTGCTATGGTGGAAGAAATGTAAGCTTTAGATGACAATGGTACTTGAAACTTGGTACGGTACAATACTGAACATAGATGCAGAAGCACAATACGTGTCTGCCCATGTAACAGAGGTGTCGTAAAACAATGAAGGAGTGTCGTAGCACTAATAGAGAGTGTCGTTGCACTAATCAGGGAGTGTCGAAACACTAAACAAAGAGTGTCGAAGCACTAAACAGAGAGTGCCGAAGCACAAAACAGAGAGTATCGTCGCACTAATCAGAGGTGCCTATTCATTCATTATTCGCCTTACAGTATACACTATATATGTATTATCGGGAGCTTCTTATATTGTTCTTAATCACATTAGCAAATAAGGGGCAAAAAACAAGGTTCAAAGCATTTTTTATTTCACTTAACACATGTACGGACCCTTTCATTCACTTATTAGGATCCTCCATTAATCCAATGGATGGTTTCTAGAATTAACGAAAGAAGGAAACAAAAACAAGACCTCAGGTTTGCCTAGGCAAAGTAACCTTCGCTGAGGCGAGGCAAAGACGGACAATTTATGGGCTTGGGGTTCGCTAACCTTCACTTAGGTGAGCACTCCTTCGCCTAGGCAAGTGATGTCAAGCAGAAAACAGAAATGGGCATTTTTGCCCTATTTTCACCGAACAAATTCGACCAAAACAAAGCAAACTCATAAACAAAACACAAAACTGAACTTAAACCAACCAAAAACACCTTTATAATGAGAGTTAGGGTTTTCCTAACCCAAACATAGACAAAGAGGGAGTTAGGTTAATTTCCTAACAAGAATTTCATAAAAGGATTCCATACTTATAGTTTCCATACCTGGATTTCTTGAACTTCTCAACCAAGCTTCCTTTCTTCTTACTTGTATAAGGATAGATCTCCAAACCAAATGGAAAGAAATCACCAATAATGGCTTCTCCTCTCAAAACCGTATGCCCTAGTCAAAGCCAACAAAATGGGAAATTTGCCCTTTCTTAGAAGACCATGTTTGGCTTATCCCTTTTTTTGGACTTAATTTCCTAGCCTTTGTTATTTGGTCCTTCCACTTCATTCTATTAGCAATTCATCTTATCATATTTCTACCTTAACATATAATCTTTCAACATAATGTCCATTAAGACCTTAATTTGATAATTACCATTTTACCCTTAACACTTAAATTTCCAAATATGACAATTTTGACTTTTATTATACTACTAAACTGTAACAAACTACTAAGGTATAATTTGGAGCGTTACAAAAGTTATGCAAAGCAAACATGGAATCTTCTTATCTCAAATGAAATATGTGCTTGATCTATTATCTGAGACAAGAAAGTTGGTGGTAAAGCCATGCAATTCCCCTATAGTTCCAGGCGTACACCTTACTAGAGAAGGCGAAACATTTGAGGATCCTGAGAGAAATAGAAGACTAGTTGAGAAGCTGAATTACCTTACAGTAACTCGTCCTAGTATTGCCCACTCAGTCAGTGTTGTAAGTCGGTACATGTTCGCTCCAACGATCGACCATTGGGCAGCTATTGAACAGATTCTATGTTACTTGAAATGAGCCCCGAAACGTGGTATTTTATACAATAATCATGGGCATAACATAATTGAGTGCTTTTCTGACGCAGATTGGGTAGGATCTAAGGAAAACAGAAGGTCCACTTCGAGGTACTATGCGTTTGTTGGAAGGAATCTAGTCTCATGGAAGAGTAAGAAACAAAGTGTTGTCTCTCGATCTAATGCAGAGTCTGAATATATAGCGATGGCACAATCCGTGTGTGAGATCATGCTGCTTCATCAACTCTTGATGGGAAACGGTATTAAGACACCAGTCTCGAAAAAACTCTGGTGTAACACCAGTTGAGAAAATATAACTCGGCTTGATTTCTACAGGATATGTGAAGACTGAAGAACAATTGAGTGATATCTTCACAAAGGCCATAAGTGGGGACCAGGTTAGTTATCTATGTAACAAGTTGGGCATGATTAATATCCATGCTCCAACTTGAGGGGGAGTGTTATAGTATATCTACTTTACATATAGAGTTGTAACCTATTAGGAAACTTGTCTTATGGAGTTGTAATCTATGAGGAATGTTAGATTGGCTTTTGTATATATATATATTCATAATAGATCAATGAAAAATACAAGGAATTATTTCCTCCAATTCTCCCTTCTTGTTCTTTTCAAAACACAACATAAGCCAAGAAGGAAGCTTGATCAAAAATAACTATTCAGAAAGAGTCACTGGTAGGAATGTCCTTACCTAGTCGCGAGTGCATCAATTTCATCAATGAAAATAACTGAAGGTTTGTTTACCTGCATCGAGAAATCATGAGCTTTTATCAAAGAACTTAAAAAGGGAAAACCATGCTATCAAAACATCACTCCTTAAAACCACCAAACCCATACACCAACCACCAAATAACACTTCCCTCCTCCCCCCCCCCCTCCCTCTCTCACACACACGAAATAGAAAGGAAGAGGAATATGTGATAGAAATTTTTCATAAATAACTTTCATATTAAGTTTGTAAGAAGACAAAAGAAGAAGAAAAGCCTATACATGATAGAAAATTTTCACTCATAGCTTTTGTACCAAGTTTGTAATGTAACGCTTTCTCGGGATTCCTTAGAAAAATTAAGCTCGCTTATTACCTTAGTGTTTCTTGGCAATAAGAAAAAATGGTTCGAATCATCTTTTCTTCAGAGAAAGCCTTTCATTATATAGGCAAGAATACCAATTGTATAAGAAAAATAAAGTCATGCATGCTAATTACAAGGAGTGATCCTAGGAAGCTATATATTTTTATTTATGGGTATTAAGATAATAAGGAAGCTATATATGGAAACGTAAATCTCCTATTTATGAGAGAATATACAGCCTATACTAGTAAATCAATTACAGTTATTATACATAAGTAATTTAGTTGTTGATCATCATGATTTATTGTCTTCTATTGACATCCCCCCTTAAATTTATGCAAGTTATGAACAAGCATCAATTTGTTGGTAAGAAATTGATGTCTATACCTTGTGAGAGCCTCAGTGAAAATATCTACCACTTGAAGATTGGTGGAGATATGAGGAAGAGAAATAATCCAACCTTTGAAATCCTCACGGATGAAATGACAACCAACCTTGATATGTTTAGTGCATTCATGGAAGATGGGATTGGCATAAATGTGAATTGCGGTAGCATTATCCGCATGAAGAGGAATAGGACTGCTAAGAGGAAAACCAAGCTCCGCTAGTAGCCCACGAAGCCAGTGTATCCCAGCACAAGCTTGGGGTATAGCTCTATATTCAGACTCAGTAGAGAACTTTGAAACACGGTTTTGTTTCTTACTTTTCCAGAAAATAAGAGCTGGTCCAAGAAACATACACCATCCTGTAGTAGAACGCCTAGGATCACTACACCCTACATAATCAATATCATTCTATGCCACAAGATCAAGTGAAGTAGAAGCGGGATAGAAAAGTCCACGTGAAGTTGTGCCATGGACATAGTGACGAACTACAGCCATATGTAGGTGCCTAGGAGAAGCCATGAAATGACTAACCTACTGGACTGCGTAAGAGATATCATGTCTAGTGAATGTAAGATAGACCAAGCTGCCAACAAGAGTATGATAGGTTATGGGGTCTCATAACAAGTCACCCTCTTCTTTACACAGCTTGAGATTAAGCTCCATTGGAGTATCAAGAGGAGTAGAGTTTTAGAGGCCAGTTGCTGCCACCAAGTCCCGGGCATACTTATCTTGTGACAGAAAAATACCATGAGAACTAGAATTAATCTCTATACCAAGAAAAAATGTGAGAGAACCCAGATCATTCATGTGAAAAGAGTCTTGTAAATGCTGCTTTAGTTGAGAGATAAGAACTGAATCAATACTCGTGATTATGAGGTCGTCAACATAAAATATGTTGAGAGAAGGAATACATTGATTCTCATTAATTTACAAAATGAGGAAACATACATATTTATACTCTAGTGTTGGGGAAAAAAGAAACATAGTTAGAGTCTAATTATGAGACTAAAGAGAGAAGGAAAATAATCCTAAATGGATTAGGAGACTAAACCTTAACAAGATAAAAGAATGACAATACCCTTCTCAGTCTTGCAAACAAATAAAGATGCATCATACTTGCTTTAGAGAAAAGCAAACTTGAGTACGATAGTGGTAAATTTCTCTCATACCATGCACATGGCACCTGCTTTAGACCATACAAGGAGCCAAGCAATTTGCACACTGCCGAAATAGAGTTGGAAATTAAACCTATGGGAGGACGAATATAAACATCTTCATTGAGGTCTTCATGAAGAAAGGCATTCTTCACATCCATTTGGTGCAAACTCTAATCCTATGAAGCAGCAATAGCCAAAATTGTGCGTATGGTAGTCATTTTGGCTATCGGAACAAAGGTCTCCTCGTAATTAACTCTATATTCCTGATTATTGCCAAGAGCAACTAACCGATCATTATACCTGTCTAAACTCCCATCAAATTCGACCTTAATTGAGTAGACTTGTTTACATCTAAGTGGCATCACACCAGTAGGACAATCAACCACTTCCCAAGTCTTATTAGCTTCTAGAGCACACAATTCTTCCTACATGGCCTGCTGCCAGCATTTCTCTTTGACCACTTGTGAGTAACTAGTAGGAATAGGAATGGAAGAAAAAGTAGTTGACATGGTAGAAGTAAAGGGACATGTCTTAAGTGATGGAAATCTTTATCGGTCAAGAGGACGAGTGATTCTTGTGGAACAACGCAAGGAACCAGGTGGCAAGACAAGTGCGGAAGGGACCAGCATGGGAGATATTCGCTGGTAGACTACACCCTTAAACCCTTCAACCTAAGTACTAGAAGAACAAGAATTGTCATCAAAAGAACATAAGAACTCAGTGGAAGGCTGATGTGATGAAGGCATTGGAAAGAACCATTGATTTTTTAAAAATCACACATTTCTTGAAACATGAACCCAATTGGAATTTGGATCATATCACAAATAACCTTTTTGAGTGACAATATACCCCATGAAGGCACAACGAACAAATAAGGCAGAAAACTTATTTCTTTCTGTTAGAGGAAGATGCATAAAACAAACACACCCAAAAATGTGAAGATTTGTGTAAGGAGGATGACAACGATACAACCTAAAATATGGAGACTCATAATCAAAACTTGAGAAGGTAGCCTATTTATAAGGAAGAGTTGTTGTGATGAGTGCTTCTACCCAAAATGTAGGAGGAACAGATGACTCAATAAGCAAAGCCCAAACAACATCTAAAAGATGATGATGCTTTTGTTCAGCTACTCCATTTTTCTACGGAGTATAAGGACACGAACGTTGAGAGATAATCCCTTTAGATTTTAGAAAAGATTGGAACTCATGAGACATAAATTCCCCTCCTAAGAATTTTTTGGATAGTTTTTGTGCAGGTTGTTTTGTAAATGCATTGGGACTAGGTTTTGTATATTTTTGTTGGTTGCTTTGGGACTAAGTTTTGCATATTTTTGTTGGTTGATGCAGGTTTCTTTCTTTTTCTTTGCGGGGTTGGGTTTGTTTTCTTATACTCCCTTGAGTCTCTAATTTGGAGGCTCTTCTTATGAATATATTCAGCTTATTTACTCATGAAAAAAAGTCATGCCTTTAAGCCTCTAAGATACTCCTAGCACATCCATGTCTTTCATGAATCAAGTATTACAACCATTTATAAGCAAGCTCCTAGATGTTTGCTTTGATGATATTTTAATCAATAGCAAGACCGAGAAAGATCATGTTTCCCATTGGCAACAAGTCATGAGAATTCCTCAACAAGAGAAACTCTACATAAATTTAAAAATAAATAAATAATCAAAGGTTCCTTCATAACGTCAACTATTTTGTTCCTAGGTTTTGTTGTTTCAGCCAAGGGTTTAGAAGTAGACCTTAATAATGTAAAAGTCATCCTAGACCGCTAATTTTGAGCACATTGTAGGAGCTACAAAGCTTTCGTGGGTTGTCAACATTTTATCGATGTTTCATCAGAAGTTTCAACCTTATTATAGCTTTGATCAATAAATGTATGAAGAAAAACCAATTTGTTTATACCAAGGCAACAAAGGCTTTTGAAGAAATAAAGAAGAAGCCAACCAAAGCACCTGTTTAACAACTTGATTTTTCAAAAGTATTTGAAGTAGCTTGTGCATCAAATATGGGAACTGAACGTGAACTCTAATAAGAATGAAAGCACAAAGGATCCGCTTCAAATGTCGATTGGGCCAATCACAAGAGCAAGGCTAAAAAGCTTCAAGAGGCTTTCAACGAGCTTGTGAGGAGTTATTTGGCTCAACCTAGCCTTTAAAGAAGAGCTCAAGTCAAATCAAGCCTTTGAAGGAATTGGAGCCAACAAGGAAGTTCAAAAGTCCATAAATGTGATCATGGTTGTTGATGGTAATAATTCACATGATTTTGGCATCTAAAAGAACCAAAAAATAAAAGGAAATTTGTATCCCAAAGTGGATCCATAATTCGTGCACAATCAAAGACCTATTTTGGAGAGTTTTTAGCCTAGCAAGTTGTATGATCAAATTTGCCAACTCTTGTGCAAATCATTAATTGTCAATTTGGTCTATTATGGTCAAAATATCAAGGATAGGCGTCCAATAAAGAAAATAATAAATTATCTTCATGTTGCTTTGGTAGTTTTCCAATTTCAGTTTTGGCAATTTGTGTGTCAAGGTTGAATCAACAACATTTCCTTTCTTTCTTAGTCAATAAGGATGTCTTAAGCTCTATATAAGAGCCCTTTGATGTATTTGTTGAGCAAAAATAGAGGAATAAAAATTCTTTGTGAGGTTTTTTTTACTTTATGGTTCTTGTGAGAACTTTTGATCAAGGTTAATTTCTTATCGTGTTCAAACTTACGGCTCTTGGTTCTTTTATAATCAAGGGGACGGGGTTATTTTCCTTTGTTCTTGTTAAGGATGTAGTCTCCTAATCCATTTAGGACTCTTTTCCTTCTCTCTTTAGTCTCTCTAACTTTGTTTTCTTTTTGCCCTAACACTAGAGTATATATATGTATTTTTCCTCCTTCGTAAATTAATGAGAATACAGAATTCATTTTCTCTCAACAGTTCTTACGGCTTTTGGTTCCATGTAACCAAGGGGAAGGAAACACAAGATCTATGCTTACAGTTTTTTTCAATATAATCAAGGGGAGGGGGTCAGTTTTCTAGATCATGTTTGAAGATCCTTGAAGTAATCTACAACAACTAGTGGATCTCGAAACAAAACGCAGTGGGGTTCTCATCATTTTCATATCATAGCTTCGGCTTTCAAACATCGATTCGGAATCTATCATAACTCTTGTTGTTTGACATTACGTTAAGTGTAAAAAAATTGAAAAAAAGAAAGAAGAAATCATCCAAAAATAGAGAAGAAGAGAGAATCAAAAGATAGTGGTGTTCTTCCTTTTCAGCTTGTTGAAGATCCTTGGAGTAATCTGCAACAATTGGTTGATCTTGAAGCAAAAACGCAGTAGGGTTCGTATCATTTTGGTATCATAGCTTCAATTTTCAAACATCGATTCAAAATCTATCTTCACTCTTGTTGTTTGACATTACATTATGTGCAAAAATAAATAAAGAAAACAAAAAACAGAAGGAAAAAAAAAAATCATAAAAAAAAAAAGAGAAGAAGAGAGAACCAAAAGATAGTGGTATTAGAACCTTTTCAGCTTATTATTGTCCCCTTTGTAATATTTTGAGTCTTGTTTAGATTCCTATTTGGGTTGATCTTTTGATCTAGCTTGTTAGTTAAAATAAGAACCAAAAACAAGTGAAGTTCGAGAGTGATTTTCATTATAAAAAAAAAAACCAAATACTAAGTGAAAAAAAAAATGTGCGAGTGAAACATGTTAGGGAGTGTTGTGAGGTTCCTTTTTGTAATTCTTTCTTTTGATGTTAATCATGTCTTCAAGTAATGATCATGCAAATAAGGAGGAGGTGCATGACCAATCTTTCATACTATAGGCCATGCAACAACACTTTGCAAGTTTGGAGAATCGGATGAATGACATGCGAAATTGAATAGAACAAAATGAAGAGGTGCTGAGACGAGCACTTCCTCAAACTCAAAGACAAGAGAGGCGTGTTCTAGTAGCCTTGACTCATGAAGAGCTTGAGATGAATTGGAAGAACATCCAATGGAATGAGAGGCATTGGTGACAAGGAATGTTTTGAGTGCCCAAGTGAAGGAGGATGACATGGAACAACAATATGAGAACATCTTCCATACTCGCTGCCATGTTAATAATAAGATTTGTAATTCATTATTGATGGTGGGAGTTCTACTAATGTTGCTAGTGCTTTGTTAGTTGAGAAACTACAATTCCCAACACTTTTTTTTTTTGATGAGTACAATTCCCAACACTTAAACACCCCAAGCCATATAAGCTGTAGTGGTTTAATGATAATAGGGAAGTGAAGGTGCAAAAGCAAGTGCTTGTATCATTTTCAATTGGGAAGTATCATGATGAGGTTCTTTGTGATGTTGTCCCTATATATGCTTCTCACATCTTATTGGGCAAGCCTTGACAATTTGATAGGAGAGCCAACCATAATAGTTTCAAGAATTGTTTCAATTTCATGAAGGATAAGAAGCTTGTAACTCTTGTAACATTGACACCACAACAGGTGTATGAAAATTAAGTGGGGTTAAAATAAGAGTGTGATTCAAAAAAGATTCAGAAAGAAAAAGAGTAAGCAAAACAAGAAGGAAAAGAAATTGGCAGAATGAAAGAGATTGAGAAAAGAAATTGAGAGAATGAAAGAGATTGAGAAAAGAAATTGAGAGATTGAGAAAAGAAAAGAGACTGAAAGAAAAAAAGATTTGAGCAGTGAAAAAGGAGATGAAACAAAAAGAAAAGAAAGCTTCTATACAAAAAAAAATTGAGATCAAGAGTGTGATTTATACTAACAAGCCTATGCTTTTGTACAAAGAGACGCTTTTGAAAATTAACGATCTTGATTTTTCTTTGCCTAGTGTTGCTTCTTCTTTGTTACAGGAGTTCGAGAGTGTATTCCCAGAGGATGGTCCTAATGGTTTTCCACCCAGAGACAAAGGAGCTTCAATGCCAAGTAGAGGAATTTATTAGTCCATCTGTTGTCCATGTACTACTTGTACCCAAAAAGAATGCTCCGTGGAGGATGTATATTTTTCCGTGCAATAAACAGCATTAAGGTTGAGATTCGAGAACAAATCTTTTCGAGGAAGGGGGGAATGATGAGAATCAAAGCACAAAGGATCACCTTCAAATGCCAATTGGGCCAAGCACAAGAGCAAGGGCCAAAAAGCTTCAATAGGCATTAAATGGGCTTGTGAAGGAGTTTATTTGGGCAAGCCCAGCCTTTAAAGAAGAGCCCAAGTCAAATCAAGCATTTGAAGGAATTTGAGCCAACAAGAGAGTTCAACAGTCCATAAATGTTATCATGGCTATTGATGGAAATAATCCACATGATTTTGACAATTAAAAGGACTAGAACATCAAAGAAAATTCATGCTCTATATTGACTCCATAATTCATGCACAATCAAAGACCTATTTTGGAGAGTTTCAGCCATGTTGAATGATCAAACTTATCAATTCTTGTGCAAGTCATTAGTTGTCCATATGGTCTATTATGGTGAAAATATCAAGGATAGGCGTTCAATAAGGAAAAGAATAAATGATCTTCATGTTGCTTCCGTATTTTTCCAATTTCAGTTTTGGTAATTTGTGTGTGTCAAGAACTTTTCCTTTCTTTCTTAGTCAATAAGGATGATCTCTATATAAGAGCCCTTTGATGTATTTGTTGAGAAAACATTGATGAATAACAATTCTTTTGTGAGGTTTTCTTCATTTTGTGGTTCTTGCAGGAACTTTTGAGCCTATCAAGATTAATTTCTTATAGTGTTAAACTTACGACTCTTGGTTCTTTTATAATCAAGGGGATGGGGTTATTTTCCTTTGTTCTTAAGGCTTTTGGTTCCATATAACCAAGGGGACAGAGATGCAACTATATTGCTTACGGCTCTTGATTCAATATAGTCAAGGGGACGAGGTCACTTTGCTAGATAGTGTTTGAAGATCTTTGGAGTAATCCACAGTATTAGTGGATCTCAAAGCAAAAACACAACAGGGTTCACATCAAACTCAATTAGAAAGGACATCCTGATGCACTTGAACAACCCAGGCCCAATGTGAATTTAGCCAACAAGAGCCCAATGGATTCTAATTTTGGGTTGATGGTAAATGAAGTACTCAAGGCCTAAAACTTAGTTTTTGACCAGCCCACTATTTATTTTAATGTTTCTATTAACCAAGTAGTTAACTAGAGACATTGAAAACTGATCATATCTTTATCTTTAGTAGTCAAACTAGTTTAAATACATTCATTATGGTTTGTTTTGATGTATGTGCTTTCTTAGAACTCTATTTTTGTCTTTTCCTATTCTTTGAGGGATGTTCCAAGTATAAGGCATGGGAAAAACAAATTTGTAATCATCTTTTGTGTATTGATCATTAATCAGATTTCATAATTCAATCTTTGTGATTGCCTCCCATAGTTTCTTATCTCTTGGATGGATTCCCTTAAGTGGTGAGCTAAACCCAAATTCTTATCTTTGAGGTGGTGTTGCTTATCTTCAAAGTAGTGAATTTGTTACTATCCTATCGTATCAGTTTTCAAGTCCAGTATCATTTGGTATCAGAGCTTTGGTTCATGTTTGTTTTTGCCGGAATTATCTCTTCAAATTCTTATGTTTCATCATGGCAAGGTGTGGAAATCCTATTCCTCCAAAAGTTCAAGGCATGAATGACTATGAACGTGATTTGGAGACTGCATATTTGAGGAGGACGGTTGAGCTACTACAAAGACAATTGGAACAACAACAAAATGATGCCCAACCAAGAAGGAATCGACGTGAAGCACATAGGCAGGTGGAAGATCAAAATCCTTTTGACATTGATAATGGTTCCAATGATGAGGATCATGACTACCAAAGGCAAAGAAGGTGGCCAAGGAGACATGAAGGTTGAACTTCCAAATTTTGATGGCAAAATGCAAGGTGATGCTTTTCTTGATTGGCAATACATTGTTGAACACGTTTTTGAATTTGAAGAATTTTCTAAGGAAGGGAAGGTGAAGTTGGTGGCTATTAGATTGAAGGGCTATTCTTCACTTTGGTGGGAGAATCTGAAAAGGGAAAGGAGTGGAGAAGAAAGGAGGCCTATTCAGACCTAGGAGAAAATGAAGAGGGAGTTAAATAAGGGATTTCTTTCTTAAAATTATAGACAAGATAATTTCACAAAGTTCTATAATTTTAAGCAATACAATCTGTCCATGGAAGAATATATAAGAGAATTTGAATATTTGATGCTCAGATGTGATATTAAAGAACCTGAGGAGGAAACCACTGCACGGTTCTTGGGAGGTTTGAAAAAGGAGTTTGTTAATGTAATTAGATTGCAGCCATATTGGACTTTTAACGATGTTAGAAAACTTGCTATCACCATTGAACAACGAGGGAAATATTCACTCAAGACAACCCCTAGAGCAAGTTCTAACCAAGGGATGTTGCTTCTAGTTCCAACAAATCTTTTGACAAAGGTGCAACTTCTAGCAAAAAAGAAGTGAATGATGGAGGTACTGTGCAAAAGCCCTCAAGCATTTCTAATTCTGCCCTAAAGTGCTATAGATGTCAAGGGTATGGTCCATTGCTTCTGATTGCCCCAATCGAAGGGTAGTGACCTTTATAGAGGATGTGATTGAAAAAAAAAAGAAGAAGAGGAAGAAGTGAACCAAGAAGATGGGGAAATTGAAGAATTTATTGAATATGTAGACGGAGGAGAAGCTTTGGTGATTAGGAGGAGCCTCATTGTGATTCAAGAGAATAAAGAGACATGGCTGCGAGATAACATTTTTCAAACAAATGCACTAGTCATGGAAAAATGTGTAATGTGATAATTGATATTCGAAGTTGTATTAATGTGGTGGCCGAAGAGATGGTGACTAAGTTGAATTTGAAGACTAAGCCCCACCCTCAACCATACAAATTCAATGGTTTCAAAATGGCAATGGTTTGAAAGTTACAAAGAAGTGCTTGGTTTCCTTCTCTATTGGTAAAAACTATAAGGATGAAGCCTAGTGTGATGTTGCTCCAATGGATGCATGCCATTAGTTGCTAGGAAGACCATGACAGTATGAACAGAAGGTTTCTCATAATGGTTACAAAGAAGTGCTTGGTTTCCTTCTCTATTAGTAAAAACTACAAGGATGAAGCCTGGTGTGATGTTGCTCTAATGGATGCATGCAGTTGCTAGGAAGACCATGACAGTATGATCGGAAGGTTTCTCATAATGGTTTCAAAAATACACATTCTTTTATCGAAGATGGTGTTCAGATTGTGTTAGCACCTATGAAACCAAAATTAAAAATTCCTAACTAGATTGGGAATTCTTTTCTTACAGGTTCACAAGTAGAGTGTGTTTTGGCTAATCAATATGAGATTTATGCTGTTGGATTAAAGCATAAATCCAACAGCATATTCCATTTTTCTTGGATGCACAAATTCCATTTTTCATCTCTATCTAGGTTCAAATCTTCCATTGCATGTTTAGGTGATCATGCCTTTTAGACATAAACATATTCGTGATTTTCCTCTTATCCTTGTAGTACCTTCAACTTGACAAAAATAAAAGAAAGGGGGAGGCACTGGTCATGATGCGTGTAGACGAAAGAAATGGAAACTGTTTGTCAGTTGAAAGTAAAACTTTCTAGTTACGCGGAAGGTGAAGGTAAAACAAAATACTTCACAGTTAATCCGAGGAAATAAAGCATTGTGGATTGCCTGTGCAGGGTTATTCAAATCCTTTCAGGGTGTCGAAGAGTGCTTAACGCCTCGCCCGCTAGAAGGTCCTTAGTACGGGATGAGAATGGAAGATTTAAAGGATGTAAGGAGAACAAGCTGAAGATCTTCTTCTTCCAAGAGATGTTGAAGAAAAACATGTGCTGTTTTTTCTAGAAGAAGCGGGGCTTTTTGAATGGGTGGGCCTTGTCAGGGCAAGAGAAATTAAGAGGGCTGGGCCTCAAATCACAGTAGGAGGAAATACCTAAGGTTGATCATTAAAGCAAAGGACGACAGCGAGGAAGGGAAGGAGAGGAGTCCCAAAGAAGATAAAGTTCCTTTGGGGGACATCCTGGTTTATGCGAGAGGAAGAAGGAAACTGCAGGGTGGATAACGCGGTTTGGGTGGATGCTGGAGATTGTGGCTCCGGGAAGGCGCTAGGGCTACTGCAGTGGTGTTTGATCGGGAAGTGGAAGACAAAAGCAGAGCCTATTCTTGCGGAGAAGATGGTAGAGACTTGGGTTAGAGAAGCCTGGAGGCTTAACGAGGGTTTGAGGGTTGCCACCCTAAGCAAAGACCTCTTATTCCTGGAGTTTGAATCGCCAGAGGAGGCAAAGTGGGTCCTTGAGTCAGGGAGAAGAAATTTTAGAGAAGGGGTCTTACACCGAGTAATGGAATCCAAAGCGTGACTGATGTACAGCGAAAGGCTCAGCCAAGAAGAAGCATGGTTAGGAGGGTAGGGCTCCCACTCTACCTATGGAACACAGATCCAAAGAAAATAGGGTGACACTCAGGAGGATTATTAGCCAAGGCACAAAATTACGTAGCCGAGAATGGGAGATGAAGTGGGCTAGAATTTCGTTGATAAAGACGATGTGTATGCCTCGACCAACATCACAACATTTTGGAAGGTCCAAGACTGCTCGAACTTCGTATCTCGTGGGAGACTCTCCATGGTAGCCATACCATCATGCGTCTGGGGTCAAGTACAAAGTCTAAAATAAGAAGAAGATTTTGTTTAATACCCGCAGAGATGAGAGCTGGATCATTCACTCAACCGCAATGATGATGCGTGCGGGAAGGCTTCGGGGGTCGACGTTGGGATGGCCAAAGTTCGCTTCGAGGCAAAAAGTGACAAGTTTGAGGCAACGATTTATCGGGCGTATGAGGAGATTATGTAGGCATCGGGTAATTGAAAAGGTCGATCATGTCGCTTCGGGGGTGCTGGCCGGTCCGCCAGATGCTATCTAACCGATAAGGCCGCTTCGTAAATGGACTAAAGGACTCAACTTATCGGGGCCAAAGCTCCATCCCGTTAGAAGGCCAAAAACGCAAAAGTTTAAATGTGGGATGAAAGAGAGAGTAGAAGTCCAGCAGGCTGGATCCCATACTGATAAGGAGGTCAGTCGGTATGGACAGAGTGGACCTATTTTGCTAGGGCCAAAACAGTCTGAGCCTGTTAAAAGCCCAAAGGCCCAAAAGCAAGGCCAAAGGGGTTTCAAGAGACGAAAACGGGGCTCAAAAGTGGTCTCCTTGGGCCCAAAGGTTGCTCTAACTTGTTCTAAAGATAAAACGAGGTTTGAAGACGAGGGCGTTCGATCTGGCGAGAAGGGCTCGCAATACGATCTGCCGATCCCGTCGATTCAGGCGCAGGCCCCTTCTCGATGCCCAATGAAGAGAGGACTAGGTTGGTGGATCGTGCTAGACGGAGAGCCGCGGGAAAGAGGGCCGCGGGAGGTGTCTTCAAGCCGCCTACTAAATGGTTTCTTCAGCCAAGGCCCATAGAAGATCCAATTCACGGGTTTCGTGACCTAGTGGAACTGGCTCGTGAGTTCCCCGCTGGAAGAATTATGATCACCGGTCGCAGATTTCTTTGGCTCCATGTATGAAACTGTGTCTTCAACTATTTGTTCTTCTCCCTTCTTCTCTGTTCGCCTACTCTACTTTCTGCGGGTTCTTCCGCCTCGGGGATTACTACCTAACAATGGGGATATAGGGAACGGCTGAGAGTGCAGGTCGACCGACAGATAGAATGGGGAGACGACATCCGAGGTTTTTACTGGACGCGATCAAGAGACGTATGATTCCTGAATCTGAGCGTAGGAGGGCCCCAAGACACGTTCTCGCAGTGTCCGGTTATGATAATTTGGAAGACGGACAACGAGGAATTTCTGTGTGGATCCCAACAAAGGTTATGATGAGGAGATTTTGGAGTTGTTACGAAAAATGGTGTCCTAGCAGTCTGGTAACAAAAGAAAGGGGCATCCCACAGAATCTAGAAGTGAGAGGGAGTTAAGAAAGTTAGAATGCACTATAAACTATAATGTGGAAGGGCCAAAACGTATAGGAAGAGACGGGGAATTTTTTGTCGGTTAAAATGAAGCTAAAGCTTTTTTTTTCGGGGTGGAACGTTGCAGGAGCGAACAATCCGAACAAAGAGGAATATCAATGTAAATTTTATTAGTTCTCGTAGGGTGAATTTGGCTCGTCGCAAGAAACCAAGATTCAAGAGATGTCTACGATCGATGTCTAAGTCTAGGTGGTAGATCAAGCAAGTGGAAGGTCATGAGCAGAGGAACCCAGGGGTATTCTATGTTTGGGGATAAAAGAAAACCTGAGGTGACGGAGGTCAACTTGGTCATCTCTCTGCTACGCAAGTATTATTTAAAAATACCTGAGGACGGCTTCAAGTACCTTCATTGTGGCTTACAAGCCGGCTGAGATGAGCAAAATGTAATTGTTATGAAGAATCGGGTCTGGGTGAAAGGGTTGTGGGAGGGGCCCTGGTGCATAGGTGGAGATTTCAATATGATCTTTTCCCCCAATGAAAGGAACAAGGAGGGCAGGTTCTCGCACTCTATGAGGCGTCGTAAGTTGTGAATGAGTCACGAGAGATCTCCCTTGCAAGTGGGGACCTTTACCCGAGCAGAGGTCTCAATAATTAGTGTATGTCCCGTCTGGATAGATTTTTGGTAACGACTGATTAGGAAAGTCAGTTCAGTAATACGATTCAAGTACTCTCCCGAGATCTTCACGCCTCACTTAACGCCTCGTTTAGCTAGACAAAGGAAGGGATTAATTCTGACCGCCGCCTTCCGTTCAGATCATGTGGTTAGTTTGATGGCTTTAAGTGATCTTCTCGTAGGTCGGGTGGCAAAGCCTACACTTTCTGGGGATCTTTAGTTTTGTTTGCCTCCAAATTAAAGGCCCCGAAAGGTATATCGAGGGTTTGGAACAAAGAGGCGAAAGGATTTTACAAAAAGAAGAGGCCTTGGCAAGATCTCTTGGGATGACTGAGTAGCGAAAAAGGCCTGCCCCCGGGAAGAAACTAAGGAGAGGGAAAAGGCTAGAGAGGAGGATAAGAAGTGAATGGATTTGGAAGAGGTCTCCCGGAGACAAACTGTGGAAATACGGGTTGAAAGAGGAGTGACGTAAACACAAGGACTCTTTCTCACGTAATGGCCAATTTCATAGATGAGTAATCCCATTAAGAGCATCAATATAAATGGTAGAAGATGTGTCAAGGAGCCTGAGATTAAAGAAGGTCCGTTACGCCTCTTCCAAAGTCTCCTTTATTGCCTCTCGCTAACCGGCAGGCCTGGCCTTCCCCGACTTCCTGGCTCAAAGTGATTATACAGATCAAGCTTCAAGCTAGAAGAAATGCTTACAGAGGAGGAAACTTCTAAACAAATAACTTCATGACGTGATAAGCTCCCAGCCCGCATGGTTTCCCACCGCCTGGGTCTTTTAGTCAGATTTCCGTGAAAGCATGAGGTTACGGCTTCTTTAGGAATTCCTTCTCAACATAATCCGGGCCATTAAAAGTCCGAATGCTACATTCTGGTTTTGGTTCCTGCGGCGATTGTCGGTGATCTAAAGGATTCGAGACTCCATCGCTTAGTGGGGAGTTTCCAGACAAAATATTATCAAAAGTGTCATAACAAGATCAAAAGCGCATGGGTTGATTATTTCCCGCCCCGAATGTGCTCACTGAGGCAAATTCTTGATGCAGTACTAATAGCTAATGAGGCAATGGACTCTATTCTAAGAAGGAAAGAGAAAGGGATTCTCTATAAGCTGGATATCAAAGGCCATGATCACATCGTATGGGATTTTCTCGCTTCCGTGACATGAGAGAATTTGTGGTTTAGCTCTAAATGAATTAGCTGATTAATCGTGCATCTCCCACGCCTTCTTTTCCGTTTCGTTAATGGTTCTCTAACGGGTTCTTCCGGCAGCTCCGCAGGCCTCGAGACAAACAGGTGGGACCTCTCTTCCCCTACCTTTTTGTTATCGGAATGGAAGCCCTGAGCTATTTGCTTAAGCATGTAGTGGAAGGCAATTTCATCTTTGGTTGTAGGTTTTCGGGTAGAGATGGAGGGGATATTGTTATTTCACATCTTTTATATGCTGATGATACTATCTCAAGGGCCAACTCTAAGCAAATTTAATGTATTTGAGATGGACCTTGATGTGGCTTGAAGCCTTTTCAAGTCAAGATTAATTTGAATAAAAGTGTGATTATCCCTTTCAGTAGGCTGGACAATGTGGAGGTGTTAGCGACTGAGCTTGGTTGTGGGGTTGGGTCCCTCCCCTCAACGTACTCGGGTCTTCCACTTGGGGCTCCTCACAGGGCTTTAGGGGTCCGGGATTCCATCGAAGAAAGATTTAAACAAAGGTTGGCAACCTAGAAAAGACAATATATCTCCAAGGGGGGGAGGATCACACTCATTCGGAGTACACTGTCTAGCCTTCCCATTTACTTTCTTTCCCTGTTTAGAATGCCAAAGATTGTTCTCCTGCTCAAGATCAAGAAGATTCGCAGAGAATTTCTCCCAAGCGTGTGGCAATCTGTAGAGAAAACCTCACATCACAACTAGAAAACAATTTTTGCCTAGGAAAAAGGAAGTGGGGGTCTTGTGTGGTGAGAAGCCTATCCAAGATGAATAAAGCTCACAGAAGTGTGCTGGCAAGCCACAATTAAAGGGATTTCTTCAAGCACTGGGTGATCACACCAAATTTAGTGGGAGGGAGATGGGGCTAGAACACCAATGACATTAGGGAGGTTATGGCACTCGGGTTATGGGAAGACATCGTAAAAGAATGGCTTCACCTTTTCAAAACTCTACTTCTTCCTTAGAAATGGCCTGAGGTCATGGTTTTGAAGGATCCTCGGTGCTAAGGATCTCACGTAATGCCTTCCCCAATCTGTTCAATTTGGTAGCTCACAAAGATGCAAGGGTAGCAAAAGTTTGGGACTCCTCAAGGAGGATTCAGGCTGGTCCCCCCCCGTCTTCCTAAGACCTTTTAATGATTGGGAGATGGATGAGGTAGAAAGGTTCCTTCTTTTCCTTCAAAACAAGAAAATTAGGCCCTTTCAAGAGGATCACCTAATTTTAAAGGAGACCAGGCCTGATGGTTTCTCAATTAGACTCAAGTACCGAAAGCTAATGCATTCTCTCCCTACGCATTTCCTCAAGGCCCATTTGGAACCCAATCAAGCTCCCCCAAGTTTGGTTTTTCGTTCGAAGCTTCCCTTTGCAGAAGGTGCTTACTCTTAACCAATTAAAGAGGAGAGGGATCCCCTCAGAACAAGTGTTTTTTTAGTGTGAAGAGGAGGAGTAAACAATAGACCATTTGCTTATACATTGTTTGGAGAGCCAAGACGTACAATCTACTATTACATTATAACCGGTGTTCCCTAACGCTTGTCAACTCCTCCTTGCTCTAAGAAAGTGTTAGTGTTGGTAAAAAGCGAAAAAGAGTATGGTTGACAGCCCCTCTTTGTTTATTCTAGACGCTGTGGAATGAAAGGAACAGGGCGGCTTTTGAGAATGAGACCCCCTCTGCTTTCAAGATGAAATCTTCTTTTTTGTTCACCTTATGGTCATGGGCTGTTGCATGCTGCTTGATAATCCTAAATTTTTCGTATTTCTAACCCGGTCAGTATAGGTGAGTGGTGGTGTTCTCCCTTTGCACTCCTCAGGTATTTTCGGGAGCTTTGTTCTTGTTTATTAATATATTTTCTGCACTTTACTAATCAAAAAAAATATATATATGAGATTTATGCTATCTTGGTTAAGAATGTTGTGATTCCTCAACAAGCACCCGTTCATGATTTATTGCTGCCATTATTGGGGGAGTTCAAAGATGTGGTTTTTGATGAGATTCCTATTGGTTTACCACCAATGAGGAATATCCAGCATCACATTTTGTTCCAGGTTCTACACTTCCAAACAAGGCTGCTTACCGAATGAACCCAATGCAACAAGTTGAGTTACAAAGGCAAATTGATGAACTTATAGCACGAGGATTGATTCGTGAGAGCATGAATCCATGTGTTGTTCCAGCTCTTTTAGTTCCAAAGAAAGGTGGGACTTGGCGCATGTTTGTTGATAGTAAAGCTATTAACAAGATCACTATCAAGTACCAATTTCCAATTCCGAGGTTGGATGACTTACTTGACCAACTTCACGGAGTTGAGGTATTTTCCAACATTGATCTTTGGAGTGGTTACCATCATATTAGAATGAGAAAAAGAGATGAATGGAAGACAGCTTTCAAAACAGGAAAAGGGTTGTATGAATGGCCAGGATCGATTCGCTTTCTAATGCTCCGAAAGTAATTTCAAGGAGGCTTATGACACATGTTCTTACTCCATTCTTAGGAAAGTTTGTTGTTTATTTTGATGATATTCTAGTTTATAGTAAATCTATACAGGAGCATGTGAAGCATTTGAGGAGTGTTTTCCAAACCTTAAGGGAGCAAAGGTCGTTCGCTAACTTGAAAAAGTGTCATTTCCTTACAGATAACCTTGTTTTCTTGGGTTATGTGGTGTCTAATGGAAGTATTAAGATGGATCCTAGCAAGGTGGAAGCTATAGAAAGTCGATCAGTTCCTAAATCCATTCACACTGTAAGGAGCTTCCATGGAATGGCCTCTTTCTATAGAAGGTCCATCAAGCATTTTAGCACACTAGTGACTCCTATCACTATCGCATGAAATGAGGAATTTTCAAATGGACTAAGGAGGCCCAAGAAAGCTTTAAAGCTATCAAAAGGAAGATGACAACAACCCTAGTTCTAACACTTCTAGATTTCAGCAAAGTGTTTGAATTGGAATGTGATGCATCCAATGTGGGAGTGGGAGCTGTTCTTAGCCAAGAAGGAAGGCCCATTGCTTTCTTTAGTGAAAAGTTGAACTATGCAAAGAGAAAGTATTCTACATATGACAAAGTGCAAATGAAGAAGAGGGGAAGCAGTGAAAATTACCCATCTGCTCTTTGTAGATGATACCTTAGTCTTTTGCAATAACTCTGATGAGCAAATGTTGTATCTGAGTTGGATTTTGCTGTGCTTTGAAGCAAAATCTGGAAAAAAGTGTCATTCTTCCGGTGGGAGTTGTGGAGAATGTTGAGCAGTTGGCTCAAGAACTAGGTTGCAAAGTTGAGGCCCTCCCCTCTACATATTTAGGTCTCCCGCTTGGGGCGAGGCACCATGCAGTAAGTGTTTGGGAAGGGATTAAAGAGAGATTCCAAAAAAGGCCCGCTTAATGGAAAAGGAGGTACATTTCAAAGGCGTACTTACTACAAGAAGTACGCATCACCTACCATCTACCTCCTATCCCCAGCTACCAAAGAGTATGATAGGAAGGTTAGAAAAAATCCAAAGAAATTTTTTTTGGGAGGGTGGCTCCCTAGAAAGGAAAATTCACCTTATAAATTGGAAGAATGTGTGTAACACCCCAAATTATACCCTATTAGTTTATTATAGTTTAGAGGTATAATAAAAGAAAATTTTGTATTTTTTCATTATTTAAGTGCTGAGAGTGAAAAACAATAAACCCGGAATTAATCCAATAATCAAGGGTATAATGGTCAATTGCAAATTAAGGACTTAAGAGACATTAAGTTAAATGATGTTATGCCATATTAGAATTTGTGATAAGTGATTTGCAAATGATAAAATGAAGAGGGACTAAAATGCAAAAAGAACAAAGTTGAACCAAAAATGAGATTTTTTTTGCCAAACATGGCGTTGTAACAAAAAGGGGATAAGATCAAAATTGGTCTTATGAGAAGAGGAGTTCTCAATTTGGGTGTTTGGAGAAAAGAGCTAGGGCTTATGGGTTCTTGAGGAATAAGAGCCATTTTTTGTTGTTTTCTCTTTAATTTCTTTGGAGATCTACTTGTTCAAGTGAGAAGGAAGAAGAATGAGAAAGGAAGAGGAGAAAGAAAAGAAGAAGAAAGCTAGGGTTTGAAGTTTGGTTAAGGCTCAGATTTCCTTCTTCTATTTTGTGTTTGTTGGTGTTGTGATTTTGTTTTGGATCCTCAATGGAGGAGTTTGGTATGAAAAATGAGTAAAGAAACATGTAGGCATTTTAAGGGATTTGCTATCAAAAATTTTCTAAAACCCCTGTTTTTGTTTTTCCCATATCTTGGCCTAGAGACCTCCAAATGGAATTATTCTAATTGGAGGAGAATCCTAAGACCCGTAGCTTTAAATATTTACAAGACCACCAGGTCAAATTATGGTACTATGAGCCCTGAATTTGGAATTCAATTCCAGTTCTCAGTTTTGACTGACAACCAGACCAGCCTTGTGTTTGAGTCATATCTTAGGCTAGGTTGATCCAAATTAAGTGATTTTAATTTCTAGGTAAACTAGACTTCTAAGAGAACAACTTCCATGAAGGAAGTGTAATCAGATTTGGACCTCATTGTACCCAGAAAATTCACAAAATGTGAGCTCTGTTTTCAGTCAGTTAAGGTTCGGTGCGACCAACCCCTATTTGTGAGAAGACTCCTTTGTCTTCTCCGATGTGAACTTGAGACACTTAGATGTCTCTTAAATGATTATAGAAGACCAATAAAAAGAGATATGTGCCTAGTTATGAGTATATAATAATAAAAATTGTATAAAAGTTATATGAATTAATGTTACATGATATGATAAATATATTTGAGATGATTAAGATACGAAAGGATATGAACTCTAGTCGCTTAGAAGAGCACATGTATTTTTGTTATATGAAGGCTAATGTATCAGCTAATCAAATGATCATATAAGAAACAAGTGAAACCCATCTCACATGTTCAAGAGAATACTGATGCTGAATATCCCATATGTATACAAGATATCGTAATTATTCATGTATAAGGGATATGTGTTTTGATATTTGAAAGATTGTTAAGAAAACATACAAAACCGGACACCGCTTAAGACCGGGTAGTCGATAGATAAGCATGCCTATAGGGGATAACAATGCGCAACATACGCTGCACAGTGAATTTCGCTTGTCGATGACATGATCCTGCTTGATTATTACAAGGCTCTGCTGTCATACACAAGATACTTATAGATCACCGTCTCATACAAAGGATAGTACCTTTGAATGTCATTACGCCCATCCTATGATCTACTTCTTTGGAATATGCAGGCATGACATACGATGAGATAAAAATTTTGTAATGTTTATAAAAGGCATAAAACATGAAAATTACATGAAATGAAAAATGTAATAAAATTATAAATGACGGGATATAAGACATGAAGCATAACTCATAAGGCCAAAGATAGTGAATGTCATGAATATGCAAATAAATCAATTAGTAAAATTGTTATGATTTATTACCTTATGTTGAAATGTTAGTGATAAGTGGTTGAAGTATTGTGTCATATATGGTTAAATGTGTATATATATATATATATATATATATATATATATATATATATATATATATATATATGTATATATATGTATAGATGCATTTGTACATGTGTTTATGACGATCGTTATAGTGGTCGTCCATATTTATGAATCCCCACTAAGCTATAAAGCTTAGCAAAGGTGTTCATCTCGTAGTATCGAGGGCGTTGATAGGAAAGGACGCCCCATCGAAGAAACGCCAACACAAAGATTAGGTGCCCATCAATGATGTTCGATTTATTTTGAGATGATGTACATATATTTTTGAAAACAATGAAAGGTTTTGTACATAACGTAATTGAATATGTTGATCACTTCAATGGTGGAGTATGATACTATTTTGTAATATGATAATTTATATATTTATAGTTATAATTTTTTTTGTAAGTTTATATTTTTAAGATAATTGTTTAGAATGATGTAAGTTAACAGGTTTATAGTTCTCAGATTTGTGACACCCTTTCCTGACACGAGGTGCCGAGTTGGGGTGTCACAATGTGTGCAAGAGTAAAGAGAGGTGGCTTGGGCATAAGAAACCTTGACCTGCTGAATAGAGTGTTGCTGGGGAAGTGGGCTTAGAGGTTTGAAACATAAGAAAGGGCAGCCTGGAGGACCCTCATCAGTATTAAATATAGGACGGTCTATGGGGGATGGTTCACTCGATTGTTTAAAGGCAATTATTGGGTAGCCCTTTGGAAAGCCATAGCTTTAGAAGCCTTAAAATTGAAGCAAGGTTGTGTGTTTGAGGTGAGTGATGGCAGGGAGATAAGATTCTGAGAAGACTTTTGGTGTGGCAACCCTCCTCTGTGTGAAGCTTTCCCCACCTTATATAGAATTGCAGACTCAAAAGGGGAAATGATTGTTGAGTTGTGAGTTGGGGATGAAGGGGTTAATATAGGAGCTTCTACAACAAGCCTTGGGAATTCAATCTTAATTATGGAAAATTCAAATTTGGGAGTTTGTAAAACCATGGAGACACCAAATACATTTCTATTTCCAAGTAATTTGAATCTTGTAACTATTTTGATTTGAAGTTGTTTTATTTTCGAAAAGATTTGTTCTCCAAGTCAAAGTAGTAGTTTCTTTATTTAATTTAGAAAGTTTGTTTTGCTAGTCAAATAGAAGTTGCTATTTTCTTTTAGAAAGATTTGCTTTTATGAGTTGTTTTATTTAAATTAGAAAGTCTTGCTTTACAAGTCAAAGTAGGAGTTACTTTATTTGATTTAGAATTATGGGGCCTATATATAGCCCCTTAATGTAGTCTTTGGATATTCAATTCAAATTTAATAATATTTTCATATTTCTCTTTTTAAGAATTCTCTCTTGTTCTCTTATCTCGTGGATTCTTGAGCGGCGTAGTTCGCCAGCTTTCTATCCCTAGGTAGATTCCTGGGGTGGCAAAGTATATTTTGTTTTCTTAATTCCTTTGGGTGGATTTTTAGTGGCGAGTCTGGCTTATCTCTTAGTAAATTCCTTAAGTGGTGAAGTACATACCTATCCTTCTATAACCTCTACTCATCTCATCCTCTTCTCTTTTTAACTTTCCAAATCCAATTCTCCAACCACAACCCAAAACTTTCCAAACCTGTCTATTACTCTAAAACATTTATACTTGCTTCACCCTCAAACCATAAAACCATCATCCCTAACCTTAAAGAAACCTCAAAATCATGCATAGCCCTAGCCTATATTAGAAAAACCCGAAAACTGCAAACTAGCCCAAACAAGGTTGTTTTGCATCAAATCAAACCCGAACCTTTCCAAACCTAAAATCCTTCATTCTAAACCTTAATTCCATCATAAATAAACCTCAAAAAAGCCCTACAACCTTTGGAACCAGACCTGTCCCTTACCTTTTAAAGTTACATCCTATACCCCTAAACTACCACAAACTCATCCCTAACTTACCCAAGCCATTAGATCATCCATCACAATCCCATCCTTGCATCAAAGTGGTATCATAGCTCACGGTTTGATGGCTGATCATAAACTAAGAGGTGTGCTCACTGTTATCAAAATCGTACGATTCACGATTCGATTCACGATTCAGGGGGTAAACGATCCGACTCTTTAAAAGAATCGAAAATATGCATGAATCGAAGACTGAATCGCTGAATCGCGAATCGATTCACATGAATCGATTTAATACCGATTCTCAAGGGACCAAGATCCTCAAAAAGTCAAAAAAAATAAAAACTAAAATACCAACAAAAATTGCCAACTGTAGGAATTAATTAACGTTGGAAAAAGCAACTCCAACCTTTGGTATTACGAATTTATGAGAAGAAACGAAAAAGGGAGAAGAACACCAACAGTTTGGTATAAGTATAACGAATTTATGAGAAGAAACAAAAAAGGGAGAAAAAACCAGAAGTTGAAGAAGAAATGCGGAGAAAAACTCGAATTTTCTGCTCACCGTGCATAAAATGATGTTTTTTTATCAAGCTTTCATTTTCTTCAAGAAAACATGCATTGAACCATTGCCGAAAAATATCATCCACCATCTTTTTTCTTTTGTTGTTACTTCTTTTCCTCTTCTTCTTCCTTTCTTCTTCTTTCTTCTTCATCGGATGACACCACTTCAGCCTAATCTAAAGCTGTTTTCAGCAAAATGTTTATTTTTGTCGAAATAAAAACAGAAAAACGGCCATAGTTAGGGCTGGAACTTGGAAGGAGATCGAAGAAAAAAAGAAGAAAAAAAAACGGAAATAGGGCTAGAACTAGAAGTGATCCAAAAAGCCGGTATGGTATAATAATGGAAGGAGAAGAAGAATGGAAGAAGAAGAGGGGAAAAGAAGTCGTGGGTGTTGCCGTGTTGGAGAAGCTTTTGTGCCCACAGTGGATTTAATGATTCATAATATATTAAAATATTATTTTAATATATTTATTTATTTAATATGTTTTTATATTAATTAAAATATTTGATTTATCTAATAAATTCGTTATTTTAAATAAATAAAAATAAATTATCTGTTTATAAATAAATAATAAATTAATAATGAATTATTTTTTCAAATAAATAATAATGAATTATCTTTTTATAAATAAATAAATAATAAATTATTTATTTAAATTATTTGTAGATAAACACAAAGAATTTTAATTAACACCACTAAATAAATTAACATATCATTTTTTTTTAGTTAGTGGACCACCAACAATTTTTAATTGTTAGTTTGCTAGTCCACCACCACTAAATAAATTAACATATCATTTTTTCTAGTTAGTGGACCATCACTAACAATTTTAATTGTTAGTTTGCTAGTCCACCACCACTAAATAAATTAACATATCATTTTTTCTAGTTAGTGGACCACCACTAACAATTTTAATTGTTAGTTTGCTAGTCCACCACTTTATTCTTTTAGGTTGTGATTATCATCATACTCGAATGGCACCCTTTGAAGAAGAGTGCAATGTGGGTGATCCTATTTTGGAACATTGCTCTAGAATTACTGACAATAGAATGAATTTAAAGTGTAACTATTGTGGACTTGAGAGATGGGGAGGGATTAATAGGATGAAACATCATTTAGCAGGTGATCATAATAAGCCGTGCTCCTTGCTCAATGTCCGAAAAATGTAGAGGTCTTGCATCAAATTTTTGGAGCCAGCTGAAACACAAAAGTCTACAAAGCTAATGAATGTATGGAAGAGTTTGGAGGAGGAGGGAAGCGGAGTTCGGATTCAGGGACCGAAAGAATTTCTGATGGATGCATTTATAGACAAAGGGAAGGTGTCAGACAACAAACTTTGAATGCACTTATTAGAAAAGAGAACCTACTGATTGAGGCATATGTAGATTTTTATATGGACATGCATTGCCTTTTGCTTTGGTTAAAAGTCAAATATTTGCTTCTATGATTGAAAAATTGGTGATTATGGTAGAGGATTGAAACCCCTAAGTTATCACGAGGCTAGAGTTACTTACTTGAAAAATGAAGTGAACAATGTGACTTTGATGTTAGAAATACAAAAGTGGAAGAAAATAGGATGTACTTTGATGTCGGATGGAGGTGGTGGATAAGAAAAATAGATCTCTCTTCATTTAGTTAATAGCCCGAGTGGAGCTAGTTTTTCTCAAATCGATAGACACCTCGGATGTTTATAAAAGGTACAGAAAATTATTTAAGATTTGTGATTCATTAGTTGAGGGAAATTGGAAAATGTAGTCGCAGTGGTGGCAGTGGTGCTTAGACATGTAGCGGTGGTGAATTGCTAATGGAAAAAGAAAAGCTATTTGGTCTCCTTGTGCGGCTCATTGCATTGACAATATGTTGGAGGGATATGGGTGAATTGCGATATTCGGATCTTATTAAAAAGCTAAGAAGTTTGTGTTTATATTTATAGACATGCTTGGTGCTTGTGTTGAAAAATTCTCAGAAGAGAGAGTTAAAGGCTGATGTTATAGTTTGTAAAATCATTCTCCATTCAAAGAGTTTTAGAATATTATCTTGGATATGTTTTCTGGAAAGATGAGCTAAATGAAATTATGCCGCAGGATGAAACCAAAAAGTGACGATATTGAACATTGGACGATAGTTTAAATAGATAACATATTGTTTAGTAAATCATTGGCTACTTGAAAGTTTTAAGACTTACCAGATGGTGATCTGAAAACCAATGATAGGGTATGTTTATAAACCATGGATGAGCCAGAAGGAGCAAATTGCAAAAAGAATTTCAATAACAAAAGACAAAATATAGGCGCATTTGGAACATCATTGATTTGGGATGAGATTTGGCTATAGGCCCGCTCCGTACTGGGGATATTTTCTTGTCAGCGGTAAGTTTTCTAAGCCATCAATCCTTTCTATAGCACATGTAGCCATTATCAGGTGTGCAACTAAATTGTTATATATTTTGATAGTTTCAATATAATGATCTTTTCTACCGGATTTTGAAGTGAAGGTTGGTTTATAAAACAATTGAAGAAGATGTTTCCCAAGCATTTAAGGGCCAAAGGAATAAATTGATCAACAAATGGAAAAGTTTAAAAGAGGAAGGATTATTTGGTATGAATATGGCCATCGTAGCAAAGGACGAAGCAACCCGATATGCTTTAATTCTAATTATTATGCAATTGTTAAATATTATATTTGAAGATTTTAAAGGAGCAAAATCTGATTTTTTTTTTATTATTTTAATGGCTTTATGGTGGGAGAGTTGCGGAAGAATGTAAGGAACCCAGTGCTTGCTATAAGGTTTTAAGTCTCCCTTGTAGTCTCTACAGTTTGTGAAAGTGGGCACTTTTGAGCATGTCATTCAAAAAGAAATAGGTTAGACGACAAGATTAAATGCTCTTATATTTGGCAAATCTAAAATCTTCAACTTGAGTTAAAGACGAACAAAAGAGAGGAAAGAGGTGAGACATATGATCACATTTGTTTTGAGTGATATGGAGTCCAGATGATGAATGGGTCACTTGAGAGTGAAGATCCTTGTTTACCCCGAGATAATTCATGGATGGATATCGATGAATATTTTGAAAATGATGGAGGAATTGGACGAGCAACAAAAGAGCTTGAGGTACATATCAAAAACTATATAACTTTTTTAAAGATAAAGTAGTGTATGAATTTTGAGTTGATTTTAATTTCTATCACATAGGTCAGGAACTTGAAGCATGGTAGAAAAGAAAGGAAATGGGTGTTGGAGATAGAGTTAGTTGATAGATTTAGAAGCTTCTAATTGTGAGGAAGAAGATGAAAGATGAAGATGAAGGAGAGCGAGAGATGACTTAGCTATGGTTGGGAAAGAGAGTGATGATGATGTCAGCCTTGAACTTGGAGATGATGGCTTAATTTAATTTTATTCATAGTTAATTATTCTATGAAATGCTTTTATTAGCATTAGTATATTCAACAATTATAATATATTTGGATCTTTTGAACTTTTGGGCCAGTTTGACAACTTTGAATGGTTTATTTGAAAATATTATAAGCTTATTATTTAAACATATTTAAATAGCTTACAATTTATGAATTATATGAATTATATACTTTAACTATTATTACAAATGTAAAACGAATCTTACGATTCGATTCGATTCTCGATTCTCGATTCACTAATCAAGCATTCCGATTCTCGATTCGAATCTCGATTTAACAACTATGGGTGTGCTTGGTGCTAGAGACAAGAGTTCTAGTCATGGTTTGAGTCGTTCACAAGCCATGGAGGAAAAATGTATTGTTGATCTTGAGATTCTTGCTCACCAGCTACAACAACGTTTGAGGCTTTATGAAGATTGTATGTCTATGGAGAACTTGAAGGAAGGTATAGACAAATACAAGATCAAGGAGGAAAATATGATTTTTATGAAAAGACAGCCTATTCAACTTGAAGGTTTCTTGGAGCACAAGAAAGCTAAAGGTATGTATGCACGAGACTATGATTACCATGGGAGGTATGAAGGCTACTATCGAAATGATGATTACTATGAGAGGCATGGTAAATATGATGAAGGCTTTAGATTCAATCCAAAACTTGACATTCCACAATTTGATGGAAGAATTGATGTTGATGAATTTTTGGATTGGCTTAATATGGTAGAGCATGTCTTTGAGTATTATTATGACCCCCCTGAGCGCGAAAAAGTGAAGTTGGTGGCTATCAAGATGTGCAAGAATGCTTCCATTTTGTGGAAAAACTTGAAGAGACAACGTGAAAGATATGGTAAAAAGAATATTAAAACTTGGGAAAAAATAAAGAAAAGCTGAAAAGGAGGTACCTTCCCACTAATTATCATCAAGACGTCAATCTCAAATTTCCAAATTGTAAGCAACAAGATTTGATTGTGAAGGAGTATTCAGCTAAGTTTGTAAACTTGATTATCAAGGGAGACTGGCAAAAGGCCAAGGAAATATGCATAGCCCACCAATATGATATTTTTTCTCCGGTGTGAGATTGCCTTTGTTAAACTGCTTCTACTCTCTATAGGTGTATGCGCTGTGGCCCTTTTGAGTTGGATATCAAAGATAGTCTTCGGCTTCATGGTGATCTCAGATGAGGTATATCGTCTTCTTTGATTTGTTGCTCATAGGAGTGCAGTTTTGGTATGCAAGCTACGTTGTTCCTTATATGATGTGAAACAATCTCCTTGAGCTTGGTTTAATCGGTTTAGCTTAGTGGTTCAGAAGTTTGGCATGATTCAAAGCACTACAGACCATTCTGTTTTTTATCATCATACTTCTACTGGCCAATGTATTTACTCAATTGTTTATGTGGATGACATTGTCATTATAGGCAGTGATAATGATGGTATTCAAAAACTCAAACAACACCTCTTCAATCACTTTCAAACAAAAGACTTGGGGAAACTCAAGTATTTTCTAGGCATTGAGGTAGCTAAGTCTAATTGCAGTGGTTATTTCTCAGAGAAAGCATGCCTTGGATATATTGGCAGACACTGGTATGTTTGACTGTAAGCCTGTAGACACTCCAATGGATCCGAATGTCAAACTTGTACCAGGTCAAGGGGAGCCTCTACAAGATCCAAGGAGATATCGATGCCAACTTATGGAGTAAGGCCCGAGACTATCCATATCCTTTCATTGACATTTTCTTTCACAGAGCATAGTTAGTCGGTTCCCTCTGATCTATATGATGGCCATTGGGATCTTATGATTCGTATTCTCCATTATGTCGAAGGAACACCCGTATCGATGGGTTTGTATGAGAGCATGGAATTAAATGCAGGATTGTTGGAGCTCTGGAGTAATCCTGAGCTAAACAGCTCACTTACGGACCAGACGTTCTATATCGGGGTATTGTGTGTTCATTGGAGGTAACTTAATATCTTGGAAGAGAAAGAAACAAGATGTAGTAGCCAAATCTAGTGGTGAAACTGAGTATCGAGCTATGGCCTCAGTATCATGTGAACTCATATGGTTAAAACATCTCCTCTAAGAGCTAAGATTTGGGAAGGATGAACAGATGAAGTTTATATGTGATAATCAAGTTGCCTTTCATATTTCATCTAACCCAGTTTTCCATGAGAGGACCAAGCACATCGAAGTGGATTGTCACTTTATCAGAGAGAAGATTGCATCGAGATGCATGACTACTAGTTTTGTCAACTCTAATGACCAACTAATAGATATTTTCACTAAGTCTCTTAGAGGTCCTAGGATAATATATATATGTAACAAGTTTGGTGCTTTTGATCTATATGCTCCAGCTTGAGAGGAAGCGTTAAGGATTAGTTTCTTAATCCATTTAGGATTCTTTTCCTTCTCTCTATAACGTCTCCTAATTAGACTCCAACTTTGTTTCCTTTTTTACCCTAACACTAGTGTATAAATATGTATATTTCCTCTTTTGTAAATGAATGGAAAATCAGAGAATTCCTTTTCTCTTCACAATGAGGAAGTAAGGTTCAACATTGGGCAAAGAATTGAGCAATATGAAAAATAAGTAAATGAAGGTCATCACAAGCTTGTTTTTTACCCTAGGGGTTGGATTTGATTACACGTGAGCAAAGAGGGGTTTATCATGCAGAGGCGTTCCAAGTTGCAGGCAAGGGCACATGGCCCTTCAAGGATTATTAACAAGATTGGAGAGAATGCTTACAAGTTGAAGTTGCTCGATGACTATGATACCTCACCTATATTCAATGTCAAAGATTTAAGGACTTATCATGGTGAAGACTTGAGGACAAGTCTTTTTTCCCAACTATGGGGGATTGATGCAGGAGCTTTTACAACAAACCTTGAGAATTCAATCTTAATTATGGAAAATTCAGATTTTGGAGTTTGTGAAACCTTGGAGACACCAAATACATTCATATTTCCAAATATTTTGAATCTTGTTATCATTTTGATTTGGAGTTGTTTTATTTTAGAAAGATTTGTTCTCCAAGTCACAGTAGTATTTGCTTTATTTAATTTAGAAAGTTTGTTTTGCTAGTCAAATAGGAGTTGCTATTTCTTTTCATAAATATTTTCTTTTAGAAGTTGCTTTATCTAAATTAGAAAGTCTTGTTTTCCAAATCAAATTAGGAGATGTTTTATTTGATTCAAAAATTATGGGGCCTATATATACCCCCCTTAATGTAGTCTTTAGATATTCAATTCAAGTTTAATAATATTTCCAGATTTCTCTTTTTAAGATTTCTCTTTTAAAGAGTTCTCTCTTGTTCTCTTGTTCTCTTATATCTTGGATGAATTCCCTTGAGTGGCGAGTTCGTTGCTTCTTATCCCTAGGTAGATTCCTAGGGTGGCGAAGTATATATCTTGTTCTCTAATCTCTTGGGTGGATTCCTTTTAGTGGCGAGTTCGTGGCTTCTTATCTCTTGATGGATTCCTTTAGTGGTGAAGTACGTACCTATCATACATAAGCCTGTACTCATCTGTAATCTTATAATTTTTAACTTTCCAAATCGATTCTCGACCCACTGACCCAAACTTTCCAAATATGGTTTCATACTTCTAAAACATTTCCATATACTTTGTTTCACCCTAGAAACCATAAAAACCATCATCACTAACCTTAAAAAAACCTCAAAATCGTGCATAGCCCTAGCCGACATTAGAAAATTCGAAAACCGCAAACTAACTCAAACAAGGTTGTTTTGCATCAAATCAAACCGAACCTTTCCAAACCTAAAACCCTTCATTCTAAACTTTAATTCCATCATAAATAAACCTCAAAAAAGCCCTATAACCTTTGGAACCAGACCTGTCCCTTACATTTTAAAGTTACATCCTATACCCCTAAACTATCACAAACCCATCCCTAACTTACCCAAGCCATTAGATCATCCATCACGGTCCAGTCCTTACATCAGGGGTGGGAGCCTGGAATCCTAACTTCATTAGGCCATTCAATGACTGGGAGTTGGAGACAGTCCAAGTCTTTATTGGGGTTCTAAACAAAAGCTCCATATCCCCTCAGCTGAAAGATAAAATGTTATGGAAAGGCGATAGCTCAAGTTGCTTCACTGTCAAGACCTATTTCAACTTTTTGGAAGGACAATCTCCCTAGTCTACACCAGTTAAAATCCTATGGAACCATTACGCCCCCTCTAAAGTTGGCTTTTTCGCTTGGGACGCTTGGTGGGGAAAAGTTCTCACCACTACTCAACTGAAAAAAAGAGGGTTGGCAAGTAAGTGCCCTTTATGTGGAAAGGAGGAAGAAGAGCTGGAACATATTCTCATCCACTGTCCTCTAATTTGGGGGCAGTGGACTGATCTTCTCTCTACCTTTGGGGTGAGCTGGGTGTGCCCTCTCTTGACTAGAGATCTCCTCCATAATCGGATGCATTTCACAATTAGGAAAAATGCAAAATCAATTTGGAGGGCAGCCCCCTTGTTTCTCCTTTAGCCTATTTGGAAGGACAGAAATAGAGTTGTCTTTGAAGACACCTCTATCTCTATTCATAGAGTAAAGCTTCATGTTATACGATCTTTGTTCTCCCGGGCTAGATACACCTAGAATGAGGACCTCTATTTTGTTAGGCTGCTTTTGTATAGATTCTACGGCTACGCCTAGGTTTTCTCTTTTTGAAGGGAATGGTTTGGCTCTCTTTTCTCTTTTGTTTCCCTTTTCTTCTAGCCTTTTAAGCCCCCTTGTACACTCCCTGTATACGGTTTTTGTTTAATGAATGGCTCTTCTTTTTTGCCAGTCAAAAAAAAAACATATGACAAAGAGTTCTTTGCCATCATTCGAGCTCTGAGTCATTGGAATCACTGCTTGCTACCTATTAAAGACATGATATTCATATTAAACCCAAATCCTACAAGCTTGAGCTTTTAGAAGAGTTGATCGTTTAACATGGTATCAGAGTCTGGTTTGGCAGGAGGTCCTGGGTTCGAGTCACCTCTCTACAAGTTATTCTCCATTTGTTGATTTAAAAGTCCATGGAGGACTCTATTCGGTTTGTTTGACTCTCCATGTGCGGGTATGGGGTTGTACGTGAAGGAGGGTGTTAAAGGCATGATATTCATATTAAACCCAAATCCTACAAGCTTGAGCTTTTGGGAGAGTTGGTCATTTAACACTGCCTAAGGAGTTCATGCTCTATTCAAATCATGAAGCATTAAAGTACTTAAGCACTTAACACAAGCTAAGCGCTCGACATGCAAAATGGGTAGAATTCCTTCAAACTTTTCAATTAGAGCTTAAACATAAATTGGGACAATTGAACAATGTGGCAGATGCATTCAGGAGGAGGCACACTTTGTTGAATGTTATGCAATATGTCGTTGTTAGTTTTGAGATTGTAAAAAAACCCTTTATGAAAATGATTATGATTTTTGGCAATCTTCGGAAAGCTTGTTTAAGTGGACCAAAGATCCAATTGTTTATTCATAATGGCTATCTTTTTAGGGGTAAACAACTTTGTATTCCAGATTGCTCACTTAAAGAAGCCGTAATTCAGGAGGCTCATGGTGGAGGGCTTGTTGGACACTTTGGTAGAGATTAAACATTGGTTTTGGTGCAAGAAAAATTCTATTAGCCTAAGCTTGATTGTGAGTAGGTGTGTTACTTGTCACAAAGCTAAGATGCATGCAAATAATGTTGGATTGTATACTCCTCTTCCAATTCCAACAACATCATGGGAAGATGAGTATGGATTTTATTGTAGGATTGCCAAGAACTCAAAGAGGTAAAGATTCAATTTTTGTTATAGTGGACAGATTCTCTAAAATGGCTCACTTTGTTGCTTTCAACAAGACTTCAGATGCTACTCATGTTGCTGATTTATATTTCAAGGAGATTGTTAAGCTCCATGGCATTCCAAAATCCATCACTTTTGATCGAAATTCAAAATTTTTATGTCACTTTTGGAGAAATCTTTGGAAAAGTTGAGGTAAACTGATTTAGTTCCTCTCATCACCACATAAACCGGATGGACAAGCGAAGTTGTTAACGAGGTCTTTGGTTGCTATGGCAGAAGCTTGGTGAAGAAGAATGATAGAGGAATGGGAGAGCTTACTACCTCATCTTTGAGTTTGCACAAGCTATTCTACAAAGTCATTCTGGGTTTTCTCCTTCCAGCAGAGTTTGCATAGTATGAATCCTATTGGCCTTGGATACAGCTCTATTAACATTGAGTCACTTTAGTGGGAAGTGATGAAAGAGCTAAAGTCATCAAGAAGATTCACTGAAGCCAGTGAGATCTGAATTTTGAAGCAAACTAACGAAACGAAGCAAGCGGATAAGCACTTAGGAAAGAAAGTTGTGAACAAGGCATGAAGATGCAGTGTGGACTGAGGAATTTGAAGGCAAAAACTCTAGAGAATCTAGTCTCACTTCTTATTTTGTAATGAAAGAAAATAGAAATAAATAGTTCACAGATTTGAGATAGTGCGGAAAGTGACAATATCCTTAGGACAAAATTTCTCTTCTGAGGAAAGTGAATTAAACCCTTAGGTCACCTTATATTTGGATTTGGGTAATCCCATATAGATGGTATATTACATTAATTCGAAAGTTAAAAAGGAAAGAGGAATGCTAAATATGGAAAGCATGCACAAGCATGAGCGGCGTGGGCTTGATTTTCAACACTCCCCTGACCGTATTGTAGATGTTGATCATTCCGAGTTTTTCGGTCGAGATCTTCGTGGTCAACTTCGAGCAAAGAGCTTTGTGAGAATGTCGGGCATTTGACGGTTGTTGGAGTGAAGGCGACTTTTGAAAACCCTTCTTCAATCTTTTCCTTGATAAAGTGTCGATCTATCTCCGTGTAGTTCGATCATGATGAGCAGTTCTTAGCGTCTGATGGCGGCTTGGTTGTCGCAGTATAACACTATGGGATGCTTCAATGGAACCCGTAATTCTTCTAACATCCTGTTCAACCAGATTCCCTCGCAGATACCTTGTGCCATAGCATGGAATTCTGCCTCAGCACTGCTACGGGCTACCACTTGATGACAATACAGCCGCCCATGTAACCAAATTCCCCCGAACAAGCGAACAATAGCGAAGTTGATCCGTCGATCCCACTTTGGAACACTTGATACGCATCTGAAAAAATCTCAATCTCTTTCTTTGTATTTGTTCTTTGGAAGAAAGGCCACTTTCAGTGTCATTTTGAGGTACCTCGATATTACAGTCCACGGCCCAGTCATGTGTGTTTTTCGGTTGGATTATTCATGAATTGACTTACCATACTTGAAGGAAGCGATGTACGGCCTTGTATGAAAAAGATAGATGAGTTTCCCACTTGAGCGTTGATATCTTCCTTTATCAAGCTGGAGGGGACTTCCATCACTTTCTTCAAGTTTTAGGACAGATCCATAGGTGTTTAGCATTGCATCTAGCATCCTTTGTTTCATTTAGTAAGTCGAGCGTATTTGCGTTTGTAGAGGCGCTATACCTTTCTTTGACCTAGCAATCTCCATTCGAAAGTGCGAGTTTCAAGGTCCACGATCTCAAATTCCTTTGTCATTAATTTTAAGTGGTCGATTTTCTCTTCATGATTACGATCCAATTATGTCGTACATGCAATGATAATGGCCATCTTCCCTTACAGGAAGTGTTTCTAAACAATGTTGATCGGATTGACATTAGGCGAATCAAGTACCCTTTCACTACCTTAGTGAACCGTTCAAACCCAGGCCACAGGAGATTGCTAGACCATCTGAGGATTTTGGATGCAAGGCTGTTGAAATTCGATGTAGTCTCGAAGCCAGCGAGGAATGTCATGTAAACTTCTTCCTCTAAGTCACCATTGAGGAAGGCATTTTTCACATCAAGTTGGTGAAGCGACCAATGAGATTAGGCGCCAAGGATAAAGTACACGAGCAGTGTTGAGCTTGGCAAGCTGGGCGAAAGTTTCTTAGTAGTGATACCATATGATTAAGGTGAATCCTTTTGATATGAAATACCTCTTTGTCCACATTACCATCTTGCCTTGTACTTTCTTGTGAAAATCCTTACACACTGGCCAGTTTCTTACCTCAGGTCGATGTTCCAAGTACCATTCTTTGCGGCGCCCGAACTTCTTCATCATTGTGACCTTCCACGCCAGGATATGAGCTTCTGAACTATCTCGAGGAACTGTCTACTATTGATGTTAGAAGTGAATGCACGAAACGTAGGTGATAGCTTATCATAAGAAATAAAATTTCCAATGGGATGCTGAGTGCATGATCTAACTCCTTTCCTCAAAGCTATAGGCATATTAAGAATATCATTTTCTAACTCTGAATCAACAGTACCATCTGAGTTAGGAGCATTGCTACCTGGAATTTCGCTTGGATTAGAACCCGGTACCGACCTCATGGGTTTCTTTGAGAAAGTGCTCCTTCCTCCATTTCCTCTTGGATGTGCTCATTATCCCGCAAGTCAACAATGAACTCGGGCTGATTACATGACTCTATAGAAACTTGATTTTTAGTGGTGATGGGTGACTCACTCGATGACTCAAGGTTCCAAAGCGTATTCTGAGTTGAATTCTCCCACGAATATCAATTTTGGGATAATGAAGTGAGTTTCAAATGTGACATCCATTGAATTGTAGAATTTTCTTGTGATGGGGAGATGTACTTATACCCTTTTATTTATTTGCGAGAATACCCCGAGAAAGATGCACTTGAGTGACCTAGGATCAAGTTTACTTCTATGTTGTTGATTGATATGAACAAAAGCAGAACACTTGAAAAATTTTTGGTGGGACGATGGATATAAGACAGTGGTAGGAAGGATTTAAGGAGTGTTTGACAAGATGTTGGAATTTTAGTACCTAGGCGACATCCTATTGATGAGGTAGAATTGTAGTGGGGCAGCTTCCCAGGAATAATTTTGAATTTACATTCGTAGAGAACATTGAATCACAGCCACCTCTAACAAATGCCTATTTTCCTTTCGGCTATTCCGTTTTGTTGTGGGAGGTATCAACACGTAGACAAGTGAACTATCCCTTCTTTTGCTAGATATTCTCTAGAATGGAGTTGAAGTAATCCTAGCGTTATCGGACTTTAGAATTTGTATTTTTGATTGGAATTGGAGTGCGAATCATATTTTGAAATTTTGAAAATTTGACTTGTTGGATTTTTCTTTCATGAGAATACACGTTAATCTAAGTGTGTCATCTATGAATGAGACAACCACCTAGTACCAGTTATTTTATTCTTGACGGACCCAGATAAGCTATGAATCATTGAATGGATAAGAAGCGCTTTATAGGGTTGAATGGGAAAATGAGACCCGAGACTTGCTTTGATAATTGGCGATTTCACACTCCCAGTTTTGGATTTTTATTAAATAATGAAGGAAATAAATGCTTGAGATACATAACATTAGGATGACCCAGCGATAGTACCACAACATAATTACACCTCGTTATTTTGACATGAGGCAGAAAAGAATTACCACCAATTACCATTTGAGGTTGTTCTTGTGGATCGTGGTGCTCCTTGGGATGTAGAGGTCGAGCATTCCTCGGCGTACTTGTCGTCTTCCCAGTCGAATCTGAAATTCACGGTGAGTGGATGAAAAGTAGTAATACACCTCTTTTCCTTGGTGAGTTTACTAATTGATAATAGATTGAGTCAGAGATTGAACAAGGAAGAGCTGAGTTGAGAGTAAGATCCTTGATAGCACAAGCGGGCACATGCTAGAGCAACCTTTGAAAGTGAACCATACGCTATTCGATTGTTAAATTATTTGGACATGGGCTATATGTACAGGACAGCCAGCATCTCGATCATATGATCGGGGTGCTCACGAGTCCACGATCAGGTTTTTTATTTTCTTACCAACAATAAAGGCGGCAAGAATTACCTTTGTGAGCCAAGGTTCCGGAACCAATGACCTGATTGGAAGATGTGCCAGTTTGTGACTGTATTGACATAAGAGGAGATAGTAGTTTCTGAAGCATCTCCATTTTCTCCTTGTTAAAAGGGCTAGCTTCAATTTGTGGCGATTGTTCATCGGCAGCCACATGATTACCTCGTCCTTCTTTCTCAAGTGGTTGACGTGGCTTCCAATCTATTTAGTTTTCCATGAATCTTCCAACAAGTTTCTCTCGAGTGACCCAGACTTTACTGCTTGATGATCACGCAGTCTTCCTCTTTTTGATTTTTTGTGGTTGTCAAAGGGAGTGAATTGGTAGCCATCGGAAGAAGGAGGATTGGTTGGTAGCCATTCCCAAGCGTGGACCGTATTTAGGCATAAATGAAGATGGAGAAGAAGAGAGACGAGGATTAAACACCTTTACGATACCATGAAGAATTTGAAGGCAAAAAGCTACAGGAATCTAGTCTCACTTCTTATTTTTGTAATGAAAGAAAATAGGAAATAAATAGTTCTGATTTGAAATAATTTTGGAAAGTGACAATATCCTTAGGACAAATTTCTCTTCTGAGAAGTGAATTAAACACTTAGGTCCACCTTCTTTGGATTTGGGTAATCATATAGATGGTATATTGCATTAATTGGGGAAAGTTAAAAAGGAAAAGAAGGAATGCTAAATATGGAGAGAAACATGCACAAGCATGAGGCGGCGTGGGCTTGATTTTCCAGCAATTCATTTGAAGAAAAGGTTTCCAAATAGAAGGTTTGTGAAGCTTCGACCACAGAAACATATGGACCTTTTAAGATTATTCGAGAAGATTAATGACGAATGCTTACATGGTGAGCTTCCTAGTGACTATGGGTTTTAAGCGACTCAATGCCGAATCTTTCTCCATATGAAGATGATGAGCCAATTTTTTTTTTTTTTTTTTTTGATAACCAAGGGGTGATCGATCAAAACTACGCATCCCCATGTAATCCCGCAGGGCCCCGGAGCGGGGTAAGAACCGATGTCCCAGGAGTCGAACACAGGACCACCTGATGAGCCAATTATTTCGAGGCGAGTCATTTTCAACGAGGGAGAATGATCTGCTTGGCTGACAACCAATGTGAATTTAGCCAACAAGAGCACAATGTAGTCTAATTTTAAGTTGATGGTCCATAAAGTACGCAAGGCCCAAAATTTAGTTTTTGGTCAGCCCACTATTTATTTTAATGTTTCTATTAACCACGTAGTGAATTAGAGACATTGAAAACTGGTCATATCTTTATCTTTAGTAGTCAAACCAGTTTAAATGCATTCATTATGGTTTGCTTTGATGTATGAGCTTTCTTGGAACTCTATTTTTGCTTTTTCCTATTCTTGGAGGGATGTTCCAAGTATAGGGCATGCGAAAAACGAATTTGTAATCATCGTTTGTGCATTGATCATTAATCAGACTTCAGAATTCAATCTTTGTGATTGTCTCTCTTAGTTTCTTATCTCTTGGGTGGATTCCCTTGAGTGGTGAGCTAAACCCAAATTCTTATCTTTTAGTTGGTGTTGCTTATCTTCAAAGTGGTGAATTTGTTCCTATCCTATTGTATCAATTTTTTGGTCCAGTATCACATCCCATTGCATTTCTTAGTGGAAAATTAAATGAAGCGAAGCAAAGCAAAGATGATGATCTATGGGAAAGAACTTTTTGCAAAGGCTCAAACTTTGAGCCATTGGTGTCGTTATCTGCATCTAAAGAAGTTTGTTCTATATTTTGGTCATGAAGCACTAAAGCCTCTCAACTCTCAAAAGAAGCTAAACCATCAGCATGGGAAATGGGTCTCCTTACAAGAACATACTTTTTTTTATTAAGGGGAATTATGCTTCAAGGTAAGTTGAGTCTCATATTTTACAAAAAGGCTATAAAAACATCTCAATTAAACCAAAAACCCATAACACCAACCAAAATTAAGAAGGCTATAAAAAATTTTAAAAGCCATAATTACCCTCCATGTCCCTCACATACCCTTCCCACATTGATCCTCTCCTCTTTTGCAGTCCCGCCATGCCACCCATCCTTCTTTTTTTCTTTTTTTTTTTTTTTTTTTTTTTGCAATCCACCCATTCTTCTTTCTTTTATTTTATTTTATTTCTTTTATTTTTACAATCCATCTTCAAGTTCTTTTTTTTTTCTATTTTTTTTTCTTTGTTGAGCTTTTTCATAGAAAACACCATCTATTTTCCATCTTTTAAGTAAATTCATTTTATGATTTTTAATTAATTTTATAAGATAATATCTTAATTAATTTTTTGTTAAATAGTTAATATTTTTATATTACCTTTTACCTTTATTTAAATAAGTACTAGCTTCTCAAAAAGTACTAATATTCCTAAATAATATGATTTTAATATAATATATATGTATATATATATATATATATATATATATATATATATACTATATATATATATATATATATATATATATATATATAATTTTAATATTATTTCAATAATATAACTTTAATATTCAAATTATTATTATTAATTTTTATGAAATAAAATTGAAGATATTTAATATTTTTGATATTACAATTTTATTTTATTTTTAAATAGTTTCATAACTTATGTTGGATGATATCTTTTTATTAATATTTTAAAAAAAACATGTTTATAAAAGTGTAAAAGCATAAAAATAAAATCCTAATATGGAAATTATAATTATTATAAATAAAAGTTATTATTATTATTATTATTATATATCATTAGTTTCACATTTTTTTTCCTTATTTCCATCACAAAAGCAATGGAAACATACAAAATTTAGTATTTAATAACGAAAAATATAGGTTTGTTATAGAGTACAAGGTCATAATACTAACTATACAAGGAAAATGTACCAGTTGTACAATAAGTGTATAAACTTACATTTCTCATAGGATTTGATATTTTTTTTATCCAAAATTTATTTCAAACTTAGGACATTTCTCGTTGGTGGATCTTATACTTAGCTTACATATAATAAAAAACCTAATACATGTTTATGTCATAAACTTCCACAATTAAAAAAATATAAAAAATATAGTTGATATCATTTTTTCTCTTATTTATTTCATCAAGATAATGGAAACATGCACATAAATAAAAGTTTTTTTAAGAGAGGAAAAATAAAAGTTTATTATACCGTACAAGGTTTATTGCACTAACTGTACAAGGGGTGTACAAGGTTGCATTTTTCACCGAATTTGAATTTTTTATCCGAAATCTCTTTTCTAGGTCATATGCTGATACACTTACTTAGGACATTCTTTATAAGCATTAATTGATGTCATACTTAGTTCACACATAAATATGACATCAATTATATTTTCTATAATTTTTAATTTTTTTTTTTTTGATTAATAATCAAGTGTATTGAAACCAAAAAAGGACCCCAAGGGGTATACGGGGGGCGTATACTTGAGAAAACAAAACCAAATACGGAGAAAAAAAACAAAGCAGCCCACAAGCCCTGCACTAGGGAATTTTGAAAATATCTCTAACAAAAGGGTGTTCTACTTCAAACAAAAGGGAATTTTGAAAATTTTGAAAATATTTTCTATAATTTTTAATTGATGAAGTTTATGCCATAAACATGTACTATGTTATTCATTATGTTTAAGTTAAGTATGACATCCACTAATATGTATAAAGTATGTCATAGGTTGGTGTAATCAACTTGTACAATTATTGTAATCACCTTGTATGATACAATAAACATTTTTTTACAAACCCTTATTTTTTCCTTATTAAAAACTAATATGTGCATGTTTTTAATGCTTTGATGATAAAAATAAGGAAAATATGACGTCAACTATTTTTTATAACAAAACCATAGTTTTTTTTTTCAAAAGAACAAGACGATAGTTTTTAAACAAACTAATAGTTAAAATATAGTTTTTTAAACAAACTATAGTTAAAAATAAGAATAAATTATCAATATTGTGAAACTCGAATTAAATTTGAAATTTTTTCCAAAAATGGGCAAAGCGGGAAATTGTCGATCTACGGTCACGGAGTTGCAAACTGGAATTTACAGATCTCGAATGTGAAACGGATATGTGGGTTGGATTCGTCTCGCAAAATCCCCCAGTTGCGGGGCAATTTGTTGAATTAAGGCAGTCGAATTTTCCTGATTCGAGGAGCAACGGGTGTGCGGTAAAACTTAGCGAGATTTTAGGAAATAATTTAAGTAAAGTTCATTTAAGATTGTTGAACTTGAGCCCAGAGGCGAAATAAATCGTTTCAAAGGCGAAAGCGTCAGCGGACACGTGGCGCGATGTGAATACTCACTTGAAGACTTAAGTAAGAGGGCTTGGGGAAAATATCACCATTTTTCTGCGGTTTTCACGCATAGAGAGAAAGAGGAGGAAGAGCACCAAGCTTCTCTGCCGATCTACGGAGTTCCATCGGTTAGATTTCGACGTACGGGAGCAAAAGTTCACCTTGACGATGAGGGTACACGTGCATGCAGGAAAGGAGGATTGTAGAAGATCAAATGAGGAGATTTCGGGCTGGGGGCTTCTACGTGTTTCATGAAGCCCAGTGAGATTCTTCCTACCTTGGTTTATTTTCCACCTTTGGGCTAAGAAAAGGGGTTTTTAATTTTAAGGTCTGTTTGGGTGAAGGAAAATGGGATTTTTGATTTCCAATGATGTTCTTCGCCTAGGCGAAGCCATGAATCTTCCCCAGGAAGATTGGTTCTTCGTCAGGCGAAGTGTTCGCTGGAAGTAAACCAGAGCAAAATTGGATCTGAGGCCGTAGGCGAGCTGGGTTTCTGCGGCAAGTGTTGTTGGGGCTTGTTTGAAGCCAGTGTGTGGCTTGTTTAGGGCCCATCACATAGCTTGCTTTGGGGCTATTGTGGGCGGTTTTGTGAGCATGCTATATGCCACAATTGGTTTGATGATCGAGAGTGTTATTACTTGCCTTGGTAATAATAACATGTGTGGTTGTGTTGACTTGATGAAATGTTGATATGTGTGCTCTTATATATTGACATTGGAAGGAATGTATGTTTTGGAAATTATATGCATATGATATAATTGTCCAAGATACAAGGTAAATTGTATGGTTTATATTGTCCATATGGCATTCATTACATGTGAGACATGGCATTAACTTGCAATGGCACATTGCATTGCATATGCACGGGAACAGCACATTTCATAAGTGTGGGTGCATGGTTAGAATCAAACACCAAAATTGGTGATTTGATGAGTGGGCTCGATACCGTTGAACGAAGTCCAACAGAGTCGCACGGTTGCATGAAACAAAAAACTTGTGTCGGATAATAGCAAGAAGGGCTAGACACTCCCTCGGGTGAAAGACCCGGACAGGTTTACTACACTCTGATGGTGAAAGTCCAAAAAGTGTAGACGGTGTGAGGAGCGGGCAGTGGGACTCCAAAAATCCGCTATCAACAAAAGACACAATGGTTTTGGTATATAAAATGTTCATTCGATAAATAACATCCAAAAGTTTTGGTTTACAAAAACATGACTTTTGTTTTTAAAATGATCATTAGATGTAAATCACGTCAATAGCGGTTTTACACATCACACATGGGCATCGCATTGTGTAGTGGGAGTCAGTAAAGACTCGAGTATGGGAGTCGGTAAAGACTCGGGTATGGTGGAGTCGGTAAAAACTTGGGTATGGTACATGAGTGTGTCTCATCTCATTTCATGGCATGGCATGTAGGATTCCAACCTAGGATTGCAAATCTTGCTTGATATTGTAATGTGAATGTGAAAATTGTTAAGTGTAAGCATTGCATTTGCACTTAAGTGGGGAGTAGCATTTGTAGGAATAACTCTACTGGGCATAGCTCACCTTATATGGGATAACATTTCAGGTGCGGGACAAGCGCCGGTGAGAGGCTCTCATCTGGGGCCGCGAGAGTGAAGAAATCCGGCTTGTGGCGTTATAATTACTTCTGTAATTGTTTTGTAACATTTATTTTTGTAACAAATGAATGTTGGCATGTAATAATATGATAAGAGTTGAACTCAAAACTCTTGTGGGATCTATGTGTGAAATTCGTGCAGGTTTTAGATTACGCCTCGCTGGCGAAGCCCTCGCCGCTAAGCGAAAGCAGAGGAGCCTCGGCAAAGCGAAGCGAGGGCGATCTGCAGTGAGGAGGTTACGCCTCGCCTAGCGGAAGCTTGGTCGCTAGGCAGAGGTGTGCTTCGCCTAGAGCGAACCCATGCAGTTACCAGTGTTGTTTGCTGTTATCTTGCATTTTGTCATGATAGTTGTTTGGAAGAGCTCCCCAGCACGCGGGGGCTCGTAGGTTTGTAAAATGATGGGTCCCGGTGAATGGGACATACGATGTGGTATCGAGTTATGCGATATCCACAGGTTATCCGCGAGTTGGTGGTTGATCAACGAACTCCCGGATTTTTGGGCCTCACAATTACCGTATCTAATATTTTTATTAATGAAGGTCAAAATCATAATATTATCATTAATTAATAAATTACTATATTTTAAAAAGAATTAATAAATTACATAAGAAAATTTTTTCATAGAATTTTGAATTTGAAATTCAAATTAAAATTTTTAAAATTTATTTTCAAAGTATAAATTTATTTTAAAACAAAAATTTTGAAGCAATCGAAAATATTAAGATAAAGCTGAATCCAAATTACAAAGTAAAATTAGAATAAACAAATCTAAAAAATTGAAAATAGAATAATATTAAAATCATAAAAAATTTAATTTATTTAAGAAATGAAAAATGGAGGATGATTTATATGAAAGAAAGAAAAAACTACGCAGCTAAGGTGGCGGTTGGGGAGATTAGGATTTGTGAAAGTGAGGACGTTTATGTCTCATCAAAATATGTCTTTAAGCTTCAATTTTGGTGGTTTGATGAGACTCTTTTATGAAATAGGGTCTCAAATCTAACCTAATTATATTTCCCCTTTTATTAAGCATATAGATCAAGTATTGAGAATAAGGCCACTAATTCTCTTAGTTGAGTGATGTATATTCTTTCTTCTATGGCTTTGCAGGATTTGATTTTCTAAACTGAGACTATCATTCTTAGAATGATTTCATGATGTGTTGCACTAATAGCAAGAGTTTTTCAAGGTTAGGCAATTGTGCTTGTAACTCAAGCCGTAAGCCTCAAAGGGTTAAGGTGTGTTATAGTATGTATCATACTTTATATATAAGTTATGTGATTAGAAAGCATTTCGTAGGGTTAACCAATTAAGAGGATAGATTGGCTTATCTATTAGAGGCACAAGAAAGACCGGGTTAGGAAGAATTTTAGATTGTTTCGAGTACATAGTAGAGGTATGAGGGTGTTTTGAAACACACCATTTCGAGAACTTGGTGGAGTCACACCACATCGAGAGACCGGGAAGAGTGTGTTGGCGATGAGTCGGGGCCACCAAGTCCGGTGGTCAAACCACTGAGTGCGTGAGCCACACGCACGAGACAATCTTTGTACTATTTCACACACGCGATTGCATGGTAGCGTGACTGTGTGACAACTCTTGTGGACCTCCGACAACCACCCTGGGGTGCGTCTCCCTCCCAGGAGTTGATTGATGTGATTTGTGGTGCTATTCTCCAACTATTTTAGGGGTTTCTGACGCTTTTTTGTTGCGGATCTAGGGCTTTTCAAGATATATTTTGGGCTTTTGACTTTTAGCGGTCTCGTTGTCTTTAATTTCCTTCCCAATTCGTCCTAACGAGTAGTTCAAAAGATAAGAAGCTTGTTTCGGCGCCTGAAGTGGTCTCGATGATGTCCAAAATCACGGAGGACAAACTTACTGGTCCCCGATTATTTGGATTGGAGTAAAACGATTCGGCTCTACTTAGGGAGCATACGTATGGCTAGTCATCTCACTAAGGATCCTCCAACTGATGATTCGAAAGAGCAGTGGCTGGAGGATGATGTTCGTCTATTCTATACTTAGTTTCATAAATCACTGTGAGTTTGTTTTTTTTGTTTTTTGTTTTATCAGTATTAATCAATGTGAGTTTGTTAAGGAGCAAATTGATTATTTGGAGTTCATGTTTTCTGGAAAGGAGAATGGTTCTCTTATATTTGATGTGTCTAAAGCTTTTTATCGATCAGAGAAACAGGATCGATCTCTCACGGAATTTTTTATGGACTATAAAAAGACATATGAGGACCTTAATATGTTATTGCCCTTTAGTCCAAATGTCAAAGTTCAGCAAGCTCAATAGGAACATATGGTAGTGATGGGATTCCTAGCCGCCCTTCCTTCTGAGTATGATTCAGCTAAGGCTTAGATTTTGTCAAGCCCTGAGATATCATCCTTCCAAGAGACCTTTAGCAGGATACTCTACATAGAGATCTCCTTGAAACTGCTAAGGCTCTGTTGTTTCAAATTCACATGCCCAAGCATTTTTGGGCCGATGTTTTTTCCAAAGCTTGTTTCTTGATTAATCGGATGTCTTCCTCAGTCTTGAATTGGACACTCTGTTTCAAACCCTTTTTCCAAATAAATCTTTGTTTCCCATTAAGCCTTGGATATTTAGGTGTACTTGTTTTGTTCGGGATGTTAGTCAGCATGTGTCTAAACTCGATCCTAAGTTATTGAAGTGTATCTTCCTTGGTTACTCTCGGGTTCAAAAGGGGTATGGATGTTATTGTCATAGTTTTCGCAAGTACTTGGTTTCTGCTGATGTCACATTTCTTAAAACTGCACCTTTTTCTCCCTCTCCGATCCACACTAGTCAAGGGGATGATGACGCCTTGCTCGTTTATACTATTGCCTCACCGATCCTCCCAGTTCTGCTACGGTAAAACCTCCTATCCTTTGAGGTCTACACTTGAGCGGCTAAAATCCTCAGTCTCGAGTCCCCACATAAACTACTTCGACATCAGATCTAGTCCTCAGTGATGATCTTCCATTTGCTCTTCGTAAAAGTAAACGTCAATGTGTTCATCCTATTTCCTCCTTTTGCTCTTATAACCATTTGTCCTCGCATTCATGTTCTTTTATTGCATCCTTAGACTCTATCTCGTTGCCTAACAATGTTCGAAGCCCTATCTCACCCTGGTTGGCATAGTGTTATGATAGAGGAGATGGATGCTTTGAATGACAATGGTACTTGGGACTTGGTATAGTTACCTACTAGGAAGAAAGCCACTAGATGCCGTTGGGTTTTTGCAGTGAAGGTTAATCCCGATGGCTCAATTGCTAGGTTGAAAGCACGCCTTGTTGCTAAAGGGTATGTCCAGACCTATAGGGTGGATTATTTTGATACCTTCTCCCTGGTTTCCAAGATGTTTTCTATTTGGCTATTTATATCTCTGGCAACCACTCATGGATGGGACCTCTACCAGCTTGATATTAAAAATGTTTTTCTTCATGGGGATCTTCAAAAGGAAGTTTATATGGAACAACCTCCAGGGTTTGTTGTTCAGGGCGAGATTAAAAGAGTTTGTAGTCTCCGTAAATCATTATATTGCTTGAAATAGAGTCCACGCGCATGGTTTGGCAAATTCAATCAAGTAATTGAGAAATTTGGCATCAGAATAGCAAATCTGATCACTTTGTCTTTTACAGAAATTCTGAAGCAGGTATCATCTTATTAGTTGTATATGTAGATGATATTGTCATTACAAGGAATGGTATGGCCGGTATATCATCACTTAAGTACCTTCTTCATGGCCAATTCCCCACAAAGGACTTAGGGATGCTATAGCATTTCTTGAGCGTTGAAGTTATGAGGAGTAACCATGGAATCTTCTTATCTCAAAGGAAATATATGCTGGATCTATTGTCTGAAACAGGAAAATTAGGAGTAAAGCCATGTAGTTCCCTTATGACACAAAGCCTACAACATCTTACTAGAAAAGGCAAATTGTATGGGGACCTTGAGAGATATAGAAGGTTGGTTGGGAAGTTGAACTACCTTATAATAACACGTCCTAATATTGCACACTCTATTAGTATTGTAAGCCAATACATGTCATCTCCAACAATTGATCATGGGGCGGTGTAGAGCAGTTCTATGTCTTGAAAGGAGCAGGGGCGGAAGCGTGGTATTTTATATGGTAATCATGGGCATGATAGGGTGGTGTTTCACGGATCTTTACGATTAGGCGAGTCTAAGAAGGACATGAGGTCCACTTAGTTCTTGTGTCTTTTGTTGAAGCTAAATCTAGTCTCTTGAAAAGAGTAAAGAAACAAAATGTGGTTTTCTCATTCGAATGCCAATCAGACTAGGAATGGCACGATCGTGTGCGAAGTCATGTAGCTATCAACTCTTGGTGGAGAGTGAGTGTTCAGAACTTAGGTCTCGACAAAGCTCACAGTGTGAGCAATCATCGCCCTTACATGTACGTCTAAATTACGTATTCCATGAATGAACTAAGAAACACGTTTAGAGATAGATTATCGTTGGATTCAGGTGAAGAAATGCCTGCTTCCGGTTTTTTTTTCTGAGATATGTGAAGACTATAGAACGATTCAGGTGATATCATCATGAGAACAAAGTGAGTTGGGTTAGTTATTTATGTAACAAGTTGTGGCCATGATTGATACAAGGATGGGACCGTGATGGATGATCTAACGGTTTGAGTAGGTTAGAGATGAGGATGTAACTTTAAAGGGTAAGAGACAGGTTTGGTTCCAAATGTTATAGGGCTTATTTGAGATTTATTTATGATGGAATTAACATTTTGAATGAAGAATTTTAGGTTTGGAAAGGTTCGGGTTTGGTTTGATGCAAAACAACTTTGTTTTGAGCTAGTTTGCGATTTTCGGGTTTTTCTAAGATAGGCTAGGCCTATGCACGAATTTAGGATTTCTCTAAGGTTATGGATGGTTTATTTATGGTTTCTAGGTTAAACAAAGCATTTGGAAAGGATTTTGAAGTATGGAACCATAGTGGAAAGTTCAGAGGTTGTGATTGGATAATTGGATTTTGAAAGTTAAAAAGAGAAGATGATAAGATGAGTAGAGGTTATAGAAAGATAGCTACTTACTTGACACTCAGGAATCCTTGAAAGATAAGAAAGTACGGCTCGCCACTGAGAATCCACGAGATTAGAAGAGCGAGAGATATATTTCGCATACGAGGAATCCACTGGGGATAATAGCGATAGACTCGCCGCTCAGGGAATCACCCGATAGTCTGAGGAGTGCTTAAAGAAATCTAAAATATTATCAAACTTGAGCGATTGTCCAAAGACTACATTAGGAGGTACATATAGCCCATGCTTTCTAAATCAAATAAGCTCCTCTCCTTTGACTTGAAACAAGCTTTTTAAATTAAATAAAGAAAGTAACTACTACTTTTGACTTGGAGAACAAATTTTCTAAAATAAATGTTTCGAATCAAAATGATAACAAGACTCAAAACTTGGTTAGAAACATATTTGACATCACGAGGTTTCCTGACCTCCCGAATCCTAGATTTTCCATAATTAAGATCAAGATTCTCGTGTATGTTGTAAGCTCACATGATGATTAACATCTATCTCAGCAGAGTGTTATAGTATGTATCATACTTTACATATAGGATTGTAACTAATTAGGAAGCTTGACTTGTAGGGTTGTAACCAATTAGGAAGGAAAGATTGGCTTACCTATTATATAGACTAACCCTCTTGTACATATACACATGATGATTCAATTGAAAATACAAGGAATTTCTTCCTCCAATCTTCCCATTCTTTTGCTTTCTACAAGGTGTAAGCCTAAAAAGATAATAGAATTATATAATGTGCTCTATAAATATTAAATAAATCATATAATTTTCTTTAGAACATAAAAGAATAAATTTCAATTATATAATGAAGTTCAAAATTCAAAAATTCATATTCTAAATAATTTAAAATATTAATGAATTGCTTGATTTTTTTTCTATTTGAAAAAATAATAACTAAAAAATCTAAAAAAAACAATGAAATTACTTGTCTAATCTTTTTTTATTATTTGAATGACACTTTTTACTATTATAAAATTAACTACAAAAAATAAATTAAATTTTATTCACTTTGCTACTTTTCGACATTAAAAAAATGGCCATCTCCTAAAAAGATCAAGGTGCAATATATATATAAAAGCAAGAAACAAATACTTGTTACCCAAGAGTCCCAAAATAAAACACAATTTACGGTTCAAAAGAAAAGGGAAAAATGAATTTGGGAGAAGAGAAGGAAGTAGAATCAGAGAAAAGAAAGGAAAGAGTTGAGGACCATATTTGAAGTTCTCACTAAAGCAACAAGATGATTTCAGAAGTGCCTGTACTAGAATAAGCTACGTAACAGCCTTGACAACACTTAGAGTTAGGATATTCGTATTTTTTCCTCCAATTGCTCTTTCCATGGGCTTTTTTGATCAAAGGATAATGTTTTTGTTATTTCTTGTTCTTCGTCTAGATGCAAAACCAAAAACACATTAGAGGCTTACACTTTAGGCACCAATGCATTGAAGGTGCACCGGATGCGCACCCTAGAAATGCTTAGACTCCAAAGATGTATGCCTTCGGAGAGTGCAGCCTTTTTGCCAATAGTTCGCCTTAAGCCGTCTTTGAAAACTCCATTAGCAAGGAAATTGGGAGTATATCCAGATTTTTTGTTGCATAACGAAAACCTCTTCAAAAGGGCTTGTCTTGGCACACAAGAGACATCCTTGAGCAAACCATATGAAGTTGCGTCTAAAATAGATTGGTCTTTTTGGAAGAATAAAACGTTGCAATGTAAAAGATCATATATATTGATAAGTTTAAAAAAAAAAAAGATGTGGCTAAGAATATTTCTAAATGCTACACATACAGGTGTCTAATGAAAGGAGAGAAAATATAGCTATCTGGGCCACTTCTTGTGCCACATGAGCCATGGCAAGACAAAGTATAGATTTTGTCGAGCTAGAAACATATATTATTAAAAGAAGAAAGATGCAAGAAGGAAGAGATTTCCTTATTCTGATACAAAAACAACAAAACTAAAGCTAAAACTAGGAGATACAGGACCAGCTACCTAATTAAGTAAAAGCGGAAGAGAACCCCAAGAGCTTTGGTACAATCAGCCCCACAAAAGATGAGTAAAAGTAAAATAAATATCCCACACCTCTCTTGGATCTCTCTTTTGTTTTTCAAAGATTCTTGCACATTTCTCTTGCCAAACAAACAAACCAAAAGAAAGACAAACAATTCGCCATAAAGTTTGCCTTTAAGTAATTCCCAAGCCTTTAAAGCAATGATAAACATATCTTATATGCTCCTTGGAGAAACCATTACTATTCTTGCTAAGTTGAAGAAAGCGTTCCACAATCCACAAGTGAAGAGACGATGAAGAAAAAGGTGATTAATGATTACATCCTTCGCCTTTACAAAGAATACACCATTGGGGATTGAGGGATCTATAAGGTCGTCTCAATTGTAGTAATTCATTGGTGTTTACCTTCCTGTATCCAACTAGGAAAAGGCCCAAACCTTTGAAGGAGCTTTTGAACTCCATAAAAATTTAGCTGGATGAAACAAAAGTAGGAGGCAAAGATAAAGCCAAGAGAAAAGATTTGGCCAGAGTAAGCAGGACCGGTGGAAGGCAGAGCACCACCTCTTGAATTTGTTATAGAGAGACGGTGCAAAACCAAAGAAAATGCAAAAGCTCTTGAAAGTGTTCAATTTAAATTTGTAAGATTCTGTAGGAGAAAATTAGGTTCAAAGTGGAAGGAGGAGAAAGCCAAGAACCATTGAAATTGTCAGATTTCTCGAAAGAATAATTCTATAAAGATCAGTGTATTATGCACAAAGTGGTTGGTCACCTAACCATAATTTTCAAGGTTGATCGGTTCTCTAAAACAGTGCGACTTTATTCCATGTCCAATAGACTTCGAAAGCTACCTCTGTTACTAGACTCTTCTTCAAAGAAATTGTCCGATTTCATGGTTTGCCTAAGACTATTTATATCTGATCAAGATGCAATGAATTATTTTTGGAGAAGCTTAAGGAAGATGCTAAACACAAAGCTGAAATGTTCTACTTTTCACCCTCAAGTTGATGGCTAAATAGAAGTTATCAACCGGAATTTAAGTGATCAACTTTCCTGCCTAGTTAGAGATCATGTCACTAAGTAGGATCAAAATCTTCCAATGTCGAGTTTATATACAACAATTCAATAAATAGCTCCTTCAAGATCGTGGTTGGCTTGCTTCCTAGGAAGCCTATTGATTTAGTTCTATTACCAATGGGGGAAGGACAAAGTGTATAAGGCGATGCTTTTTTTTCTTTTTTCTTTTTTGATAACTGGTGCCTGGGCCAATTTCTTGACTAATCCCAAAGGGCCTTGAAATTGAAGGTGATGCTTTTAGAAAGCATGGATATAATTTACATGAGGGCACTTGAAGGAAGACTGAGGTCAACAATGAGAATTATAAGGCACACACTGATTTGAGAGAAAAATTTGTCAATTTTAATCAAGGAGATATGGCTAGGATAAGAATGAAGGCAGAACGATATCCTAAAGGTGGCTTGTCTGAAGTGCTCGAAAATAACTCAACGCATTTGCTCTTGATTTGCCAGAAAATATGAGCATTAGTAACATCTTCAAAATCAAAGACTTCATCCCATGTTCTAATCTTGAAGATGTGACAGCTAATAGTGGACCAAATGCATGCTTACCACCAGCTCCTCCTCAATTAGAAGAGGTAACCGAACACATTATTGATCATAGAATTGTTTCAACTAGAGGAGGGAGCTATCAAAAGTATCGTATCATATGGAGAGGGAAGCCCTTAAGGTTGAGTTTTTCTAAGCCTCGAGGTAAATGATGGAGACAAGTGGCAGCCACCTCCACAAGTTTATCAAAGTTACAAAGGAAAGGGCTCCAATATAATTGAAAAAAAAAAAGAAGAAAAATAAAAATAAAGAAAAAGGGATCCAAGACCCACACTTTAAGTTGACACTCTTTAGATAATAATGGGCTTAGTTGGGATTTTATATAGTCAAATGGTTCAACCTAGAAAGTACTTTTAGAAATCAAGTATGAAATTTGATCCATAGTCATAAGTTATACTTGTAGTTATTAACATTGTCATTTTCCAAGTCTATGATGTGGTCTAGTGGTTCATCTATGTTTTGGACTTCGGTTATTGTGAAATGAGAGAAGAAAATAATTCTTTTCTTATTGAATGGATAAATCACATAATATAGAGACACTATATATATGCAAAATAATGGAACCAAAAAAGTGTAAAATGAAGGAAAATAATGTACACCAAAGGTAGGAAATAAACCAAAGAATATCTAGAGAATATTCTATGATTATCACCACTCCCCCTCAAGACGGAACATATAGGTCAAATGCACCAAGCTTGTTACAAATGTACTTAATTATAGGACCTATGAGAGATTTGGTGAACACGTCTGCTAGTTGATCACTCGAGTCGACAAAACTAGTAGTCATGCATCCTGATGCGATCTTCTCTCTAATGAAGTGACAATCCACTTCAATATGCTTGGTCCTCCCATGAAAGATTAGGTTGGATGCGATGTGGAGAGCAGCTTGATTATCACCTATTAGCTTCATCTGTTCATCATTCCAAATCTGAGCTCCTGAAGAAGATGTCTTAGCCATATGACCTCACATGTCACCAAAGCCATAACTTGGTATTATGCTTTAACACTTGATCTACAACATCCTGTTTCTTACTCTTCCAGGATACTAGGTTTCCTTCCCCGATGAATCTGTAATCTTTTTGAAGTAGAGCGTCTATATCTGAGTGAGCGTGCGTCTGCATCCCATGATATTCGGTAATCTGGATGTGACCTCTGTTTTAAATATAACAACTAGCCTAGTGTTCCACTGAATATAATGGAATCTGAATCACGGCATCTCATTGGCTATCACATGGTGATTGCAAAATTGTGGCTGTATTTCAGCCGGAAAAGAAAGTAATAAATTCGGGTGATGATTGAATAGTTGGATTTTTCCCACAAGTCGTTAATATCTCCCTGGATCACGAAGAGGCTCCCCCTATCCCGATACGAGCTTGATACTCGGATCCATAGAAGTGTCTACAAGTTTGCAATCTATCATATCTGTCTCTTCTAAAATTTCAAGGCATACTTTCTCTGATTCATAACCACACCGGATTTAAATTGAGCTATCTTAATCCCCAGAAAATACTTGATTTTCCCCAAGTCCTTAGTCTGAAAGTGGCTAAAGAGATGTTGTTTCAGCATCTGAATACTATCTTGATCATTGCCCGTGATATCAATGTCATCCACATAAACAATCAAATAAATACCTTTATACTGAACTTGTATGATGATAGAAAAGCAGGAGTGATACATTTGTACTCAGAGTCATACCAGCTGAACCACGAGCTAAATGGAGTCGAGCCAAGGCTCGGGGATTTGCTTCATGCCATATAATGAGTGGCGTAGCTGCGTACTATCGGACTCCCAGCCCAGGCAACAAAGCCCCGGTGGTTGCTCCATATGGACCTCCTCACACCGGTCGCCATGTAAGAAGGCTTTTTATGTCTAAGCGTCTGAGCTGATTACATGGCAACGTAGATAGGAAGGCAGTGAGCAATCTTGGCGACGAGGAGAAGGAATCATAGTAGTCGAGCCATGGGTTGGGTGTGCCCTTTGCAATAGCAGAACCTTAATACGATCCACCCAGGCCGTGAGGTCAATCTTCCACGGTATACACTAATGACATCGGCCGGTGTTTTGCCGGCGAGGTAAGGTAACGAGTCCCAAGTACCCACGAGAATGTATAGTAATCATTTCCTGACCATGCTTTGTTTCAGTCCACAGGATGGGATAGAGCCTCATGCACAGTTTGTGAAACATAAAGGGAAGACAAGGTGGAAACAAAGGCAGAGTATGGGGAAGATAAACGATTATAAATCAGGAAATTATAAATAGGATGGGGGTTACAAGAGGAACGAGTGATGCAGGAGCTTCTACAACATACATTGGGAATTCGATTTTAATTATGGAAAATTCATATTCGGGAGCCGGTGAAACTTAGAGACACCAAATATGTTTCTAAATCCAAGTATTTGAGTCTTGTTACTATTTTTATTTTAAGTTGTTTTATTTTAGAAAGATTTGTTCTCCAAGTCAAAGTAGTAAATTCTTTATTTAATTTAGAAAGTTTGTTTTACTATTAGGAGTTGCTATTTATTTTTAGGAATTGCTTTATTTAAATTAGAAAGTCTTTGTTTTCCAAGTCAAAGTAAGAGTTTCTTTATTAGATTTAGAAAGTATGGGGCTATAATGTAGTCTTTTGACAATTAGTTTAAGTTTAATAATATTTTCAGATTTCTCTTTTTAAGAGTTTTCTCTTGTTCTCTTATCTCTTGGGTGGATTCCTTTGAGTGGCGAGTTCGTTGTTTCTTATCCCTAGGTGGATTCCTTAGGTGGCAAAGTATATATCTTGTTCTCTAATCTCTTGTTTGGATTCCTTTGAGTGACGAGTTCGTGGCTTCTTATCTCTTGGTGGATTCCTTGAGTTGTGAAGAAGAATTACCTATCTTACATTACTACTGCTAAATAACATGAAATAACCTGCTCACGCACTGCATGCAAAATTTCCAACCTCTGACACAAACTTTCAAATCTGTTCCGTACATCACAAACCTTTCAAAAACTTTGTTTCACCACAAACCATAAATATCATCATCCACACAACCTTAGAGAAACCCTGATGAAACATGCGGTCTAACTTTACCTTTGAAAAACTAAAAACATAAATAAAGCTCAAAACAAGGTTGTTTGCATCAAACCTTTGAAGCTAAATCCTTCATTCTAAACCATAATTCAATCATATATAAACCCCAAACAGCCCAGAAATAATCATGGGTAAATGTGATGTAATAGTAAGGGATGAAAAAAGATCCTTATTACCAAAAAGATGATCAGATGCTGTAGAATCAAGAATCCAAGGTCCATATGAATGTGAAAGGCAAGCAAAGGCATTACCGATCTGGACAACAAGCGAAATGGATGCAAATTTGGTTGCCCAAGTGAGGTGGATGTACTCTGTAGACAAGTTGGGTGGAAGAATAACTCCCTAGAATGCGAGATGAGCTCCCTTTGGCGACCATAGAAATTGAAAAGCAATACAAAGTCCTTTCAGACAACAAAACACGGACGATGGAAACGTGAGGTCTCGAGATTGGAAAGACTATAGCAGTGACTGGTACTCGGCAAACAATAGGAAGTCTCGAAGAAAAGTGCCAACGGGACATAAAAACTAAGAAAATGGCGGTACGAGGTCCGGAAATAGGAAGAGGGTGGATAAGTGGAGATCGATTGCTGACGAAAGCTAGGAGAAGAGTCGATCGGCGGCATCGAGCTCACGTGCGGCCTCGAGAGACTGATGCCCGGCGATAAAAATCATGCGTGTGGGCGAGTGGTGTAGTGGTTGCCAGAGGTGTTTCCTCAGGTGGATCGTCGAGGGCGGCGGCTCCATTAGTAAGTCGGCGCTTTCGCGTCAGCCGGAGAAAAGTTCGCGGAAATTTATTGAGCGGCGAGGTGACTCGATGAGTAGAAGTTAGAAGATGAAGGTCGAGTGGTGAGTGCGATCATTGCTATATGGAGTTCTGGAGTTAGGCAGGTGGCATATACAGCAGAGCCTATGGCTCACGATACCATGTGAAATGAGAGAAAAAACGAGAATACTTTTCTTAATTGAATGGATAAAAATTATAGTATAGAGACACCTATATATATCTGAAAATAATAATGGAACGAAAAAATGAAATAAAATAAAATGTAAAAGGAAGGAGAATAATGTACAGGTAGGAGATAAACCCGAAAGATATCTAGGAAATTCTATGATTCTGTGATTATTTGCAAGTTGCATTACTACCATGTGACTTGTTTAAAGGATACGTTCCTAAAGAAGTTCTATATGGTACTTGATCTATCTTTTGAAAATGATCAATAAATCAACGTAAGATTTCTAACTACTATTTTCTTTGAGTGATACAAAGAGCACTTGAGTGTGAAGCCAAAAGGTTTGTAGAAGTGATTCCTAGAGTTCTCTCAATTACACTACTACTCTCCTTGCAATGCGTTCCTACCCTACATCTTTTTTTATGATGAGAAACGAAAAGTTTTAGGCTATTCTTAACCATAAATCAAGCTCATCTGGTCCATCCTAAACCTATTTACCAAGAAAGTGAAAATTGTTATGATATATTACCTCATCTTAAAGGCTCCATGTTCATTCTTTTAAAAAAAAAGGGTCTTCATGTTCAATTCAAAGGGATGGGTTAGCTCATATAAGACTGGAGGTTCATACTCCTGGATCACTTCCTTAAGGCTCTTATTATACTGACACAACAGTTAAATAGAGAAAGATCTCAATATACTAGTTTTTATGGAATTTCAATTCCCTGCACAACCTAGTAAAATAACTACACAAATTTAATTCAAAGTTTCCAGCCTCACCAAATCATTCGATTTCAAGAGTTGAGAAATAAAACATGGACCAAAAAGGAAGTGGTCACAATTCATAGCAATCATGGCTTGACAATTGATAACAAGCACACCATCATAAAATGTAAACATAAATGGGTAGAACAATCACCTTGGCTCTTTTAAATAGGTCTCTAATACGAGCAGAACCAACACCAACTAAAACTTCAACAAACTCTGACCCAGCCATCTGGTAAAATGGAACACCGGCTTCACCAGCTATAGCCTTGGCAACCAATGTCTGGCAAATCGTGATGCAAATTTCAAATTTTTTTTATACAGTCTCACATATGGCAAACTAGTGGAAGAATCTAACCTACCTTGCCGCATCCAGGAGGGCCCTCTAGAAGGACCCCATGTGGAGGCTTTATTCCCATTTTATCAAATAGTTCTGGGTTCTTCAGGTACCTCACCAGCTAATCAAATAAAATATTGAAGGAGTCAATTACCTTTGTTAAATCAAAAATACTGATCCAAATCTAAAATAATGTATATCTATTCTCTCCTTACATGAGGGAATACATTTGGGGAAAAAATGATAGAAGCTAACAGGCAAGGGATTATCAACTTCAGAAAAAAATTAAATGTGGAAACACATCAACTACTAATGAAGAAAGGATGGGATCAAATCGAAAAAATATAAATAACAACAAAAAATTCTTAAAAATGAAAAATGAAAAAAGAACTCTGCAGAAAATTTAATTTTTCAATCTTCCAAAATGTTAAAATTATGGAGCTGAAATATAACAAAAAATTAAGGTCCAGACGCCCAATAAAACAAGACTCTACAAAAGTCCAAGCACAACATGATAAAGAACTTCATTGATGCAAATGAGACAAAACTGAAAATGGATATTGTTTTCTCAGATTTCTTTCAGAAAGGATTCAAATTGGTCTCTCTGCTCAAAAGGAAAAAAGAAGCAAAGCAACTGGAAAAAGCCATTTCATTGGTTAGCTTAGCTATGGTTTTTCAGAGAGTTTTGAGCTGCTTGTATGCATTGTGTGTACTAGGGTTTCTCCCCCTCTTTGTTAGGCACCTTCTAATGAATTCATTTTATTTGGGGAAAAGAAAGCAGCCCACAAACAAATATTTTGTTCCTCCACATATAAAAGATATAAAATGCCAGGGGACATATAATTGAAGGTCCCTTCTTGAACAACACCTAAATGGAACAGAATGTGGTATGACAGAAAGCAAATTTGCATAATTCAATAACCAAAACATGCTTCAACACTTTGCGCACTTGATTTATTTCAAGTGATGGTTGGAACTAAATCCCTAACCTCTTGGAGTTCTTCAACTGCTTCCTCAATTCCTGCAATATCACTGAATTTGACTCCTGTTGAACCCTAAAAAAATTTCAGAGCAAAATAGAACCCTTAGGATTTCAATTTTAACTATAACAACGTTCAGCATTATGTGAAGTAGGAAACTAAGAGAAACTAACATCAACACGAGCTTGAGCTTTAGATTGTGAAAATTCAATGCCTTGCCATATATCCTGTCAATGAAAACAAAGTATGAAGGAAATCCATGGTGATCAAATAAAGCACATTATCGGTCAATTTGTTAAAATGTGGCAAATAAAGTCGTACCCACTTCCTGAAATTCTTAGGTCTTCTTGAAAGAGTGAAGCGAAGAAGAAGGGCCATAGTCAAAAAGACCAGCATGATTGGCTTCAGCATCTCAAGACTGGCAGATACACCACCAAAAGTGTAAATTTCATTCAACTTGGAGATAACTCCCCCATCAATTACAACATCAGTGACATTGTCCCAAGCTCTCTCAAAAATTCCAGAGATGATACCAGTGAAAATATTTAAAATTGGTTTGACTAAAGGCCATACAACATATACAGCTGTTGCAAATATGAAACTTGTAACAGCAAATACTGCTGAAGCAAGGAATCCTCCGACAAGAACTGCAGCAGCAGCCATTGCAGCTGTCACCATTCCAAGCTCTACAATCATTCTACTAGATATGGAAGATGCCACTGGATGAGGGAACTCCGGAAATTTCCCCACCCAAGACTGCAAAAGAAAATTCAGCTAGAAGGCGCAATAATAGAACCAGTAAACATCTTTCTACATAAATAAAACATTTTTCTCCTGCTTAGAATCTAACATGGAACCTCCCATATAAATAGGCTAAAAACAGAGATCTTTAAATTCTTGAACAGTAAGTTTCAACAATTTAGTCATACTTCAGCTCCTCAAACACACGCTAAAAAGCCTTGAAAAATATAAATTTAACCGCCTCGGCACCCCACACCACCCCCCCACCCCAATTCTTTGATGACATGAAAATTCATGAGTTAAGCAATGATTATCATTGATTGGCTTGTTATTTATCCACTTCATACAAACAAATTTTATCAAGATTTTGAAAATAGGACGTTTGTTCCAAGGATTAATATCTCAGTTCAACTTTGTTATCACGTATTCAGGTTTAAACTCTACTAAGGCTCTATTTTCCATTTATGTAGATAATAAAGGAACTTCGTGAGATAAAAACTGAAAACCAACCAATAAGAAGCAAATGTGAAACTAATTTCTGGCTCTTTTATTCATAAAGCTATAACTGCAACCACATCAAAAGGCCTAGCAGGGAACTTATCTTAAACAAAGAAACTTATTGTCTGGCATACCCTGAAATCAAATTGAAAAATAACTTTGCATGTGTCATAGAATCCATAATCACCTTGGTCGTCCTCTCTATTTCATATCGAGGACCAGAGTACCCCGCCATAGCCTCGTATGCTTGATCCTCATCCAGCTTCATCGCCCTAAAGTTTCATACATGAAAAAATTAACAATAACTTTATAACCCAATAAAAAAAGAAAAAATCTTCAGAAATAAAGAAAAAAAAAAACGGCGAACAAGCGAACAATATTCAGAAAGCCCATCCTCACACCATTTGGTCTTCTGCAAATTCTTGTCACCAGGAATTTCCTTGAGTTCTACAATGAAATTCTCATAACTCTCATCCTTGGAAATGACCACCTTAACCTGGCCATTCTCATCGGCTTTCCGAAACTCTTCCAAACCCATCACCGGAAACGACTCCAAGTCCCGATCAAACTCCTCCTCCTCCGACAAACACTTTCCAAATATCTGCTCCGGCACGTACAATTTCCCCTTATGCTCCCTCAGAATATCCTTCAGAAACACAGCCTCAGAGCCCACTTCTCCATTCTCCAAAAACTCATTTTCCTCCCCCTTTCTCGGCTTCAACCTTAGCCAATTCCATCTGATTTTCTAGTTTTATCAAGCTTCGTTCTTCTGCTTCTGGTATAGAGTTTGTAATTAGGAACTTAGGCTCTACTTGGCTGGGGTTTTGCTTCAAAACCCTGGTGATAAGTCTCTTTGTTGCCGTCTTGAGAAAGCGGAAGTAGAAGAGAGTGATGTATTTCTGGGAAAATGAAAGCGTTTTCGTATGTGGAGATGAGGATGGGGGTGAAACGGCGTCGTTTGCAAAAGCATGTTGGCGATCATGGCGGTTGTAATCAACGAGAATGCAGCGTCGTGGTCATCCTCTTCTATCGAAGATTGGGCGGTCGAGCGTGGCGGCCGGAAGATTGCTTCAGTGTCAGCCGTTCTCGCTGCTTGTTCAATCCTGGATTTTGTACGGAAATTATGTTATGATTTATCAATACTATTTTATTTAAAAATATATATATTTTGATGAACGAATTAAGAACAAGTTATCGGATTTAAAAATAATTCGTGTTTTATTTTAAAAAAATTTAAAAATAATTCATATTAAATATTTTGTTTTAAGTAAAAGAGTTCTTGGTCCAAAAATAATATTTTTGATAACAAATTGATGCAAGAGCTTCTATAATATATATTGGAAATTTGATCTTAATTATAAAAAATTCAGATTTAAGAGGTTGTGAAACCTTTGAGACACGAAATATGTTTTTAAATCCCAGTATTTTGAGTATTTTTACTATTTTGATTTAGAGTTGTTTTATTTTATAAATATTTGTTTTCAAAGTCAAAGTAGTAGATGTTTTATTTAATTTATAAAGTTTGTTTTTATAATCAAAGTAAGAGTTTATATTTCTTTTTATGATTTGTTTTATTTAAATTATAAAGTATTTGTTTTCTGAATCAAAGTAGGAGTTTATTTATTTGATTTAAAAAATATGGGGCCTATATATACCCCTTAATGTAGTATTTTGATAATAAATTAAAGTTTAATAATATTTTCATATTTTTCTTTTTAAATATTCTCTCTTATTATCTTATCTTTTCAGTTGATTCTCTTGAGTTGTGAGTTCGTTGATACATCGTTAGGTGGATTTAACTGGGTAGTGAAGTATATATCTTTGTTATCTGTCTCTTGGGTGGATACTCTTTTGCGTGTAAGTTCGTGAACTTTCTGCTTTTGTGGATTTCGCGGAGTTGTGAGAGTAAATACATAATATCTGCATCCTCGTCGTCTCTCTTTCATATGTCCATAACCATGATTTCAACACCAGCCTTAAGCTTTGAAATGTGTTCTAAAAGCAATAAATATCATAATATCTGCGCCCAGAAATCTCAAAAATTTGTGTACAACTCTAACATACCTTTAAAACCCAGCGCAAGCGCCTTCACTCAGATTATTTCTGCATCAAATCGATACGTAGGTAATTTAAAGCCTAAAATCCATCGAGTATAAATATAAAAAAGACACATAACCTTTGAGAAGCGAAACATTCCTTACCCGCAAAGTTCCACTCATAAACCTAACTTACCTAAACCCTTTAAATCATCTATCATGGTCTCGTCCTCACATCACGGATTGGAAAAACCCAAAATAATAAAAATAAAATAAATAAATAAAAATTAACGTAAAAAAACTCAAAACAAAACCATTTTTTTTAACCCTTTTTCAATTTGCTCAGGATTTTTATTCCTCAATTATTTATTCTTCAATTTGTCTAGATTTGCTCAAGACATTTAAATTGTTTTAATTATTTATTTTCATATATGGGTTCTTAATTTCATTTAAATTGTTGAAAATTTAGAGTCTTGGAAGTTTATTGTCAATAATATTGGGAAAAAAATTTGTATGAGTTTCTTGCATTAAAGTATTATATGCTATTTTGGGTTTTTCAAATTCCGAATTATCATTAGAATCTAAGATAATTTTATGGGTTTTGATGAATTCTTGTTCACTATTTATATTACCATACTTATGAGTTATTGGTCATGAAGGATTTATGTGTTTGGTTTTATATTTTGATTTCCATAATTTTTTTGTAATTTGTTAATGATAAGATTCCTAAATTAATAAAAAAACAAAACAAAACAAAACAAAGTTGGATTTGGAAACTAATCCTTAACACAATCTTTCAAAATTAGTTAATTTAAAAAAATTTGTGGTTTTCTAATGGCAGCCAAAAAAATAATTTTTAGAACAAAAACTCTCTCCCTCGAAACAAAGCATCTAATATGAATTATTTTTAAATGAGTTAACTTGCCCTTGATTTCCCATTCCTCATAATTTTTTTTTTAAATATAATCATATTGATAAACCATAGGATAATTTTACCTTTTTTCTATGTAATTTCCCTAGTTTTGTCTCAAAATAATATGTTTTTTGAAAAAATATCAATATAATTTTTTTTTTAAATGCTTAAACTAGTGTGTCATTATCAAAACTGTAGTTGGTGACATGATTTTAATTTTTTTTTAAAGTTAAAGCGTATTCTGTGTGATTTTCTAGCTCGATAGTTTTGAGCATTATTTTTAAAAGCGTATTTCATTGATATTTTTTTAAATATAATATGGGATCCAACTCTATTTTCCAATATAGAATATGATAGAGATCGAGGTGTGGACCAAGTTAATTAAGTTGATGAGACCCAATGTTCACAAGATCCTTTGCATGGAATTGGAGGTTCAATGACTCGGGCGAGGACAAAAAGAATGAATGACGCTTTAAAAGGCTTGATCTTATAAGTGCAAGACAAAGAGGCTACATTAGAAGATTCCAAGATAAATTTTGAAGGTTAATAGCTATGACATAGTTCTTGATGATGCCTTTGATCAGGCGGGAGTGGAGCGTCTTTAGAGTGTCTTTGGAGTCGATCCGTGGCATGCCACAGATGTCAGGGCTCCTCTTCAAAAACAAAAGAAAAAAGGATCGGCGATTCATCTTTCTTCGATGCTAAGTCGGTTTTCCAATGGAAGAGAAGATCGGCTAACATGGAATGAAGTTTATGCGTGCCTCTTGGTGGGTGGCTTGGTATTTATAATGGGTCATCATGATCAGTTTCCTAGTTGGATGATGATACAAAATCATAACTTTCTTAGTTGGATGATGATATGATATTTCTCCAATTGGGTGAGAGATTTTCTTTCCTTATCGTAAACCGATTAATAAGGGATAATTGATGAGCAATAATTAGGAAATATCCTACTTTCCTAATTGATGGAGGTTGGGTATTTTCCTTTAGTACGAGTTATTTGATTATATTACCAGCCTTTTGAAGGGGTGACTTGGGCCCCTCGTTTGGGCTTTGTGTTTGGGGATGCCATAGGGACCCGACACTAGTACTAGGCTTTGCTTCATAATCCGCTGCTTAGGTTTGGCATTTGGGCGTGTTTTGGGCTGCTTGGCGCCCGTTATTTTAAACCGTCGATTACCCCCGGCGCTGACTAAAGCGGCGTAGATAAGAGGTTGTCACAGTTTCTCGGATCAGTGTGATACCCACGTGGCTGCCCGAGAAGGGGTTTGATTGGGAACTGTATTTGTCAGCGTCTTGTGATAATGATGGCTTCTCGATTCTCCACGTTTATTTCGGCGCTGGCTCTTAGCATCCTTAAAACGTCCTTATTTGTTGCACTTTGTTCCCCTATTCTTGAATCTTTTTTGCCTTTGCAAGTTTGGGCTTCCTTTTCTCTATTGTTCAGGACTGCTTTTGGTGGTCCCTGATAGCTCGCTTGGGGTTTGTGTCCCTTGTCTTGTTTTGGTCTTGAGTCGATCTTTCTTCTCATTTGTCTTTTGGTTTCAAGTATTCACGAGGCTAGGGCTTCTTTCGATTAGGGTGCATTTTCTTCGATTCCTTTTTCTTACTTAGCCTTGCATATCTCCGTAGGTCTAATTAAACTCTTACATTTTGCGCATAGGGGTAATCTGTTGAGGCGTCCCCAGTTTAGAGGGCGGAGGCGGTGGCGGTCAGATGGTTTGGCTATGGTGGTTCATAGGGTTGCCAGAGACCTCCTACATGGATAAGGCAAGGGCCAGAGTAATAAAATTCGATACCTTAGCGGCTCTGAATATTTGAGGGCTGCCATACAGAATGTTAAAGCCGTGGAACCTAGTCGGATCGAACCTTTATATGGTGAGATCTTTGCGGCCGTTATGGGCCCGGGTTTAGGATCGGGTTTAATGCCCGAAGCGATCATGACCACTACGTTGTCCAGTGCTAGATGGTGTCTTTTTTGAGGTGGCGTTCGAATGACCTCGTTTCCTTTGCATCCCTTTATAAGGGTTAACGACATTTCAATGTCTGCTCTTCTCATTTTTCTGACACGGGTGATACAGTGGGGTGTTAGTCATTTTTAGGGACAGACACAGGTATTCCTAACATAGCCACATCTGGACTTCTTGATGAAGAATCTGGCAGAGGCTTCAGCATATCTCGAATGTTTCAATGCTAAGTTGATTATTTCGGATCTCTCGTCCTCCCACAAGTACTGGAAGGAGCGTTATTTTTTTGTTAGCGGTCGTCGTGGGGTCTGATCCAGCGTAGGGAGGAGGACACACTTGGCGTCGGGTGTCTGGACTACTCCACGAGAACTACATTGAGCTCCGCTTTTGCTTTGGTTTGGCCTAGTTTCGGGGTTATAGGATGCACTTCTAACATTGCCTTGGTGCGTGGCCTTCGGGGAGTGCCCGGTCTTAGTCACGAAGACAAAGAGGTGAGCGAGCTGTCCCAAAGGTCGCCAGCGTGCTGATAGAGCTCGTCGGGTCGGATCCCAGATATCAGATCTGGTAGCCCAGGCTTCGCTCTGAGATCTTCTCCCCTTTCCTCCATGAAGCCTCTTGTCTCCAAGTCTTCCTCACCTTCCGTTTCGGAGCCCCTTATTGCGAAGCCTACACGGGGAGAGCTTTGGGCCCGCCTGGAGGTGCTAGCAAAGAAGATGGCGTGGGCGGAAGCCTCGGAGCCTCACACGAGGGGTTGCCTACCTTTCGGGTGGGATCCTAAAGGTGGGAGCCTCTTCCTCGCCTTCGTCCGTTGTCGGGGCTAGAGACTCTTCGGGGAGGGCGGTTGAGCCCCCCTTGGAGGTTCTTCCTATTTTGGTTTGGAGTCTCACGTCGCGGGGTGCCGCGCCCCCTCCTGTGATGTCAGATGAGGTGACGGGGGATCGCGATCGCTTTGAGGTTGCAGAGAGTGAGGACTCTCCGGGAGCTCGTGGATTAGGCTGTTCCTCGAAGGTGGGTCCTTTGTCAGTCGAGGCTCGGCTCTTCTGGCTGAGCCTTGCAATGCGTCCTAAGTCTTTCATCGATCTTTTTCTTGTGTTTGGGTTCACGTTAGGCGACTTTTTTTGTTTTGGGCGGTGGTACACTTGCGTGAGGCTTGGCGGGGAGGGCGGCCTTGAGGGCTCGCGGTGGCGAGTCTTAGGAGCTAAGGTTGCTTCTTTGACCTCCGAGACGGTTGGCCTTTGAGCCAAGATAAGGGACTTAACTGAGGAGCTTGTGAAGCACAGGTCTGACTTGAAGCATGCTTCGATGGCGAGGGCGCGTGCCAAGGATAAAGAAAAGGAGGCCCGGAAGGACGTGAAGGTCGTTGAAGATGAGCTACGGTACGAAGAGGGTTCTGGTCGTCGAGGTGACACACGTGGGCAGATAGGCGACATTAGAACGAGCTTCGAGGCTGGGGCCAGGTGACTACGTGGGCGGCAGGAGCTGTGAGCTGAATGGACCGTAGGAGCGAGGCTGGTGTCGGAGGGGCAAAGTGATAGCGGGCTTCCCGGAGGATGAGGCTGTACTCCAATGGGCCTGCGGGTGGCTAACCTTCAGTATGGGGCTTCAGGCTTTCCAGGGCCTAGATTTGACATGAGCTTTACGATGAGGGAGGTAGGGATCTGCTTAGAACAGGGTCGATGCGGCCCGTAGGGTGTTATCTGGGGCCTCTGATCGTGCTCCCCTGCCTAGTGATCTTTGGGTTCCTTTGGGGGCTAGTTCTTTTGCCTCGCCTGTTGGGGCTCCGCCTTTTGACCTCCCCTTATGACGAGGTCGGTCGGGCGTTTAGGCCTTTATTTTGGCCTTGATATATCGGCGTGGGACGAAGTTGTTGTATTGCTTGACCTTGGCTTTTCTTCAATACATAAGATTCTGATTAATTTTGTAAACTCATTTTGTTATTTTGTCGATTTGAGCGGCTTGGTCCACGGTGCGAGGTCTTGTTGAGTAGTTATGCTCACAAGGCATTTCATAGGAGCTCACAGGCTACATGTCTCCTTGGCCTTCGACCTTCCACTGTCAGTTCATATCTGCGATCGAGCTACATGTGGCTCTCTGGCTCTTCGGCCTTCCCGAGCTATTAAGCTCATTTGATCTTGGGCTCAGGGCGCTAAGGCCTTCTGGTGATAAGCACAAAGTGAAACTACCAGGCACTCGGGCGCTAAGGCCTTCCTAAGCTTTTTAAGCTGCGCAGGAAACTGAGCTATTAGATACTCGGCGTAAGGCGCCTGAGTTATTAGGCTCGAGCGAGCTCTTGGGCTGCTTGGCGTTAAGGCCCTCTGACTATTAAGCTCACGGCGAGCTATTGGGCTCTTGGGTGCTAAAGGCCTTCTTGAGTTGTTGTACTCGTAATTTGAGCTCTTGGACTCTGAGCTACATGGCTCAGTGGCTCTTTGGCCTTCTGAGCGGTGATGCTCTGATCTGAAACTCTTTGGGCTCTACGAGCTCGTGACTACGTGGCTCTTTGGTCTTCTGACGATTATGCTCTGATAAACTATTGGGCTCACAGGCGCTAAGGCCTTCTGGTATTAAGTCTGCCAAAGCGAAGTGCTGGGCTCTGACGTTGAGTACTGAGGCTGTTAGCTCTGAGCGGCTTCTGAGGCTTCTTAGCGCTGAGCCTCCTGGCGATTATGCTCTACCAATCATGAAACTGCGACTCTAGGGGGCTCCTAAGACCCTTTTGAGCAGTTATGCTCAAGCGAGCTCTGGGCTCCTAGGCGGCGAGACCTTCCTAATTTGTTAAGCTGCAAATTATTCTGAGGGCTCCTTAGTGTTGAGGCCTTCTGGCAGTTATGCTGATATGAGGTAATGGGCTGCGAGCTACATGGCCCAAGTGGCTCGAGGATATCCACTTTGAACGATTCTACATTGAATCTCTAAACATAGGATCTGAGGCTCTCTTGCGAGCTCTGCTTTATGGTCAGAAGGTGATGACTTAGCTTCCTGGCGTCTTGCTCAGGAGATAAAGTGGAGGCGAGCGATGAAAGCTCGTGAATGATGAGATGGAAGGCGAGAGTGCATTAAACTGCCGACGGTGGGCCCTTTAGTGTGATAGCGAAGGCTCTGCATCGTATGGGGTCCTGATATCCGTGTAGTTTCATCTGATTTTTGTATGTATTGAGGTGTTCTATGGGGTCTTTCGTTCGTTGATCTCGTCTATGGCGTTAAGATTTTGTCGGAAGAAGAAGTCTGATACCAGTGTGAATGATTCGATTTGTTGCACCAGGCGTCCAGGAAATGACTCGGCCCTTTGCGCTTCCTTCATGGTGAGTTCTCATTTGGATGTCCTTAAACCTCTGCTCTCCCACGGCCAGCTCTGTCCTGGCGATAAAGGATGGGCCCGTCGCCTTTGTTATCCTGCCGAAGCCTACCCATAGTTTGTGATCCTCCTACTATGGGGTTGGTAGGACCATGCTCCTAGTGTGACGACGGTTCTCCTTCTCTATACCTTCTCGATGAGATTCGGTGTTGTTCTTCTCGGGTGAGGGTTTTGGCTTTTTGGGCTGTCGCGTCTCTGGGGCGTTCGTTTGTCTGGTGGGTTGCTTCGGCTCTCTCGACAGCGTTGGTTGGTGTCTGGGCGCTCCCGCCTCGTCGAGTGAGCTATGCATTTCTAGCGTCTCTCCGAGAGGTCGGCTGTCCATGTTGCCTGGATGATCCTACATCCTTGGAGGATTGGCATGGCTCCTGCTTGTGTTCCGAGTTGATACCATTAGTCACTGAGAGATCAGCTTTATTTGTAAAGGAACTGTCGTTCCCATCTGGCTATGGCCAGTGATACTTTTCATAGAAACTAGAATTTGGGCTGATGCTTTGGAATTGTTGGGCTAGTCTAGCGTCTTTGGATGAACCTGCAAAAACAAGAAAAAGGATCAACGGGGCTGTAGTTGCCTCTCCGATGCCTAAGTCATTCTTTCCGGTGGAAGAGAATATCAACTACTTAGGGAATGAAGTTTTGTGCGTACCTTTCACCGGTGGGGTGCCCTGGTATTTATAATGGGTCATCATGATCAGTTTCCTAGTTGGATGATGATACAGAATGATAACTTTCCTAGTTGGATGATGATACGATATTTCTCCCATTGGGTGAGGGATTTTCTTTCCTTATCGTAAACCGATTAATAAGGGATAATTGATGGGCAATAATTAGGAAATATCTGCTCTGAGTGGTGGAGTTAAGGTATTTTCCTTTAAATCTGAGTTTTTATTATATTACCAGCCTTTTGAAGGGGTGACTTGACCTCTCGTTTTAGGCCTGTGTTTGGGGATGCCATGAGCTGCGGCCCCAGTGTAGAAACGCAACTGCCCCAATCATAGGCACGGCATTTGGGCCGTGTTCTAGGCTGTAGCGGCCATTATTTTAAACCGTCAGTTTACATATCTTGTTACGGAAGGGATAGATTCGAAAGATCCATATGAGGGCAAGTTAGACCCCCAAGTTTTGTTATTAGGATGAAAATTTTCCTTTGTGAGATAATTAGAGTCCTACATTGGAAAGTGAGAGAGGGAGGAATGCTCCTTGCACATAAAGGGAGAGTTGATGCGAGTGCTTCTCTGATATACATTGGGGTCGATCTTAATTATGGAAAATTCATATTCGAGAGGTTGTGAAACTTGAAGACACCAAATATATGTTTCTAAATCCAGTATTTGAGTCTTGTTTCTATTTTGATTTAGATTTGTTTTATTTAGATTTATTCTCGAGTTAAAGTAGTAGTTGCTTTATTTAATTTAGAAATTTTGTTTTCCTAGTAAAGTTGCTATTTATTTTTAGGAGTTGCTTTATTTAAATGAGAAAGTCTTTGTTTTCAGGGTAAAGTAAGAGTTTCTTTATTTGATTTAAGTATGGAATTTATATATACCCCCACTTCCTGTCATAGTCTTTTGACAATCAGTTAAAGTTTAATAGTATTTTTTAGATTTCTCTTTTATAAGAGTTCTCTCTTATTCTCTTATCTCTTGGGTGGATTCCCTTGAGTGGCGAGTTCGTTGCTTCTTATCCCTTAGTGGATTCCTTGGGTGACAAAGTATATCTCTTGTTCTCTAATCTCTCGGGTGGATTCCCTTGAGTGGCGACTTCGTGGCTTCTTATCTCTTGGTGCATTTCTTGAGTTGTGAGTAAGTATCATGTTACCTCCTACTCATCTTATCATCTTCTCTCACCTTTCGTAACCAATTTCAACCTCAACCTAAAATTTTCCAAATCCTGTTCTATACCTTTAAAATATTTCCAAAAACCTTGTTTATAGAAACCATAAATATCATCATCCACTAACCTTAGAGAAACCCCGGAATTTGTGTACAATCCTAACTACCTTAGAAAAACTTCGAAAACTAAGTAATGTTGATTCTATAGCGGTTGTTTCAGATACCACTATTCCTAATGTTATATCCACTCTAAGTGGAATAGGATCATTGGATTCTTCCAAGCTTGACCTTCCAAATATTGCAGATTTCTCAGATACTTCTCTTGTTTGTGAAGCGTTTAAGCATATAAAGAGAAATTGATGGTGCGGGCCCTTGCGGATTTAATGAAGAAGAAGCTCGAGCGAGGAAAAAGGAGACATGCTATCAAGTGCGAGAGACTCTAGCGGTAGTGTGGACACCATATCTCCATACATTGTTGATCTTGGCTAATCACTCACGGTAGTCGTGCCGGGATGTGGGGCGGGTTTGTCTACGTATGTCTTTGCGGATGGGGTTGTGGTTTTCTACGGTCGGTTGTTTGGTTGCCTTTGTTTGGGATTGTTGTTTGTCTTGAGGATTATTGATCTCTTGTTGTGGTTCCACTCACGGTGGTTTTGTATCAATTTGATGCCCCTGCTCCCTATGTTTTAGGGGAGGTCTTTGTCAGGTTTCGTATTCTCTGGTTTTTATGGCTTTGTACTATTTTTAGTTTGTTGGGGTTTGCCCTTTGGAAATAAATTCTTAATTATCAAAAAAAAGAAAAACTAGCGCAAACTAGCTCAACAAGGTTGTTTTGCATCAAACCATTCGAACCTTTCTAAACCTAAAATTCTTCATTCTAAACCATAATTCCATCATATATAATGTAACAGGTATATTAATATATGTTTTGTTATAAATCGGGTAAAAGGATTTTTGAGGAGCAAAATGCAACTTATGCCCTATATTTTATATTGTGATTAAGATTAGCAATCTTAATGGTTGGTTTAATTAGAGAGTTAGCAAAGTGTGTTAGATTGCATTTTTTTATGGCATGTGGGTCGATTATGCAATTAGGTAAGTTTAGTGGTTTTTGTTAGGGTTTGAAATTAAGTATGTCTTGAAGGACCACTTTGAAAAACTTGTTAGTGGAGAGGGACTAAAGTGCAATATCCTTGTGAGCTATGTGGCATCATGAGGGCATGACACCTCATATATGCAAGATAGGAGCTCTTGACACATGGCAAGTGCATGAGAAGAGCTTGCCATGTGACAGGATCAGACCTCTCTTAAAACACAAGGTGTGCAATGGTGTTGGGACCTTTTTATGGCATCATTGCTGGAATCCGGTTGGTCCTCTCCTTCCTTATTATGGTGAAATGATCATATACGGTCTATTTATTCATAGTAAGCGCTCATGTGGCGGAGGTTATTGATGAAGGTAGTGGGCGGCCCCTGCTCCTTCTTTCGGCGGACCTTGCTATCAGGATGGTTGTGTTGATTATCGGCAGTGTCTCCTAGTGAGGATAGTGTCTCACGGGCCTTTGCTCAGCCCGGGGTTTTGTTTGTTAGCTGTAAGTGCCATATTAGGCCAAAGAAAATACCGGTTGTAAAGGCGGCACTCTACAATCCGGTTCCCCAGGCTATTAGAAGACATGCTTTTATTGTATGGATGGCATCAAGAGACGGATTAGTTTACTCTAGATAAGCTTCTCAAGTGGGGGCCTTACAAACTCTAGTTCACAATATTTTTCATAGGATTAGTGGTGAAGATAGAGACCACTTGTTCTTCGATTTGCCATTTCCTTGGCACGGTATACGGATGAGGATTTTAAGGGTTATCTTGGGAATTCTAGAATCATAGAGAAATTGGGAGAATGAATTTTATGGGTAACTACGTCCAAGGGTAAATCTTTCCACTCTATTACTAAGAGGATTGCATGGGGTGCGACTATCTACCACTTATGGAGACAACGGAATAGTAGAATTCATGAGAACATTTTGTTCCGGCTGATACTATTTTCCACCTGCGAACTGTGTTGATGTTGAACTTAGAATATCGGTATATTCGAAGGTTGTTGATAATCAGCTATAGCAGGCTTTGTGTGAGAGGTGGGGCCTTCCGTAATCTCCTTGGCAATTGTGGTTCGTCTTCCTTTTGGAAGTGTGTTTGGTGGTCCTCTGGATTCTTTGGGGACTTCTCTTTTAGTCCTTGGTTGTTTTATAGCCGTACAATGGGCGGGGTTTTGAGCGTTATTTTATTTTGCCCGGTTGTGGGCTTTTGTTTCAGTTAGTGTGCCTCTTTGTGTTTGAGGGTTGTTCGGGCGATGCCCTTTCCTCTATTTTTAGGGGAGGTGCTGTCCGTTTTTTTTTTCTTTTGGCTTGTGGGCCTTGTTCCTTGTAATTTCTTGGTTGGTTGTGGGGTTTTGCCCTTTTGGTAATAAATTCTTAATTATCAAAAAAAAAAAAAGAGCTTGCCATGTGCCAAGTAAACCAATTCCTCTTGGTTTTGGATGCTAGACCATCTTCTTGCTAGGAAGTGGAAAATTCTGGAATTTTAGTTAGTGAGGAGAGTTACAGAAAATTTGGGAAGGAGGAGAAAGGCTTGAAGGAAGCTTGGTTTTTGGTGGAAAAGTTCACTAAGGTGTGTAAACATGATATTTGAGGCCTTAGTTGTATTTCTATTGGACTTTGGTTATATTCTAGGGTTTGTTGGGATTTCATCCTAACCTTTAAATTGTAAAACCCGGTTTTGTGAAGATGTGTGTGTGTCAGGGAGTCTTTATCCGGCTTTCACATGACCCCATAATGATGTTTGGCCATAAGTTGGCCCTAAAGAACTCCGAACTGGATGATTCCAGTTGGAGAAGAAGCCCAAGACCTAGACCTTCGAATGTCTAGAAGCAACTAAGAACTAAACCCTACCATAAGACCCTTGAATTTGAGGTTGAAAGTCAGGTACAGATTATGTCCCCCGTTCTGGAGCAGTTTTTGTTTTTGAGTCATAAGTTGAGTTATATTGATCCAAATGGAGTGATTCAAAATCCTTCTCAAAGTAGCCACATAGGGGAGTAACTTCATGAAGAAATTATGGCCAAATTATGGCTCATTTATTCCCATAATTTCGTCAAGTAAGGTGAAGAGAGGGTACAGTTATCCTAGAATAGTCTCGGGAGGTCAGTGTAAAAACCATAACTCTTGATTTTGAGGTCGAATGACCTGATTAAAGAAGGCTGTGGAAGCTAAGAGATAGGAAACTTTTGTTGAAGACCACAATGAACAAAAAGCATGTATGACTAATTAAAAATTGTAGTTGAGAAAAAAAAAAAAGGGGTCTTGAGATAAATTTACGAGAAAAAAAAAAAAAGAAATTACAAGTGTTGTGTGTCTTTGTTTGTGTTACCCTAATAAGGGGTGTTAAATGTTGATCTTAGTAAGTGTAAAAGAGAGTGCACTTGGAGGATCAAGGTTTATGTTGGAGGTATAAGAATATGTGTGAGTCGAGTGGTGATAAAGTAATAGACCACTTGAGTAATTTTTATGTGACACGGATTATAAGTGGCTAAGGAATCTTATGACTTGTTATTTGCAGATCCTTTGGAGTAGCCTCGGGTTTTGACTTCCTTGAGAGACTTGCGGATTTTGAATCCAAGGAAGGTAGGGGATCTTATAACCTTTTTTGGATAAGTGGGATCTTATAACCTTCTCCTGCTTGTACTATGGTTTGATGTTGTGGGAGTGCTGTACCTTAAGATTGCTTTAGTTGTGTGATTTTCTAGTGATATATAAATGTATATTTTTATATATATGGAAATCTTTGAATTAAATGGTACATAATGTTTTTAAATATCCATGTGGTTGAATGCTTTGTGAAATTGTTTTAAAGCATGACATGGGTATGAGAATGTGTGAGAGTCCGGATTGATGTAGTGGACCGCGGGATGGTACTAGTCCACTAGGTTGTAGTCCCGGAAAGTTATGATATACGGGATGTGGGCATATCCTTGGGTGGTAAGTCCTAGCAAGTTGTAGTTGTTCTGGGATGATCGGTGATCGCTTGGGTGAAAGCCCCGAAAGAATGTGATGAGGAGGTTGAGATGGTGGTAGTATTTGTTCATGTGTTTCCATCATCAAGCTATTATTTAATAAAATGTATGTTTGAGATATTTTGAATTATGTATAAATTGGGGAAATGTTTTTATGAGCATGGCTTGTTGTAGGTTTATCTTGAGTTGTCGGGCTCACCCGTTATTCCTCCACCTTAGATGCAGTGCGAGGACCCTTTGCGTGACGAGAAAGTTGGACTGCGGGGTTTTGAGGATGGGAAGTTTGTATGCCAACCTTAGCTTGTTGGTGGTTGAGCATACATTTTGATGGATATTCAGTGTTATGTGGATATTCACACTGTATATTTGGACAGTTGATATCTTTTGTGGATGGTATATTTGGCTTGTGTAGCCACTAGTTTTGGATGTTAGACTACCGCGGAGTTGGGAGAATGAATTCTTGTGGAATACATTTACTAAAGAGATCTTTTAAGTGCCTTCATAATTGAGGACCCAGTGAGGTGCGACCATATCACAACTGTGAGAGACAGCGGATTAGTAGAGTTTATGAGAACATCTTTTCTCTGTGATGTATTTTCATCTTATACGTGTGACGTTCGATTAAAATTTCTGGTTTTTCAAAGATTGGAACAATCCCGAGTGAGCAGGCTTGATGTGTGAGATGGTCTTTTCCGCTAAATATTCTTGGCCATGGTAGGTTGTGCAGGTGATTGATGGTTACCGTGCGGTTGGGGCAGGTCATTGGTGATCTGGTTGCACTTTCTGCCGGGTACGTGGGGGTGCAGGTTGTGGTTTGGTTGCTTTGCCCGGAATGTGGGTGTGAGCTTGGTTTAGTTCTCATTTGTTGTTGGTTGTTTGGGCTGTTGCTCCCCCCCTATGTTTTTAGGGGAGGTGCTGTCCGTTTTTGTTCCCTTGGGCCTTGGGCTCGTGTATTCTTTGGTTGTGGCTTTCTGCCTTTTGGAAATAAATTCTTAATTATCAAAAAAAAAAAAAAAAAGTTTTGGAACTTTGTGTAAAATGTTATTTTGATTAAGTGTAAGAGTATAGTTTTGGGTACATTGAGGAATTAACTTCTGTCTGGAAGTATGTATGTTTGGAGACACAGGTAGTGTTTGTTGTGTTTCCGGGTGGTCCTCCCAAGTGGAGTTTGGAGCTCGAGTTGTGAAAAAAATCGAATTGGTAAAATGACAACATAAATCACACCGGTGGAATTTGGGGTGTGACATATAAACCACTAAAAAACTAGCCTATAACCTTTGAGACAAGACCTATCCCTTACCCATCAAAGTTCTACCCCGTCACCCCTAACTTACACAAACCGTTAAGGCATCCATCACGGTCCCATCACTTTACATCAAAGTGTATCAAAGCTCATGGTTTGATGGTGATTAAATCTAAGGGTGTTCTTGGTTCTAAATACTAAGAGTTATAATAGTCATGGTTGAGTAGTTTAAGGAGTACAAAACAAAAGCTCATTATTGATCTTGATTCTTGTTCAACATCCTACAACTAGCGTTTGAGGCTTTATGAGGATCTATGTCTGGAGACTTGATGGAAGGAGTATGAACAAATCAAGATGGAGGAAAAATACGATTTTTGTTAAGGGCTTTGCGGCTGGTCGACTTGAGTTTTCTTAAATAAGAAGGTTAAAGGTATGTATGCAAGAGACTATGATTATCATGGGAGATATGATTGCTACTATCGAAATGAAGATTACTTTAAGAGGCATGGTAACTATGATGAAGGTTTAAGATTCAATCTAAAACTTAAACATTCCAGAATTTGATGGAAGAATGGATCCTGATAAATTTTTGGATTGGCTTAATATGGTGGAGCATGTCCTTGAGTATTATGACCCCCCTTGAGTGTGAAAAAGTGAAGTTGGTGGCTATCAAGATGTGCAATAATGCTTCCATATGGTAGAAAAACTTAAAGAGGCAACGTGAAAGAAATGGTAATATCGTATGAGATTCTCTCTCCCGAAATGGAGGAAGGGGTCTCCCCGTCTCTCTCCCGAAATGGGTTTTCCTTCTCAACGACCTCTGTAAGGAAACCTGTTTCTTATGGTGGGAGTTACTTGTCGGAACTTCGAGAGTTGATCGGCGTTGGTACGTGGTCCCATAAGCGGGCAGATGAAGCTACTGTATCTACCCATAGTGCGGATTTGTTGGAAACAACACTGCTGGGCTTGATTCCAAGCCGATCTAAGGTCGGTGGGCCGGATCTAGTTATCCCACCTCTCCGCACGGATCTGGTCACTACAGTGCTTCCCACTCTTGCGAGCTCAGTTCCATATGTGAGCAGTTCGTCGGATTTAGTGATACCAGGAAATCTTGAGTCCGAATCCAGTCCCCAGACGTATTAGTTACTGAGTTTGAACTCCACACAATAGCGGTAAGGGCGCGCCCGACGAAGTCATCCTAGTGTCCGTTCGGCGTTGGCTCGTCGGATATATAAAGGTCAGGTCAGTCCCAGTCTATTCTGAGCCACACTATGTTGGGGAAAGCCAAATCCACGGGGCCTTTACAGATCTATTCCAGAAGTAGTAAGTCAGGGATGGAGTGGGTCTCGAGAAGTGGACCTTATGGGAGTGCAAAGTCATGCCTTTGAACCAGTCGGGAGGATGATGGCAGAAGTCAATGGTACAATGCGTTCAGCGAATGCGAAAATCCGTACGGCCGACGCTGGTCGGTTGAATCGGGGTCTCACCGGTGCTCTTATTGTTCAAACAAACCGGATCGGTGATTGGGTTCAGGCACTAAATCTAGTGGGTCGGGATTGGCGACTCCGCGATGCAGCAGGCGGCGGGTTGGTCGACACGGATTATCCATTGCTCAGGTGAGGCCATCGGGGAATGATGCGCAGGATTCGTGGGTTCGGGACTGAGTCTCAGGATGGGTCAGGCCACAGATCTCAATCTGGTAGGCGACAAGCGGGGATGTCAGTTGTTGGTGGGTGTGGAAAATCGAAATCTGCTCGTTTTATTGCTTCTACGTAGGTCGATAGAAGAAGGCGCCCAGTCTCGCCGTGGCGGATTGATCCAGCGCTCATGGTGCGTGGTAGATGGAGCTTCAGGACTAGTCGCGAATGGGCTTAGTACTCCGGAAGCTGACCGTGGGAGAAATGAGTGGTGGATTGTTGGAAACCCGCCGAGTGCGTCGAGCGGCCGGCGGCCTGCATTTACCGATAAAGATGGTGATATGCCGATGCCGATGAGTAGCTCTTGGAGAGGTTTGGTGGTATACCTTCGGTTTTGGGCCTTCTCGCCGGGAAGGATTTCTAGTATTTTCCTCCGGTTTCATGGGTAGAGATTGCCTCTGTCCTTGGTGAGTTTGCCGGATCGGATGGTCATGGTTGGTTGCCGGAAAATGTTATGCCGGCGGCGGCGTGGTTTGATGTTGGTTTTGACTTGAGTTTCTCCCACAAAAGGTGGTATGGCATTTTCTCTATTCCGATCTTGGTTAGAGTGGATACCTTATTTCCCTATAGTATGGATATTGACTAATCGCTCGTTCGATTCTTGGTTGCCCTGTTTGTGGGGTTTGTTCGATCTTGCATCTTAAGTTCCCTGGATTATGTTTTGGTTTAGCTGTGCCCGGGATGTGGGCTTATGATTATCTCTGGTCGGTTTGCTTGTTGCCCTGTTTTGTGGGGATTGGTTGTTGCGTGGCTTGTTAGTTCTTGCCTGTATGTGGAGATCCTGTATCGGGTTGATGCCCTTTTCCTAGGTTTTTAGGAGAGGTGCTGTCCGTTTGTTTTTCTTTCGGGTAGCCTTTTGGCTCGATGTATCGTTCTTGTTTGTTGGGGCATTGCCCTTTTGGTAATAAATTCTTAATTATCCAAAAAAAAAAAAAAAAAAAAAAAAAAAGAAAGAAATGGTAAAAAGAAGACTGAAAGTTGGGAAAAGATGAAGAAAAGCTGAAAAGCATCCCTTTGTACATAGGCTTGTTAGAATAAAAAACACTCTGGATCTCACTATTTTTTGTATAGAAACTTTCTTTTCTTTTTGTTTCCTCTTCTTTTTCTTTGTTCACTTCCTAATCTTTTTTTGTTGCCTCTTCTTTTTCGTTATTCACATTTATATCTTTTTTTTCTTTCACTCTCTTTCCTTTTCTCAATTTCTTTTTCCTTTTGTTTTTATTTTCTTTCTTTTTCTTTTTCAATCTTTTTTGAATCACACTCTTGCATTAACCTCACTTGATCTTCATACACATGTTTTGGTGTCAATGGTAGAAGAGTTACAAGCTTTTTGTTCTTCATGAAACTAAAATGATTATTGGCTTGAATCCATAGTTGGCTCTATCAAATTTCCAAGATCTGTGACAAGGTCTTGAGAAGCATACATAGGGACAACATCACAAAGAACCTCATCATGATACTTCCCAATTGAAAATGACACAAACACTTGCTTTTACACCTTCACTTCCCCATTGCCATTCAACCACTACAACTTATATGACTTAAGGTGTTCAAGTGTTGGTAATTGTAGCTTCTCAACTAACAAAACACTATAAACATTAGCACAACTCCCACCATCAATAATCAAACTACAAGAGCCTTATTATTAACATAGGCAGTATGGAACATAGCATGTTGTTGCTCAATAACATCCTCCTTCACTTGGGCACTTTCGAAACCTCCTTCTCCTGCTTCTCCTTCCATTGGATATTCATCTTCATCGTCAAATTCAACCTCAAGCTCATCATGACTCATGACTGTAGGAGTTCGCCTTCCTTGTCTCTGATTTTGGGAAGTCATTTTTCGCATTGCCTCCTCATTTTGTTTTATCCGAAGACACGTATGTTGTTCATCGAACCTAATCTTGCAAAGTGTTGTTGCATTGCCTCACAATAAGAATGATTGAAGAGTTTACGACCTTTTTCCCTATTTGCATGATCATTACTTGAAGACATGATTAGAGAAAAATTTAACCTCACAACACTCCCTCACGTGTTTTACTCACACTTTTTTTTTTACTCAATTGATGCAGGAGCTTCTACAATATACATTAGAGGTCGATCTTAATTATGGAAAATTCAAGTCAGGAGAGCTATGAAACCTGGAACACAGAATAAACCTAAATCCAAGTATTTAGTCTTGTTACTATTTTGATTTGGAGTTGTTTCATTTTTAGAAAGAATTTTTTTTGGATAATTAAGAATTTATTTCGAAAGTAACCATGAAACAATCATACAAGAGGCCAAGACCACGAGAAAAGCGGAAGGCAGACGGCACCTCTCCGCAATATTAGGAGAGGACATCCCATTATGGCAAACTGCTCAAATGCCAACGAGCCAGCTTGACAAATAATAACAGCCCGGTAGCGCCGGAGGCGAAGGGAAGACAAACTGACACGGGCCCGCATACGGGTGACATGCAAACCAACCAATATTACCAAGCCCACCGGGCAAGGATTAAACCAAAACCCCGCCCACAGTCAGGAATGAAAGCGATGAGGCACGAAGAAAACCCGCAATCGAGTGCGGCACGAGCCGACGAAAGGGCCACGAGAGCCTGACCCACAATGCGGGCAAAAGCAACCTAGCGTTGGCATAGTGACCTTCACTAGAAAGCGAAACCGACATAAGCGGTAAGTCATCTACTGCGTCGAGCGAACATGAACGAGAATCACGTGGGATACCATGGGCCTGAAATTAACTAACCACCGCGATAAAGACCATTCACAAAAATGGACAATGTTGACAAAATTTGCCCCTTCTGATCCACAACTTCCATCCGTCAAAACCAACAGGTAGAAAAAACTAAGCCAGGCCACCACAAAGCACCTTACCAGACCTCACATATTCGGCGCGCCTTGACGAGGATCGGCCCAGAGGGCAGTATATCACGGAAAAATTAGGACCCGGCGGCAACAAAAGTCGAAGACACTTTTCGGCCTTTACATTTTTCGGCGTCGTGCGAGCGTCGTCATCGCGGTGTGGCGATCCGCCGGAGCTCTAAGCGCCGGTGAAACGGAGCTACTCAATGAACTCCTTGAAACGGTCTGGATAACGGATCAGACTGGCCCGATAGCGGCATCGGCAATCCGTCGTCTTCGTCGTCGGGCCGAGAGTGCATAACGAGCTCGAGGACAATGTTGGAATGTCGAATCCTGGTAAGAGCGTCCTCGCGGATCACGGGCATCGGACAAAAGATCCCGTCGGCGTCGGTGTCGACGGCGAACCAGCGGGACCCATGATTTGGGAAACACGGGAATCCGGTAAGATGCTCCCGAGGAATGAACTAGCCCAATGAAGGCTGCGAGAATGTCGTAAACCAATCTCATTTCCTTTTCCGCTGTGCAGGATGGATATCTAGCCTTAGACCCATTTTAGTCGGTTCGGATAGCTCAAGCGTTATCGTCGCGGTCTGGGGGCAAAGTCTCGTCGTCATCGATGATGGTACCCACATCATGATGCTCGAGTCATCTCTTACACCTAGATCCGGAACATGATGTTCCAAACCCAATAACTCCGATCTCTCACGAACCATGACCCCGGATCTGGCCATTTCCATCTGCCGTTCGGAAACGGGATGCATAGCTCTCTTCGAAGAATCATGTTTCCTAGAAGGAAGCGGAATCCACATGTTCCTGAAACGGGAATCGAAAACCTGGATGGTTGCAGCCCGGGGAAACCCATCTCGGGAGAGAGACGGAGAGACCCCTTCTCCCATCCCGAGGGAGTTCCCTTTTTTTAGAAAGATTTGTTCTCCAAGTCAAAGTAGTAGTTGTTTCATTTAATTTAGAAAGTTTGTTTTCCTAGTCAAAGTAGGAGTTTCTATTTCTTTTTAGGAGTTGCTTTATTTAAATTAGAAAGTTTTTGTTTTCCAAGTCAAAGTAGAAATTTCTTTATTGGATTTAGAAAGTATGGGGATATACCCCCCCTAATGTAGTCTTTTGACAATTAGTTCAAGCTGAATAATATTTTCAGATTTCTCTTTTTAAGAGTTCTCTCTTGTTCTCTTATCTCTTGGGTGGATTCCATTAAGTGACGAGTTCGTTGCTTCTTATCCCTAGGTGGATTCCTTGGGTGACGAAGTATATCTCTTGTTCTCTAATCTCTTGGGTGGATTCCCTTAAGTGGCGAGTTCGTGGCTTCTTATCTCTTGGTGGATTCCTTGAGTTGTGAAGTAAGTTCCTATCCTTTTATAATTTATACTCATCTCATCATCTTCTATTTTTAACTTTCCAAATCCAATTCTCCAACCACAACCTAAAACTTTCCAAATCTGGTTCCATACTTCCAAAACCTTTCCATATACTTTGTTTTAGCCTAAAAACCATAAAAACCATCATCCTTAACCTTAAAGAAACCCCAAATTCGTATAGCCCTAGGCTACCTTAAAAAAACTTGAAAACGACAAACTAGCTAAAAATAAAAAAGTTGTTTTGCATCAAATCAAACTCAAACCTTTCCAAATTTAAAATCCTTTATTCTAAACCTTTATTCAATCATATATTAACTCGAGAATAAGCCTATATTTGGACTAGACCTATCCCTTACCATCAAAGTCCTACCCCATAACCCCATCCTTGCATCAAAGTGGTATCAGAGTCATGGTTTGATGGCTGATTAGAGTCTAAGAGGTGTTCTTGGTTCTAAATAATTATGGTTCAAGTTGTTCACAAAATGCAAAGCAAAAACATATTGCTGATCTTGAGACTCTTGCTCAACATCCACAACAACGTTTGAGGCTTTATGAAGATCATAATTCTATGGAGAACTTGATGGAAGGCATTAGCTTGAAATGCAAGAGATCATCGAGGGAGGAAAAATATAATTTTATGAAGAGACTTTTTGCAGCCTAGTCAACTTGAGGTTTCTTAAGTGATCTGGGTTGGGACCGTGGATGATCCGGAAGTTTAGGTAAGTCAAAATATGGGTTTGGGGTAGTTTTCTTGGGCCAAAATAGGTTATGGACAAATTTTTGAGATTTTCTAAGTTATGAAAGGTGAATTTATGGTATATAAGGGGAAAGGGTATTTAGGAAGGTTCTAGTAGTATGGAACAAGATTTGGAAAGTTTTGGGTTGAGGTTGAAAATTTGGTTATGGAAAGTTTAGAGAAAAGATGAGATGGTGAGGGAAAAAAGTAGAGTTTGCACAAGAGTGGTTGCCTAGGGTTGTAAACGATCCACACACAAGATAGATGGCTGAATTGAAGGCGCCCACGATCAACTATGGGCCGGGTTGATTATTAAAGCTAGAACGAATCGCCACCAAAGTCCACCTAGGTATGAGAAACCATGAACTCGTCCCGAGGAATCCACCCGAGAGATAAGAACAAGAGAGAACTCTTAAAGAGAAATGCGAAAATATTATTAAACTTGAAGCTGATTTTTCAAGGAACTACATTATGGGGTATATATAGCCCCTTGCTTTTCTAAATCAAATAAAGCTTTGCTTTGATTAGGAAAAGAAACTTTCTAAATTACAAAAAGCAACTCCTAAAAGAAAACTTTCTAAAATAAATAAAGCAAATCTTCCTAAAAGGGATAGAATAAAATATTGGAGCAAATCTTTCTAAAAGGGATAGAATAAAATATTGGAGCAAATCTTTCTAAAGAAATACAACGGAGATCATAAAACAAATCCTGATTAGTGCCAAAGTCAGCATTTTGGTACTTAGTCGAGATAGGTTTGAGTGCTTTCTGCCTTAATCATATGAATTGAGCCAATTGTCATGAGCATGTCACTTGATCTTTATTGATTTGGTTTCGAGATTGTTTTGGGTAGTTTTGCAGGTCTTGGAAACTTCAGTCGGCAAGCTTGGCCTCGTATTGGTGTTGAATGTGAGAATCCTTGGTGGTTTCACCAAGCTGAGGCGATGAAATGTCAAGTTGAATTGAAGAATTGAAGGCAAATAGGGTGTAAGCAATCACGGGAGGCAACAACTGGAGAGATAGTGGAATCTGAATTTTCTCTATGCATTGCGAAAATTTTGCAAGGATTGCGAAAATTCGCAATCATAAGCGAAAATTCGCAATCTAGCAGAATTCGCTATGCTAAAATTTAAGCTAAGCTAAGCGAAATTTCATAACTAGTGAGAAATTTCGCTATGCTAGCGAAAATTACTGTGCATAGCGAAGATTTGAATTTCGCTATGCCTTGTTTTTTTTCGCTATGATAGCGAAATTTCGCTATCATAGCGAAATTTAGCTATCATAGCGAAAATTTCGCTATGCTAGTGTTCTGCATAGCAAAATGGGCCTTTGTGTTTTTGATGTTTTTGATTCCAAACGACCACGTTTTGATTAATTACCATTTTTGTCCACTGATGTAATATCATATTTTAGGCATTTTTGCCATTTCACACATTAGGTTGGCTATATAAGCTCCCCTCTGACTTTGTAACCCTAGCTTCGAATTTTATGCAAGCTTTCCGTGACTTTAGTCTTTAGGTTTTATTTTGCTCTCTTTCTATAACTTCTCATTTCGTTTGCCAAACACACCTTAGAAGATGACAACTCGAGGATGCTTAGCCTAAGCCTCAAAACCTTGAAGGAGGGTTGCTGGCTTAGTTGTTGGTGGTTTAGCCGGTGTCCTCATGCTTTGTAATCTGATCTTTGCATTTATGGTTCAAACTTTCAAACTAGGGTTTAATGCCATTTAATGTCTTTTTCCTTTAGTCAATACTTGTCATGCTTTAGGGTTCGAGTGCATTCTTAATGGTAGATGCAGCGATATCGCCCTATATGTCATTCTGAGCCATTGAAATGAGGTTAAATGCTAGGGTTTTGGCCAGATGGGACATTGAATGCTTAGTATTTGATTGGACTCAAGTAGGAATTGGTTCTAAGGGTTTAGGTTTCATAACTAAACAAAGATCTAGGTTTATTGACTATGTCATTTGCCACTAATCACGAGAAATAACCCAAGGACACATAATAACCCCTTTTTATCAAGCTAGTGACCCAGGCCTTCAAGGTTACCATTTTACCTTTCATTTAAACCATTTCAGGTTATCATTAATTAATCAACCTCCTGATTGTTAACGAATCAAAAATCCAAACAAAAGTCTGTAGTTTTCAAACATGATGCGAATCATTAAATTGGGATGAAAACCCGTCACGTGTTCGGCGCCCAGACCATTTATGCTGCGTTAGCTTGACTGCGGCGTGGGAGAATATAGGAAACAAATTTTGTTGATTCGGATCACCTATAGTAGCGGGGGAATCAAATGGCGTCGTTATTGTAGGGATGGGTGCCAAAATTACGGATGATGAGTTGATATCTACTTGTAATCCACATTACAAGTGTTGGTGACCTTACAATCCTTTTGAATTTGCGTTTGTTTAATTTGAAAGTTTCCTTTATAGCGATTCTTGCCTTTGTTTTGTTTCTACGATCGATTCTTGTATGCTCTTGACCCTTTTTGGCAAGTTTCTTTGTTGTTCTTTGTTTTATCTCATTTTGTGTTATAGGTGTTTATGCAGCACTGGGACAGAGGGATATCAGGTAGATTGCAAAGAGTGAGTGCACCAGTTGAGCAAGGCTGTGAAATTAGTGTGCACAGTGACCAAATGGATCCTACTGCGAGGAGCAGCCAAAGTCGACAGCACCCCTATGAATCAACTGACATACGGTCGATGAGGATCACATACCCCTCACAGAGTTAGTGCTCCTTCTGCGTCATACCTCAGGTTGAGGATGTGCCCGGTGAGACCACTACAGTTGCCCTTGCTTCCCACATTTAATGGTATGGAAAATGAAAATCCATACACCCATATAAGGGATTTTGAGGAAGTATGCATAACCTTTAAGAAAGGAACAATTGACATGGATTTGTTGAAGTTGAAGGCATTTCCATTGACCCTCAGACAAAGCCAAGATAGCAAACCCAATTCATTCAGAGACCGAACCCGTCGGGGAAGGCTGAAGGCGAGCTGACGGAAATTTTAAAGAAATTCTTGATTGCTCCACCAAGACCAACAATTTGAAGAGACAAATTTACACTTTTGCTGCCCTCGACAACGAGAGGTTCTACCAATGCTGGGAGAGATTCATGGAGACCATTAGTGCTTGTCCACATCATGGTTTCAACACTTGGATGCTTGTAAACCACTTCTATGGTGGTATGTCTCCAGCCATGAAACAACTTTTGGAAACAATGTGTGGAGGAGACTTTTTGAGCAAGCACCCAGATGAAGCTATGGATTTTTTGAATTATGTGGCTGAAACTTCCAAGGGTTGGGATGAGCCAAACCCAAGGGAAGTGGAGAAAATGAGGCCCTCAGCCCACCAAGGGAGGAATTTTGCACTTTCGGAGAAGATATATGGAAGTAAGAAAGCAAGAATATCAGCCTAGCTAGGAAGGTGCAAGGCTGAAGGAAAAGGCTCCATGAAGTGCGGTGATGGCCGAAAATGCTGCCTGAGCCCAGCCAATGCATCAATTGTCGACTACTTCAGTCACCCGGAGAACATTATCCAAATGCTCCCTCGAGTGAAGGATTTGATGTCGAGGAACATGCCAATGCGAGTAGGTCAATACAAGCCACAACCCTAATGCCCCATACGGTAATACCTACAATTCCAGTTGGAAGGAATCCTTGATCTCTCCTGGAAACCTAATCCCCCTGCCTATGTACTTTGGTGCCAAGCAAGCCGGTTTGGTTCCTTATCTCAACCACGATACCACCATCTTCCTCCTGTGGAACAAGCTATATTGAATTTGAGCAAGGTGGTAAGCAATTTTATTGGAAGAACAAGGGGATCAACGTACAATTGGCACAAAGAATTGATACGTAAATTACCTTTGAACAAAAGAATAGATGGGCTTGAGCAACATAATAAGAAAATTGATAACCTCTGTTATTCAATCACCAAAATTAACAACCATTTGGAAGTGCGGGAGAGGAAGGTTCCCTTCCCCGAGCATTGCCCAAATCAAAGGGAGTCCATGAGGTAGGTTCATCCGAAGCCAACTACGGGGATGGATGGAAATGAAAGCTATCATCACATTGAGAGTGGAAGAAATAAGAGCAACCGATTGCCCATAATTGCTGAAGAAACATGCAAAAGGAAAGGAGGCTGGGCTTTGAAAGAGTAATAATCGGTGAAGATCCAGTGAAAGAAAAACATGCCCCCTCTCCATTTCCCCCAGTAGCAGGAGGCAAGAAAAAATCCCCGAACTAAGTTGAAATTGGGGTCCTAAGAAGCGAGTGAGAGGTAAACATTCCTTTGCTTGACATGATTAAGCGAGGTCCCGACTTATGCTAAGTTCTTGAGGACTACATTACTTACGATCTCAGAAAGGTTAGGCATTGAAAGAAAGCCTTCCCAACAAGACGAGTCGATTGCCATAATCCAGTAGACCCGAGTCAAATCTGAGGATCAAGAATCCCCCACAATTTTAGTCAACATTGGTGGGACTTGCATAGACAAGCATTTATTATATTTGGGGGCGGTATGAACCCTCTTTGCCATATTCGGTATACTTAGCGAGTTAGGTTTAGGGGAACTCAACTTTACGACATTACTCTATCATTGGCCGACCGATCGGTGAAGATTCCTAAGGAATAGTTGAGGATGTCTTGGTAAAGGTGGACAAATTCTACTACCCAGTTGACTTTGTAGTGCTTGATCACAGGAGCGATAGCAAGAGTGTGATGCGGGAGCGTCTATAAACACACCCGAACATTGGGAATTCAATACAATTATTGAAGAATTGGATTGGGAGGTCAGGCGCGGTGAATACATGTGAAAACTCCCTTTTTGGACCTCGTTTGGGCGCTTGAAAGTAAAAAACATGGTCGGACTTGGACCAGACCACGATGTGGGCGCCATATTGATTTTAGAAAGATTTGCTATGAGATTTGCTCCAAGATTTTGTTTTATCCCTTTTAGGAAGATTTGTTTTATTTATTTTAGAAAGTTTGCTTTATTTATTTTAGGAAGATTTGCTTTATTTATTTTAGAAAGTTTGCTTTATTTATTTTAGAAAGTTTGCTTTATTTATTTTAGAAAGTTTGCTTTTAAGAGTTGCTTTTTGTAATTTAGAAAGTTTCTTTTCCTAATTAAAGTAGGAGTTTCTTTATTTGATTTAGAAAGTAAGGGGCTATATATACTCCCCATAATGTAGTCTTTTGACAAATCAGTTCAAGTTTAATAATATTTTCAGATTTCTCTTTTTAAGAGTTCTCTCTTGTTCTCTTATCTCTTGGGTGGATTCCCTTGGGGACGAGTTCGTGGCTTCTCATACCTAGGTGGATTCCTTGTGGCGAAGACTTTGTCCGGCTTATCCAAATCAGCCTCGTCGTAGTTGATTGTGGGGCGCCTTCCCGATCGTCATCTATCTTTGTGGATCGTTTCATTAAGCCGTTGAAGTAACCACTCTTGTGCAAACTCTACTCTCTCACCATTTCATCTTTTCTCTAAACCTTCCATGACCAAAATTTCAACCTCGACCAAAACTTTAAAATCATTTATACTATTTAAAACATACAAATACCTTTTTTTCTCATATATACCATAAATACACCTTTCTTAACTTAGAAAATCTCAAAATTAGTCCATAACCTATTTTGACCAGAAAACTACCCCGAGCCCATATTTTGACTTACACAAACTTACGGATCATATCACGGTCCCAACCTTGTCAAAGTGGGCCCGATCATGTGCGATTATCACGGAAGGCCATTTTTGTACTTTATGCGCGATATTAATTGCGAGAAATGGAGTCATGCGACTACATTTGGCAACGAAGCATTTGGGGCTCGATATTTTCACTTGAGTAACAAGCCTGAAGCTAGTGGAAGATGACAGCAAGGAGTTGATGAAGTACGCTCACGGTTGGTCAAAATCGAAGCCAAAGCCCCAAATTGCAATCGAGGAATTGGTAAAGCCAAGATGAAGCTTGGTGATTGGGGTTAATGCTGCATCAGTCACCCTGCAGGCCATTGGTCGACCCGAAATGACGAGCTGAGAAGGAAGTCAATGAAGGGCAAGCATAAGGGCTGCTCTTGGGGCCAGCTGCTTAGGGGTCAAGGAGGAGCGGGTCGAGGAGCTCCTCTCATGAAACCTCATCAGGTATCAGTGCAAAAATTGAAATTTGGTTTGGTGTCCTTAAACCAAGCGCAGCTCGAAATTTTTGGTTTTTGCTTAAAATTGGTCGATTTTCATAGTATGCTATTTTGCAATGCTTGTCCTTTTAGTAGTCTAATTTTAATTTAATTTAATTTTTATTCTTAGAGTTTTATGTTAAAAATAATAATAATTCTTTTGTTAAATGCCTTTAATCAATTGCTATTTTTTTTATTTTATTTGATTGGATCTTGTTGACGAGAATTGTCTAATAATAGAAATTAGACTCTGGAATGATACCAAACTTCAGGACCTTGTTTTAATGGATAAAAGGAGGAGGGAGATGTGTTAACTATTCATTTCTTTTTCATACAGGCTTTCTATCAGCAGTGAGCGTCTAGTGTAAGACTGATCCACTGCCGCTGAGCGTTTTCTGCGCCACGTGCCTGCCTGCGGTTGCCTGCTCGTGTAGCCCTTTATACGCTCCCATTGCCGCTCGAGCCTACTTGACCATGAGCAGTGAGCCACTGGGCTAGCCACTGCGCGCCATCGGCCCGAGCCGCGGCCCGGTCGAGGCCGCGTGCTTGAGCCTCCGCGCTAACTTTGGCTGCGGCTAGCGACCCGTTGCGGTGCCGCGTTGCTGTACGCCGTGCGAGTCCTACGCCTGCTTGGCCCGGAGCCTGGTCCGACTGAGTGTCTTGTGTGACAGCGCCTTCATCGCGGGTGCCCTTCCATGCGGGCACGTCGCCCGTGGGCTCACGGACATGGTCGTGCCGGAGGTGGTTGCGGCCCCGGGCCCGAGGTGGTTGCACTCCCGGAGATGGAGGAGCCCCGGGCGCCCGGCAAGCTGCGGTGTCCATTCTCGGGCCTTCATACAGATACCGGCCTGCGGTGGCCTGGATTGCCGAGTCACGAGGGCCTCGGGGATTCGGTATCGGGACGAGGGTGGGACCGGGCCACAGCCCGGTGCCTCGGGGCGGCGAAGGAGGGCGGCCCTCAAGCGGGCCCGGACATCGGGCTCGGGGGAGTCCTCGACATCTCGGCTCGAGCCATCACCTTCCAGCTGAGGAGAGCTCATCGCCCCATCACATCCAGGCTCGAGGATTAGGGCGTCCGTGTTCCGCGGGGACCTCGTCCGGGGAGCGTGATATGCGCCCGGGGACTTCACGGGAGTCATTCTACGATGTGCCGACGTGGCCGTGACCGCGGTTCGGAGACTCGATGGTGATCACGCGATATTCCTGGCTTGCCGTTTATGACACTGCATGGCCGGTTTATTATCCCCGGGTGGTGCTTCGGTTTCGCCGCTGACTTCAGGGTCGCCGTCGTAGACTCAGGTCACCATTGACCGTCGTCCCGGGAGTACTCCGTGCGGACATTTTAGGCTACGTGGGCACACTTGTGGTGGTAATTCACGGAGGACCTTCGGGATTGGCCGTAGCGCTCCACGGAGGATGGTCGGTACGTCAGCTAGAGATACTGCGGCGGGACCGTACTCTTCGGGCTTGACTTCCACCTCGGATGCTTCTTGTAGGACCCTGGCGCTGCGGACCCGACCTTTCCTTTGCATGCATTCACGTTATTTTGCGGGGGAGCCATACTTTCGAGGCGCATCTGGATCTCGGAGGATTAAGTTCGGTCATACTGAGAGCACATTATGACTTCTGCTTTACTTTGAGGATAAGGTCCACGGGAAGACTGTCTCGGCTGAGACTACCATTGTTGATCAGCGTTCTTTGAGCAGATCTGGAGCATCGGGTTCCACTGAGCCAGCATCGAGAGGAGGATCGAGGATGCACTCGAGATCTGTCCATGGAGCGATCCTTGACTATCTGATCTCTTTTGTTCTCAGCGACGGGACCGGGAGGAGTCTTAGATGAGGTGCGAGAGGACCCCCAGGGTGAGGATCAATTCTGAGGTGGAGGTAGAAGGTGGAAGGAGCCCGGTTCTGATTTATCTCCTCAGTTTCCACCTCCGCCCCTCATACGCTGACCCGGAGTCTTTGAAAATGTGGCGCCATGCAGCGGCGCAGCGATCTCGGGAACATATTCATGTCGATTCACAGGGAGATTGCGCTGCGGTATGGATCTTTGTCTGTTCACTTGCTACCACACGGTCGTCGTTGAATTTAGCCCAGTTGGCCGGCGGGAGCTCTTATGAAACACGATCACACCATGCTTCTTCGTATCATAGAGCCACCTCGGTCTCACTTTGAGCCTACATGTCGGTCAGTCAATGGCCCGATCTCATTGGACATGCTGGCAGCCATTGTGGCGACGAGATCCACAGCATCACACGGCTGCGAGTGAGGTGGTCACACTCCTTTACAAACATATCAGGTGAGGCATGTTTATACTTTGGTTGGGAGGAAAAGTTAGAGTTGAATGTCTTCTATCATGTTTTATCTTTGTTTTCAACTTTATCAACTGCTACTCATTTTGTATAGGATTCATGTATTGTGATAGTAGGCAGTGATACTTTATCGATTAGCTATATTAAGCATGTATTAGCCTTACATTTGGTTATATCAAAAGCTTTATAGCATTATTTCTGATTTACTACACTTATTGCAAGTCATTTTTTGTTCCTACTTTGTGTTTCTACTATAGCATTATGGACGGGTTGATTGATAAAGCTAGGAATGAAAACTTCAGTAATGAGAATCACAGGTATAAGAAGTATGAACTGCCACGAGAATAGCGAGATAAAAACGAGAACTCTTAAAAAAGAAATATGAAAATATTATTAAACTTGAGCCCGTCTTAAAAGGAAGCTACGTGCGGGGTATATATAATTACCATCTTTTAAATCAACGAAACCTACTTTTGCTTAGGAAAGAAAGCTTTCCCAAAATTCTGTATTTCACAAAGAAAAACTTCCAAAATAAATAATAATCTTACCAAAAGTTACAAATTAAAAAAAAGCGGCTCACAAGAAAACTTAAAATAAATAAAGCAAATCTTCCTAAAAGGGATAGAATAAAAATATTGGACCAAATATTTCTAAAAGAAATACAGTAGAATCATAAAACAAATCCTCCAGAAGATTTTGTTACAAATCTTTCTAAAATCATGGAGCGAAATACTCCCTTGCGGAGGAATCCGAAATGGGGGAAGGAGTTTCCCTCTCTCTCCCCCGTAATGGGTTTCTCGTCGATCACCTCTTTGGGGTTTCCGTTCCCTTTCCAAGGGAACATGGTTTTTGTATGGGATCAGTTCCCTTTTCAAGGGAGCATGTTTATTATGGTAAGAGCATCTTGCCGGTTTTTCGATCGGCGAACGGCGATGGGGTTTCAGTCCCCGGTTTCAGTCCCTTTCCAAGGGATCATGTTTTATATGTTGGGTGCATCCTGCCAGATATTCGAGCGGCGATTGGCGCTACTGGGTGGTCAGTTGAAGCTTCGAAGGTAGTCTATTGTGCAGATCTAAAGGAAACAGAACGTGCGGGTTTGTTTCCAGTTCGATCTAAGATGGGCGATATGCCGGTTTCCTCCAGCCTTGGCCGTGAAAGAGTGGAGCTGGATTGTCCACCGTTTTTAAAAAATTCTGATCCTACGAGATCAGATCCTGTTCGGTCGGAGTATGTCAATCGGCCGGTCCCTCATCGCCGAGGTCGCGGTGAACAAACGCTCGGGATTACTGTTCGTGCCCGTCTTCTCTATGAAGAGAGAGGATCAGAATGTGTGGGGAGGAGGTTTCGAGGTCCTGTTTTCCTCACCGTTGACGGCGTTACAGATTCCGGTCTCAGATCTCTGCGTCTGGAACGAGTTTCTGTTGTTTACGAGATGGAATCGGGGTCTGAAACGGACCTTTCGGGGTCTGAAACACATACCCCAGATCCAGTCTTAGGATCGGTGAAGGGCGACAATGGTGAACTGGGTTTGGGCTCCTCGGCTGCAACATTCTTGGCCGGCGTTCACACATCGATGCCGTCGGCTGGGATCGCAGAGGCAGATTCCGTCGATGCTGACGTCGCAGGTAAAACTAGGTGTGCCGATGTCATAATCGGCGATGCAGGTCTATTCAAAATGGGTCTGTTCTGTGCCTCGTCCGCCGATGCAGGATCCGAAGACACTATTGTTGCCGGAGAATTCAGTAACGCCGTTGCATCATTCGACGCTGTAGTTGCCGTCGATCCGGAAGTTGCTGTGAGTTCGCTGATGACGGAGTCTTCCAGGAAGTTTCCCGACGCCGGAGTTGCCGTTCCCGTCTTCGCCGGTGCATGTTCCTCTGTTTTTCTTGGTGTTGAGAAAAATAGGTCTCTGAGATGGTTCCAGTCGTGTAGCAACCTCATTCGGGGAGTTCCGATTCTACATATCGTGGGGCAAATTGCTCATTTTGGGTTCTACCACCATTGTCCGTCGCTAAGGTTTTTGTTTGACTGACCTCTATGGTCGGATGTCATCTTCAATGGGGGTTTTTGAAGGTCTTATTGAGTGCCGTCAAGATGGTTTGCCGTTGGTGTTTGGAATTGTTGTGTGGTGTTCCTTGGGTTGTTCCCTTGGTTTGTTGTTCTTTGGTCTCTGCAGTGATTTGTGGGAACTGTATCTTTAGTGCACACTTGGTTCTGCTTTATGCGATCTGGATCGATTTTGGTCGTCGGTTAATCGATTCGTCACGTGCGCGGAGTTAAATTGGGGTCTCTTCGGGAATAATCTTGCGCTGTTGACTATTTTGCATGGATTCGGTTATAGCCCAGGCTTGTGTGTCCATTTATGGTTGGTTTTTTATTTGGGTTCTTGGTAATTTCGATGGATCTGTCTTTATCTAATATGTTTGAGGATTGCATTACTGCGGTTTGTGAGGGCGAGTTTCTGTGCGGGTTGTGGAGGCAGTTTATCTATGGGTGTTATGCTTGTTGACCCTTTTTGTGGGGTTTAGTTTTGATGGCTTTGTTTTGATGGCTTTGTTTCATCATTTTCCCCATGTTTTGTATGCATCGGCCCGCTTTGCTTGCCTTCTCTTGGTATTTCGCTTTCTAGCTTTTATCATTGTATTGTTCTTTTTGTTTGTCAAGATTGCCCTTTGGAAATAAATTCTAACTATCCAAAAAAAAATATGGCGCTCCACATCGTGGTTTTTTTTTTTTGATAATTAAGCACTTATTTCAAAAGAAAGTTCCACTGCACAACCAAGAAGAATACACAAGGGCCAAGGCCACTCGTATAAAACAAAAATCCAAGCAAAGACTCCTCCCCTATAAACATAGGAAAGTGCATCACCCGATACAAAACTACCAGACGCCAACAGCAAACAAACCAAATAAACTAAGTTTCACACCCCAAGAACAGAGAGATAAACCAAACCAGACCCCCACCCCCACAAGCCACAATAGACAAACCAACCAAATAAAATCAAGCCCACCCTTAAGCAAAGCGAGTAGAATTAACCAAAACCTCGCCTGGCAACCTGAGACAAAACCATGGAACCACAAAGAGACAAGCCCACAAATCCAGTGGCACAAGCAACAAACCAACCAAGGGAACAACCCAAGGGGACCACACAACCCATAGCCCGAGCACAAGCAACCAAGCAATTGACATAGAGAATTGAGCCCTGGGAACACAACCATAGTCTGGCTGCCACATCCAAACCAGCGACCCCACCAGCAATTCCCAACACCACCTAAGAAACCACTCCGACTAAGCCCTAATCCGACCTCTAGATCTCCCACTTGAAGATCTAAAATCGACCATAGCGGTCGACCAACCTAAAACCATAGCTGGGCGACAATGGCGGCGATGACCCAAAACAGAGCACCGCTCCCACGATATACCAGATGCCACACCACGCCCCCGCCATGGCCAGGCTTACCTTACCGCCACAATCCGCCGGACCTGATTCAGCTCTTATGACGAACACCCCACCGCATAAGGTGACTGGAACTCTTTTCCGGAAGAGCACACCGGTAATCCGGGATCTAACTGGATCGAGAACAATGGATCGCATCTCAGAAAATAGAGATATGTCCCGATGATGGGACCCTCCAACACGAATGTTCGACACCATTCTCTGCGATCATCATGGATCGAAAGGCACGGCCGATCCGCACTCTGAGAATCGAATACATGGTCGTGGTGATGCTAACTTCGGCTGACTTCGGGCAAAGGCATAATAGGATTGACGACATCTCCGCACTCGTTTTTCCCAGAACCCATCAGGACAAGACGGACCGATCGGGAAAATCTGAAACTCCATCCCCAACACCCCAAGGTCATGCGGAGGAGGTACGGCTGGCCATCGACGTTTATCACTTATGACTTTCGCAAATTCGCAATATCAGTGACGCCTTAATCTCACAGCGCAGGATTTCGGTAACGACGCCATCAATCTTCCGCGACACCAGGATCGCTTCTGAAACTGCACTTGATCGCAGGTACGATTCGCCTCCCATACTAATTCAACCATGGTCAAACCTCATTCATCATAAGCCCCAACGCCGGACGACCAGAGAGCATTACCACATCGTGGTTTTTTTTTTCGCGATAATTGGGCACTTATTACCAAAGTGCAACGCCCACCAAAAAGAAGAAGCAATGAGGTTCCGGTACTAAATTGGGAAAGAAAACTGGACAAAGACCTCCCTATAAATATAGGAACAAAAGTAATAGCCCTAACAACACAAAGCCGACTAACAAAAAATGAAGCTCCATATCCACGCAAAAAGAAACAACGCAAACACAACCCGGGCAAGGCAACAAGGCCCCAACAATCAAGCAAATCAAGCAACCAACCTACCATGATAAAAATATTAATAGGAAGGACCCATCTCTCACACATTGATCCGTTTGCAGACTATCAACAACCTTTCCGAATACTTTAAATAATAAGTCTAACATCATCACAAATGAGGCGAAAAATAGTCTTCACCGGAGAATAGTTGTTCTCTTGAATTTCTATTCCGATGACCCCACAAGTTGTATATAGTAGCACCCCACGCAATCTTCCTTGTAATAAGAAATAAGGACTTTCCCTTGTTGGCAATTACCCATAAGAATTGCTCTCCCAATTCCTGAGTTCTAGAGACCTACACAACTACAGGAATCCGCCAAATACCAAACAAGTGGAAATGGCAATCGAAGAATATGGTTCCCCGTTTCAACATTAGCACGACATTAAAATACACAAGAGAGAACCGAGACCACTTGTTGCCTTCCAAGGCCCAAATGAGTCCAAAAAAAGGAGTTTTCACATGTATTCACGCTTCGACCTCCCCAATCAAATTCAATACTGCGCCGACCCCACCGCCGCGCTATGATAAAGCTCCCGTGATCAATCCCATAGCCGGAAAAAAGACTCACCTCAAGTCTTCACTGTGATAAGCTCCAAGTCCTTGACAGAACATTGGAGAAATTTCATATTCATCCGTAACCGCAACTCGTGCATTCTCTCCAATTTTCTATAATTTTGAAAGGGCCATCTACCGCTTCGAGCTTTCCAAACTTTCTTGGTGGAAACCTATCCATGCGAAGGTGTACCCAAACCAAGTCGCCAACCTCAAACTCAACATACTTGCGGCGTCTATTTGCTTGTTCCACATATTTGTTCCACATATTTGGCATTCTTCTTCTCAATCTTCAAGCGAACTTCTTCATGCAACTTCTTGATCTCTTTGGCTCTAACTTGATTCAACAAATAGTTGAACAGTGGATGGGGTGCTAATTCCATGGGTCCAATCGGTTGTAGTTCATAGGACTACCTCAAATGGACTTTTCCCACGCCCAATGCATGGACCTATTGTAAAGTAAACTCACCTGGGGGTAGAATCAAATCCATTGTTTTACTGCTCCTTTCCCACATAGCTCTTAGCAAATTTCCAAAGCCTGCTAGTAACTTTGGTCTGACCATTAGTCCGAGGGGTGATAAGAGGTACCGAACAAGAAAGAAGTCCCAAGTTTCAACAGTTCTCCAAAAAGTGACTAAGAAACTAGAGTTTCATCCAAACCATAGTCTGGGGAATACACATGTACTATCAATCTCGTGAAGTACAAGTCGGCAACATGCGAAGCATCATTAAATTTGTTGTATGGTACGAAGTGAGCCATCTTGAAAACTTGTCACCGACCACCATAACTGGTCTTTGTTTCTTTCAGGTTCTAGGTAATCCCAAACAAAATCCAAGCTTACTTCCTCCCATGGCATCATTTGAATGGCAATGTATATAGTCCAAGCAATGTTTCATGAGTTTTAGCCATCATGGATATAACACACTTCTTTAACACAAATCGAAGCACGTCTTTCCCTAGCTTAGCCAAAAGAAGTTTCGGTTCACTGAGCTTTTAAGGTTTTGCTTCACCAAAGTGTCCTCCTAATGTTCCACCATGCAACTCATCCGTATACTCAATCTCAAGGAACAAGACGTGATATAGAGTGTTTTAAAGAGAAACCGTCCATCCTTAAAAAACCCTTGAAAGGTTTGTCGACATACCTCCGCATTTCACCAAATGAGCATCCCTTGTATATAGTTCTTTCAACACATCGAATCCAACTACTTGGACTCGCATGGAAGTCACTAGGCACATGTCTCCCATTCAAGGCATCCGCAACAACGTTATGAAACACCTGCTTTACGCTGATTGTGGAAGTTGTACGCTTGTAAGAATTCCACCCATGTCGATGTCTTCGATTCAACTTAGCCGTGGTCGATGAATTTTAGTGTTTCATGATCCGAGAAAAGCACAAATGCCTTGTAAAGGCACACTCCAATGAAATAAAGCTCTACATAGAACTCCTCTTGTCATAGGCGGAGTACTTCCTTTTGCTTCATTTAACTTCTCACTAAAGAAAGCAATGGGTCTTCCCTTCGACTAAGGACAAGACTAATCCCAACTCGAGATGCATCACTCTACTATGACTTTGGTTGAATCGTGCAAAGCCAAACATGGGGCTTCGCCATTTCTTCTTAATCAACTCGAAGCTCTTTAGCAACACTAATCCACTTAATCATCTCCCTTTGGGCATTCATTTACAGGAGCCTTTATAAAGCAAACCACGAATAAATCCCCCTATAAAAAGAGACTAAATTTCATGAAAACTTCTCACATCATGGATCGAGCTAGAGTCACACCTGCACTCCGCCTCTATCTTGCCTCATCTACCTCAATTCCATCTTTAGTACCCACATAACCAAGAAATATGATTCTCATTTCAAGACAGAAGTCAGCACTTTGTGTTATTTTGAGCGGTTATTTATTTTTGCCCAGTTGTGGGCTTTGCTCTGCTGGTGCCTCTTGTGTTTGAGGGGTTGTTCCTGGCTGATGCCCTTTCCTATTTCCTTTAGGGAGGTATCACCTGCTTTTTTTTTTTTTTCTTTGGCTTCAAGGGCCTTGCTCCTTTGTAATTGCGATAAGTGGCTACTTCTTGCAATAAATTTTAATTATCCAAAAAAACAAAGAAGTCACACTTCTTCAAGCTGGCAAATAATCGCGTCCCTTGCATTAGAGAACAATTGCCTCAAATGCTCCAAGTGCTCCATCGAATCTGCTATAGATCAAAACATATCACTAAAGCATACAACCACAAAAATTTCCAACGCATGGCTTGGCTGACATGATCCATAAACCTCATAAAAGTGCTAAGGGCATTAGATAATCCAAATGGCATCACCATCCACTCATTGAGTCCATCTCGAGTTTTAAAGGCCAGTTTTCCCTTCATCTCCTTCCTCATACGACTTGATGTGGTGGTCCACCCTCAAATCAATCTTCAAAAAGATGGATTAATTCATGTAGCCGATCCAAAGAAATCATCGAGTCTTGGAATGGGAAATCGATATTCAATAGTAATCTTGTCGATCGGGCCCTACCATCAACACACATCCTCCAAGATCCATCCTTCTTTCGTACTAGCACAGAACCGCACAAGCGGGCTCTTACTCTCCTCGAATAAGCCCTTTGTCGAAAGCAAACTCAACAACTGGCCTTGTAAGCTCTTCATGTTCTTTAGGACTCATCCTATCGGCCGCTTTATTGGGCAAAACAGAACCTGGTATGAGGTCTATTTGATGTTGAATATCTCTCATAGGGGGGCAAACCTATGGAATCTCCTCAGTAATTACATCAACAAATTTTCGCTTATAATCGCCTCTTACTTTTCGGATCTCCTTCTCACTTTTGGTTTCTTCATAGCAACCAAGGCCATTGGCGATCCGAACCAAATGATTTTCTCCAACCTCGGATTTTGACAACAAAGAATTCGCCCCGCCGCCAAGGCCGGAGCACTTCCTAAGCCAACCCAGTGCTAAGATAATTTTGTGCCCATCCTGCGAATGTGTAAGTGTTCTGAAGCCATCGAAATGACCTTCCTATCATATTGCCATGGTCAAGTAGCAAGTGACAAACATCCATCGGAACAACATCACACCATACCGTCCCAGTGCTTTCCAATCAGAAGAGACAAGGCACCTATGCTTTTCTCCTTGATATCACTACCTTGAATCCAACACTTAAGTTTATAGGGTTTCCTGATGTGGATCCACCAAATCAAGCTTTGCAACTACATCTCCAAGGAAACACAATTCTCGAAGCTCCACTATCAATAATAACCAAACAAACCCTGTCCTTAGATGTGTACTTTGTGTGAAAGACATCGACCGCAACCACCCCCTCTCACTGAGGCACCGGCCCCATCTTAAGACCTCAACAACTCAAGTCCCATGGTCTACAAGCTCCATCCTTATTCCCATGGCCTGATCAATCGCGCCTTCGACGCTCTCTTCCACAAATTCTTCATATTCTTCAATTAGGGCAACCACTCGTCTGTTAGGACATTCAAAAGCTATATGCCCAAATCCATGGCATTTAAAGCACTTCCTTGACTTAGAGGTAGACTCTTGTTGTGGCTTGTGCACTGAACCTTTTACTTGAGGTTTAAGGGTGGTTTTTTTTTTTTTTTGATAACTGGCAGCGATCGGGTCCGCTTTATGCATCCCCATAATCCCTCAGTCCTGAGTACCCCAGCCAGCAAGACTCCCCAAGATCTCCCCTGAGGCCTCGAACCCGAATCCACCGCAGTGTATCTCAAGCCAACCGAGCTCCCGTGAGGGGGTAATTTAAGGGTGGTTTCACTACTAGACCCTCAAGCTCGAATTCTCGATAAATCCTTATTTAATCCGACTATAAAACCCCATACTGTGCTTAGGAGTCTCAACTTTTAAGGCAAGCTTTATCACATTCAAGAGTGTTATATGGTCAATCGAATGGGGGCTTTAGAAATTTGAACCTCAAACTAGCAGAAGGTTACACTCGCTTCCTCACCTCTTGCAAGCCTCCTTGATCATCAAACTTTCAAACTCAGCCGAATACTCTCCATACGATTCTACTCGTCTGTAAATTCACTTTTGAGGAAGATATCTCGCGATAAGGAAGGAAGATACTTCCTTTTAGTTCTTCTTCATCTTTTCCCAAGTTTCAATCTTCTTCTTGTCATCTCTTTGATGTTGCCTCTAAATTTTCCACCAAAAAGAAGCACTTTGCATCTCGATAGCCACCAACTTCACTCTTTGTCGCTTCTGTGGGGATCACAATATTCAAAGACACGCTCGACTTCAGATTAAGCCAACCGGTAGTCATTAGCATGCATTCTTCCTTCAAATTCTAATATCAAACTTTGATCAATTGGGAACTTTCATCATTATTACGCTTCTCATAGTAATCATCATCGCAGATCGATCTCTTCAGCACCTTCCTCCATAATCATATTCTCAATGTCAGCTCAGCTTTTCGCGTTTCAAGTGCACTCCGAACTTGGCTAGGCGGCATAGTTCCCCTCGTCAAAACTTTCATCACCTTCACTTTCCCATGAAGGTCTTTGTCGCCATAGGATCATCATTGATAGCCATCTCGCTTTTGCAGACGCCTCAACCAGCCAAATTCAAGATCACAATGCGCTTTTGCAATGTGGATCGAGAACCACTGAACCATGATTCGACTCTTTCTTCTAACCAAGAATACCCTTTAGCTTATAATCACCATCAACTTGAGCTCCGATACCACTTAGATGCAAGGTTGGATTTGATGATGATCTAGAAGTTTTAGTAAGTTAAAATATGGGTTTGGGGTAGTTTTCTAGGGCAAAAACAGGTTATGGACGAGTTTATGAGGTTTTCTAAGTTAGGGAATGTGTATTTGTGGTATGGAAATTGGTTGGTTATGGAAAGTTTAAAGAGAAGATGAGATGGTGAGGAGAGTAGAGTTTGCACAAGAGTGGTTACTTACCGGGTTAATGAAACGATCCACACAAGATAGATGACGGAGTGAAGGCGCCACAATTAACTATGGATGGGTTGATTGATAAACCGGGTAAAGACTTCGCCACCAAAGAATCCACCTAGGTATGTAAGAAGGCTCACGAACTCGCCTCAAGGAATCCAAATCTAATACAAGAGAGAACAAGAGAGAACTCTTTAAAAAAAGATAGATATGAAAATATTATTAAACTGAACTCGATCTTAAAAGACTATATTAGGGGGGTATATATAGTCTCATACTTTCTAAATCAAAAAAAGCAACTTCTACTTTAACTAGGAAAGAAACTTTCTAAATTACAAAAAGCAACTCTTCCTAAAAGGGATAGAATAAAATATTGGAGCAAATATTTCTAAAAGAAATACACAGCCAGAATCATAAAAACAAATCCTCCAAGATCCTGTCTTTCTAAAATCAATATGACGTGCTCCACATCGTGTTTTTTTTTTTTTTTTGATAATTAAGAATTTGCTACCAAAGGGCAACGCCAACCAAAGAAACAATGAACTCCAGGCCCGAGGCCACAACTGTGTAAAGAAAAACTGACAAAGACCTCCCCTATAAATATAGGAACAGCAACAACCCGAACAACAATAAAGCCACCAACAAAGACACAAGCCCACAATCCGGCAAAAAGAAACAACACAAGATCCCACCCACAACCCGGGCAAGGCAGCAAGGCCCCAACAATCACAAATCAAGCATGCAACCTACCAGGAGATAAAATATTAATAGGGAAGGACCATCTCTCACACATTGATCTGTTTGCAGGACTATCAACAACCTTCTGGAGACCAGAATGTCGGTCTAATATCAGAATGAGGTGAAAAATAGTATCACCGGCATGCTGTTCTCATGAATTCTAACATTCCATGACCCCATATGGTAGATAGTAGCACCTACCTAAATCTTTCTGCGATAGAGTCAAGGACTTTCCCTTTGTTGCAATTACCCACAAGAATTGCCTCCCAATTCCTGAGTTCTGTAGACCCCACACATAACCATAGACCAAATACCAAATTTCGGTGAAATGGCAACAGAAGAATAAGTGCTCCCTAGCCAACATTAGCACGACATAAAACACAAGATATAGAGTCGGTGAGACCCCACTGGTATTTGTCCTGCAACCAACTGCTTCGCACCCGGCCAAACATAAATGAAAGCATGCCTCATGATGGCTCGGGGGAAACCAAATTCGACAAGGCCAATTAACAACCCAGATCTCGTCTAAGTGGTTCCGTGCAGAAGCATGTTGAAAAACCCATGATATAGAGTCCAAGAGGACAATATCCTCCCTGCAGGCATCGATATGGTAACTGGGCACAACTGCTCTTGATAGCACAAGGTCAAATTCGAATTAGCGATAGGCCAATTCCACCCCTTCATCAATAACTACAAATACTGAAAGACATGAATGAATCGCAGAGTCATACAAGATCCGCCACCATAATAGTGGAAGGAGAGGACCAACCTGCTCTTAAATCATGCCATAAAAAGGTCACCGCACCGTCACCCACCTTGTGCTTTAGCGAGGGTCCGATCTCTCTAAGTCAAGGATTTTCCGCCAACTCCAGGAACAACTCGCAGGTCCTGCATTCCGTAGGCGCCCGCAGATAAAACCTCCGCACGCCACCCACAAGGAGTCCTTCTTGTAGAATATATTCCAGACATGCTTCATAACATTTGAATCATTCAGGTCTTTAACACGTTTGAGGCCTAACCCGCCCTCCTCCTTTGGAAGACACACAGATTCCCATTTGATCTTAGCACGACGAGCCAGCCTTAATTCTGCACTACAAGAAGCATCAACACTGCCAATCTGGGATATAAAAGATAAATTGGGATATTAAACAGGCCGCACTCAAGATGAATTGTATAATCGTATAAGACCAAGCACCATCAATCATTCTGCAGATAGATAGAGAATTGTTTGTCCAAGATCGACTCGTCGTAATTTTCAATAAGAGGCAGGCACTGGAGTGAGCCTTGTAGAAATCGTAGGACTCCCAAATATCTATGTGAAACCCGCCGATCGAACCCTCGTGGCATCAACAATCATTCCTAACTTCATCGAAACCCTGCCAGAAATGGCACTTTTCGCTGCCCACATGAAGCCCCGAGAAACACGCAAACTGCTTAATCTCGTCCATGAAGACTGGAACTGGACTGGCCCCACTAGAAACAAAAGCCATATCATCTGCAAAGTTACAAGTGAGTTAGGCTGATTTCCTGCATCCGGGTGAAATCAAACCCTGTCAAGGCGCGCCTAGATCCGGGAAAAGGCCTCCACTGCTAGATGAATAAAAGATGAGCAATGGGTCCTCTTGCCTTAACCCGCGCTTGCAAAAACCCCGCAAGCTCACCATTTATCGAAATAGAGAAGGATGGGGTAGTGATGCAAGCCATAATACATTTCAATAGGTGAGTAGGGGTTCCCATACAGGAGAGGATACTCAAGATACAACCCCAACTAACAGTGTCGTATGCCTTCATGTGATGTCAACTCTTTGGGCCAGACACTGGAGGAATTAATATCACGATGGTAGCGAACATAAGGTCTGGGTGATAAGGACATTGTCGGCACGTTCGACCTTGTACAAAAGCCGACTGTGATGGGTCAATAATGTCAGAGATAACGTTCCTCGCTAGTGAATGATCTTCGAGATGCACTTATAGATGGTGTTGCAACAAGAAATAGGCCTATAATCGTGCATAGAACCGTGATTAAACCTTAGGCACCTCAAAGCTATAATTGTACAATTAATCTTCGCGGCGCATACTTCCAGAGCCCAAAGAAGGAACTCACAACTCGCAGACGCCACTCCCAATAATACCCAAGCCTTGAAAAAAACGCAGGAAACCCATCTAGGCCGTGGAGCTTTGGAATCATCACGGAAAATGGCTTCCTTTGATCTCTTCATGGGAAATTGCTTTATTCAAACAGATCCATATAGCCGAGGGGGACTTGACCAAGCCATCCAATCTATCTACATACTTAACTAAGAATGGGGTTCATCAACATAAAATACCTTGAAGTGCCTTACAGCCTTCCGCTGATGGCAACCTGGCCCTAGTCATAGCCCATTTGCCATAGTAATAACCTTTTAGCACTAGCATTACGAAGCTTTTGACAGCCTCAGGAAGAAGCTAGTGTTCCGTCCTTCGAGTTTGCCATTTCAACTCTGGATTTTGGCTTCTCATGAAACCTCCTCGCAAATCAGCGGTCATGATAATTCTTTAAGCAACTCTTCCTACCTTCCCCCGCATGGATTGGGGACCTACACACAGACGGGCCCGCAAAGTGCCCTTCCGTCGCCGCAGTCACGCTCATGCAACCTACCAAAGGATCGGAAATTGAAGGCTTTATGATGGCCTTCACACTTCAGCCTCGCGGTCAAGTCAATATGGAGTACCGAAAACTATATTACTCCACGCTTCCTTTACAAGCCTCCACGAAAACTGGATGATCAGCCTTAGAAATTAAAGAATTTGAACGATAAGCTTTTCTGGGCCCCGGAATCGGATTTACCTTAAGACTGGTAATCAAAGCAGCAATGATCGAGCAACCCGTGGGGAGAACTTCCATGAACGATCGGGGAACATATCCAGTCGCATTCATTTTCAAGGCATATGTCTAACTTCCTAGCTATGAAGTTAACACTGTTGACGGTTCATCCAAGTGAATAAAGGCCCACGTGTGAACATCCGCAGTTCGTGGAGTACCAGCACTCGTGGAGGTCATTCATGGCCTCATTCAACATGTTGCCTGATCTTCACGTTAAACCTCGGTGGCATTGAAGTCACCCATAATCATCCAAGGGTTTTCGTTTGACATACTCACACCATAAGAGATACGCTTTGAGCAATTCTTCATCCATGTAGCTGTTAGAGGCGACATCGCCGAGAACCAAAGGATGTTGCTTTTTAGCACAAGAAAGGGCAAGCTACAGCTGGGTCCATGGCATCAATATCACTGCCGACCTCTCGTGGTTTCCACAAATCCAGATTCTACCAAGCAAAGCATGCTCATAGTGGAAGTCAGTATTGATGTAGTCCATGCTATGGACCAAGCCATACTATGTCACGTTACAGCTTTAAAGGACAATTGTTCCTTTTGGTGCTCGGCTATATATGCTTCGAATAATTACTTAGACAAAAGAGTACTTTGGCGTCATCTTCTATGGTGTGAGCCCATGGTCGGTCATAATCCGTGGTTTGTGATAGGTGATTTCAACACAACCAGGTTTGTCAATGAAAAGATTGGTGGTAACATGATGTATGACAATGCCATGACTGATTTCCACGAGTGCCTGTTCAAACTCGAGCTAGCGGATATTCCGTTTCTGGGGCCTATATTTACATGGATGAACCGTAGGGAGGGGGTAAACTTTATAGCAAGAAAGTTGGATCGATGTCTTCAGAATGAGTGTTGTTTGGATGTGTTTCCCAATGTGATGACGGAAGTCCTTCAACCTGGGTTATCTGACCACTGCCCTTTGGTTACCAGGCTTAATTTTAGGCAGGATTCCGGGTGCAGAAAACTCTACCCATTCAAAATTTTCAACTTTTGGGCTGACCATCCTACTTTCCTCCAGTTAGTAAAGGATGCGTGGAATTGTGAAGTTTTCGGAACTCCCATGTATAGACTTACCCGGAAACTTAAAAGTGTGAAGGCTGCTCTAAAGGCTTTCAATTTCCACTCTTTTGCAAAGTTGCATGACCGAGTTGTGGATGCCAAGGAAAACCTTAAACAGGCACAATTTGCGCTACTGAACAACCCGTATGATACCCTTCAGGTGGAAAATGAAAAGAAGTGTTTGAAGGCTTTCCATGACCTAGCTTGTGCTGAGGAGGGGTTCCTTAAACAAAAATCCAGAATTCAATGGCTTAAGCTTGGTGATCAGAATACTAGTTTCTTCCATAAAGCCATCAAATCTAGGAATGCCCGGAATTCTATAAAAGTACTTACTTTGGCAAGCAGAGGCAGAATTGAAGATCCTGAGGATATCAAGCAGGAAGCCATTGCCCATTTCCAAAATATTTTGTGTTGTGATGGTCCATTCACTGACCATAATCATTATCTAGATACTCTAGAAGGTTTTACTTGGTCCCCTCAACACAAGGAATCCTTAAACAGAAGGATAACTCAGGAAGAAATTAAGAATGCCATATTCTCCATAAATGACTCCAAAGCCCCGGGTCCAGATGGTTTCACCTCCTTATTCTTCAAGAAAGCATGGAGTATTGTTGCAGTGATGTTAATGGGCGCTGGAATCTTTCTAACTCCTGGTTGTATGCTTCGGAAATTAATCAAGATCTATTATCATGGTGCCCAAGGTACCAAACCCTGAATATATGCATGACTATAGGCCAATATCCTGCTGTAATACGATTTACAAGTGCATATCGAAGATTATTGCCTCAAGGATTAAAATGTGTCTCCCTGATATTATAAACTGCCTCTACCGCTTTTGTTCACGGTCGGCGACAGCAGACAATGTTCCTATAACCTGAAGATCTTAGTGCACATTATCATCGAAATAACGGCCGTCCCAGGTGTGCACTAAAAATAGACATAAAGAAGGCCTATGACACAATTGGGTGGAGCTGTATCATTGATATTCTTTCCAAATTGGGTACTCACAATATCTAAATGTATGTGCCGCATTACTACCCTTCCTTCTCTCGTTGCCGCACGGCGAGCTAGCGGGTTTCTTTGCTAGCAAACGTGGTCTAAGGCAAGGGGATCCCTTATCCCCCTTATTATTCATCATTGTAATGGAAGCTTTCTCAAGGTCCTTATACGTGGCCGCCCAAGCCCCAAATTTTGAGTTCCATCCTAAATGTGAAGAAATCAACACTAATGCAGTTCATGATATATTTTATTTGTCGGAGGAACGACCTGTCCGAGTCATTATGGATGAGCTAAACAGGTTTGAAAACTTTTCTGGGCTCCAAGTGAACAAGCAAAAGAGTGCTATTTTCCTAGCAGGGATAAGTGATGCTATCAAAAATGAAATATTGAACATTACTGGCTTTAGTCTGGGGAGGTTACCTATGAAATACCTCGGTGTTCCACTCTTATCTACAAGACTATCTCATAATGATTGCCAGCCGCTCATTGATAAAATTATGGTCAGGATCCAAGCGTGGACTAGTAGATCGCTTTCCTTTGCTGGTAGATTGCTCAAGTATTCTCGCTCGTGATAACATTCAAATGTATTGGTGCAAAGTTAGTTCATCATTCCAAAGTACACTATTGCTAAAATTGAGCAACTCTTCAGCACCTTTCTTTGGTCTGGTAAAATGGGAAATGCTAGTCGTGCTAAGATAAGATGGGAGTATGTTTGTCTCCCAAAGGAAGAAGGTGGACTTGGTCTACGTCGTGTAAAAGATTCAAATGATGCTAGTGTTATGAAACACATTTGGAATCTGTTCTATAGGAAGGACTCTTTATGGGTGGCATGGGTTCAGAGGATTTATCTTAAACAAGGGAGCTTCTGGTGTGCAAAGATTCCTTCAAACTGTTCCTGGAGCTGGCGGAAAATTCTTCAGCTCAGAGACAGAATCAAACCTTTCATTAGACACAAGGTGTGTAATGGTGTTGGGACATTCTTATGGCATGATTTCTGAACCAACAGCCCCCCCAATTCGCTTGGAGATCTGGACATATATGATCTCCTGCTATCCATAGGAACGCCATGTAGGTATAGTTATTGGTGGTGGAAGATGGAACTGGCCCATTGCAAATTCAGCTGCCTATTGATGACTCTCGAGAGGATACGATATCATGGTCACTCACCTCTTCCGGTTTTGCAAGTGTTACCTCTACCGAATCGACAGACCATGAATGCAAAGTCAGAACGCACGCTCGGGTTTGGCCTCTGCTTATAAGGAGACATGCTTTTATTGTTTGGTTGGTCATCCATGACAGATTGGATACCCAAGACAAACTCCTAAAGTGGGGTCTTATCAACTCTATGTCCTGCGTATTCTGCCGGGCAAACGTGGAGGACAGAAATCACTTGTTTTTCTCTGCTGCCACTTCACCGCCGGTATCCGATAAGGGTATTGCTATCGCGGTGGGAATTTTAGAATGCCTAGGAATTTGGAGAATGAATGTTTATGGGTAATGGGAGCCAAGGGTAAATCTTTCATCTCTATAACTAAGAGGATTGCATGAGGTGCTACTATATATCACTTATGGAGACACCGCAACAGCAGAATCCATGAAAACGACTACTCTTCTGGAGAGACCATTTTTCACCTCATATGTAATGATGTCAGACTTAAAGCTTTCTCGTGCTCAAGTAGAAGTGGATGATAATCATGCTAATGTAACTCGTGTGAGAGGTGGTCCTTCCCTCTCTATTCTGCCTCGTGCGTAAACTATTCGTGATCGGGCGGTCATTCGCAGAATGGTGTGGGCTTGACGTCATGGTCCTCGTGTTTCTGGCCCGGCCATGTTCTTGGTTTGTCTTCCCGTGTCTGGACGTGGCTTGTTGTTTTGGTTTTGTTTGCTTACCCCGGCCGTGGGGTTTTTTGCTTGGTTGTTTTGGTTGGCTGTGCCAGATGTGGTGTCGGGCTTTGCTTCCTACTTTGATTGGTCAGTTTGCGGTTGATCGTGCCCTGCATGCGTGATTGGCCTTCTGCCATCGTGTGTATTTTTTGTATTTCCGGGCCGGATGCCCCTTCCTCCGCGTTTTAGGAGGCGCCATTCGCTTTTGCTTCTTCCTGCATCTTTTGACTCGTGTGTATTCTTTTATTGGTTTTGCCCTTTGGAAATAAATTCTTATTTATCCAAAAAAAAGCATGCTCATAGTTATGGAAAAGTCTCCACCCCGGAAAAAGAGAGTTGAAAATTCTGTCCCTGTTAGGTGCCCGCACCCGAGTTTCCACGAGACAAATAAAATCAAGATCATGGAACTTTACAAAAGAACGCACTTCTCTTTGCTTGAGGGGGTCGTTCAAGCCCCTTATGTTCCAAGAGGCGAACTTAACCATTGGGAAGATGTGTAGTCCCCCCTATCATTGATCCGCGACCAGCCGGCCCGCTTTCCTCAATTTCTGCTTCTTCCCCGGAAAGAGGCAATGTGCGCAGTCCGTACCATCAACCCTTTATGTGCCGCCCAAAGTGTCAATAATGGAGGTATCCGAAAATCAAGCATAGCGTAGGGATGGACAACTGACCTACTCCACATTAGGACCCTTCCGCTTTGGCGCCTAGACATGCAAAGGTGTTAACATGCAACTCGAGCGGACGTCAACCTCAATAGCCACTAGTGTCCTCTACGTCCAACCTAATTCCAAACTCTTCTCGCGATGCTATGTGAGGATCGATTCTCGAACAAGTGGACTTTTCAATGCCGTGATGCTACATGAGGAATGGCCATCGCACAAATGGTGTTTCCACCGCTATCTTCAACTTTCCACCACTCTGATCAACTTCTTTCCCAATAACTCCGCCTCGCTTACTGCTCCCGTGAATTGTGGAGATTATCCACGTCGGTCTCTTCTTAGCTTGACAATTTACTGTGTTATGGCCAAATAGCTTCAGATTTAGAAACAAAGATTGAGAGGAGCCCAAGGATATTCGATCCTTATTGTAGAATAACTGCCATTACCCCTGTCCAGGAGCACAGATTTAGGGAATTCACAATCAACCCCACCCTCTATACAAATTCTAGCAAAAGATAATTTTGTTTGGTTCCCTGAGGATCACAGCAATGGATTCCAATAGTGCTTGCAATGTGCCCAAGACACGTGCTTGTCTCAAAGATTCCGCAGGAATGTTATAGAACCTCACCCGCATTGGGATAGATGATAATCCTAATGTTTAGCATGTCCATTCCAGCTTCCATGCACGTATGAACGGTCTCCCGCCTAAGTGCCATGGTCCAAGATCCATAACCCGCCCCGTGCCTCCGGTCCTCGAATCAAGAAGAATAAACCATTCTCATTGTAGATATTTCTGTGCATCTCCCTCGCCTAGTCCGTGCAACCAAAGAGCGCACCACTGGAACCGAGACGCTTTATCCGTGAATTGTCTACCAAACATCCTTCCACATGTCGATGCCCTCATTCACCGCCTTCCACCAGGTTGGCAAACAAGCTTACCATCGCATAATGCATATAGAACTCCGCAACGACCAATTGCTTTCACAGCATAGACCAAGCTTTTCCAAGATTTTACAGGAGGATCATTAGCCATCTCCAGATTAATGGTAGCCGGAAAATCATGATACCCATTTTCCGCCGCGCTTCCACTCGTGAACGCTCTTCTCGCATGTCAGTCCCGCTTGTCGAGAAGGTACCGACTTGCCAAGACCAAGCGGGAAGACTTTATGAGCCCAAAGGCCGGATTTGCTTCCGTCGCAGTGTGTTTCATCTGTAATCGAGCTCGTCAGGGCGCAGCCAAGATTTGCTTTCCTGACAAGAATGGCGCTCGCCCAAATTACATTCCCAAACCCACTCCCGAATCCAACATCACTCTGAATCATCAATAATACTGTCCATAATAGCTCAACATTGTCCATATCCTCATACCCATGTCCGCACCGAACCCAACTCTCGAAGATCGACTTTCTCTCGCTCGTAGTACTTGCTGGAGGATGCCGGCGGCCCTCCATGACTAATGGCAGCCTTCAGATGAGCTTCAGAAGCGGATCGAACTGGGTTTGAGCTCGGGAGAGTAAAACCTACCAGATCTGAAGATGTACCTCCCGATTCGGCAACCGGACCGAAAAATGGATCTGCGGTGTCAACACCGGCAGGATCTGCTCCTTCGTTGAGATCGTCGGTGGTAGTGTTCTCCGATGAACTCACACCGGCTGAGTCCACGCCATTTTGCACATCTCGTGGAGACTCACACCGTAACCGAGGTTTCCGCAGGGTATCCTTTAGGAAACCCAAAAGTGCGAATTTCCTGGGAAGGCGACCACTTGTAGTCAAACCCTCCATTAACACCCGAATCAGCAAACACCATTACCGGAGATCAATGCGAAGATGACAACCCGAGCTTCTCTAGAGTGGACCTCCATTAGAGAGGGATTAGAGAGGACACATCAGGGGTTTTTTTTTTTTTTTTTGGATAAGTAAGCATTTATTTCCAAACGGCAAAGCCCCACAACCAAAGAATACACTGACTGCAGGCCCAAAATACAAAACGGATGAAGACCTCCCCTAAAACTCGAAGGAAGGCAATGTTCAAAACAAACCAACAACAACCAAGGATAGCAAAACAAACAAACAGCACCCACCCACATCCAAGAGTCACCACACCCAAAGCCCAAATTTTCACAACCCGGCTAAGACACCCTGTGCCCAACACGTATAAGGACCCAACCAAGAATCGAAACCATCAATCAAATCCAAATGAACCACCAATGTCAAGAATATTAAGAGGGAGGGACCATCTCTCACACATAGCTCGCTCAATCGATTATCCACCACCTTCCGAAACTCGAGATTTCACCGACATCATTGGCTAAATGAGACGGTAATAGCCGGGCGGAGAATAACATTCTCATAAATTCTACTATTCCGTTGCCTCCACAAGTGATAAATGGTAGGCACCCTTCAAGCAATCCTCTGGTGATAGAACAAAAGGATTTCTTGCAGCAATTACCCATAAGAACTCATTCTCCCAGCCCGCGGAGTTCTGGGGACCCCATTGTTAACCTTAAAACTCTCAACCGCATACCAAAGAAGCTGGAATCTGCAACCAAAAATAAAAGTGGTTCCCCGGCTTTTTTTTTTTTTTTGATAATTAAGAATTTATTTCCAAAGGGCAAAACCTTCAACAAACTAAAAATAGAACAGTTTACAGGCAACCGTGAGAATACGAAAACCTAGACAAACACTCCCCTAAAACAGGAGCAGGGCATCAGCCCGATACAAAAACCACCAGAGTGGAACCACAACAAGAGATCAACAATCCTCAAGACAAAACAATCCCAAAAACAGGGCAACCAAACAACCGACCAGAGAAAACCACAACCCCATATCCGGGCAAAAGACATACAGACAAACCCGCCCACATCCCTGCACTGTGACCACCGCAGTGATTAGTCAAGATAACAATGTATGAGATATGGTGGGTCCACACCATCAAGCAGAGTTCGGCAGACTTGATAGTATGTTCCTTTTTCCCGCTCGAGCTTTGACAACGGCAAGTAGTCCAAATTTCATCACCTCTTTATATGCTTAAACGTTTCACAAACAGGAGAAGTGTCTAAGAATCTGCAATATTTGGAAGGTCAAGCTTGGAAGAATCCAATGATCCTATTCCACTTAGAGTGGAGATAACATTAGGAATAAGCAGTATCCGAACAACCGCTTATAGAATCAACTCATTACTTCTAGATTACCAAGATCAACACCTAGTTAAACATTCGAAGGTATTGCTACCAAATTCTTCCCGGATATCAAGAACCTTCACATTCCGTTCTTACCTGGGTCAGAATGTGGTTATCTATATCACTCCAAGTAAGATAACGCTGATCATCATACCAGAGAAGAATCACATCATCAACATATTCTCAGCGGTGCCTCTTAGCAAAGTGATCCGCATGTTGTGTTTCTGAGTCAACCATTTTCTTCACACCCTGACACTTCCCATGACTATGGCCAAAGATCTACAAAGGTGCGCAGCTATGAGGAACCCATGGGTATTCAATTTAATAGCAGCGACTTACCATCGTATCCACAGTGCGCATTTAGGAAATGTACAATTCACATCCACCTCAATGCATATCCTAGCAAAGGATAATCTAGAGTGATTCTCAGTGAGAGTGTCTAAATGCATAGGAATGCCTACAAAGACTTGGTAATGTATCCAAGGCTAGTAACGGTCCAAGATTCCGTAGGGATGTTAAAAAACTTTACCCAAATAGGTAGGGAGGTGATCTGCACGTTCAGCATCTCCATGCCTGGTTTCCAGAACCGAAGAATGATCGGGTCTACTCACCCAAATACCAAGGCCCATTCTCCAATACCCAATCCCGAGCAACCGTGTCTCTCGAACCCCGACACATGTACAACCCATTATCCGTGGAGATCTCGTATCTCTGCGGCTTCGCCCATAGCCGCCACAAAGATTTAACCACATGTAATGGAAGACGCTTGTCAAAGAACTGACCCACTAGGCTTCCTTCCCATAGACCCACTCCTTCAACCACTGCCTCCGGAGGAGGTTTGATAGTCACCTTCCCATCCACTGTAGAAGGGTTGTGAAAGGCCAAAGAAGAGCAAGATTTTGGACGATTCACAAATAGTGACCTCCAATTGTGGCTAACCTTGGCAGTATCCGATTGCAAGACAGCTGCTGTAGCTCCCCTGCCCCTACCAACAACCCCTTTTTCAGACCTTGAACCCAAGCGGACTGGCTGAGAGCGAGTAGGGGCTGAAATCAAAGAAGCATTGACCTCAGAGCTAGCCCTTGCCTTCACCGACTCCAAATTACTAACTTTGAAGTTTCTCTCAGTAAACTTAATCCGGCAATGGCCGACCAGGGAAATCGCTATCTCCAAGACCCAAAATTGAACACTCTAGGATCGGGAGGTGGATCGATTTAAGATCGCCGACAAGCCGATCAAGCATTCCCATTCGCCTCGACGGCCACATGTGGACCTCTACAAGTGGTTCCCGTCTCTCAACATTACTCCTATGTAAACACACGATATAGAGCTTCCATCACACCCCATCCGAGAAGTTTGTCTTGCACAACCAATCTATCCCGAACGGCCAACCAAACGATGAATGCAGCATGTCTCCTTGAGCAATTGGAGAGGAAACCAAATCAGATAGTTGGCCGACCATCGCTTTTTCTGGGTCTAAAAATTGTTCCAAGCCGAGTTCATAAAGAATTCCCGTACAGCTAGTGAGTCCACTAGATAAAATCCTCTGCAGTCATCAAGCAGAATGGTACAACTATTCTTGATAGCGATAAGATCCGCAGAATTTGCACTGCCGCTCCACCTACCACCATCAATAACCTCACTTACACGAGCATTATTATGAATAAATTAACTATATATGATAATGGTCTCCATAATATGGAAGAAGAGGTCCAACCGGCCCGTGGAGTCATGCCATAAAAAGTCCCCTTACCATTGTGCACCTCAGGTTTGATGAAGGGCCCATCCTCTACCGGCTAAATTTCGCTAACTCCACGAGCATACCGAAGGGATTTTAGCACACCACAGCTCCCCGCTTCACATCGTGGGTTTGTCTGTCCGTCACGTTTTTTGCCTTCCAAGGCCCCAAATGAGGTCCAAAAATAGCCACATGTATTCACGCGCCTTTGACCTCCTAATCCAATTCTTCAATAATTGTATCGACCTCTAAATGTCTGGTGTGTTTATAAAAGCTCCCGTGACTTGACTCTTCGCCGCTAGGTTGAAGAACCATTTATTCTTTGAGTGCCAAGTCACAGCTGGTATCTGGATGAGGGTTCTTAGGCTGTGTGGGCAATATAGGTTACCGAGGAGGTGGGAGAACGAATTTTGTTGGGTGACTGGGTGTAAGTGTAACTCATTTTGCTCTATCACTAAGAGGATTGCTCGGGGAGCTACCATTTATCACTGGTGAGACAATAAATGCTAGAGTCCAGACAACATTTTTATTTCGCTGATCTTATTCTTTCTCTCATTTTGTAATGATGTCGCCTGTAATCACAAGCTTCCAGAATGTAGTTGACAACCCTACGAATAGAGCTATATGCGAGATGGCCTTTTTCCCTTGCTATCTCGAGTCCATCGGAGATGCTCTTGAGTTTGGAGTGATGTCAGGTGTGCCCTGATGTGGATTGTCAGTGGAGTCGCTCGGACCCGAGATGTGGGTCAGTGGCTTCGTGTTATGCCGATTAGTTTATTTAGCCTGGGTGGCCTTTTGCTTTTATCAGTATGAGGGTCAAGCTGCTATTGTTCTGGTTGTTATTAGGTGGTTTTTGTATCGGGCTGATGCCCCTTTTACTTTGTTTTTAGGGGAGGTACTATTCGTTTTTCGCTTGTTCCGTGGCCCTTCGCTTCCCCGGGTTTTGCTCCTAGCTGTTTGTCGGGCTCGCATTTTGGCCTTAATCTCAAGCTGTATGTAGCCTTGCAGATCCCCGCTGAATTGAGGTCTGCCGAGGTTGATTGAGTTTGGAGTGTTGGTTGCCTATGCTCGGATTGTGGGCTGTTTGGTGGTTGTCTTTTCCTACTCCCGAGTTGTGGGAAGTGCTTCCGTTTTTTTTGATCGTGCTTAGTTCTTTGCACTATAGTGTGGCCCGAGCCCGGATGTGTGGGCTATCGCTTATAGCTCAGGTTGTTTTATCATGTGGTTTTGTCGGTCGATGTCCCGTTCCTATGTTTTTAGGGGAGGTGCTGTCCGATTTTCGTTTTTTCTGGTGGCCTTTAGCTTCAGATTGTACTGTTGTTTGTCACTACTGCAATAAATTCTTGCTTCATCCAAAAAAAAAAAAAAAAAAAAACTAGCCTAATTCATCACCGAGCCCAAAACAAATTCTCTTCCCCCGTATCTGAAAATAATTCCTCACACTGCATGGTTTTAGAAAAGTTTTCCTAAGGCTACTTATTCACCTTAAAATGCAAATGCAAATTCCAGATATAAACATCAATCACATTTCACAATTTATGCAACATTATATGAAATGTTCCGTGTCATGCATGAGATGGGACTCCTTATGCTCACAACCTGAGTTCCAACCGACTCCCTCACTCCTAGAATGCCAAGTGTGGATACCGTCACTTGTAGTACTATTGACACCATAGACCGAGCCCTTGTTGGCTCGCCAACACCCAATGCAAGTGTCAATGGGTAACTAATCCAGAAATGTCCTCGACCTATCACCCAACTCGACGTCATGATAACCATAATCAGCCTTTGGGCAATGTGAATCCTTCGCTCACGTCGTGGGTCTCTTACACCAAATTCCCAGCTTTTCACTTGAGGGGATTAACGACAACCTTCTTGCTTCGCCCAACACACATTACTCGCCATTTAAATGGTTTTTACACCTCAGTTCTACCTCGACTTCATCTCCATTTTTTCGAGATCACGAACACCATTCAATAACACCCGGTGAATAAACAATACCATGCACTCCACACACCTAATCCCACTTATGTGCTTCATATGAAATGCATGATGCCAATGTATTTTCCTTCATGTTACATGATATATGAGTGCTAAGAACTATTAATACCTCATGGATAATTATTATAAATTTTACATATAATTCAATCCATGCAATGCATTTATTACACTTCACAACATATACTAACATGATATTTTTCACAAAGATGTTATTCATATAAGCACAACACACAACAAGGTCACAATCTTGGACTCCATCCAACAGGCACCTCACTTGGCCCTTCACAAACATGAACCGCTTTGGTTCCATGCATCCGTGAAACCGCCAAACAAGCCATTAAACTCCGAAACTTTTTAGTTTCTAAGTTCAAAACTCCTAACCTGACAAACAGCTTTAGGACTGTGGTGAAAACCGGCTGTCATAAAATCTCTACCATCCAAGCCCTAAATTTTAAACTAAATCACTTACCACGGCCTCCCATGATGTACCATACCATTATACAACCTTTAGACTAAAAGTAAACAGAGTAAGAAAATTCCATATCTTATGGAGTTTATCGAAACTCCAAGTTTTTGGAGTCCACACGTAGATCGCTCTGCCTGTACCAACTTTAGTCCTCGGACCGTCGAGCTTCAACGGTCGAAATGCCGAGAAATCCTCCATTTTCCCTTTTCTTTCTTTTTTTCCTTTTTTTCTTTTCTCCTTTCCTTTTATTTTCTCTCTACGAACTCCCTCCCCCTTTCTTTCTCTCTTTTTGGAGCATACTTGACCATCCGGTCAAAGGAGCCACACATTTTCCTCTATTGCATCATGCCTCATGTGGCTAATTATGAGCCACACATTCAAGTGCACCACATGGCTCAATGTGAGCCATTCCTTTTTCTAGGACCACTGGGCTCTCGCCATGTGTTACTCCCTTTAGGTGCTGCGTGGCATCCCCTAAATCACTCCATGTGGCATCCGATACCCTATGTCTCAAAAAACGTGCAATCCCGACTATCTCGGAATCCGACGAAATTCGACATGGTATATAGATTCTGCGAGACGATTTAAACGGTAAAGTCCGCCCGCCATTCGGCATCTGCAAAAATTCCGTTTTTTCACTTTAAATTACTATTTTATCATTTTTCTCGTAAAATTTGAATTTACTTCACACCTTTACACATAACTGCATGTAATCCACCAAGAAAATGAACATAACCCTCAATTTTTTCCGTATCAATTAGAAAAACATAGATTTTTACCATTTTTCACACCACAAAACTCCAGATGATATAAAATTACCGCATTGCATACTCTATCACCATCTTTTCTCAAACAACATGCTTATTCATGCAAAATACAGAACGATAGTAGATCGGAATTTTTTTCCGCTTTCACAAACAAAATACAATAATAAAATTCAGCCTACAACATATTTTCCAGCAGGTTGAACCTGCACTAAAAATCCGTTTATGGCATCAAAATGCCCATAAAATGTAGACAATGGTATCTCATTAATCGTTTTGAGCTATCTATTTGCTATGCATGCATGTAACATCGGTATATTAATATATAGCTTTGTTATATCGTAAGTGATTTTGGGAGCAAATGCAAATCTCTATGCCCAGATATTTTAAATTGTGATTAAGATTAGCAATCTTAATGGTCAGTTTGAATTAGAGGGATTAGCAAAGTGTGTTAAATTGCATTTTTATAAGTATGGTCAATTGGTGCAATTAGGTGTTGTTAGTGGTTTTGTTAGATTTGTAATGATGCAGGAGTTTATAAACACACCGAACATTGGGAATTCAAATTCTAATTATCAAAGAATTGATCGTATGTCAAGACGATTGAATACATGTGGAAAACTCCTCACCTCATTTGGGCCTTGGAAGGCAAAAAAATGTGGTCAGACTTGAACAAACCCCTGATGTTGAGCCGCCATATTGATTTTAGAAAGTCGCTTTATTTATTTTAGAAAGTTTTCAGAGTCGCTTTTGTAATTTGTATTTCTTTTCCTAGTTAAAGTAGAAGTTGCTTTTTGATTTAGAAAGACAGGCTATATATACCCTCATAACGTAGCTTCTTTTGACAATCACAAGTTTAATAATATTTTCGATTTCTTTAAGAGTTCTCTGCTCTCTTATCTCTGCGTGGATTCCCTGGGACTGTCTGTGGCTTCTCATACTCGTGGATTCCGTGGCAAAGTCTTGTCTCGCTTTATCAATCAACTCGGCCCATAGTTGATTGTGGCGCTTCACTCCATCACTCCGATCTTGTGTGGATCGCTTCATTGTAACTGCAAGAGTCAACTCTCGCGCAAACTCTACTATCCTCACCCATCTCATCTTCTCTCTAAACTTTCCATAAGCAATTTTCAACCTCTACCCAAAACTTCCATATTTTGTTCCATACTACTAAAAAACATTCCTAACACTTTTTCCTTATATATCACAAATACACATTCCCTAACTTAGAAAATCCATAAACTCGACCATAACCCGTTTTGGCCCTGCATAATTTCCTACAGGAGATTAAGGAGGCCATTTTTTCCATCGATGATTCCAAGGCTCCCTGCCCCGAGAAGACATGGTTTTCCTCACGTTTTTTCAAGGCTTGGGCATTATTGAAGTATGTTTGCGCAGGCCGTGAGTTCCTTTTTTGAATTCGAAGTATGCTTCGCGAGATTAATTGTGGCGCTTATAGCTTTGGTGCCTAAGGTTCCTAATCCCGGTTCTATGCACGACATGTAGCCTATTTCATTAACACCATCTATAAGTGCATCTCGCATCATTGCTGCGAGCAACAAAGTATCCTGTGATATTATCACCCTCGCAGTCGCTTGTACAAGGTCTTGGAGCACGCCGACAATGTCCTTATCACCCAAGACCTTATGTTAAACTACCATCGTGAGACGGGTCCTCCTGTGTGCTACGAAGGTCGACATCATGAAGGCATACGACACGCTAGGTGGACTGAGATCTTGAGTATTCTCTCCTCAGAGGGTACCCCTTCTCACCTTTTGAAATGTATTATGGCATGTGCATCACTACTCCCGTCCTTCTATTTCTGCAAATGGGTAGAGTTTCAAGGGGGTTTTTTTTTTTTTTTTTTTTTTTGGATAAGTAAGAATTTATTTCCAAAAAGGGCAAAAGCCCAACAACCAATGACAATACAAGGGGCCCCAAAGCCCCAAACACCCGAAAAACGGAAAGCACCTCCCCAAAAAACTTGGAAAGGGACATCAGCCCGAAACAACAGACGCAATATACCTAAGCCAGCAGGACATGCCCTACCGAATCCTGGTACAACCGGAGGGAAACCGAAAGCCGACCTAAGGAAGGGAAGGCCACAACAACAACCCAAAATACCACATAATAACAAAGACCCTACACTCGTGGCCAGACAACCTAACCTAAGAAAGCCAAGCCCACACCCCGGGCAAAGGATAGAAAGACCAATCCCACCCACAACCCGGGCAAAGGCAATTAAGAGAACAAAAAGAAACCCACTATACTAGGAAACCACTTGCCAAACCATCAACAAAGAACCTCATCACGGCTAAGCCATCTTCCGCGCCAAAACTACCCTTCGTAACCGTTATATCCAACTCGATACGCAACCAAAACAACCTTCCCCGTAACGCCCAAATAATGGGTCCTAAACATGGACAAAGTCAACAAAATTGCCTCAAAATTCTTCCCGGTAAATAGGCCCAACACCCAGAACAAAGGACCCAAAACGGCCCCAACACCGCTACTGAATTTCGGCCGAACGAGACGATACTTCAGGTGAATAATCCCAGCAAAGACCCAAGGTCCGCGACATTAACACTAATTCGGCGCGTCAACCTCGTTAGCCAACGGTCCACTGTCCAGATTCCAAGATTCGACCCGATCTGAATTCAAATTCAAACGCACTACTGACCCTATCGTCTTCTGCTACTGTGATTTCCGGGTGATAAATCGATCTAGGACCCATGATTTGGGTAACGCAAAGCCATTTAAGCAAAAGATCCAGATCAAACGCTAATTGGAGATCCATCCCCACAGTAAATGGCGAACCAAGCATCACTGGAACTGAGCTCGATTGATCGGCAAAAAGTAGATCGTCTGAAACGGCAACCATGCCGTCCGACAAAACATGACCTCGCGCTGAAGAAACCAACACCGTCCAGAACAGCGGACATTCTAGCTCAACAAACCCATGGCCGCGTGTGGACGGTTGCCGATCACCAAACAGACCGATCCGAAACAACCACGGCAGCGAATGTCAGATCTCACAAGACGTGGATCACCGGCCGTGCGCATTTGATAGCCAAAGCCTGACCCCGACGAAAAATATTCCCATCGACCCAATCGACGCAGATACCGGTGAAACCGGGACCCATGATATCGAAGCTCGAAACTAAGAAGGTGCTTCCATCTTTCCTCCGCCGCCATGCATGACATCACCAACGATGCCTTCGTGATCCACACTGAACCATGAATTGCATCTCGAAATTGTTCCACCCTCGGATTCGCACGCACACGCATATCTCTCGCAGTCAATACCAAAACTTAAATAAAACCTACCGACCAACCTATTCAGGATCCACTTAATTCTAGGCCGTACGCCCGATCCACTTCGCTTAAGACTGCTCCACTTGAAGTTCCCGCGATGCGCAAGGCCACCTAACTCGGGATCTAAAATGTAAATGAGCACGCATCGGCAAAAAACCCGCAGAAATCAGTTTTCAAAATCATCTCATGATGACGGAGAGGCGATCCTAGATCGCCACCCTGACGGCCGGCCTTTTGCCGAATCGTCACCATTCGGGGATCGATTAAACCCCTTAGAGTGAATACTAAAACCGCTACTTGCAAAGGCGTACATTGCTCCATGCTGGCCAGACGGCCTGCAACCAAAATATAAACAGGATCCCTTGAAAAGGGAACGAAACCCACATAAAACCCATATTCCCTTGGAAAGGGATCGGAGATCAAAGAAAAAAAACGAAGAAAAGCTGCTTTCGCTACGAACTCCCATCTCGAGAGAGAGGGAAACCTCACCCATTGGGCGGAGCGTAGCTTCAAGGGTTTTTTGCTAGCAAGCTGGTTAAGGCAGGGGACCCATTATCACCTTTTATTCATCCTCGCAATGGAGGCCTTTCCAGATCCTTAGTCAGGCAACCACAAAGTAAGGGTTTCTCGCTTTCAGACCTGTATGGGCAAAACAACTTAACTCACTTATGCTTTGCAGATGATATGTTTTTATTTTCTGGGGGATTTAACCAAAGAGTTCGGGGTCTTTATGGATGAATTATGTACTTATGAGCTTCTGGCTTCAAGTGAACAAATGTAAAGTGCCATTTTCCTAGCCTAGTTCCCAAGAAGTTAGGTATGACTCATGAGCGCCTACGTGTCTACCACAAGTTTCCTATGAGATATTCGAGTCCCTTTGATTTCTACAAGGCTCAATTTGACGGTGATCGTAGATGCCTTTATCCAAAGAATTACGGCCGACCCGCCTTGACTAGCAACTCTATCTTATGCCTAAGAGGGTTACAGCTTGATTGCTCGGGGCCTTATACAAGATACACCACCGGGTGCAGCCTCGTTTATTATTCCCAAGTATACTATATCTAAGATCGAAAGAGCTATTACAACTCTTATGGTCCGAAATCCCGGAGCGCTCGCCGTGCTAGATCACTGGGGAGTCAGCAGGTCCGCTAAAGAGGAGGGCTAGCTTAGCCTCGCACGTGTTAAAGATCCGAATGATTCAAATGTTATGAAGCATATCCGAACTGCTCTACAAGAAGACTCCTACGGTAGCGTGGTTCGGAGGTTTTATCTCGCTACAGTGGGAAGCTCTGAACGCAAAGGTCCCTACGAAAGGTTCGCGGAGTTGGTGGAAATCCTCAACTTAGAGAGAGGATCACTTCATAAAGCACAAGGTGGGTGACTGAGCTGGGCGACCTTCTTATGGCATGATTTCCGAACCCTATTGGTCCTCTCCCTTCCCTATTATGGTGAGCAGATTCTGTATGACTCTCGCACTATCAGAATGTCTCATAGTCAGAGTTGGCTGATGAGGGGGGTGGAACCGCCCATCGCTAATCCAGGTCCTTATTGCTATCAAGAACGCCTGTGCTAATTACCATATCGATGCCATTCTAGAGAGGGATACTATTTCTCGTCCCCGTGATCCTTCGGGCTTTCACCGTAAGTTCGCTTGAACCACTTTAGGCCAAAGAAGCCGCTTGTTAATTCAGCACTATTCGATCCGTTCCCCAAGCCATCAGAGGCATGCTTTCACTGTCTGTCAAGCTGTCGTATCAGATTGCTACCGTGATAAGCTTCTCGTTGGGGTCTCTACCAATTCTATATCTTGTGTATTTTGTCGTGCTAATGTTGAAGACAGAACCATCTATTCTTCCGCCTGCCATTTCATACCGGTATATGGCGTAGGATCTCTATGGTCAGCGGGTCTCTAACTCCGGGTGTATCGGGAGAACGAACTATTACGGGTAATTACAGCTCAAGGAAAGTCCTTCAAATTTCATTACAAGGAAGATTGCATGGGGCGCTTACTATATAAATTAATTTTGTGGGGTCATCTAATAGAAGAATCTAAGAGAACAACTATGCTCCAAATGACACTATTTTTCGCTCATTTGTGATGATGTTAGACTGCAGATTGCATTCGCAGGTTGTTGATAGTCCCGCAAATGTGATCAATGTGTGAGAGGATGGTCCTTCCCCATTACTATTTTATCTCATGGTAGGTTATTGCTTGATTTGTACTGCTAGCCTTGTTGCCTTGCCCGGCTGTGGTTCCGCTGCTTTCAGCCTCTGGATTGTGGGCTTGTTTTTTAGCCGGGGCTTTGTGTCGTTTCGGGTCAAGTGTCTGTCTTGCCATAGGGAGGTGTCATTCGCTTTTCTTGCTCCGCTCATGGCCTCTTCGGCCTCTTTGCTTTATCTTCTTGGTCGGCGTTGCCCCTTGCAATAAATTCTTAATTATCCAAAAAAAAAAAAACTACCCCAAACCCATTTCGACTTCTACCAAAACTTCTGTATCATCCATCACTATCTCCAACCTTCATCAAAGTGGTATCGTAGCTCAAGGATTGATGGTCGATCATGTTAAAGAGTATTCTTCTTGGTTCCTAGACAAGAGTCCTAATCATGGTTCAAGTAGTTCTCAACTCTATTGCAAAAACGCATTGCCGATCTTGAATTTGTGGTTCGTGTCTACAAAAGCATGGTATCAATGATGATCCTATGGCGACAAAGACCTTCATGGAAGGTGAAGGGTATGAAAGTTTTGATCAGGAATTCAGCTCTAGCCAAGTTCGGATTACTGAGGCGCAAGAAGCCTAAAGACCACATTCAAGAGAATATGATTATGGGAGGAAGGTATGAAGATCGATACCGGATGATGATTACTATGAGAAACGTAATAATGATGAAGGTTCCAGATTCAATCCAAAGTTTGATATTCCGGAATTTGAAGGAAGAATGCATGCTGATGACTTCTTGGATTGGCTTAATACCGTCGAACGTGTCTTTGAGTATTATGATCCTAGAAGCAAAAGGTGAAGTTGGTGGCCATCAAGATGCGCAAGAATGTTTCTTTGGTGGAAAATTTAAAGAGGCAGCGTCAGAGAGATGACAAGAAGAAGATTGAAACTTGGGAAAAGATGAAGAAAGAACTAAAAAGGAAGTATCTTCCCTTCCACTATCGCCAAGATATCTTCCTCAAAATCCAGAATTTGAAGCAGCAGAATCTGACTGTGGAGGAGTATTCGGCTGAGTTTGAAAATTTGATGATCAGTTGAGACTTGTAAGAGGTCAGAGGGAGCACATCCATACTCGCTAATTCATTGGCTCGAGGTCTCAAATTTCTAAACTGCTCAATTGCGCCCATATAATACTTCTTCAAGATGTGATAAAGCTTGCCTTAAAAGTTGAGGCTCTAAACAAGTATGGGGCTTTAATACAAATCAGATTTTTTTTTTTTTCGGATAATTACTACAAATCGTATTAAAGGATTTATCAAGAATTCGACTTCAAGGGTCCTAAGAGGTGCTAAAACCACCCTAAACCTCAAGTAAAGGTGATGTACAGCCACAAAGAAGAGTCTACCTCTAAGTCAAGGCAAGGCAGAATGCCACTTGATTCAGCATATAGCTTCGAATGTCCTAATCGCATCAGTGGTCGCCTCTAATTGAAGAATATGAAGTCGAGGGAAGAAGATGTCGAAGAGGCAATTGAATCCTGACCATGAAGATAAGGGGATGAACTTACTATGTCTCGACCAATATGGGACTTCCTTAGTTGTTCAAAGGAGTCTTTAAGATAAAAAGGGAACAAGCAGCGAGGAGAATCGGGTCATGGCCCAATTGTGTCTTTCACACAAAGTGCACATCTAAGCAATGTGGTTTGTTTGGCTATTATTGATAGTGGGAGCTCGAGAATCTGTGGTTTCGAGATGGTGCAAAGCTTAATTTGAAGATGGATCCACATCCAAACCCTATAAACTACCGTTTCAAGAGGCAGCGATATCACAAACATAGGTGCCTTGTCTCTTTATAATTGAAAGCACTACCAGATCGAGGTATGGTGTGATGTTGTTCCAGAATGGATGTTTGTCACTTGCTACTTGGGAGGCCATGGCAATATGATAGAAAGTCATTTATGATGGCTTCACAACACTTACACATTCCGCAAGGATGGCCAAAATTGTCTTAAAGACCGCTGAAACCGACAATTGCTCCAGCCTCCAAACTAGCAGAGCAGAATTCTTTGTTGTCAAACCGAAGCCGAGAAAGAAATCAAAGCCAAGTTCACAGATGGCCTTGGTTGCTAATGAAGAAACCGAAAGTGAGAAGGAGATCCTAAAAGAAGCAGAGTTATTTCACCGCACTTGTCGATGTAGTACCTAGGAGATTCCACAATGGTCAGCTTCTCAGCGAGAGATATTCAACATCAAATGACTCGTACAGTTCTGCTTTTGCCCAAGGTCCCTGCCTATAGGATGAGTCCTAAAGAACATGAAGAGCTTACAAGACAAGTTGATGAGTTGCTCCACAAAGGGTTTACCCAGAGAGTAAGAGCCTCAGGCGGTTCCCGCCCGCTAGTACCAAAGAAGGATGGATCTTCGAGGATGTGTTGATAGTAGGAGAGCCACAAGATTACTATCAGTCGCTATTTCCTGGCCCAAGACTCCGAAGGATTTGCCGGATCAACTCTATGGTAAAGGCCCATCTTTTCGAAGATTGATTTGAGGAGTGGATACCATCAAATTTGTAATGAGGGAAGGAGATGATCTAAGACGGCCTTTAAAACTCGAGATGGACTCTATGGGTGGATGGTGATGCTATTTGGATTGTCCAATGCCCTAGCACTTTTATGAGGTTTATGAATCATATCCCTTAAGCCATACATTGGAAATTTTGTGGTGGTATACTGGATGATATTTGATCTATAGCAAAATTGTTCGAGCACTTGGAGCATTTCCAGGCAATTGTTCTCTATCCTAAGGGAGCAACGATTATTTGTCAACTTGAAGAAGTGTGACTTTTATGCCGACAGAATCATATTTCTTGGTTATGTGGTTACTAAAGATGGAATTGAGATGGACTGAAGCAAGATAGAGGTGATTACGAATTGGCCAACTCCTAGCTCGATCCATGATGTGAGAAGTTTTCATGGGCTAGTTCTTTATAGGAGATTTATTCGTGGATTTAGCTCTATAAATGGCCTCAGAATCGAATGCTTAAAGGGAGACAATCAAGTGGACTAGTGTTGCCGAAGAAAGCTTTATGCTGATTAAGAAGAAAGTAAATCAAGCCCCATGTTTGGTTTTACCTGATTTCAAACAAAGTCTTCAAGTAGAGTGTGATGCGGTCTGTTGATTGGTGCCGCCTCTTAGTCAAGAAGGAAATTCCACGCTTTTAGTGAGAAGTTAAATGAAGCAAAAAGGAAGTACTCCACCTATGACAAGGAGTTTTATGCTATCTTTAGACTTTATTTCATTGGAGTCAATACTTGCTTTACAAGCCATTTGTAGTTTTCCTCGTATCATAAAGCAATTAAAATTCATCACCACCAAAGACAAGTTGAATCGAAGACATGCGACATGTGGGTGGAATTCTTACAAGCGTACAACTTCACAATCAAGCATAAAGCGGAAAGTCTATAACGTTGTTGGGTGATGCCTGAGTAGGAGACATGCCCTAGCACCTATGCAAGTCCAAGTAGTTGGATTCGATGTGTTGAAAGAACTATACGAGGAGGATGCTGATTTTGGTGAAATATGGAAGGTATGCGCCGACAAGCCTTTCAAGGATTTTTTAAGGATGGACGGTTTTCTCTTTAAAGGAAACACTCTATGCATCCCATCTTGTTCCTTGAGATTGAGTATTCTGGATGAGTTGCATGGTGGTCATTAGAGGACACTTTGGTAGCTAAAAACCTTATTTCAGTGAAGGCAAACTTCTTTTCGCCTAAGCTAGAGAAAGACATCAAGCAGATTTGTCAAGAAGTGTGTTGTGTGCATGATGCATAAAACTCATGGAAGCAATGCGGACTATATACACCATTGCCACCTAAATATGCCACGGGAGGAGTGTGCTTTGATTTTGTTTTCGGATTACCTGTAACACAAAGAAACAAAGATTCGATTCCCGTGGTCGCTGGGATGTGTTTTCAAAGATGGCTTTACTCAGACTACATGCAACAAGTCTAATGATGCTTCAGATGTTGCCGACTTGTACTAAAGAGATTGTGCGTCACATGGTATCTCAAGACTATGGTTTCGTATCGAGACTCTAAGTTTCTTAGTCACTTTCGGGAGAACTCAGGAGGAAACTCGGGGACTTTTAATTGCTCAAGACTCTTATCACCCTCAACCCATGGTCAAACCGGCTAATAATAGAAGCTTGGGAAATTTGCTGAGCTATGTGGGAAAGAACGGAAACAATGGGATTTGATTCTACCCCAAATTGAGTTTGCCCAATAGTCCATGCATAGAACTGAAAGCTCCATTTGAGGTAACTATGGACTACAACCGATCACTCCATGAATTAGCACCCCATCCGACTATCTGAACAATTTAGTGGAGATGTCAAGTTAGAGCCAAAGAGATCAAGTTGCATTTAAAGAAGTTCGCTTGAAGATTGAAAGAGTGAATGCTAAATATGTGGAACAAGCAATGACGGGCCGCAGTAAGTATGTTGAATTTGAGGTTGGCGAATTGGTCTGGGTACATATTAGCAAGGATAGGTCACCGGAAAGTTTCGAAGCCTGCCAAGGGTAGATGGCCCTTTCAAGATTATTGAGAAAATTGGAGAGAATGCCTAGCGCAAGTTGGGTAAATAAGCGACGAATATGAAATTTCTCCAATGTTGAATGTTAAGGACTTGAATTCGTTTTTTTTTTTTTTTTTTTTTTTTTACCCAGCCAAGGCAGGATGCTCTAGGCATCCTCGCTTATCGTTCCATTCCTCGAGTGCTCGTGGCCACAATCATGGTCGGCAAGCTTACGTGGGAGTTTGACTACCTGCCTCCCATCTCAAATAGTGTCCCCGTATGCAGAGGTGGTACAAGAAGACAACATTTATTTCATGATGGATTTCGTGAAGGGTGGAGAGCTGTTCGCGAAGGTCGCTAAGGGCCGATACATTTCGGTTCTCAGACATGGGTATTTCAACAAGCTTATATCCGCTCGTCGGATATTGCTCTTCGTGGGGAGTGTTTCAACGGATCTAGAACCTGAGAACCTCCTCGCCCACAGAATGGGTACTTCGAGGGTTTCTTGCCGGCCTGCGCGCCTGAGGGACGTATTCCTGCCACGGTGGAGATTCCCAAAAGGATCGTGGTTGGCAAGGGACGGGATCGTGTTGATGATCCTTTGAAGAGGAGGGATCGGTGGAGCCCCCCAAAAGGTCATTACAAGAATCGCCAAGAAAGCTGCGATTCCTAGCCGATGCTAATGTCACGGAAAAGCAAAGCAACGCAATGCGGGCGGCTAGAGCCGAAGGCGCAAATTCCTGAAAGCCGATCGCCGCTACCGACGCTTTTTCTCAACTCCGCCGATGCCGCGGTGGATAACCGTGGTTTGGAAGGGGTGTCGCGTCGCCGTTGGACTACGAGACCGATGACTACCATGCTCGTAAACTAACGGGCCGACTCGGGCTTTGGCCCGCTGGTCGACGACCGCTTAGGGCTTCTGGTCTGATGCCAAAGATCCAGTGTGGCCATTGTTGCCGACCGGCCGGTATGCCACGGCCAAGACTGAGGTCGCTGTGGGCAAGCTGTTAGGTTCACTAAACGTTTCCGCTGGTAAAGGGGATCTGGTTTTGCGTAGTTCGGGTTTCGCCGACTTGTGTCCATTTACGGATTGGTCTTTTTCCCACGGATCTTGGTTCACACTCGTGATATTTGCTTATCCTCGTACTGTAAACTATGTTCATATATGGATGTGCAAAGGTTCGTCCCTGCTTCTTAAGTGGGTCTTCTTGATTGCCAGCCCGGTTGTGGGCGTGGTTTTCCGTGCTGCCCTGGGTGGGCTTCGAGTGATCTATGGTTGGTATGCTTGTTGATATGCTTGGTGGTTCCCGACCTAAGTTACTCCGGTTTTGTTTTGGTACTTGCCCTGATGGCTACTATCTCTCACCTGCTTGAGGATTGGCTATGTGGCTTGTTGGTTCTGCCTGTATGTGGAGATCCCGTGACGGCCGATGCCTTTCCTAGGCTTTTAGGAGGTGCCACCATAGTCCTCGCAGCTCGCTCGTTGTATTGTTCTTTGTTTGTCAGCATTGCCTTAAATAAATCTACCTATCCAAAAAAAAAAAAAAAAATGTTAAGGACTTGAGGGCTTATCACTATGAAGACTGAGGGCAAAAGTCTTTTCCTACCTATGGGGATTGATGTATTTCTATAAACACACCACATTGGGAATTGCACTCTAATTATTTGAAGAATTGGATCGGGAGGTCAAGACGCATTGAATACATGTGAAAACCTGACTCGCTTGGGCCTGGAAGGCAAAAAACGGTCACTGACAAACCCCTACTGAGTCATTAATTTTAGAAAGTTTGTTTTATTTACTTTAGAAAGTTTTCTTTTAGAGTTGTTTTTGTAATTTAGAAAGTTTCTTTTCCTAGTTAAAGTAGAAGTTGCTTTTTGATTTTTTTTTTTTTTTTTTTGGATAATTAAGCCGCCATTCAAAAGCAAACCACACAATCAAAGAATACACGAGCCCAAAGCCCAAATGAAAAGAAAACTGGACAGAACTTCCCTAAACCAAGGAGGCGCCACAGCCCGAAACAACCAACAACAACCAATGACAACAAAACAAAATGAACCAAACTCACTTCCACAACCCGGAAGGAGACACCACACCCCAAAGCCCCAAATTTACACTCGCAGCAAACTGGTATCAAAAGCCACAGTGGACCCAACCAACAACAAACTCATCAATCAACCATGAGAACCATCAAGACCAAAGATATGAAGCCGAAGGACCATCTCTCACACATACCGCTCACAGGATTGTCCACCACCTCTCGGGAAACTAGAGATTTCTCAACCGAACATCACATGTATGAGATGAAAATGGTGTCGCTAGGAGAATAGATGTTCTGAATTCTACTATTCCGATGCTCCATAAATGATAATAAAAGACCTCACGCAATCCTTCTGTAATAGAACAAAATGATTTCCCTTTAGAGCCATACCCATAAGAGTTCATTCCTCCTGAACTGCGTGATTCTCGAATTTCCACATAACCTAAGAATTTCAACTAAATACCAAGCAGCGGAAATGGCACCCAAAAAACAAGGATTTTATCTTCAACATTTGCACCGCAAAAACACATGAATTATCGTTAGTCAGACCCCATTCGGTAGTTTGTCTTGTGTAACTAACTGGCCCCGACGGTCAACCGCACTATGTGCCATGTCTCCCGATAGGGAAACAGAGGAAATGTCGTATAATGCCGGACCACCGGCTTTTTGATTTAGAAGTATGAGGCTATATACCCCATAATGCTTAGTCTTTTGTGATCGGTTCAAGTTTAATAATATTTTCAGATTTCTCTTTTAAGTTCTATACATTCTCTTATCTCTTGTAGGATTCCCTTAGGGACGTTCGTGACTTCTCTCATACCTTAATTGGATTCCTTGGTGGCGAAGTCTTTGTCGGCTTATCGATCAACTCGTCCATAGTTGATTGTGGTAGCTTCATCCATCATACGATCTTGTGTGGATCGTTTCATTAGGCAGGTAAGTAACAACTCTTATATGAGCTACACTATCTCACCATCTCATCTTCTCTACCAAACTTTCCATAAGCAATTTTTTCAACCTCTACCCAAAACTTTCCATATTTTGTTTTCCATACTACTAAAACGATCCTAAATACCCTTTTCCCTTATATATCACAAATACACATTTCCTAATAGCAGAAAATCATAAGACTCGACCACCTTTTATTTTGGCCTAAATACCCAGGCCATATTTTGACTTGCAAACCTACAGATCGTATCACGGTCCCAACCTTGCATCATGTAATTAAGTATGTCTTGAAGGACCACTTTGAAAACTTGTTAGTGGAGAGGGAGTAAAGTGCAAATCATGCTTGTGAGCTATGTGGCATCATGAGGGCATGACACCTCATATATGCAAGGTAGGAGCCTTTACATGGCAAGTGCATGAGAAGAGCTTACTATGTGCCAAGCAAACCAATTCCTCTTGGTTTTGATGCTAGACCAACTTCTTGCTAGGAAGTGGAAAATTCTGGAATTTTAGAAAGTGAGAGAGAGTTCTAGAGAGAAGCTAGAGAGAAGGAGGAGAAAAGGCTTGAAGGAAAGCTTGGTTTTTTGGTGGAAAAAGTTTAATAAGGTATGTAAACATGATCTTTGAGGCCTTAGTTGTATTTCTATTGACTTGGTTGTATTCTAGGGTTTTGTCGGGATTTCATCCTAACTCCTAGATTTGATGAAAGGTGAGCCTGTGGAACCCTAAATTGTAAAGACCGGTTTTGTGAAGATGGTACGTGGTGTGTGTGTGTCCAAGGAGGTGGCCGCCCACCTTTCCTGACCCCATGATAGTGTTTTTGGGCCATGTTGGCCTTAAAGAACTCCGAACTGGATGATTCTAGTTGGAGAAGAAGCCCAAGACTCCAGCCCTTCGGAATTTTTAGAAGCAACTAAGAACTACAAACCCTACCATAAGACCTCAATTTGGAGGTTGAAAGTTAGGTACATATTCGGTCCTCGTTCGAGCATTCATTTTTGAGTCATGTTGAGTTATATTGATCCAAATGAAGGATTCAAAATCCTTCTCAAAGTAGCCACATGTATAACTTCATTAAGAATTATGGCTACCAGGCCTATTTGTTCCCATAATTTCGTCAAAGTAAGGATGAAGAGAGGCACGACATTCTGGTCCCTAGAAACAACTCGAGGTCAAGTGTAAAACCATAACTCTTGATTTTGAGGTCCAATGACTGGGATTTAAGAGGCTGTGGAGTTAAGAGATAGGGGAACAGTCAGAAGACCACAATGAACAAAAAAGCATGTATGCCTAGTAAAAAAATCAGTAGCTGAGAAAAAAAGGGTCTTCAGATAGGTCAAAAGTGCGGGTACAAGTGTTGTGTGTGCTGTTTGTGTTACCCTAATAAGGTGTTAAATGTTGATCTTAGTATGTAAAAGAGAGTAATTTGAGGATCAAGGTTTAAGGCTTGAGGTATAAGAATCAGGTGAGTCGAAAGGGTGATAAAGTAATAGACCACTTGAGTAATTTTATGTGACACTTGGATTGTAAGAGAGGCTAAGGAATCTATGACTTGTTATTTGCGTATCCTTCTGAGTAGTCTCGTTTTGACTTCCTCGGGAGACTTGCAGATTTTGAATCCAAGGAAGGTAGGATCTTATAACCTTCTCCCCGCTTGTAATCGGTGGTTTGATGTTGTAACCTGCACTATTCGTGCTTTGACTGTGATTTTCTAGTGATATATAAATGTATATTTTTATATATATGGAAATCTTTGAATTAACTGTACATGTTGTTTTTAAATATCCATGTGGTTGAATGCTTTTGTGAAATTGCTTAAAGTATGACATGGGTATGAGACCGTGTGAGAGTCTGACGATGTAGTGGACACGGACGATGACTAGTCCCCGGGTCAGAGTCCCGTAAAGGTCACGATATAATGGATGTGGGCATATCCCTAGGTGGTAAGTCTCAAAGAATTTGTCGCTTTACAGATGTGGGCATATCCTGGTGGTAAGTCCCAAAGAATTTGTCATTGTTCGGGATGATCGGGCTACCCCCGGGTGAAAGCCCAAAAGAGTCAATGACATGAGGGGCTGAGATGGTGGTAGTATTGCATTGATGTGTTTCCATCATCAACCTATTATTTGTAAACATGTTTTGAGATATTTTGAATTATGTATAAATTCGAAATGTTTTAAGGAGCATGGCTTCATATGGATTCACTAATGAAGGTCGAACTCACCCTATTATTTCCTCCACCTAGATTGTGTGAATAGACCCGCCGCATGACATGAAAGCTTGGACCTCGCAGGTTTTTGAGGATGGAAGTTTGTATGCCAACCTTAGCTTCGCTGTGGTCGGGTTACTACATTTTGATATATATTTAGTGTTAGTGTGATATTCACACTGTATATTTGGACAACTTGGCATCTTTGTGGATCATTGTATATTTGGTCAGGAGCCACTAGTTTTGAACTTTTTGTAAATGTTATTTTGATCATGTAAGTGTATAGTTTTGGGTACATTGAGGAATTAATCAGATGATACGTGTGTATGTTTTGAGACCTGGAGGTTTTATTTATGTTTCCAAGTGATTACTCAAAGTAGAGTTTAGACTCAAGTTGTGGTAAAAAAATCAGTGGTAAATAGTAACATAAATCAACTCATTTAATTCTGTACACATGTCGATTTGAGCAGCCGGATAAATCCTTGGGAGATTAAAGAAAAATTCAATAGGTACACAAAGGATTCCTTGGCACACTTTAAGCTATGATAATGAGAGCTCTGGTTTTTAGTGCTAGGATTGTGCTGTTGGGTGATGATATGATTTTCATACATGGCATAAGGCTTCTTAGTAGTGACAGCTAGTGAAGGGTATTTTATGATAACATGTTTACCTGAGACTATGTGATAACATGTCAGTGTGGATTGCAAGTATGATATAAATGAGTTTAGATATTATAATGCTTGTATGGATTTTTGCCATGGTATTGGCTAGTGTGTAATGATTCTTATACCATGCAATTGTTATGAATCGTACATTTAGCTTATGTCAATAGCGGTAAAGATCGATTGCTATAAGAATTGATAAGCCGAGAACCATCGGAGTTGTTCATGTTCTGTGACTCACATTACTGTGATAACTGATTGTCTATTTTCTTATATATAGACAATGAATAGAGGAAGAAGGAGTAGACGACCAAGGGTAAGACAGCCTGTGAGATCCTCTTCACTAGTTCAAGAGGATGGGGCTGGAGAGAGTGCAAAGGCCTCCAAGCGGTCATTCGAGAAATACTGACGTGCTGATCAAGGATTTCAAGGCACTTATTCTTTTTTTTGGATAATTAAGAATTTATTACCAAAAGGGCAAAGCCCCACAACCAACCAAGAAATTACAAGGAACAAGGCCCACAAGCCAAAAGAAAAAACGGACAGCACCTCCCCTAAAAATAGAGGAAAGGGCATCAGCCCGAACAACCCCTCAAACACAAAGAGGCACACCAACCAAACAAAAGCCCACAACCGGGCAAAAAATAAAATAACGCTCAAAAACCCCGCCCACAGCCCGGGCTAAGGCAACCAAGGACCAAAAAGAGAGAAGTCCCCAGCAATCCAGAGGACCACCAAACACACTTCAGGAAGACGAACCACAATTGCCAAGGAGATTAAGCGGGAAGGCCCACCTCACACAAAGCCTGCGAAGGATTATCAACAACAACCTTCTGAATACCAGATATTCTAAGTCTAACATCAATACAAATGAGGTGGAAAATAGTATCAGCGGGAACAAAAATGTTCTCATGAATTCTACTATTCCGTTGTCTCCATAAGTGGTAGATAGTCGCACCCCATGCAATCCTCTTAGTAATAGAGTGGAAAGATTTGACCCTTGACGCAGCTTACCCATAAAATTCATTCTCCCACCCTCGGCATTCCAGAATTCCCACATAACCTTAAAATCCTCATCCAGATACCAGCAGTGAAATGGCAATCGAAGAACAAGTGGTCTCTATCTTCACCACTAATCCAAGAAACACAGAACTGTAGCTCAGAAGGCCCCACTGAGCTTATCTGAAGTAAACTAATCACCTGATGGCCATCCACACAATAAAAGCATGTCTCCTAATAGCTGGGGGAACTAGATTAGAGTGCCAAGCATAACCGCATTTTCGCCTAATACGGTGCCACGCCGAGCTAACAGAGAAAAACCCCCCGGCGAGCAAAGGCCCGTGAGACACTATCCCTCACCCAGAGACATCAAGCCGATAATCACCACAACTATCCTTGATAGCAATAAGGTTCGCTGAAAGAAGGAGTAGGCCGCCTCCATCTACCTTCATCAATAACCTCCGCCACATGAGCGTTACTATGAATAGCGACCAGATATGATCCTTTCACCATAATAAGGAAGGAGAGGACCAAACGCATTCCAAAGAATCATGCCATAAAAAGGTCCCAACACCATTGCACACCTTGTGTTTTAAGAGAGGTCTGATCCTATCCCTTAACTGGATAATTTTACGCCAACTCCAGGAGCAGCTTGTCGGGACTTTTGCACACCAGAAACTCCCTTGTCTTAAGTACCATCTCCGAACCCAGGCCACCCACAAAGAGTCCTTTCTATAAAACAAATTCCAAATGTGTTTCATAATATTTGCATCGTTCGAATCTTTAATACGCCGTAGACCCAAACCACCCTCCTCCTTTGGGAGACAAACGGACACCCAACTGACCTTTGCACGCTGGTTATTTCCCATTTTACCGGACCACAAAAAACTGCTGAATAATTGTTCAATCTTAGCGATAGTGAACTTGGGAATAATGAAAATACTGCACCAAGATACTCCGATTGCGTGAACCGATGCAATACCGCAATCTCCCTGCATAAGATAATGATCTGCTGGTCCAAGATTGAATTCTGGCCATAATTTTATCAAGGAGTGGCTGGCAGTCACAATGGGAAAGTCTAGTAGAAATCAATGGGACTCCGAGATATTTCATAGGAAACCTTCCCAAACTGAAGCCCGTAATGTTCGTGAAACTCTGCCTAACATCATCATTAACCCCAGCAAGGAACATGGCACTCTTCTGAACGTTCACTTGAAGCCCAGAAAAGTTTTCAAAACTGCTAAGCACGTCCATGATAGTTTGGATACTGGACTGTGTCCCACCAGCAAAAATAAAAATATCATCTGCAAAGCATAAGTGAGTTAGCACTTTACATTTGGGATGAAATCAAAACCTTGCATATGGCTGCCGATAAGGATCTCGGAGAAAGCTTCCATAATGAGGATGAACAATAAAGGATAAGGGGTCCCTAAAGCCCCTAATCATAGCAAAGAAACCCGCCAGCTCACCATTCACGGCCACAGAGAAAGATGGGGAGGTGATGCATGCTCTAATACATCTCATATGTGAGTCGAGTACTCCATTCGACAGACTTCAAAATGCACCCAACTAATTGTGTCATAGGCCTCTTGACGCTCAACTTTAAGTGCACACCTGTGAGGACCATCACTTCGATGATAGCTTGATCATAACTGGGTGATAAGGACATTGTCCGCAATGCTCCGACCTTGCACAAAAGCAGACTGAGAATGGCTTATAATCTCAGGTAAGCACTGCTTTTAACTCTCAAGAAATAATGATCTTCGAGATGCACTTATAGATAGTATTGCAACAGAAATAGCCTATAATCACGCATGGAAACAGGTTAGGACCTTGGAACTACCGCTAAAATTGTGCAATTTATCTCTAAGCATACATCCAGATTTAAAAAAGAAACTACAAATTTCACAAACATCCTCCCAATAATACTCCACGCCGCCTTGAAAATAGAGCGTAAAAAACCATCTGGGCCCGGGCTTTGAGTCGCAAATGGGAGAACATGGACTTCTTGATCTCCTCAAGGGTTATCTCACTATTTAAAATGTCCAGATGTTGCGGGGACCACAAGAGACCCTCTAGGTTATCTAAATATCCAGCATGGTCATTTGAGGGATCTCCAACACATAGCACATTCGGAAGCTCGTGGCTACAAATTGCTTCGATGGCCTCCGATCATCTGATCCGCACTCCATTAGCCAAAGTAATAACTTTTATTGAATTCCTAGCATTCCGAGCTTTGACAAATTTTATGAAGAAACTCGTGTCCCTCGTCTCCAAGTTTAAGCCACCGAACTCGGATTGCCAGAACCCCTCCTCGAAGACAAAGGATCATGGTAAGTCTAAATTTTTCTCATTTACCACCAGAAGGGGGTCAGTCGGATTGTTGAGCAAAGCAGATTGGGCTTGGTTGAGAGACTCTTTGGCATCCACAACCCGTTCACGCAGCTTACCAAAAGAGTGGAAGTTGAAAGACTTAAGGACGACCTTCACTTCTCTTCAAGCCATGATCAACCTATACGGGTGTACCATACACTTCATTTTGCCAAGCTTCCTTTACTAATTCAAGGAAAGCCGGGTGGTCAGCCCAAAAATTAAAAAATTTGAAGGGGTAGTGTTTCCTATGCCCCGGGTCTAGCCTAACATTTAAGTTGGTAACCAGAGGGTTATGATCCGATAAACTAGGATGGAGGACTTCCGTCATCGCATTGGGAAACATATCCATACAGCATTCATTTTGGAGGCAGCGGTCTAGCTTCCTGGCTATAAAATTATCCCCCTCTCGACGGTTCATCCACGTAAACGGGCCCAGAAAGGGACATCCGCCGCTTCAAGATTGAACAAACACTGCGGAAAATCATTCATGGCCGTGTCATTCATCATGTTACCTCCCGAATTTCTCGACAAACCTCGGTGGTGTTGAAATCACCAACATCAACTAAGGATTTCGGGGCTCCACCAAGGGTTCACACTCACGTAAGGTGGCGCCTACAACATTTTCTTCTATCAATGTAATTACTCGAGGCATAAACGACTGAGCACCAAAAAGAATAGTTACCATGGAGAGCGGTAACGTGACAAAGTATGGCCTGGTCCATAGAATGGATAACATCGATGCTAACCTTTTCAGGGTTTCCACATATCCAAATTCGGCCAAGCATAGCATGCCCTATATTATAAGAGCTTCCAAATTTAAAATAGAGAGTTGAAAATTCTGTCCTTGTTATGAGCTCGCACCCGAGTTTCCAAAACACAAAACAAAAATCCAAAGTGCACGGGACTCGCCGAACGACTTTTTTGCTTAAGGGGTTCGCTCGGGCCTATATTCCAAGCTGCGACTTAACCATCACAAAGAAGAGACCCTCAACACCGGGTTCCGCTTAGAAGCTAGGTTCCACATTTGCTTGATCTTCTTAGACAATGTGAACTGGCGTGAAATCCGTACCATCCACCTTTTAACATGCTTGGAATGTGTCCGTAATAGGAGAGGTATCGAGTACCTGCACTAGTGCTAGGATCAGACCTGGACATAGCTAAAGACTTTGCTGGTTCTGACGTACAATCTTCCTCACGTTGAGCTAGACATCCAAATGTATTTCCAGGGCGGGGTTGGCGACCTCGTGACGGAATTCATTGCTTCCTCGAGTATAGGAAGCGGTGGAATTTGTTCGCCTACCGGTGCGTGACGGAGACTATCGAGTGCGACATCCGCGGTTAGCTCACGGCTCCTTCTTGAAACATCCCCGGATGCAGGATCCTTCACCGTATTAACGAGACCTCTTCCCCGACCGCGGCCCAGGTTGGAGCAGAGCTTTACTACTTTGACTCTCTTAGTTTGTGGTGGGAACAGCATTGTGAGACCAGGGATGCTCAATCCTTATTTTGTGTATTTGCCATTACCCATATCCAGGAGTACAGACTTAGGAAAATCACATTCGACCCCCACCTCTACACATATCCTAGCAAAAGATAGCTTTGTGGGTTCTCGGTGAGGGATCGAGATGGAAGCCAGTTACCAACGACACTAGCAATGACTCAGGAAACTGTATTTGTCCAGTATTCCGGAGGAATATTATAGGAATTGACTAATTGGGATAGTGGTAGGAAGTGGATATTTAGCATATCCATACATAATTTGCCATGCGCGTAATATGAAAGGTCTCCTACTTGAATTCATGGACTGATTCCATAACCCGATCCAGAACATCAGATTTTTGAACCTAAAGAGAGTATAGGCCATTCTCGATCGTGGATACTGTCGGGCATCTCCTTCTTGCCCCACGGTTTGTCTGACGAAGAGCGCACCACTGGAAGGAGGCGCTTGTCCAAGTACCCAACCAAACACCCCCTCCACATATCAATGCCTTCGCCACGCCTCCTTCGGGGGTTTGACAGCAGCAAGTTTCCCATCGGTTCTACGGCTTAGAGACGAGAGCGGGCCACTTTTTTGTAGGAATGGAGAGCCTTGGGGTCTTCCCGGAGTTTCCTTTGGAGAGGATCCTTGTCTGTTCCCAAAATTTTCACCCCAGTCCTCCCACGGAATTAACCTGCATCACTATGGTGGCCGCAATGCGGAGCAGGGCTTCATGCCCATTCGCCGTACCCAGCCCCGCCGTAGCGACTCGGGGATCTCGATTCACTGCTTGCAGATGAAGTTTGTGCCTTACCATCATGGGGATGGAAGGGCTTGATTGAGCGCCTTACGGGGTCCGACACGGTTGGGAGGTCGAGGAGCATTATCTTGCGAATCTGGGGAGAGGGTCTTAGTGACCAATGACGGGCGGCTGGCAGGCCTTCAACACACCCGGATACGGTTTGAGCTGCTACATCGTTGTCTGGCGACGTCTTGGGATCTCCGTGTACGCGCTCGGACAAGGCCTCTCCATCGTGACCAGTTTGTAAAAACGTTCCTTCGTGAAGCGGAACTAAATGGGTATCCTTAGAAATATCCACACTGTGCAAGTCAACTTTTTGGGATGGCAGGCCGCGTGTGGTCAACCCCCCACCAACTTTAGTCCCCACCATCTCGTTTGTCATCCCCGTGGAATCAATGTGAAGACGGCAAGTAGGTCATCGCCAAAGAGCAACATTTGTTCAACATTCCAAAGTGGAATCAATCAGCTTTCAAGGCACTTATTCCCCCAGTGTTTCGGGGTGGTGTTAATTTCCTTGAGGCTGAGCATTGGCTAAAGGAAGTGAAGAAGATTATGGATGTCTTGGAAGTCCCTAGGGAGCGGAGAGTTTCTCTAGCGTCCTTTATGTTGAGGGACGAGGCTGACAGTTGGTGGGATATGGTTAAGAACACCCATGATGTGCCACACATGGGGTGGACTCAGTTCAACAAGCTATTTAATAGCCTCATTCACACATATTCACGTGTCACTCAATTATTAATGATGACATAACGATCCATCTCGTTCAGGTTCACAATAATTGAGTGCGCAGTGCAATGATCAATTTTTTTTCAGAAACTATGTGAGCACCAAATTCCATCCTCAGGCATATGGTAGATTCTAGACTCAGAGAGCTTTCCATAGAGTCCAAGAACGCGCAAAACGGACTTTGGACGAGGAAGTTATGGTCATCCGAAGTTGGCATTCGCAAGGCTCATTTCTAGACGAAAGTCGACTTGGCCAAAGTTCGGCTCGGCGGAAAGGAGAGGTCGGCTCGGCTAAATTTGAGAACTCAGTGCCATCCACGGGCATGTGGTCAGATTCTAGACTCAAGGCTTTCCATAGAGTCTAAGAACACCTGAACGGACTTGGACGAGGAAGTTATGGTCATATAAGTTGGCGCTTCCTTATGAGCGGCAAGCTGGCATCACGAAGCGCAGGCACCTCTTGTCTTTCATCTTTTCGAACACAATATGAGCTCGGATTATGGTGAGCCATATATTGATGAATTTTAGGCTTAAAGGGCTTTCAGTGAAGTCACATGAAGCGTGAGGAAATGGACTTGAGGACTGAAAGTTATGATCGTCGGTAGCCTGACCAAGCTCATTCCTGGCAGGCTCGGCCGGAGGCCCCACCCGAGGAGGTCGGCTCGGCCTCACGGCTCATGCGGAGAAGGGGCTCGGCACAGGAGGTGGCTCATGGGCTCATGCGAGAAGAGCTCATCCACGAGGGGTCAGATCGTGGGCTCATGCGGAGGCTTAGCCACACAGGGTTGCTCGTGGACTCCGTGTGAAGAGCTAAGTCATGAGGAGATGGGGCTCTGCATGCAGTGTTGCAAAGGCGGCTGAAGCTGAGATGAGGCTGTGGAGCTCATGGAAGGGTCAGCTGAGGATTAAAATCATTAAATCTGGGAGGCTCAAAACGGCTGATGGGAAGAACCAAACCGAACCTCTATCGGAAACAGGCATTGCTCATTAGGAGAGCTGACCAGGCTCTGTGGAAGTCTGACCTTGATCATGAAAGGAAATGACCTTAGCTCATGTGGAGAGCTCAACATTGCTCATCTGGAGGCTCAGCCACAGCTCAAGCTCTTGAAGGGATAAACTGTTTGTCATCTGGGAGAGGCTGTGCACTGTGGGAGGCTGAGCATATCCATCTGGAGGAGGCTCAGCCTGACTCATGCGGGAGGCTCGGCCTGGCTCATCCTCTCGGACCATACAGGTAGGAAGATATAACTTGGGCTGTAGAGTCGATTTGGGTGATTCGACCTACATCAAACTACTAATGGGGCTGATATACCCAAAAGGAAACAGGGCCAAATTCCCTTTGCTGCTTGATGAAAATCAGTCTTAAAGTAGATGAGAAATAACAAAGGTGAGAGAAAACCTTTGCAAATTGTATTAAACATGTGAGCGAGTTTAATTACAATTTATCTTACACTACATTCTGAAGGCTGGATAACGATCAGTATATAACAAAAATCGGGTTTTCTTCCTAGACTTTTACAAAATACATAACAAGCCATCCTTGACCTTCTTCTCGACTAAAGTATCGCAGAGTGTCTTCTCTTGGTGTACCTCAGGTACCTAAAATGTTTTTCCAGCGGGGTGAGCTATGTCCGGTAAGAAAGTCTCCTACAAGGGCTACTCCCACGTCAAAATGCACATGCAATGACATAATCCACAAATCATTTACACACATTCATATAAAATATGCATATCTCTATATGAATGTCTATGTCATGCCCCGTTTCTCGAGTCCTCACCGACTCCCTCACACATGCAATTGTCATGTATGAGAACTGTTTTCAAAACAAAATCTTTTTGTTTTTAAATCCACTTGACCACCTCCGAGTATCAAAACATTGGACCATCTCCAAGAACCCTTTTATTGGACAACCCTCCGATAGAGTTCATTGGACAAACCTCCGATATAATTTGTTGAATGACCCTCTAGATATAATTTATTGGACAATCCACTCAAATACCGGCATTTATTCGTAATGCACTCACACACCCGATTTGCAGTGTACCCGTGCACATGCGATGATAATGTCATTGCATAATATCTCATGTTACATGCATCTTTGAAAACTACATGCAACAATTATATTCGTACTTCATCTCAAGCATCATGTTAATATATCAGTGTGGTATATCAACATCAATATTTCACACAATGCATATTGTTCAAACAAGCTATTGACAAGATCATCAATGTGATTCACGTATCGTGACAAAATCGGTTCGGGCGTAGTTACGGAAACTACACAAACACGAACCAGAGCGGATCCACGCTTTGACAACAATTTATGTCATTGTTCTTTGAACGACCCGTCACCGAGTACACCTCATGCCATGTCATGGCTGAAATAAAAAGATTAACAGTGGAGAGAGACCCTACCCTCTTGAAGCGTAGATCCAGTTCCTTTCTTTGTAACTCTTATGTTCGTAAGTCGGAAGAAGCTGTTGGTTCTCTCTTTTCTCCTTCAATTCTCTTCCCCCTTTTATTTATTTTCCCTTTTGCTCTTTATTTCTCTTCGGACCATGAGACAGTTTGTCTTAGGTGGAAAGACTTCCACTAGGTCAACAGGACACCTCATATTTCCTTTGATACTAAGCATGCCACATGTCACCCATATCCACTTCCTTATCATATCTTGTGCATGATTTAAACTTGACACTTGGCACTCCACTTTAATGTGCCAAGTGTCACGCTACCTCGAAGTGCCACATGGCATGCAATCCTCATACCACGTGTCACTTTCTCGTTCGTCCATTTACCTCGAAATACGTGAAATTCTGACTGTTTCAGAATTCAACGAAATTCGACTGTGTACCTAGATTTTGCGAGACGAACTCAACGGTGTCTATCGTTTTACTTTATCCGGGGTCTCACAATACATCTCCCGTGGAACATATTCAAAACACACAAACAATCAAACGCACCGCGATGTAGGTATTTCTAACCTGTGCCATAATCCTAGAGTATTTACATACCTAAATCTAAGATCTCCGTCGTGGCGTTAATTATCAATTACAAGGCACTAGGTAATCACAAGCCAAAGCTTTAACACCAAGTTGTGATGCTTGTACTGTGAAACCCTAGAAATTCAAATTTTCTGAAAAATGGTAAAATAGTAATTTCGATAGAAAAACTGAAATTTTTATAGATCTCGGATGTGAAAAAACTTGGCGGGTGGGTCGTGCCACATGAGAAATCACAGCTCTGCGTCAAATTTCGTTGGATTAAGGGCAGTTGTAATTACGTTTTTCGAGGCATAGGGTGTGTCGGATGACTGAGGCATAGTTTAGGGGGATGCCACGCAGCTTACTAAAGAGAGTGACACTTGGAAAGAAGCCATGTGGTTAAGCAAAGAGATGGCTCATAATGAGCCACATGGGTGTGTGATGCAATAAAAGAAATAAGAAATAAAGGAATAAAGGGAGAAAAATCAAGGGCCACACAAATTGGCTTGAGGAAAGGGGGAGGAAATTGCCTCCCTTGACCAAATGGAGGGAAAATGAGATGAGAAATAGGGAAAGGAAAAAGAAAAGCAAGAAGGAAAAAGAAAAGAAAACAAAAAGAGAAAGTGTTCGTAGAGGAGAAAAGAAAGAAAGGAAGGAAAAGGAAGAAAGGGAAAGGAAGGATTTCCCGGCTTTTTGATGGTCGAAGTTTGACAGTTTGAAGACTAAAGTTGATGCACACATCGCGACCTACGTGTGGACACCAAAAACTTGGAGTTTTGACAAACTCCATAAGGTAGGGAATTTTCCTACTCGGTTTAGTTGTAACTAAGAGACCATATAATGGTATAGGTTGTTTGAGGGGATCAGTGGTGTGATTTAATCTGAAGATGATGAGAACTGCAGTGAATTTATGGGGCTTGTTTTTTGGATAGTCCAAGACTGGGTTTTGAAGGTCGGTATTCTAACCGATTTGTGTTCGGGACTGCTGGAAAATGCATGTTGGACTTTGTTTTGGCTAGTTTTCGAATCTTTCATGACGGGTTTTGAGGTGGGTTTTGCAGTCCATGTTAATACATAAATAGCATATACTAACATGAACTAGTTTGGTTCCATGCATCCATACATCATTCCATGACTAAACAAATAATGTCGTACAACCTTCTAAGGGCAACTCCTTGTGATTCCTACCAATCTGATAACTTCCTGACATGTTAGCTGCAATGGTCATGTCAAAACTTCGGCTATTTACATCGACCTGACAAGCAACTTGCACTTGGTGTAAAACATAGGTTTTGAAGGTTATGATCACCTACTACCCTCCACAGGCATATGGCTGGAATCTTGACTCAATGGGCTTTCCATAGAGTCCAAGAACACCTGAAACGGAGTTCGGACAAAGAAGTTATGGCCATCCGAAGTTGGAGGCCAACAACAAAAAAAATGACAATTTTGTCCCTACCCGGAGCTCTTTTGCACATGGCACCTTAGCGTCTTCACTCCACTTTGAGATGAATTTACAGTTGTAAGGGTTGAATTTGGATATCATTTATATGTAAAAATTATCCATGGTATATTAATGTTTCATGTAGTACTCATATATACATGTAACATGAAGGAAAATGCATTGGTATCATGCATTTCATATGCCTGATCACATCGAAAATGGGGTGGTGCTTGGATATGTGTTGAGTGACTGTGGATGTTGTTGAGTGATTGTGTTTAAAGTGGGGACAAAATCGAGGTTGAGACTCGGAGATGTAAATTGATCGAAATGATAAATTACATGTTTTTGGCGAGCAAAGTTAGGGTGGATCCCTCACCACCACAGTGAAAGACCCAAATGTTAATCAGGGTTAGACATGGTTCTAGGCGATGTAAGTTTGCGAAAATGTTGAAAGGCGTGTGGCTGGTTTCCGCATGCAATTTCGAGGTGTGGGGGAGTCGATTGGGACTCGGGTTGTGAGCATGAGGGGTCACATCTCATGCATGACACAGAACATTTCATATAATGTTGCATAAATTGTATGGAATGTGTTTGATGTTTATGTACGTCATTGCATGTGCATTTTAGGTAGGGAATAACCCTTGTAGGAAAACTTTCTACTGGGCATTGCTCACGCCATCGTGGGACCCCACTTCAGTCTGAGTTCGGTCCGAATCAAGTCGAAAGGAAGCGTTTTAACACGTTACGAACCTAATCCAGCGCAAGGTTGACTTGTTGTCAGCCCAGGACCCGGGATAGGGTGTCCATTATGCCAAACAGAGCTACGAGGTAGCACGCCACGAGAGCTCTATACCATAGCTGCGTGTTCTAGACCACGCCTAACGAAGCCTTAGGTAATTGCACATACCTAGGCTCGATACCATGTTGTGGCACCCCAGAATCCTAAGGATCATTTTTTGTACAAATTATATATATATATATATATATATATATATATATATATATATATATATATATTTTTCTTTCATTTTATTTCCACACAACCTATACTAACATAATTTTAGTCCTTTTTTTACTACAGGGACTTGAGGCTTAGGAAAACTTGTAAATGAATTTAATTTTACAAAACTAAATTAAATACAACATTCCATATATTCTAATTCAATCGGGTTACTCTGGCCCCAGAAAATCACAAAATGCAAATAAGGCATTTCTACCCTTTTCTTGAGCCAAGGGGTTAAAGATAGGCCTCGTGCGCGTGCCTCGATTACCTGAAAAATGGTTTTCTACGTGGGATGAGCAAAGCCAATGAGAGAAAATCTTCGAGGCTACACCCGCTAAGTGCATGCAATACCATATTTCACAAAATCCATACCATTCAAGTAAATTATGCAATTTTCTACATATGAATTCCACTTGCCCACGTGTCTGAGTCCTCACCAGGCTCCTCACACATGCATTTTTTTTCATGTATGAATTTTTTTTTTAAAACAAAAGGTTTTTGTTTTAATTCTTGCGAAGGTTCGTTGGACAGACCTCGATAAAATGTTGGACCACCCTCCGATATTCTTTTTTTCTCACATTTTGGACGAGACTCAGATATCACGTGGACAACCCTCAGATATATTTGCGGTTAGACCCGGAGACTCGGAAGTAATCTTGTGGACAACCCTTCGATATTTTTTTCTCACATTTAGACCCAGGACTCAGATAATACATTAGACCCTCCGATATATTTTAGTTGAATGGACTCCGATAATCTTGTGGACAACCCTCGGAGTATATTTCATTTAGGAGCCGGACTTCGATAGTCTGTGGAAAACCCTCCTATATATTTTATTTGGACGGGGAAGCTCGATAGTATTGTGGGCAACCCCTTCGATATATTTCATTGAATGGGGACTCAGATGATGCAGTGGACAACCTCAGTATATTTCATTTTTTTGGATAAGTAGAATTTATTTCCAAAAAAGGCCAAGCCAAACAGCGATCAATACAATACAAGCCACGGGGCCACTAGAAAAACGAAAAACGGGCCCGGCTACCTCCTAAAAAGAAACATAGGAAGGGCAACGACCCGAAACAAAATCTTTGATAAACCCAGTCTATATTTCATTTGGACAAACTTCGATAGTATTGTGGACAACCCTTCGATATATATATTCTTTTTCATTGGACACACTCCGAAATATTTTGTTGGAAATAGTCCGATAAAATGTTTGTTGAACAATGATGCAGGAGCTTCTATAAACACACCAAACATTGGGAATTCAGCCCTAATTATTGAAGAATTGGATTGGGGAGGTCAAGACGCATTGAATACATGTGAAAACTCCTTTTTTTTTTTTTTTTTTTGGAAGTAATGGGAGAAGGGGTTTCCCTCTCTCTCCCCCGTGAAGGGGTTCCTGGCACAATCCTCCTTCCTGCATTTTCCTCTTGGATCTTCGTTCCCTTTACAAGGGAACATCTTTCTCTTTGTGAGAGAAATTTTTCTGGTGGTGTGAACCTGCCTGCTACTAATGTTTCGAAGGGTATATACACCGTCGAAGCCATCGTCGATGCAACAGACGCCGTTGCTAGCGTCGCTGGTACCGTTAATATCAACGCCATCATTGATGCTGACCGCCGTTTACGGTATCGTCGTTTTCACCGTAAGCGCCCGATCACGGGTGGATTTCTCCGTTGGCGCCTTTGCTCCGCGAGCTCCAGCCAACAGCCGTCGAGAATGGCGTTCAGCGGGAATCCATTCTTTCACCGGGTTCGATTATAAAGAGCCTTGGGTAGCTGCCAGGAGGAGATGCAGGGTCTTCAAGCCTTCCGTGGAGCGGGGGGCTTCCCGTGGCCGCCGTATCAACGCCGTCCTTGCGCCGGATCGGTGCCATCTCTTATGATCTTTGGGGGTTACGCTCTTATGAGCTCGAGACCCGAGGTAGATCGGAATCCTATAAAGAAGTGCCGCTCACCTTCTGGCGGTCCGAAGCAGCTCAGACGGATCGGTCGGTCTAGTACCTACGATTGTTCGACTTTAGTTTAATATGCGGCACGGATAGCGATTGAGATCGAATTAGAGCCATTAAGCGGTATGCCATAGCAAAAAGCGAGGTAATTGGTGTTCAATATGTGGGGTTCTCGGCTTGTGTCCATCGGTATCAAAGAAGCGAAGCCGTCCCGGCGAGGAGATGTATGGCGTCGAATGTTGATGCCGAATCATGGAGTCTCGGATCCATTTGAATCAATCGCAAACGCCAAGGGGTCTGCTCGGGCGAAAGGGTGGTGTGGTGCCGACTTTTGGGACCCATTCGAACCCGAAGTCAAGGCGGTTGATGGGTATAACTCAATGGGTCGTCCGACTCATTCCATGTTCTGGTCCTAGACTTGCAGATTGACTGACCGCCATAGTCGGTTTCGTTATCATGTGGAGAGATCTGAAGGTCAGATCTATGTTTCAATGCTAGATTGTTGTGCCCGGGCTGTGGGCTGTGTGGTATCCATTGGGTTGTTCCATTGGTTGGTTGAGTGTTCCTGCTTTCACATTGGTTAGCCTTTGACCGAGTTGTGGGTGGATCCTTTGTTTGTGCTCTTGTGCACAGGTTGTGAGCTTCGTTATCCATGGTCGATATGTTGGATTGGTGTGCTTTCGATTGCTTGTGCCGGTTGTGGGCCTGTTCGGTTCATTGGGTTTCCCTTGATTGGTTTAGTACCTTTGCCATAGTTGTGGGTTGTTATGTAATGATCTTTGAGGTTGCCTTTGCTGAGTTGTGCTGGCGGGAGTCGGGTTTTCTCCTTTGCAGGGGTGTGAAGTAGCTTTCTTTGGTTGGTTGTTTGTTGGCCCTGAATGTGGGGTCTGGTTTGTTGTTGATGGTATTATTGTAGGTGCCTGGCCTTCCTTCTTGGGGGGGTAGGCTTTCGTTTTCTCTTCGGTTTTCCCTAGCTTCGGTGGGGCATGTCCTGCTGGCTTGGGTATTTAGTGCAGGATTGTTTGGGCAATTGCCTTTCTAGTTTAGGAGGTGCATCCGTTTCGGGTTTCTTGGGGCCTCGGGGCTCCTTGTATTGTCATTGGTTGTTGTTGGGCTTTTGCCCTTTTTGGAAATAAATTCTTACCTATCCAAAAAAAAAAAAAAAAAAAAAAAAAAAACTCTTTTTTGGACCTCATTTGGGCCTTGGAAGACAAAACGTGGTCGAACTTGAATGAGCCACGATGTGGAGCTGCCATATTGATTTTAGAAAGATTTGCTATGAGATTTGCTCCAAGATTTTGTTTTATTTATTTTAGAAAGTTTGCTTATTTATTTTAGAAAGTTTGCTTTTAAGAGTTGCTTTATGTAATTTAGAAAGTTTCTTTTCCTAGTTAAAGTAGAAGTTGCTTTATTTGATTTAGAAAGTATGAATATATATATATATATATATATATATATATATATATATATATATATATATATATATATATATATATTTTTGGATAAGTAAGCATTTATTTCCAAAGGACCAAAAGCCCTGACAAAAGAATACACGGGACCCAGGCCCAGAGTGAGAAAAAGCGAGGACGGAACCTCCTGGCTGGAAGGAAGAAGGCAACGGCCCAGAAAGCTTGACGACAACGAGCGAGGATAGCAAAACAAAACAAACGGACACCCACCCGCATCCGGTGGGGCCACAAACCCCAAAGGCTGACCACTTTAGCTTAGGGCAAAAGAATATGAGTAGTCTTTTCACAGTGTAGTCTTTTACAAATTGATATTTTCCCACGTAATGTAGTCTTTACAATTAGTTCAAGTTTAATAATATTTTTCATATTTCACATTTTTAAGAGTTCTCTCTTGTTCTCTTATCTCTTAAGGTGTTGGATTCCATTGGGGGCCAGGTTCGGTGGCTTCTCATACCTAGATTGGATTCATGGTGCGAAGAGACTTTGTGGAAGCATCGATCAGCAGAAGTCCATAGTTGATTGTGGCGCCTTCACTTCATCATCTATCTTGTGTGGATCTTTTCAGTAACCCAGTAAGTAACTACTCTTGTGCAAACTCTACTCTCCTCGCCATCTCATCTTTTCTCTAAACTTTCCATAACCAAATTTTCAACCTCAACCCAAAACTTTCCAAATCTTGTTCCATATCACTAAACCTTCCTAAATACCTTTTTTTCTCCTTATATACAGTAAATACAGTCCACAACTTAGAAAATCTGCAAAGGAATTCGTCCACCAACCTATTTGGCCTTAGAAAACTTACCAAAACCCCATATTTTGACTTGCCTAAACTGGATCATCCATCACGGTCCCGACCTTGCATCGAACAACCATACGATAAAGCGCGTTCAAAAGCCATCGTGCACTCACAGAGCATACACAATGTCCCCATGCACGTGTGATGCAATGCTACTGCATATTATTTACTTATATTTCATGCATGCATATACCAATATTACTTCCATAAAAACTGCATGGATTTTTCAAACAAGAATTAACCATACAAACTGGAATTTTTCAAACTGCATCTATTAAACACTGTATTCACACAAAATTTGCGTGTTATCAACCAAGAAGGTAAACATATAACTGGATTTTTCTTTCCAGTTTTCTAACCAGAAAAAAAAAAGCATGCATTACTACCACTTCTCACACATAAGCGCATGTAATCGTGTGACTTGAGCAGGGTCCGTTGACCACGCGTCGACTGCGGAAACACAGTGTGTCTCATATCATGAGACCCATACATGAAATGGAAATAACCCAATAGGACATCATCCCATACTCGTCCATATGGTTTACAGACCATACATTTCTATAGATCGAGTTGACCCATCGCTCTAATACAAAACATATATTAAAGGCTAGTTAAGTTTCTAATATACACAAAACAGAATCAAGGCCACGGTCAGGCCGCTTCATAATCCGGCCTCTGGGCGTAGTGCGCCTATAATTGTCTGTATAAAAGGGTCCCTACGACGGGGTGAGCTAACGCCCGGTAGAGATAAATCCTAAAAGGTGAGGTTATTCCCGCTAGGTGCACATGCAAATGATCATTTCACGGTCGGAAACCAACACCAATCCGTGCATACATGTCCTATCTTGGAAAAATCATGCATGTATGAGGCGACACTCTACATGCTTTAAGTACCCGGGTCTTTTACCTAATGCAAGTGCCAATGAAATCGTACCAAGTCGATCCGACTCCCGTCTCCTGACCGTAATCCCATGTGATATTTGTTAAATGTTTCGTGTCTTTTTGGGCAGCTCCTTTCTAAAGCTCCGGGGTCTCACCACTGGGTCTCTTACACCCTCCGACATTTTTCGGGCTTTCAACGTGAATCACGTTGTCTAACGAGTTTTGGGCTTTTCACACGAGGGGGTTTCTATCCTGCCGCTCACGCCCAGGCACACTGCATTTCCATTTTCATTTTACTGGCCAGACTCAATTGGACCGTCCATTTCCAACCCACACGATTACGCACCAAGCGCGGTGCTAAGCAGTACCATGTACACACATTCATATATCTGATTATTCATAGCACACCAATGCGATGCAATTTGTGCCCACTTCGCATCAAACCCATGACCTTGATGTATGAAGACACACTCTCATGGACATTCACCACCATACACTATGTATTGCTATGGCGGCACTCGTATACAATGCCACACAACATTCCGCCTGTTAATTCAACATCAACATACATGCGGAGTCATGTTAATATTCCATACATTCAAATCGGTACATCACATAAGCATGCACTACATCTTTTCTCCATTCGATTCATTCGTGTCGACACATCATTGACATGTACTAACACTTGAAGTTCAGACAAATTACTTGGCTGAGTAACATATTCCCGGCTGAGACATAGTGTGATCATACGACCAATGTATAATTATTTCCATCTTCATCACATAGCTAATACATAATTTCACATATTCGGTATGTCATTGATTTTATGGCAATAACACACATTAGCCATTCACGGCCATAAATTCTACCATGCTTAGCTTTGGAAATAATCTGGACTTAGTCCATCGACATAAATACCACACAAAACATCCAACACGTTCACTGCTTTCGGGGCCATATGGTCCCAAGCTTTTCGGTTACAAACCGGGTTAGAAAATAGAAGTTCAGGAAACGAGCGGTATTCCTCAATATTGTCTAGTGACTAATGACCGACCTACATTTTGGTGAGCACTTTATCTTATTAAATTCTAGACTCGAAGAGCTTTTACGTAGAGTTCAAAAGCAGCGCAAATCGAGTTCGGGGACCAGAAGTTATGGTATCCCGAAGTTGGCCATGACGATTCACAAGGGTGTGCGGAAATTTAGGCACACCCCCGTTTGCCATTATGCTCAGGATTTTGCCATCTAGAACACAGTGTTCGGTCTCGGATAATCAGAAACCAGAAAAGCCCAGTGCTGACCATCACACAATCACAAACAAACCACACAACCTTTCATTTGCCCAGAAAATTGGGCGAAGCGTAGGCCATTTCCGGCCCCCAGGCGTAAAATAGCTAGAGTTGGAGAAACTACTGCAGTGCGGGTTCAACCCGCGTCTGTTGCAGCTCGCTTTAGCGACATGCTGCTACTCTTTCACCTTTCCCTCTCTTTCTTTTCTTTTTCCTTCTTTCTTGCTTCCTTTCCTTTTCTTTTCTTTTCCTCACTATAGCACCTTTTTCCTCCTCTCTTCTGCCTCCACTTTTCTCTTATCTTGCTCCTTGTTCTCCTTACTTTGCTCCACAATTTGTGACTGCATAAAGCTGAATTTAGGCTCTCAAAAGTGCCATGCATGTTGACACATGGCATGCCATGTGTCAAACACATGGCTTGCCATGTGTCACACATGCATGCCTTTGCCATGCATTGTGACACATGGCTTACCATGTGTCGCCCGATACGTTTTCTGCATCGTGAAATTTCGACTATCTCAGAATTCCCTTGAGGGTGGCAGGTAATAGTTTCTGCAAAGGCGATTCAGCGGTGCAATCGTTTTGTCATGAAGTCTCTAGAAAAATCCCAACTTTTCATCGGTTATTTGATGAAATTACAGTTTTGCCACAAGAATTTTATACGAAAAATTTAAATTTAAAATTTTCACGAGTTTTACACCACCAAGAAAAATGAACATGCAAATCTAAATTTTTTTCGATTCCGGCTGGTAAAAACATGTTTTACCATTTTCACGCAAAGCGCATGATATAAAATTATGCATATTCGCCTCTGTCTTTTCCAAAACGGCATCATTATCATGCGGAGACTAAATTTTTTCCACTTTGCAAGCAAGAACAATAGTACACAAAAATTCAGCATTCAACATATTTTCCGACGGGTTGAACTGCACGAGAGTCGTTTACGGCATCAAAATGCTAGAAAATGTACACAATTGCATTCAAACATTTGAGAGCCATTCATTCACGCGTACAACAAGTTCACATACTACATATTTATATAGTAAAACTTAGATTTATTACGGAAAAACACAGCATACGTTTTTCTACATTTTCACATCAAATCTACATGATATAAAATTACTGCATGCATACTCATATCACTATCTTTTCTCAAAAATAGCATGTTATTCATACAGAATATAACACATGCAGACTTGAATTTTTTTCTCGTTTTCACAAACAAGAACAATAGTACACAAAAATCCAGCATTCAACATATTTTCGGTAAGTTTAACACCTTTGAAAATCAGATTCTGACATCAAAATGCTTGAAAATGTACCGCAGGTTTGCATTCAAACTATTTTAGAGACTGCCCCATGTTGGAACTAAACTCCATGGCCAAATTTAGAAGACCCCTTTAGACCAAGGAGATCTCCCCAAAGAGTGAGGAAAAGAGAACCTACCTTGTTTGAGGTGGCAAGAACAACTCCTCGCTCATCATTTCTTCTTCACATTTTCTTCCTTTCTTTTCTTCATTTTTTCCTTAACTTTTTTTTTTTTTTTTGGATAAGTAAGAATTTATTTCTAAAAGGGCAAAAGCCCAACAACAACCAATGACGGAACAAGGAGCCCGAGGCCCCGAGAAACCAACAGACGGCACCTCCCCAAAAATAGGAAAAGGGCAACAACCTTAAACAAACGGACACGAATTCCCAGAGCTAGCCCGGGACATGTGCCCCAGAAGCCCGGGAAAGCCCAGAAGAGAAAGCAGCCTACTGAAGGAAGGGCGGTACCAACTACAACACCATCAACAACAAATCAGATCCCACCAGCTCGGGACTGACAAACAACCAACCAAAGAAAGCGAGCCCGTATCACGGGCAAAGAAGTGAAGAAAAACCGAAGTCAAACGAGCCATTTTCCTTCTTTTCTTTTTTATTCTTTTTTTTTTTAGGATAATTAAGAATTTATTACCAAAGGGCAATGCCCACGACAAAGAATACAAAACGGAGGCGAGGCCACAACCGAGGCAAAGAAAAAATGGGCCGACACCTCCCTTTATAAATATAGGAGCGAACCTTGGCCAATTTTAACACGAAACCACTAACAAAGACACAAGCCACAATCCGGGCAAAAAGAAACAACACAAGAACCCGCCCTTTGACCGGGCAAGGCCAGCAAGGCCCAACAATCACAAATCAAGCATCCAACCTACCGGGAGAAAAAATACTAATAGGGAAGGACCATCTCTCACACATTGATCTGTTTGCAGGACTATCAACAACCTCCTGGAGACCAGAAATACGAAGTCCTAACATCATCACAAATGAGGTGAAAAATAGTATCAGCTGGAGCATAGTTGTTCTCATGAATTCTACTATTAAGATGAGAAGCCCCTGAATGGTAGATATAGTAGCACCTACGCAATCTTCCTTGTATTAAAATTTGAGACTTTCCCTTGTTGGCAATTACCCACAAGAGTTCGTTCTCCCAATTCCTCGGAGTTCTAGAGACCCCACACAACCATAGAATCCTCTGCCAAATACCAGCTGTGAAATGGCAACCGAAGAATAAAGTGGTTCTGTCTTGACATTAGCGACAAAATACACAAGATATAAATTTGGTGAGACCCCGCCCGAAGCATCACGGGTAACCAATGCATTACATGCGATCAATAGCCGGACAATGAAAGCATGCCTCCTGATGGCTTGGGGAAACCAAATCGAATGAGTGCCAATTAACAATGGCATCTTTGGTCTAAAGTGGTTCCAGGCAGAGCTTACAGTGAAAACCCCAGAAGGATCTAGAGTCCAAGAGATAATATCCTCCCTAGAATATCGATATAGTAATTAGCACAAGCGTTCTTGATAGCAATAAGGTCACTGAATTAGCGATAGGCGGATTCCACTTGCTCGTCAATAACTACAGCTACTCGAGCGTTACAATGAATTGCAGAGTCATACAAGATCCGCTCACCATAATAGGGAAGGAGAGGACCAACCGGGTTCCAGAAATCATGCCATAAAAAGGTCGCCTCACCGTCACCCACCTTGTGCTTTATGAGGGGTCTGATCCTCTCTCTAAGTTGAAGGATTTTCCTGACTCGGGAACAACTACGTGAGGGACCTTTGCATTCAAGGAGGCTCCCTACTTGCGAATAAAACCTCCACACCCATACAAGGAGTCCTTCTTGTGAAACCGATTCGGACATGCTTCATAACATTTGAATCATTCGGGTCTTTAACACGTATGAGGCCTAAGCGCCCTCCTCGCGCGAGACACAGCGATTCCCATTTGATCTTAACCGCGACGGCGCTCCGTTTCGGACCATAAGACTCTTGAATGATTGCTCCAATCTTAGATATAGTATACTTAGGGATAATAAGCAGTGCACCGATCTGATTGTATACGCCTTAGAACCGAAGCAATCGGTATGTCTAGGCATAAGATGAGATTTGCTTGTCAAGACTGAATTATGCATTTGTAATTCTTTGAATAAGAGGCATACAATCACCGTGAGTGAGCCTTGTAGAAATCAGAGGGACTCCCAAATATCTCATAGGAAACCTGCCCAGACTGAACCCTGTGGCGTTCAACAAGTCATTCCTAACTCATCGAAACTCAGGCAAAGGAAAATGGCACTACCTTGTTCATGAAGCCACTGAGAAGCATAGAGCACCAGCAATTAGTCCATGAAGACTTTGAACAAGCTGGAATGCGTCCCACGGAAGGAAATAAAAACATATCATCACATAAGCATGAAGTGAGTTAGGTTGTTTCCTTGCATGCGGGGTGAAAGCGAAACCACTTGTCTATTAGGCGGCCATAGCTAAGGATGCGGAAAAGGCCTCCATTGCGAGGATGAATAAAGATGATAATGGTCCCTTGCCTTGGCAGCTTACTTTGCAAAAAACCCATAAGCTATGTTGTCCCGAGATAGAAGGATGGGGTAGTGATAATAATATAAGGGCATGGAACAGTTTCGTTAACCCGCGCTTTTCTTTATTTCTTTCTTTCTCTCTTTTCTACGAGGAAACAGTTTAGTTTAAAGCCCCCAACCTAGAAACAAAAAAGAGGTAACTTTTTTTTTTTTTTTTTGGATAAATAAAGCGTTTATTTCAAGGCAAGCCCAGCAGCCAAAGAATACACGAGCCCAAGGCCCAAAAGAAAAGAAAAACGGACAGAACCTCCCCTAAAACTAAGGAGAAGGGGTCTCTCCGTCTCTCTCCCGAGATGGGTTTCCTGTCGCTAACCATCTTGTGGTTTTCGATTCCGGTTCTTGTGAACATGTGATTTCCGTTTTCCCTTCTAGGAAACATGATTCTTCGAGAGCTATGCATCCGTTTCGAGCAGCCCGGATGGAAATGGCGAATCTGCGGGGTCATGGTTCGTGAGAGATTGGGTGTGGGTTTGGAACATCATGTTCAGTCTGGGTGTGAGAGATGACTTGAGCACGCCACTGTGTGGAGTACGAGGTCATCGATGGCGATGAGAACTCGGTGTTCTTTTCTGGCGACAACGTTTGGGCGGCGTCGGCCCGACTAAAAATGGGTCTAGGCTAGATATCGGTCATTAATAGGCGGAAAATGGGTGTGGGTTTTGCCGACATTCTCGCGGCGCTTTGCTAGGCTAGTTCAGTTCCTGGTGAGTACATCTTACCGGATCTCGTGTTACCCAAATCATGGGTCCCGGTTTTGGTCTTCTCTCGAAGCGAGCGCGGCCGATGGGGGATCTTTTTGGTCGATTTCGGGTTGGATCAAGAGTGAGGGCGTCTTGCGAGTTCGATTTACCCAAATATTGGGTCCCGGAGCTTGTTATGCACTCGGTTCCGACGCCGACGACGACGGCGGGGTTGCTGATGCCGCTATCGGCTAGGTCGAATACAGTTATCCGAGATACATTTGAAAAATTCATTGGAGGTCGGGTTTCCCACGGAAGCGCTAGAGCTCCGGTGACTGTCACACCAAGGATGACGACGTTCAGACGACGCCGGAAAATGGGTGGTCGAAAGTGTCTTCGGACTTTTGTTGCTGCTGGGGTCCTAATTCTTGAATGTCGTCTCGATCGTCACGGAGTCAAGCGCGAATATAGAGGTTCCGTGGGCAGGTTTGTGGCCGGTTTGGGTTTTTTCTACCGGTGTTGGTTTTTACCGGATGGAAGTTGTGATCGTAAGGCAAATTTTGTCAACATTGTCCATTTTTAGGAATGGTCTTTACCGCCGGTGGTTAGTTAATTTCAGGGGGTCTAAGGTATCCCGCTGTGATTCTGTTCATGTTCGGGCTCTGGACGTGTAGATGACTTACCGCTTATGTCGGTTTCGCTTTCTAGTGAAGGTCACTATGCCAACGCTAGGTTGCTTTTGCCCAGATTGTGGGTTGTGCCTTGGTGGTTCCCTTTGGTTGGTTTGGTGCCCGATCTCTCTGCTGATTATTGGGTTTTCTCTTTGGGTAGCCTTGGTTGCCTTTGCCGGGTTTGTGGGCGGGGTTTTGGTTTAATCCTTCTTTGCAGGGGTGTGGGCAGTAATGTGGTTGGTTTGCATGTTGGCTGTATGTGGGACTGGTGTTAGTTTGTCTTATTTGCCGGGGTGTGATTTGGGTTGTTATTTGGTTGTTTTGCCTATTGGCATTTGTTGTGCTTGTTGTGGGCTGATGTCCCTGCCTAATATTAGGGGAGAGTCTTTGTCAATCTTCCGTTTTCTCAGGTGGTCTTGGCCTCTTGTATGATTGTTTGTGGGGCTTTGCCCTTTTGGAAATAAATTCTTAATTATCCAAAAAAAAAAAAAAAAATCTTTCTAAAATGAAACAACTCCAAATCAAAATAGTAACAAGACTCAAATACTTGGATTTAGGTTTATTTGGTGTCTCCAAGGTTTCATAGCCTCCCGAATTTGAATTTTCCATAATTAAGATCGAATTCCCAATGTATATTGTAGAAGCTCCTGCATCAATTGAGTAAAAAAAAAAAAAAAAAAAAAGTGTAAGGTGAAACCGTGAGGAGTGTTGTGAGGTTATTGATTTTCTCTAATCATGTCTTAGTAGCTGATCATGCAAATAGGGAAAAAGGTCAGAACCAATCATTCTTATTAGAGGCAATGCAACAACACTTTGCAAGATTAGGGGTTCGGATGAACAACATACAGGTTCGGATAAAACAAAATGAGGAGGCAATGCGAAAAATGACTTCGAAATCGAGAGACGGGGAAGGGGCGAACTCCCTCTGATCATGAGTCATGATGAGCTTGAGGTTGAATTTGACGATGAAGATGAATATCCAATGGAAGGAGAAGTGTTGGTGAGAAGGAGTGTTTCGAGTGCCCAAGTGAAGGAGGATGTTATTGAGCAACAACATGGGAACATGTTCCATACTCGCTTCCATGTTAATAATAAGGTTTGTAGTTTGAATATTGATGGTGGGAGTTGTGTTAATGTTAACTAGTGCTTTGTTAGTTGAGAAGCTACAATTACCAACACTTGAACACCCTCAGTCATATAAGTTGCGGTGGTTGAAAGACAGTGGGGAAGTGAAGGTGCAAAAGCAAGTGCTTGTGTCATTTTCAATTGGGAAGTATCATGATGAGGTTCATTGTGATGTTGTCCCTATGTATGCTTCTAACATCTTGTTAAGGCGGACGGAAATTTGATAGGAGAGCCAACTATGACGGTTTTCAATAATCATTTAGTTTCATGAAGAACAAAAGCACTAACTCTTCTAAGTGACACCAAAACATGTGTATGAAGATCAAGTGAGGTTAATGCAAGAGTGTGATTCAAAAAAGATTGAAAAAGAAAAAGAAAGAAAATAAAAACAAGGAAAAGAAATTGAAAAGGAAGAGAGTGAAAGAAAAAAAAGATATAAATGTGAATAACGAAAAAGAGGAGGCAACAAAAAAAGATTAGGAAGTGAACAAAGAAAAAGAAGAGGAAACAAAAAGAAAAGAAAGTTTCTATACAAAAAATAGTGAGATCCAGAGTGTTTTTTATTCTAACAAGCCGATGTACAAAGGGATGCTTTTCAGCTTTTCTTCATCTTTTCCTAACTTTCAGTCTTCTTTTTACCATTTCTTTCACGTTGCCTCTTTAAGTTTTTCTACCATATGGAAGCATTATTGCACATCTTGATAGCCACCAACTTCACTTTTTCACACTTTCAGGGTCATAATACTTTCAAGGACATGCTCCACCATATTAAGCCATTCCAAAAATTTATCAGGATCCATTCTTCCATCAAATTCTGGAATGTTTAAGTTTTAGATTGAATCTTAAACCTTCATCATAGTTACCATGCCTCTTAAAGTAATCTTCATTTCGATAGTAGCAATCATATCTCCCATGATAATCATAGTCTCTTGCATACATACCTTTAGCCTTCTTGTATTCTAAGAAAACTTGAAGTTGACTAGGCTGCAAAGTCTCTTAACAAAAATCGTATTTTTCCTCCTTGATCTTGTATTTGTCTATACCTTCCATCAAGTTCTCCATAGACATAGGATCCTCATAAAGCCTCAAACGTTGTTGTAGATGTTGAACAAGAATCTGAAGATCAATAATGAGCTTTTGTTTTGTACTCCTTAAACTACTTGAACCATGACTATAACTCTTGTATTTAGAACCAAGAACACCTCTTAGATTCTAATCAGCCATCAAACCATGAGCTTTGATACACTTTGATGCAAGGATGGGACCGTGATGGATGCTCTAACGGTTTGTGTAAGTTAGGGTGATGGGGTAGAACTTTGATGGGTAAGGGATAGGTTTGGTCTCAAAGGTTATAGGGCTAGTTTTTAGGGTTTATATGTCACACCCCAAATTCCACCGGTGTGATTTATGTTACTATTTTACCACCTGATTTTTTTTTTCACAACTTGAGTCTAAACTCCACTTGGAGTAATCACCTGGAAACATAAATAAAACACTACTCCAGGTCTCCAAACATACACACATCGGTCTGAGTTAATTCCTCAATGTACCCAGAAACTATACTCTTACACTTAATCAAAAATAACATTTTACACAAAGTTCCAAAACTTTTTTTGGATAATTAAAATTTATTTCCGAGGCGAGAAAGCCTGACCAAAATACCTGAGCCAGAGGCCCAAGGGAATAATAGAAAAAAAACGAGACGGCGCCTCCTAAAAACATGGGGGAGCAACGCTTAAAGCATTGACAACAAATGAGAACTAAACCAAGCTCACACCCACATTCGAGTAAACAGCAAACCGCAGCCAGACCACGGCCCAGGGCAAAGGCAGCAAGGACCACCAATGGCCGTGACGAGCAGAACCATCAATCACCCGGACAACCTACCATGGCCAAGAATATTTGAGTGGAAAAGACCATCTCACACATTGCCACCATTCAACTGGATTTATCGCCAACTTTTTGAAAACTAGAAATTCTTAATCGAACGTCATTACAGATAAGATGAAAAATAGCATCAGCAGGAGAAAAGATGTTCTCATAAACTCTACTAATCCGTTGTCTCCACAAGTGATATATGGTTGCACCGCATAATCCTCATGGTATAGCACTAAAGACTTTCCTTTAGTAGCACTTACCCACAAAAATTTGTTCACCCAACTCCTTGTTAGTCTAACATCAAAACAGAGTGGCTACACAAGCCAAATATACCATCCACAAAAGATATCATTGTCGAATATACAGTGTGAATATCCACATAACTTTGAATATCCATCAAAATGCTTGTGCTCAACCCACCAACAGCTAAGGTTGGCATACAAACTTCCCATCCTCAAAAAACCCACTGGTCAGCTTTCTACATATCACATGGGTCTGTTCTGCATCTAAGGTGGAAGTAATGGGGGGTGAGTTCGACAACTGTTAGTGAATCCTCAACAAGCCATGCTCATAAAAACATTTCAATTTATACATGAATTCAAAATATCTCAAAACACTGAGCATTTTACAAATAATAGGTTGATGAAACACGCGGGCTTGAAATCACCACCATCTCAACCCCTCATCAGTGACTCTTTTGGGCTTTCACCCAAGGACTAGCCGATCATCCCAGAACAACTACAACTTGCTGGGACTTACCACCCAGGGATATGCCCACATCCGGTATATCTGTGAGCCTTTAGGTTTGGCCTAGGGACTAGTCATCGTCAGTGTCCACTCATCAATCAGGACTCTCCACAGTCTCATACCCGTATCATGCTTTAAAACAATTTATAAAGCATTCAACCACATGGATATTTAAAAACATTATGTACCATTTAATTCAAAGATTTCCATATATATAAAGCCTATACATTTTATATCTCACTAGGAAAATCACACATAGTCAAAGCAGATAGTGCGGAAATTCCTGACTTTTATCAAACCATGAATACCTGACGAGGAGAAGGTTATAAGATCCCACTTATCCAAAAGGTTATAAGATCCCCCTACCTTCAGCTGGATTCAAAATCCATGAAGTCTCTCAAGAGTCAAAACCGAGGCTACTCAAGGTCTTCTGAAATAACAAGTCATAAGATTCCTTAGCCTCTTATAATCCGTGTCACATAAAAATTACTCAAGTGGTCTATTACTTTATCACCACTCGACTCACACAGATTCTTATACCTCCAACATAAACCTTGATCCTCCAAGTGCACTCTCTTTTACACTTACTAAGATCAACATTTAACACCCCTTATTAGGGTAACACAAACAGCACACACAACACTTGTACCCCTTTTTCAGCCTATCTCAAGACCCCTTTTTTTTTTTTCTCAACTACAATTTTGACCAGCCATACATGCTTTTTGTTCATTGTTGTCTTCTGACCAAAAAAGTTGCCCTATCTCTTAGCTTTCCACAGCCTCTAAAATCAGGTCATTCGGACCTCAAAATCAAAGTTATGGTTTTACCTCTGACCTCCCGGGGACTATTTCCTAGGGACAGAATCACATGCCCTCCTCTTCACCTTACTTTGACGAAATTATGGGAACAAATGAGCCATAATTTGTCATAATTCTCATGAAAAGTTACTCCCTATGTGGCTACTTTGAGGAAAGGATTTTGAATCACTCCATTTGGATCAATATAACTCGACTTATGACTCAAAAGCGAGAGTACGCTCCCGGAACGGGGACATAATCTGTACCTGACTTTCAACCTCAAATTCAGGGTTTTTATGGTAGGGTTTAGTTCTTGAGTTGCTTCTAGACATTCAAGGTCTAAGAGTCTTGAGCTTCTTCTCCAACTGGAATCATCCAGTTCGAGGTTCTTTAGGTGACTTATGGCCAAACTCTTGTCATGAATTCAGGGAAGTTGGACAGCACCTCCCTTGGACACACACACACACATGCCATCTTCTAAAACCGGTCTTTTTACAATTTAGGGTTAGGATGGGAAATCCCAACAAAACCCCTAGAATATAACAAAGTCCAATAGAAATACAACTAAGGCCTCAAATATCATGTTTACACACCTTAGTGAACTTTTTCCACCAAAAACCAAGCTTTCCTTCAAGCCTTTTCTCCTCCTTCTCTCTAGCTTCTCTCTAGAACTCTCTCTCACTAACTAAAAAATTCCAGAAATTTTCCACTTCCCTATGAGAAGATGGTCTAGCATCAAAACCAGAGGAATTGGTTTACTTGGCACATGTAGCTCTTTTTTTTGGATAGTGGAATTTGTTACCAAAGGGCAAAACTACAACCAACCAAAAATTACAAGGAACAAGGCCCACAAGCCAAAAGAAAAAAAAAGCGGGCCCGGCACCTCCTAAAAATAGAGGAAAGGCATCGGCCCGACGGCCCCTCAGGCTCTGAAGAGGCACACCAGCGAGCAAAAGCCTGGCAGGCCCGAAAAATAAAATAACACTCTCAAAACCCCGCCCACAGCCTGGGCTAAAAGGCAGAAGCCAGGACCAGAGAAGCCCGGCAATCAGGAGGACCACGAGCCTGCGGGAAGGCGAACCCGCAATTGCCAAGGATTAAGCGGGAAGGCCCACCTCTCACTAAAGCTGTTAGAAGGATTATCAACAACCTTGAATACCGGATATTCTAAGTCTAACATCAATACAAATGAGGTGGAAAACTAGTATCGCGGGAACAAAAATGTTCTCATGAATTCTCACCCCATTCGTTGTCTCCATAAGTGGTAGATAGTCGCACCCCATGCAATCCTCTTAGTAATAGAGTGGAAAGGTTTACCCTTGGACGCAGTTACCCATAAAAATTCATTCTCCCAATTTCTCGGCATTCTAGAATTCCATAACCTTAAAATCCTCATCCGGACCACGCTGGTGAAATAGCCCAGAAGAACAAGTGGTCTACATCTTCGCGTACAATAGGCAAAAACACAGGGAACTAGGTTGTAAGGCCCCACTTGAGAAGCTTATCTAGAGTAACCAATCTGTCCTGGATGGCCATCCATACAATAAAAGCATGTCTTCTAATAGCTTGGGGGAACCAGATCGTAGAGTGCCAGTTTACAACCGGCATTTTCGGTCTAATATGGTGCCACGCTGAGCTAACAGAGAAAACCCCTGAAGGAGCAGGCGTCCAGGAGACACTATCCTCACTAGAGACATCAAGCTGATAATCAACACAACTATCCTTGATAGCAATAAGGTCTGCTGAGTTAGCGATAGGCCAGTTCCATCTACCTTCATCAATAACCTCCGCCACATGAAGTTACTATGAATAAGCGAATCGTATATGATCGTTTCACCATAATAAGGAAGGAGAGGATAATAGGATTCCGACAATGATGCCATAAAAGATTCAACACCATTGCACACCTTATTGTTTAAGAGAATTTAATCTGTCATGGCAAGCTCTTCTCATGCACTTGCCATGTGTCGAGAACTCCTATCTTTGCATATATGAGTGTCATGCCCTCGTGATGCCACATAACTCACAAGGATATTGCACTTTAGTCCCTCTCCACTAACAAGTTTTTTCAAAGTGGTCCTTCAAGACATACTTAATTTCAAACCCTAACAAAACCACTAAACTTACCTAATTGCATAATTGACCCACATGCCATAAAAATGCAATCTAACACACTTTGCTAATCCTACAAATTAAACGACCATTAAGATTGCTAATCTTAATCACAATATAAAATATCATAGGGCATAAGTTGCATTTGCTCCCCAAAAATCCTTACCTGAATATAACAAAACATATATTAATATACCGGTGTTACATTATATATTATGGAATTATGGTTTAGAATGAAGGATTTTAGGTTTAGAAAGGTTTGAGTTTTGTTTGATGCAAAACAACCTTGTTTTGAGCTAGTTTGCAGTTTTCGAGTTTTTCTAAGGTAGGCTAGGATTGCATACAAATTTGGGGTTTCTCTAAGGTTAGGGATGATGATATTTATGGTTTCTAGGGTGAAACAAGGTTTTTGGAAATATTTTAAAGGTATAGAACAGGATTTGGAAAGTTTTAGGTTGAGGTTGAAATTTTGGTTACGAAAGGTGAGAGAGAAGATGATAAGATGAGTAGGAGGAGGTAATAGAAGGATAAATACTTACTTCACAACTCAAGAAATCCACCAAGAGATAAGAAGCCACGAAGTCGCCACTCAAGGGAATCCACCCGAGAAGTTAGAGAACAAGAGATATACTTTGTCACCCAAGGAATCCACTAAGGGATAAGAAGCAACGAACTCGCCACTCAAGGGAATCCACCCAAGAGATAAGAGAATAAGAGAGAACTCTTATAAAAGAGAAATCTAAAAAATACTATTAAACTTTAACTGATTGTCAAAAGACTACATTAGGGAAGGGGGGGGGGGGTATATATAGCTCCATACTTTCTAAATCAAATAAAGAAACTCTTACTTTGACTTGAAAAACAAAGACTTTCTCATTTAAATAAAGCAACTCCTAAAAATAAATAGCAACTTCTACTAGGAAAACAAAATTTCTAAATTAAATAAAGCAACTACTACTTTAACTTGGAGAATAAATCTTTTTGAAATAAAACAACTCCAAATCAAAATAGAAACAAGACTCAAATACTTGGATTTAGAAACATATTTGGTGTCTTCAAGTTTCACAACCTCTCGAATATGAATTTTCCATAATTAAGATCGAATTCCCAATGTATATTGTAGAAGCACCTGCATCAACTCTCCCTTTTATAGGCAAGGGAGGCATTCCTCCCTCTCTCACTTTCCAATGTAGGACTCTAATTATCTCACAAAGGAAAATTTTCATCCTAATAACAAAACTTGGGGGTCTAACTTGCCCTCATATGGATCTTTCGAATCTATCCCTTCCGTAACAAGATATGTAACTGATCGGGTTTAAAATAATGGCCGCGCAGGCCTAGAACACGGGCCCAAATGCCAGGCCTAAGAAGGGATTAAGAAGCAGGCCTAGTACCAGTGTTGGGCCCTTGATGGCATCCCCCAAACACAGGCCTAAAACGAGAGGTCAAGTCACCCCTTCAAAAGGCTGGTAATATAATAAAAAAACTTGTACTAAAGGAAAATACCCAACCTCCACCAATTAGGAAAGTAGGATATTTCCTAATTATTGCCCATCAATTATCCCTTATTAATCGGTTTACGATAAGGAAAGAAATCCCTCACCCAATGGGAGAAATATTGTATCATCATCCAAATAAAAAAGTTATGATTTTGTATCATCATCCAACTAGGAAACTGATCATGATGACCCATTATAAATACTGCACCCCTCCGGTGAAAGGTACGCACAAAACTTCATTCCCTAAGTAGTTGATATTCTCTTCCACCGGAAAGAATGACTTAGGCATCAGAGAGGCAACGGCGAGCCCCCGTTGATCCTTTTTTCTTGTTTTTGCAGAGGAGCCCGACGTCCAAAGACAGCAGACTAGCCCAACAATTCCAGCACGCTCCAGCCTAGTTTCGGCCATGGAAAGTATCATCGGGCCACGCCAGATGCGTGGGAACGATGTAGCCTTTACAAATAAAAGCCGATCTCTCGACTAATGGTATCAACTTCGAACACAAGGTGAGCCATGCCAATCCTCCAAGGATGTAGGATCATCCAGGCAACGTGGACAGCCGACCTCTCGGTGAGACGCTTAGAAAATGTATAGGTCGACACGGACGAGGTGGAGGCGCTCCGTATCACCAACCAACGCTTGCTGAGAGAGTTGAAGCAACTCACCAGACAAACGCAACGCCCCCAGGAGACGCGACAGGCCCAAAAAGGCCAAAACCCTGTTACCCGAGAAGAACAACACCTCGACCCTCATCGAGAAGCAGATAGAGAAGGAGAAACTAGTCACACTAGGGAGCATGGTCCTTACCAACCCTTATTGCAGAGGATCGCAACGTGAGAGGCTTTGCTGTGGATAACAGCGCGATGGGCCCATCCTTTATCGCCAGGAGACGAGGAGCTGCCACATGGGAGCAGAGGTTTAAGGACATCCAAATGAGAACTCACCACATGAAGGAAGCAAGAAAGGGTCGAGCCCGCCTCTACGATTCTCAAAAATGTAACCTTAATCCTCATTCACAAAATGGTACCACTTCCCTCTTCCGACAAAAATCGTATCGTCGGCAGACGAGACGCTCTCAACTCACCAAAGACCCCATAGAACACCTCAATACATACAAAAATCAGATGAAACTACACGGATATCAGGACCCCATACGGTGCAGAGCCTTCGCTATCACACTAAAGGGCCCAGCATTCCATCTCATCATTCACAGAGCTTTCCATCGCGTTCGTCTCCCACTTTATCGGAGCAAGGACGTACAGGAAGCTAAGTTATCACCTTCTAACCATAAAGCAGAGCTCGCAGGAGAGCCTGAGATCGTATGTCCAGAGATTCAATGTAGAATCGTTAAAAGTGGATATCCTCGAGCCACGAAGCCATAGTCAGAGCCTAATAGCTCGGGACAAGTGTGAGCATAATCGCCGTAGCTGGGCCTCGCGCCAAGGAGCCCTCAGAGCTCACTTGCAGCTTAACGGGCCTTAGGGAAGGCCTCGCGCCTTAGGAGCCCAAGAGAGCTCGCCTAGAGCATAACTGCTCAAAAAGGGTCTTAGAGCCCCGGAGCCTGCAGAGCTCATAATAGAGCATAATCGTCGAGGCCTCAATGCCAAGAAGCCTCAGAGTTTCAGCTTGCGTGAGCTTAACAAATGTGTGAAGGCCTCGAACGCTCAGAGCCCAAGAATTCGCTTTGCGTAGCTTAACAAACAGAAGGCCTTAGCGCCTGGGAGCCCAATATTCGATCAGAGAGCATACCTTGCTCGGGGAAGACCAAAGAGCCACGGAGTCATGTAGCTCAGGAGCCCAAAGAGCTCGGGACAGAGCACACTGCCGTGAAGGCCAAAGAGCCACTGAGCCACAGGTCGTGATTCATACGCCACGTATACAACAACTCAAGAAGGCCTTAGCGCCCAAGCAGCCCAATACCAGCCGTGAGTTTAATAAATAAAGAGGGGCCTTAACGCCCAAGCAGCCCAAGAGCCTGGGCCGAGCTTAACAACTCAGGAAGGCCTTAGCGCCCGAGAGCCCAATAGCTCAGCTTGCAGAGCTTAAAAGCTTAGGAAGGCCTTAGCGCCCGAGTGCCTAGTAAATACCGTAAGCTTAACAATGGGAGTCAGTAGAGCCATGTAGCTCAGGATTGCAGAGCATAACTTCAGATAGGAAGCATTCAAGGGCCAAGGAGACATGTAGCCTCAGGAGCCCTATACTCGGGCCAGAGCATAACTACCAAATAAGACCTCAAATTAGACCGCCGCTCAAATCGACAAAACAATAAAATGAGCGATAAAATTAATTGGTGAATCTTTATGTATTGACGAAAAGCCAAGGTCAGAAGCAATACAACAATCCTTGGCTCTACGCCAGGATATATCAAGGTTAAAATAAAAGGCCTAAACGCCTGACGTCAGACCTTGGCTTGCGGAAGTAGAGGAGTCAAAAGGCGGAGCCCTAACAGGCGAGGCAAAAGAACTAGCCTCCAAAGGAACCCAAAGATCACTAGGCAGGGGAGCACGATCGTAGGTCCTTTGATAACACCTCTACGCCTCGCATATCGACCTCAAATTTCAAGGCATCCTCTACCTCACGTAGTCGGATGTTGAAATCTAGGTCCGGGAAAGCTCCTCGAGCTCGTCGAAGGCTAGCCACCCGTAGGGCCCATCAGCAATGTGCTCCATCCTCAGCTCCGCTATCACTTTGCCCCTCCGATTGACCAAAGCCTCTTGCCTCTCATGGTCCATTTGAAGCTTCTCTCGCGAGCTCCTCCACAAGCTGCTCCAATACGAGTCACCTACCTCTAGAGCCTCTTGGCGAAGCCTGCTCTAATGCCGCCATTCAAGCCCACAGCCAGTCACCCCTTGACGAACGGCAACCCTCTCGCAATTAGCTCATCTTCAACGACCTTCACGTCCTTCCGGGCCTCCTTTTCTTTATCCTTGGCACGCGCCCTCGCAATCGAAGCATGCTTCAAGTCAGACCTGTGCTTCACAAGCTCCTCGCTAAGTCCCCATCTCGCTCAAAGAACCGCTCCCCAGGTCAAAGAAGCAACCTTAGCCTTGTAAGACTCGCGCCCCGAAGTGGAAGCCTCAGTACCTTCCGGCCCCCGCCAAGCCTTCACGTAAGTAGCCACCTCCGCCCAAAAACAAAAACAAGTCACTAACGTAACCGAAACAATAAAGAAAAAGACGAAGGAAAGCACTTAGACGCATGTAAGGCCTTCAAGCAGAAGAGCCGTGAGCCTCGACGGATAGGGCATCCACCTTCGAGGAAACAACTCTAACGGCGAAGCCCGGAGTCTCACTCTCTCGCAACCTCAAAGCGATCAAGGATCCTCGTCACCTCATCCGACATCACAGAGGGGGATGGCAAGACCCCGCGACGTGAGACTCCAAATCGAAATGGGAAGAACGTCCAAGGGGGGCTTAGTTGCCCTCCCCGAAGAGTCTCTAGCCCCGAGCAGCTTTGATTTAAGGCAAAGAGTTCCACCAGATCCCAGCCCCAGTGAGCAACCCCTCAGCGAGGCTCCGGGAGGCTTCCGCTCACGCCTCATCTTCGCTAGCACCTCCAGCGGGCCCAAAGCTCTCCCGTAGGCTTCAGAATAAGTGGGCTCGAAACTAAGGTGAGGAAGACTCGGGAGACAAGAGGCTTTTGCGGAGGAAAGTGGGAGAAGATCTCGTGAAAGTGGCTCGCCCGCCAAGATCTGATGAACGCCTCAGACATCCGACCCGATGAGTTTCCTGAATAGGCACGCAAGACTTAGACGCCTCCGTCACCTCTTTGTCTTCAGGACTAAGACCGGGGCGAACTCCTGAAGGCCACGCAACCAAGGCAATGTTAGAAGTGCCCTATTACCTCTGAAAACTAGGCCAAACCAAAGCAAAAGTGAGCCACGAGGTTCTCGTGAGTAGTCCGTATTAACTGAATGCTGCAGGTCCTCCCTGGCCAAAGGGATTGTACTCCCAATGACGACCGCTAACAAAAAAATAACGCTCCTTCCAGTACTTGTGGGAGGACGGGAGATCCGAAATAATCAACTTAGCATTGAAACATTTGGAGATATAAAGGAAGCCTTCAGCAGATTCCTTCACGCTGAAGAAGTCCAGGAGCAGGGCTATGCTAGGAATACCCAGGTCGTTGTCCCTAAAAATGACTAACAGCCCACCGTATCACCCCGGTCAGGGGAAAGTCGAAGAGCGTACATTGAAATGTCACAGAACCCTTTATAAAGGGATGCAAAGGAAACTGAGGCCATTCTCAACGCCACCTCAAAAGCACACCATCTAGTAATTGACAACGTGAGGTGGTCAAAGACGTCGGGGCATTAAACCTGGATCCCAAACGGGGGCCCATACCGGGCCGCAAAGATCTCACCATATAAAGGTTCGATCCGACTAGGGCCCACGGCCTCAACATTCTGTATGGCAGCCCTCAAATATTCAGAGCCGCTAAGGTATCGAATTTTATTATTTTTGCTCCCTCGTCTATCCAAGGGGAAAGGGAGGTCTCCGGCAACCCTCTGAACCACCATAGCCAAACCATTCGACTCACACCGCCCCACGCTAAACTAGGATCGCCTCTCAACAGATTTACCCCTGCGCGCAAACAAGAGCGACCAGACCCAATGGAGATATGCAAGGCTAAGTAAGAAAAAAGGAAATCGAAGAAAATGCAGAACCCCAATCGAGCAAGCCCTAGAGCCTCGTAATACTTCAAAACCAAAAAGACAAATGAGAAGAAAAGACGTACCAAGACCAGAAACAAGACGAGGGACACAAACCCCAAGCGAGCTATCAGGGACCACCAAAAGCAGTCCTGAACAATAGAGAAAAGGAAGCCCAAACTTGCAAAGGCAAAAAAGCTTCAAGAATAGGGGAACAAAGTGCAAACAGTCAGGGGACGTTTTTAAGGATGCTAAGAGCCACAGTCGAAATAAACGTGAGAATCGAGAAGCCATCATTATCACAAGACGTTGGACAGCGACAAAGCCCCAATCAAACCCTTCTTGAGTAGCCACGTGGGTATCACACCTGATCCGAGAAATCCATAACCCTTATCTACGCCATTTAGTCAAAAGGTCGGGGGCAATCGATCGGTTTAAAAATAAGATGGCGCAGCTCCAAAAACACGGCCCAAATGCCAAACCTAAGAAGGGATTAAGAAGCAGGCCTAGTACTAGTGCTGGGCCCTTTATGGCATCCCCCAAACACAGGCCCAAAACGAGGGCCCAAGTCACCCCTTCAAAAGGCTGGTAATATAATCAAAAAACTCGTACTAAAGGAAAATACCCAACCTCCACCAATTAGGAAAGTAGGATATTTCCTAATTATTGCTCATCAATTATCCCTTATTAATCTACATGATAAGGAAAGAAAAAATCTCACCCAATCGAGAAATATCATATCATCATCCAACTGGCAAAGTTATCATTTTGTATCATCATCCAACTAGGAAACTGATCATGATGACCCATTATAAATACCAAGCCACACCCCAACTAAAGGTACGCGATAAACTTCATTCCTAAGCGCTTGATCTTCTCTTCCACGAAACCGACTCTAGCATCGAAGAGGCAAAGGGCGAGCCCCCGCCGATCCTTTTTTCTTGTTTTTGAAGAGGAGCCCGACATCTAGAGATGCAGCCTGATCGCCCTGCCACTTAGCACGCTCCGTACCCCATTCCGATTGAAAGGCCAAGATCATCAAGAACTCATGCTCATGAAGCTATGGAACCTTCAAAATTTATCTTGGAATCTTCTAATGTAGCCTCTTTGTCTTGCACTTATAAGATCAAGCCTTTTAAAGCGTCATTCATTCTTTTTGTCCTCGCCCGAGTCATCGGAACCTCCACCTTATGCAAAGGGATCTTGGTGGAAACACTGGGTCTCACTAACTTTAATTTAACTCGTCCACAATTTCGATCTCTATCATATTCTATATTGGAAAATTAGAGTTTTTGACCCTAAATAATATATTTTAAAAAAATATCAATGAAATACGTTTTTTAAAATAATGCTCAAACTAATGGTTAAAATCATAGTTGGTGAATACAGTTTTAACTTTAAAAAAAAATTAAAATCATGTCACCAACTACAATTTTGATAATGACACACTAGTTTAAGCATTTAAAAAAAAAATTATATTGATATTTTTCAAAAACATATTATTTGAGACAAAACTAGGAAATTACATAGAAAAAAGGTAAAATTATCCTATGGTTTATCAATATGATTATATTTAAAAAAAACTACTTGGCTCTTGGTCAAAGTCTGGATTTAATTTGATGATGTGGACCATCTTTGTTTCCTTTGAGTCAACACACGAGCTTCTTCCACGTGCATCTCTGATTAAACACTGGGCGCCTCTTCTAAATCTCTAGCCTTGGCTTGTGTCATAGGACCCAAGTAGACTTCAAGCGGGTCCACACTCACTGGTCAAATCTAGTTTGTATGCATTGTCATTGATGCATTGGCACTCGAAAAGGACCTCATCGCCCCTGTGGAGAAAAAAACATGGATCGCCTTTTTCTTTGATTCTCATCATTTTCCCCTCGAAAAAGATTCAGCCCTCGAATCTTAACCATAATGTTGTGAACTAAAATCATAGGAACAGCACATGGACTCAAGCTCTCTCTCACATATCCCTTTTCCCTCAATTCACCAACTTGCTTTTGGAGTTCCTTTGTCTCCTCAGGATTACTCCTATAAGCGAGTCGATTCGAAATGGTAGCACCATGGACAAAATCAATTTGATGTTCGATCCCTTGGATAGGAGGTAAACCTTTCAAAATTTCCTCGGGAAAGACATCTTCAAATTCTTGCAAAAGAGAGACAATAGTACTATGCAAAGAAGTGTCAAGTTGGTTAGTATTAAAAAGTGCCTCTTTGTTCAAAAGTACAATCATAGGCTTGTTTAAGAACAATTATCTCTTAACCTCACTTGCCCGTGTATAGAAATTGGTTTTTCTCTCCTTTTCTCTCAAAGTTTCACCACTTGCTTTGGCCACTCAATTCTTCTTTTGCTCACTCTTTTCACACTTTTTCTTTGTTCACTCTTTCACCTTTTCTTTGGTTTCACTCTTTTTTTCCAATCTCACTTGATCTTCATAAACTTGACTTTTTTTTTTTTTGGATAATTAAGAATTTATTTCCAAAAGGGCGAAGCCCCACAAACCAAAAGAATACACGAGCCCAAGGCCCAAAAAGAAAAAGAAAATCGGACAGCACCTCCCCTAAAATTATAGGAAAAGGGCATTAGCCCGAAACAACCAACAACAACCAAGGACAAAATTATCCAAAAAAAAAAAAACAACCAAGGACAGATCAACCAAAACTCACACCCACAACCCTCAAGCAGAAAACACACCCCAAACCCGTACCCCGCAGTCCCGGCAAAGGCAACCACGACCCGCAGACCAAATTTCAACCAACTATAAGTACCATCAATCACCTAGACGATCCACCAGGGCTAATAATATTAAGAGGGAAGGACCATCTCTCACACATTGATCTGTTCACAAGATTATCCACAACCTTCTGAAAACTAGATATTCTTAGTCTAACATCATTACATATGAGATGAAAATAGCATCACTGGATAAAAGATGTTCTTCATGAACTCTACTATTCCGTTGTCTCCACAAGTGATAGATAGTAGCACCCCACGCAATCCTCTTAGTAATAGAGCAAAAAGACTTCCCCTTAGTAGCAATTACCCACAAGAACTCATTCTCCCAATTCCTCGGCATTCTGGAGTTCCCACATAACCTTAAAATCCTCAACCAAATACCAGCAGTGAATTGGCAACCGAAGAACAAGTGATTCCTGTCTTCAACATTAGCCCGGCAAAATACACATGATATAGAGTTGATCATACCCCACTTGAGAAGTTTGTCTCAAGGTGAACCAACCGGTCTCGATGGCCATCCAAAGTCACAAATGCATGTCTCCCGATAGCTCGGGGAAACCATATCGTATAATGCCAACTGACCACCGGCATTTTGCCCGGAAGGAGCTAGTGTCCACAAAATAATATCCTCTCTAGAGACATCAAGACGATAATTGACACAACTATTCTTGATAGCAATAAGGTCAACTGAATTCGCAATAGGCCAATTCCACCTACCATCACCAATAACCACATCTACATGAGCGTTATTATGAATAGCTGAATCATATATGATTCGATCTCCATAGTAAGGGAGGAGAGGGTCAACCGTGTTCCAGAAATCATGCCATAAAAATGTCCCCTTGCCGTTACATACCCTGTGATTTATGAAGGACCTGATCCTGTCTCTCAACCCGCGAAGTTTACGCCTGTCCACCAGCAACCGAAGGGGTTTTAGCACACTAAAGACTCCCGCTTCTCAAATACATCCTCCGCACCCATGCCACCCATAATGAATCCTTCCTATAAAATAGATTCCAAATGTGTTTCATAACGTTATCATCATTCGAGTCTTTAATACGACGTAGACCCAAACCTCCCTCCTCCTTCGGAAGACACACGGACTCCCATCTGATCTTGGCTCGATGAGTATTCCCTAGTTTTCCAGACCAAAGGAAACTGCTGAATGTTTGCTCAATCTTAGAGATAGTGTATTTAGGGATAATGAACAAATCAAAAACCAATACATCCGGATACTATATAAAACTCGAAACAATCGCCGCAACCTACCTCGTATAAGATAACGCCCTGCTTTTCCAAGACTGGATTCTGGCCATAATTTTATCCAAGAGCGGCTGACAGTCACAGTGGGATAGCCTTGTTGAAATCAATGGGACTCCAAGGTATTTCATAGGAAAACTCCCCAAACTGAAACCTGTGGTGTTCAATAAATCAGTTTTGACATCACCATTTACCCCGGCAATGAATATGGCACTCTTCTGCTTGTTCACTTGCAGCTTAGAGAATTCCTCAAACCTGTTTAATTCGTCCATGATAACTTGGACACTGGATTTCGTCCCACCAAGAACGTAAAAATATCATCCGCGGCTTAATTCGCGCGGGTCGATGTCCTTATACTAGCGAAATCGATACTCATCTACATACCACTCCATAAGGATCTAGAAAAGGCCTCCATAGCAATGATGAATAATAAAGGCGATATGGGTCCCTTGCCTTAACCCACGCTTGCTAGCAAAAACCCACTTAGCCTCATCATTTACGTGATACGTAGAAGGAAGCGGGTGTTGATTTATCGCCTTACTATTATTCCATAAGAAACGTAGGGGTTCCCATACTGGATAAAATACCCAATATACAACTCCAACTAATTGTGTCATATGCCTTCTTAATGTCAACTTTTAGAGCACACCTGGAAAGACCATTGTCACGATGATAGTTGATCATAAGCTCTTGGGTAATAAGGATATTATCGGCAATACTCCGACCTTGCACAAAAGCTGATTGTGAAGGGCTTATAATCTCAGGGATGCACTGTTTAATCCTCGCAGCAATAATCTTCGATATGCACTTATATACGGTGTTACAACAGGAAATTGGCCTATAGTCGTTCATATACTCAAGATTAGGAACCTGGGCACCAGCAATAATCGCGGCAATTAATCTCCGCGTAAACCCGATTTCAAGAATGAAATCACCGCTCAATTACATCACTCCCAATTATATTCCACGTCTTGAAAAAGTGATGAGAAGCCATCGTGCCCGGCTTTGTAATCATCTATAGAGAACATGGCCTTCTCGATCTCCTCTACGAAGTTATTCCACCTTCAACGTGTCCGTATGTCGCAAGAATCCAAACGAACCCATCTAGGTTATCCAAATACTACGGACATTAGATGGATCATAACATAATATATTTTTGAAATAGCCTACTGCTTCCTCTTTGATAGCCACCGGGTCTTCAATTCTGCATCCATTCCCCAGGTTTATGACTTTTATCGGATTTCGAGCATTCCGTGCTTTTTTTTTTTTTTGGATAATTAAGAATTTATTACCAAAGGGGCAACGCCCAGCCAAAGAATACAAAGCAATGAGGCTCGAGGCCATGAACAGGCAAAGAAAAACGGACAGCACCTCCCCTATAAATATAGGAACAGGCAACAGCCCGAACAACACAAAGCCACCAACAAAAAACAAGCCCACAATCCGGGCAAAAGAAACAACGCAAACACAACCCGGGCAAGGCAACAAGGCCCCAACAATCACAAATCAAGCAACCAACCTACCATGAGATAAAATATTAATAGGGAAGGACCATCTCTCACACATCGACCGCTTTTCATGTGACTATCAACAACCTTCGAATACCGTAAATACGAAGCTCCAACATCATCACAAATGAGGCTTAAAAATAGTGTCACCGAGCATAGTTGTTCTCTTTGAATTCTTCTATCTCGATGACCCCATAAGTGGTATATAGTATACCCACGCAATCTTCCTTGTAATGTAGCCGGCTGACTTTCCCTTTGTCAAGTAATTACCCATTCCGTGCTTTGACGGCTTTGTGGAAAAAACTCGTGTTCTGGTCTCCAAGTTTGAGCCATTGAACTCTAGATTTTTGTTTTAAGAATCCCTCCTCGGCATAGGCTAAATCATGGTACTTCTTTAAACATTCCCTCTCATTATCCATCAGCATTGGATCAGAAGGATTGTTCCGCAAAGCAGCTTGGGCCTGGTTCACTGTCTCCCTGGCATCCACAACACGTTCTCACAGCTTACCAAATGAGTGGAAATTGAACGTCTTAAGGTAAGCCTTCACTTTTCGCTGAGTCAATCTCATACATGGGAGTTCCGTGTAAGACGCCACTTTTCCACGCTTCCTTCACTATCTCAAGAATGCAGCGGTCAGCCTGTGGTTAAAAATTTGAACGGGAAGTTTTTTCTCAAGGCCAGAAACGTATCTAACATTAAGGTTGGTAACCGCAGGGCAATGATCGATAACCCGTGATGCCGGACTCAAGTATCGTGATTGGGAAACATATCCAAACAATATTCATTTCTGGGAGAGACAACGATCCAACTTCATAGCTATGAAATTTACCCCTCTCGGGCCTGGCTCATCCACGTAAATATAGCCCCAAGAAAAGGAACATCCGCCAATTCAAGATTGAAATCGTACACTCGTGGAACTCATTCATGGCCGTATCCTGAACCATATTACCCCTAGATTTCTCATTGACAAACCTGGTGGTGTTGAAGTCGCCTATTACCAACCATGGATTTTGGCCTACCACCTGATCACAATCTATCAAGGTGGCGCCTACGAAGACCCTTCTATCAATGAAGTTATTCAAGCATATACAACCGAACACCAAAATGAGTAGCTGTCCTCGAGAGTCGTAACGTGACATAGTATCAAGCTCGTCCATAGAGTGGATAATATCAATGCTAACCTTACCAGGATTTCCACATATCTAGATTTTGCCTAGCAAAGCATGATCATAATTATGAAACAGTCTCCATCCCGGAAATATAGATGTGAAAATTCTGTCCTTAATCGACGTGTAAGAAACATGCTCTCTAGGGTTGTCCTGCTTGTCGTCTTCCCAGTGAGTTCACGGATGACAACTGTTGTGGTGGGGACCAAGAATGCTCGGGGTTGACCACGCGTGGCCTGGCCTCCGTGGGTTTCCCTTCCCAATAAAAGGATACCCATGATGAATCGGTCTTAGCTGGTTCGCTCCACCAGATTACCCATGATGGTTCCTCCGGCGCTCACGCCTTTGAGCTCAGTAACGCCGGGCCGTCGTCAACGATGCACCGCGCCACCGCTTCAGACGCCGACATCGGGCCTTAACGCCGATTCCAGATAACTCTACCTCGTATTCATAGATCAAGTTCCTAGCTTCATCCCTAGGACGACAAGTGGAGAATGGGGTGTAGTCCGAAGAGCGTAGGAGAGGTGACCATGTGGTTTCTCCCCGCTTTGGCCGCCAGCCACGGAAATGGGTTCCTAAGTTGGGACTGCCACGTATCCGTGACCAGTCGGCGATCGAGGAGATCCAAAAAAGGATCTTCTTAAGGCTCGACTGGTTTGGGCGCTAGATCCGACGAGCGTAAGATGGAAATGCGTAAAGCCCCTATCGACGATGCCGCAGTCATGGATAGATCGCTTCAAGAATCTATAGTGGAAAATGCTGAAAGACGGACCAAGGTGTTATCAGGGGTACCGGTCCGTCATTGCCGACGAGCGTCTCGCAAAAAAGGACCAACTCCCGTGAATGGGTTAAAACCGTAAAGAACATTTTCCCGCCGAAAGTGTTTCAAATCTCAACAGGAATGGGACCGACTCCGCTTGCTCCGGTCGGTGTTCCCGCAGCGGCCGGCCAAGCGACGCCGAAAGAGCGCCGGGCCGATCGCCGATCTCGCCGCCCACCTCCGACCGAGTGTTCAATTCGGTCTCGATGACGACTTCCCACCAATTCGGCCATCGCCGGATTCCGGTGCAAACAGAGAAGCGTCAAAGTTCGTGTCCGGGTCAAGAGGCTGCAAAGGGTCAAGTAGAGGTCAAGCAACTGATAACGCCAAGGTTAGCCGCGAATTGAGTGACACTATTTGTGAATCATTCAAAATCTTATACTCTTCTTTGGCCTTTCACAGCCTTCTAATACCGATGGGAAGGTGATCATCAAACCTTCCTCCGAGGCGCTGGTTGAAGGTGTGGGTCTGGGAAGGAAGCCTCAGGTCGGGCTTCTTGACAAGCGCCTCCCATTACATGTGGTTAAATCTTTCGCCGAAGCGGCTTTGGGGCAAGCACGAGATACCCAGATCTCCCACAACGTATAATGGGTTGTGCCATATTCAGTTCGTAGACCCGGTTGCTCGAGACGGTTTTGGAGAATGGGCCTTGGTATTCCTGGGCTGGCAGACCAATCATTCTTCTCGATTGAAACCAGCATGGAGATGCTTAACGTGCGTGATCACCCTCCTACCTATCTCGGGTAAAGTTTTTAACATCCCTCCGAATAACAATCGGCATTAGCCTCGATACATTGCAAGTGCCGAGGCATTCCTATGCATTTAGACACTCACCGAGGACCACTTCAGATTATCCTTTCGCTAGATATTTATCGAGGTGGATGTGAATCGTACATTCCTAAATCTCGCACATTGATCCGGGAAATGGTAAGTACACTACTATTAGAATTGAGTACCCAAGGGGTTCCTCGAATCGCGCACACCGTAAGATCTTTGGCCATAGTCATGGGAAGTGTCGTATGTGAAGAAAATGGCTGACTTTGGAAATACAATCGGTCCGATCACTTTGCTAGGGAGGTCCGTTAAAGACTATGTTGATGATGCTGATTCTTCTATAGTGAGAAGTGCTGTTAATACTGCCGATGATATAGGCAACCACATTATAACCCCAGGTAAGGCTGGAAATGTGAAGGTTACTGATATCCGTGTGAAAGGCCGACCGGGCAATACCTTCGAATGTTTAACTAGGTGTGTCGATACTGGTAATCTAGAAGTTGCCGTTGATTCTATAGCTGTTGTTTCAGATACCAATATTCCTAATGTTATCATTCCACTCTAGGTGGAATAGGATCATTTGATTCTTCCAAGTCGACCTCTTCCAAATATCATAGATTTCTCGCATTAATCTCTCCCCGCTTGTGAAACGCTTAAGCATATAAAGAGAATTGATGAGTCGGACTACATGCCGATGTCAAAGAAGAAGCTCAAGAAACCGAGGAAAAGGAACATGCTATCAAGGCCGCTAACTCTAGCAAGAGAGCGTGGGACACCATATCTCCATACATTGTTGATACCGACTAATCACTCGTGGTCCTCGTGTCCCGGATGCGGGCGGGTTTGTCTCAGATGTTTTTCGCTCCTGATATGGGGTTGTGGTTTTCTCCGGCTCCGCTGGTTGGTTGCCCCGTTTTTTGGGTTTGTTTGTCTCTGAGGATTGTTGATCTCTTGTTTTGGTTCCACTCGGGTGGATTTTATCTACCGACGCCCTCGTCCTATGTTTTGTGTGGCGTGCCGTCCTGGCCAGATTCTCTCGGGTCGCTCTTGGCTTTGTACTATTTTTTAGTTTGTTTGGGTATTGCCCTTTGGAAATAAATTTTACTTATCCAAAAAAAAAAAAATTTCTGGTCCTTGCTAGAAGCTCCTCGCACCCGAAGCTTCCAAAATACACACAAAATCAAGAGCTTGGGACTCTACAAACGAACGCACTTCTTTTTTCTTAAGGGGGTCGTTCAAACCCCTTATGTTCCATGAAGCGAATTTAACCATTGGGAATATGTGCATACCCCCTAACCACTGGATCCTACTTATTAGCCAAGTTCCGCTTTTTTAATTTCTTGAGCTTCTTCCTAGAAATTGGCACAGGTGTGAAGTCCAACTCATCAACTCTCTTTATATGTCAACGTGTCGGCTAATAGGGAGAAGTATCGAAAATTCGAAGTATTGTTAGATCGACCGGAGGAGCAATTATAGATTTTGTTGTTCTCTTCCTCGCCAATTTGAGCTAGACATTCGAAGGTACATGTAATTTGGGATGGTTGACAACTTCATTAGCTGTTTAATTACTCATCGCATAATGCTCACGGCTTGATTGCATCCCCGTTCTACACCGCTATTAACAACACTGGCCATTCGTACTAACACGGTATCACCCTCGCCGACTCTTCCTTACCCCCATATCCTGAGTATCCTTCTTATCATCAGCCAACATCTCAACCCCCAAATTCTCATACCACTGCTCCCAGAATAATGGTGACATTTTTACTGCTTGGTCCCTTCTTAACTTAACAATTTACCAGGTTATGGCCAAATCGCTTGCATTCAGGGCAGCATTGTGGAGCCCAAGGATATTCGATTCTTATTGTAGAATATTTACCATTACCCCTGTCCAGGAGCACAGACTTAGGGAATTCTCAATCGACCCCCACCTCTACACATATCCTAGCAAAGGATAATTTTGTCTGGTTCCCGGTGAGTGAATCAAGGTGGAGCGGAATACCAACAATACTTGCAATGTACCCAAGACATGTGTTTGTTCAATATTCCAAAGGAATATTGTAGAACTCGAATTCGCATCAGATAGTGGATAAGGATGAAAATCAGTTAACAAAAGGGATCCGTGATGCTAGAGCATTTACAACATACATTGGGGAATCCAATCCACTTTGGAAAATTCAGATTTTGGGAGGCTCGTGGAAACCTTGGAAACACCTTAATATATTTCTATTTCCAAGTGTTTTGAGTTTATTACTATTTTGATTTGGAGTTGGTTTATTTTAGAAAGATTTGTTCTCCAAGTCAAAGTAGAAGTTGCTTTATTTAATTTAGAAAGTCTGTTTTTCTAGTTAAATAGGAGTTGTTATTTCTTTTTTTAGAAAAGGTTTGCTTCAGATTTGGAGATGATTTGTTCTAGATTTGTCACGATTTGTTCCGCATTTGTCGCTAATTCTATTACCAAGCCTTGTCCTAAAATTATATAGTTTCCTTTTTTCCTTCACATGGATATTTTTAGTGTGCAAGTAGTTTAGGAAAAGTATTAGTTTTCTTCTTGTTTTTGGCCAAATATTTACTTTCCTTGTGGCCGAATATTTAGTTTCTATTCTTCATATTTTTTTGGCCTATTTGAAGGCTTGTTATCCTTGTATTCTTCAAGTTTTAAGCATTAATAAAATTGAGAGTATCAATTTCTCTCGTTCTTCAAGAACTCCTCAACTTACTCCACTATTCCGTGGCGTTTATCAAGACTTATCGCCTGATCTCCATCACCGATTGTGGCGCCCTCACCCATACCAAGGTTCCGCTTCCACATGCTAAACTGGGTCAAGGTCATCCATCCAAGCCAATGCTAGAGCTAGCTTCTCCGATCTAATTCGATCACTGGTCTCCTCAAAAGTCGACTCGGGTTCGTATCATTTGCATCGTGAGCAACAGTTCTATTTTTCTGGTTTGCTTATCTTTTATTATTATTATTATTATTTTCTTTGTCCGAACCATCTTAGTCACCGCTTTCATCCATACCTTCTAAATTATGTTCAATCCCCAATTTTAGTCACAACCTAATATCTACTCCATCCCAAGTCCGATTTTCTTCATTCTTGATCGGATATAATTTTTTTTATTGTTTCTTTTTTGATGCAAGGTTGGGACCGTGATGGATGATCCAGAAGTTTAGGTAAGTCAAAATATGGGTTTGGGGTAGTTTCTTTCGGGGCCAAAATAGGTTATGGACGACTTTCGAGATTTTCTGGGTTAAGAAAGGTGAATTTATGGTATATAAGGGGAAAAGGGGTATTTAGGAAGGTTTTAGTAGTATGGAACAAGATTTGGAAAGTTTTGGGTTGAGGTTGAAAATTTGGTTATGGAAATTTTAGAGAAAATATGAGATGGTGAGGAGAGTAGAGTTTGCACAAGAGTAGTTACTTACTGGGTTACTGAAAAGATCCACACAAGATATTTATGGTTTAAGGCGCCACAATCAACTATGGACTAAGTTGATTGATGTCGACAAAGACTTCGCCACCAAGGAATCCACTCCAGTATGAGAAGCCACTAACTCGTCCCCAAGGGAATCCATCCAAGAGATAAGAGAACAAGAGAGAACTCTTAAAAGAGAAATCTGAAAATATTATTAAACTTGAACTGATTGTCAAAAGACTACATTACTAGGGGTATATATAGCCTCATACTTTCTAAATCAAAAAAGCAACTTCTACTTTAACTAGGAAAAGAAACTTTCTAAATTACAAAAAACAACTTCTACTTGTTATTCACTCTATGCAGACGCCAAAGCCGACGACGGGGTCTATGAGACTGCTATCGAGCCCATATCCAGGTGGGAGCCTATTACTGGGTTTTGCGAAATCCAAATCGGGTCTCGGGGATCGCGTATTTCACTTATCCCAACGCCGACCGACGCATTGTGGTCTCGCACGCTATCGACCGGAAGTCCGATTCTACTCTATCCGTGACGGCGAAGGGTCCAACGGAGGTCGTCATCGCCTCCCACGTAAGAGAGTTACGGTTTCGGTGATCGAGAAGACGCCGACAGCGGGTTTTCTAAATGTATCCGTGATTTCGTTGCCGTTGATCCAACCCTTCGAAGTGGAATCGATTCGATCGAACTGTTCAAAGGATCGCTGAAGAGTGTGTCCGAGGGCGGATGGTGGGGCCGGTTTTGGTCATGATTCCTGCTTCGAAGTACCACCGCTTTGTTCCCGCATTGCTTCGGTTTTGTCCACTATTCGACGCATGTGACACGTCCGAATTTCGACTTATGATGAGGAGAGATCTCAAGGCCTATGAGTGGGATGGCTTGGCTTTCAGGTTATCTCCTTGTGGAGTGGAGTTTATACTTCTATCGCCGATTGTTGCGCCCACCAGGTTTGCTCACTTTCATCGGGTTTTCCTTGATTGGTTTGGTACTCACATGGTCAGGTTCTCAGAATGATCTTGGTTGCCTTTGCCTGAGTTGTGGGGCAAATACCCAAATCTAATGTGGGGTTTGGTTTGTTGTTGATGGTACAAGAGGGTGCCCGCCCCTTCCTTTGGGGCAGCTTCGCTTTCCTTCTGCTTTCCCTAGCTTCTGGGTGGGGCATGTCCTACTCGGGTATTCGTGTCCTTTGTTCTCGGCCGTTGCCCTTTCCTATTTTAGGGGAGGTGTCAGTCCGCTTTTCTGCTCTCGGGGCCCTGGGGCCCTTGTATCAATATTGGTTGTTGTCAGGGTTTTCATTTTGGAAATAAATTCTTACCTATCCAAAAAAAAAAAAAAAGAATTGGAAGAGCTAAGAAATAAAGGTTATGAGAATGTCAGGATCTACAAAGATAAAACCAAGAAGTGGCATGATCAGAAGATTCCGAGGAAGGAATTCAGAATAAGAGAGCTAGTCCTATCACATAATTCCAAGTCAGCCTTTTTCCAGAAAACCAAGTCAAGACGGAGGTCCTACGCGGGCAAATACACCTCAGCAGAGTGACACTCAATACCACTCTTGAAATGAGTTTAAAGTTAATGGTCTAAGATTGAAGCATTATCTTGGAGAAATCATAAATGAAGAATAGTCCCAGATTTCAAGAGAATAACAGAATTGATGAAAAGAGAACACATTGCAGAAATGTCTAGCTAGAGACATTAAATTTTTTTTTTTTTTGGATAATTAAGAATTTATTACCAAAAGGGCGAGGCCCAACCAAAGAATACAATAAACCAAGGCCCATAGCCACAAACAAGGCACACTAGGCAAAGGAAAAACGGACAGCACCTCCCCTATAAATATAGGAAAAGGCAACAGCCCGAACAACACCAAACCACCAAAAACACAAGCCCACAACCCGGGCAAAAAAGAAACAACCCAAGATACCGCCCACAGCCCGGGCAAAGGCAACAAAGGACACAACAACACAAGTCAGGCAGCCGAACCACCAGGAGATAAAATATTAAGTGGGAAGGACCATCTCTCACATATTGATCTGTTTTCAAAACTAGAGACATTAAATTTAGCAGCTACTTAGGGAGCAACCTAAGAAATTTTTGTTATTTTATAGTTTGAGTTTGTTTCAATTAGCGTGCTTTTGATATTTTAGCTAGTAGAGTATTCTGTTTGACTTATTTTAAACTCGTGATAGATAGATTTTTGATGCAAGGTTGGGACCGTGATGGATGATCTAGAAGTTTTGGTAAGTCAAAATACGGGCTCGGGGGCAAATTGTCACACCCCCAAAATCTCCACCTCAAAGGTGGGATTTATGTTACTATTTTACCACCTAATTTTTCACAACTTGAGTCTAAACTCCACTTGGAGTAATCACTTGGAAACGTAAATAAAACACTATTCCAGGTCTCCAAACATATACACATATTTCCGCATGCAGCACCCCTCAATGTACCCAAAACTATACACTTACACTTGATCAAAATAACATTTACACAAAGTTCCAAAACTAGTGGCTCCACAAGCCAAATATACAATGATCCACAAAAGATACCAACTGTCCAAATACACAGTGTGAATATCCACATAACACTAAATATACATCAAAATGTATGCTTAACCACCAACAAGCTAAGGTTGGCATACAAACTTCCATCCTCAAAAACCCTGCAGGTCCAACTTTCATGTCATGTACGGTCTCGTAATTCCGCATCTAAGGCGGAGGGAAATAATGGGGGTGAGTTCGACAACTCGCAGTGAATCCATAACAAGCCATGCCTATAAAAACATGTCAATTTTATAAGGATAATTCAAAATATCTCAAAACATGAGCATTCTACAACACAGTTGGATAATGGAAACACACGAATGCAACACTACCACCATCTCAACCCCCCATCAGTGACTCCTTTGGGCTTTCACCCGTGATCTCATTTCTTCTCAGCCAGATCATCCCAACAACGACAAATTGTTGGGACTTTAACACCCGTGTGGATATGCCTCTTACATCCCGGCATATCTCGTGACCTTTCTCGGGACTAGCAAACCCAGTGGGACTAGTCACCGGCCCCGCGGTCCACTGCTACATCAATCCTGATCACACACAAATTTCATACTGAAGGTGCCAAGGCTGGTACCACTTTACAAAGCATTCATAACTACTGGCTGGATATTTTCAAAAAATCAAGGTACTAGTTAATTCAAAGACTTCATATATATAAAGTCATACATTTATATATCACTAGAAAATCACACAAATAAAGACGAAATGGTACAGACCACCAAAATGACATCAAACCACAAGATGTGAGAAGGTTATAAGATCCCCACCTCTTCCTTGATCCAAAATCCGAAGTCTCCCAAGGAAGCTTAAAACCCAGGCACCCCAAAGGATCTGGCAAATACCAAGTCATAAGATTCCTAGCCTCCTTACACCGTGGCTTCACATAAAATTACTCAAGTGGTCTATTACTATCACAATTGTACCCAAACATTCTTATACCTCCAACATAAACCTTGGATCCTCAAAGTGTACTCTCTTTACACTTCTACTAAGATCAACATTTAGCACCTCATTAGGGCAACACAAATAGCACACAATAAACACTTCACTCTTTTTTTCAGCCATTCTAAGACCTTTTTTTTCTCAACTACAATTTCGACCAGCCATACATGTTTTTGTCTATCAGGTCTCTCAACTAAAAGTTCCTCATCTCTTAGCTTTCCATGCTACAGCCTCTAAATCAAATATTCTGAATCTCAAAATCCAGAGTTATAGTTTTTTAAACCTGACCTCCCCGAGACTATTTCGGACAGAATCAGCCTCTCTTCACCCTTCATTGACGAAATTATGGGAACAAATGAGCCATAATTTGGCCATACTCCCTTCATGAAGTTACTCCATGTGGCTACTTTGAGAAGGATTTGAACTCACTCCATTTGGACTCATTAACTCAACTTATAGACCTCAAAAACAAGTAGAACCCGCCTCCAGGGACACCTTCTCAGGGGAAAGTCGACAAAGACTCCCTTGACACACAAACACATACATGCCAGTCTTCACAAACTTGGTCTTTTACAATTTAGGGTTAGGGATGAAACTCACAAACCTTTAGAATATAAATCCTCATAAAGTCCAATAGGAAATACAACTATGGTCAAAGATCATGTTTACATACCTTAGTGAACTTTTTTCCCAAAACCAAAAGCTTTCCTTCAACCCTTTTCTCCTCCTACTCTAGTTTCTAGAACTCTCACCACTAACTTAAAATTCCAGAATTTCATTTCCTTTGAAGTGAAGAAGATAGTCTAGCATCCAAAACCAAGAGAATTCAGTTTGTTTGGCAGATACAAGCCTTCTCATGCACTTGTTTATGTGTCGAGTCTTTATCTCAGATATATGAGGGTGTCATGCCCGCGATGCCGCCATACTCACAAGGATATCAGACTTATCCCTCCACTAAATAAGCCATGTCCTTCAATATAATAATTTCCAAACCCTAACAAACCACTAAACTTACCCATCCGTATAATTGACCCATTATGCCATAAAAAATCTAAATGTCACTTTGCTAATCCTTCACTAAACCATCCACAGACGGCTAATCTAATCACAATTTAAAATTATCATAGTATATAAGTTGCATTTGCTCCACAAAATGCTACCTAAATATAATAAAACATATATTAATATACCCAGTGTTACATTCCCTCCCTACAGTGAATTTCACCTCGAAATTAAACCGCACTAACCTGTGAAGAGTTCCTGGATATTTCCTTTCTTATATCCCCGTTTGGGGCCTCCCTGTTTAGCTTCCTCCACCCATGGTGTCCCATAACACTCTTCAATTGTGGGAATAACTTTTGTTCCGCAACATGCCTCGCACATCTAGAATCTCCTCGCCTTCTTTTTTTTTTTTTTTTTTTTTTTTTTTTGATAATGAGGGTGTCCTGGCGCCTTACGCCACTCGAATAATCCTCGTGCCATAATGACCCTACCAACCATGGACACCAGGTAAGATCAAGGAAATTCCTCGGGTAGGTGGTCTGCAAGTACATTCCTAACCAAGACTCTCCGCCTTGGTGCAGAGACCCACCCATCCGCTCTTCATATTTCATGATTTTCTGCAAATTCCGCTCTCGCAACTAGTATGTGCGAAACATTCGCCCATACTTCAAGAATAACGAAACGTGGAATACATCATATCCCAAACACCGTGGCTAAGATTAATTACCGGCTACCTCTCCAACTCTTGGCAATCTCAACGGATCAATGCACCTAGGGGGCCAGCTTCACTTTACCAAAACCAGCCACTCCTAAGTAGGCTTAATAATCTAAAACACACGGTCCCCAACCTCGAAACTCACATGGTCTCCTCCCCGTGGCTCAGATAATTTTTCGTCGCCAGGTCACATAAGAGCCCGTCACTGATCACCCCATTCTATGTCATTTCTGCACCAACTCGGGACTAATCAGCAGCTTCCTCCCATTCAACCAAAACATTACAGGCTGCGATCTACATGACCTTCCATAAAAGAGCTTCTCATACCTGTACATCCCCAATACTACTCCAGGAAACTATTATTATACACAAACTCAATCGAGGCAAATGTTCATCCAACTCCCCTGAGTCTACACATGCTCTTGGGGCGACAGTCTTCTAGAATCCTAACTCACTCGATTGCCCTGGTCGGCCCGAGGGCAAATGCCGTAATTTTCAATCTCACCCTGCTCCCAAAGCTGCAGTGGCACACTGTTTGACTAGATCAAACCTCGAGTCCCTATCTCGACACACACGGTAGAGGTACACACCATGCAACCTCACAATCTCCTCACATACAACTTGCTAAAAGTAAGAATAGAGTCAAGTGGTCCCATTGCTAAGAAATGTGCCGATTTAGTCAACTGTCAACAAACCACCCAAACACCATCTTTACCCCGGTGAGTTTTGGGCAAACTCACTTTACGTAAGTCCACTGTCACATGATCCTACTTCCATTCCGCTAAGGACTGTAATCTACGTGAATGTACTCTCATTGGTCTCTCGCCGTGTTCAACTTTCACTGAGCTATAACGCTTTATTAATTTTGGGAAGACAAAACTCATACGTCTTTTTCATCCTATGCCACCAAATTGGCGCGCCAAGTCGTGGGCGTTATCTTGTCTCACCAGATGTACTGCGAACCAGAGTGATGAGCTCCCCCATCACCTCCTCTCTCAACCCGTGCATCATCCCAAGACAACAACTGGCTGAGGGAAATAGGATTCCCTCCATTGAATGTTCTAAATTCCTTCAGTGTGCATCACCGGGCAACAATGGCAGCATGTGCCCTCAAGCTCTATCACCTCGAGCCTCGATGACCTCTTAGTAAATCATATCGAGCCGCCAACGTATAAAAACATGCCTTAGCTCATCCCCCATCAAAGCACGGTGGAACTCGCTATGTAATCATACATCTTCCACTCATAAGCCATCAAACCCGAATGGATGCTCCTTTGATTTTCTACTCTCAAGGCATCACGACCACATTTGTCAATCTCGATGGTATCAAGAAAGAAAAGTCAAAGTCTTCGCGTCTCCATCCACCTTCTATGCCTGCATTCAAATCTCTCTCACAGAATATATACTTCAAACTCTCGCGGATCGTGAGAACACTTCCAAACTTTCACCATACAAGTAGTGCCACCATAACTTTAGGGCAAACACTCATCAGCAAAGAAGCTCTAAATCACGCTAAGTGGGGTAATTTCTCTTCATGTTTCTTCAATTGCCTGTAGAGGCATAGGTAACCACTCTTACTCGTGATAAGTACACACCCCAAGCCAACCCTCGAGGCATCACGTAAAACCGTGTACTTTTCCCCATTCATCGTGAGAATCGCACCTGGTCGTGAGTCAATCTCTTTTTCAGCCTCCCGGAATGACTCCCTCACACTTGTCATTCCGCCAAAGCTCACTCGCGTGTCGGGCCATTCATCGGGACATGCAATCCTGGAGAAGTTCTCAATAAATCGACGGTAATAACCAGCCAATCCAAGAAAGCTGCGTATCTCAAAGACACTCTTGGGTCGCTCCCACCTCATCACGGCCTCAACCTTTGCTGGATCCACTGAAATACCTTCCTTAGACACCATGTGCTCCTAGAACCGGATTTCTTGTAACAGAAATCACACTTCTTTAGTTCTGGGCATACAAACTCTATTCCTCTTCTCAAGACTGAAGACCAAGTCGTGGAGAGCTTCTCTAAGGGTTTGGAGTTCAAAATGGTGCTTTGGGGGCTAGGGTTTCATTTGGCACCCAAAGTTATGTTTATATAGGGCCTAGGGTCGCTTTCAGGTAAAAGTCCCAGACAAAACTTGGACACCGATAAAGTGCTACTGTTGAACTTCTCATAGCCGTAACTTTTTATCCGTAAGTCGGATTGGGACGTTCCGCCCGTCTATGAACTCGTATCGACGAGGCCTACGAGATGGAGCTTTATTTAACCGAAAACTATTCCTCCTCGAAAAAATCAAACTTGGTCAACTTGGTCAACTTGGTCAAACTTGGTCAAACTTGGTCACAATCAGATATCTGGGCATGTGTCGTTACAACCCACTCCCTTAAAGAAAAATTCAATCCACCTAAATTGCGACCGTGTCATGGAAAGATGAGGGTATCGGGCCCGCATTTCGTCCTCCCGCTCCCAAGCTCGCCTCTTCGACTAGGTGGTTTCCTCCAAAGGATCTTTCACTAAGGATATTGTCTCATAGAAACTTCTTCTTCCCTACCCACCCGCACCGGGTTGCTCCGTAGGATAAGTCATCCCCGCCTCGATCTCTCGGCGCCTAACACATGCTGTGAGGGATCCGGGAGGCACTTGCAGCATGGAGATGTGGAAAACATTATGGACTCGAGAAAACTCCTCCGGCAAGTCTAACCTATAAGCCACTGGGCCTATCCTCTAAACAATCTCAAAAGGTCCAATGTAGCGGGGACTTAGCTTCCCTCGCTTCCCAAAGCGTACCACGCCCTTCCGGGCTGAGAGTTTTAGAATACTGATCCTCGACCTCAAACTCAAGATCCTTTCTACGCCTTGTCCCGCGTAGCTCTTTGCCTATCTTGAGCCAAGCCAACCGCACGTACATAACATTAACCTTGTCCAAATAATCGTTGTGCACCTCGTGGACCTAGTAATTTCCTTTCACTAGTCTCATCCCAACATAACGGAGTGTGACATAGTTTCCCATACAATGCCTCATACGGTGACATCTCAATGCTTGAGTCTAAACTCCACTTGAAGTAATCACTTGGAAACGCAAATAAAACACTTCTCCGGGTCTCCAAACATACACACATATCGGTACAGAGTTAATTCCTCAATGTACCCAAAACTATACACTTACACTTGATCAAAATAACATTTACACAAAGTTCCAAAACTAGTGGCTACACAAGCCAAATATACAATGATCCACAAAAGATACCAACTGTCCAAATATACAGTGGAAATATCCACATAACACTAAATATTCATCAAAGTGTATGCTCAACCACCAACAAGATAAGGTTGGCATACAATCTTTCCATCCTCAAAAACCCTACAGGTCCAACTTTCATGTCACGCAGCTGGTCTCGTACCTACATCTAAGGTGGAGGGAAATAATGGGGGTGAGTCCGACAACTCAGTAGTGAATCCCCTAACAAGCCATGCTCATAAAAACATTTCAATTTATACATAATTCAAGATATCACAAAACATGAGCATTTTACAAATAATAGGTTGATGATGGAAAAACATGAATACAATACTACTACCATCTCAACCCTTCATCAGTGACCCTTTTGGGCTTTCCCCCGAACAACGACAAATTGCTGGGACTTACCACCCAAGGATATGCCCACATCCTCGTGATATCCGTGGACCTTCTCGACTACAACCCGTGGATCCAATATCGTCCCATGTCCACTAACATCAATCCCGACTCCTCACACGCCTTCATACCCATGTCATGCTTTAAACAATTTCACAAAGCATTCAACCACATGGATGTTTAAAAAAAAACATCATGTACCAGTTAATTCAAAGATTTCTATATATAGAAAATATACATTTATATCACTAGAAAATCACACAGTCAAATCACGAAATGGTACAGAATTCCCACAACATCAAACCACAAAGATGCTGTGAGAAGGTTATAAGATCCCCTACCTTCCTTGAATTCCAAACAAAAACCCGCAAGTCTCCCTAGGAAGTCAAAAAACCCGAGGCTACTCCAAAGGATTTTGGTAACAATGTCATAAGATTCCTTTAGCCTCTCACAACTACGTGTCACATACAAATTACTCAAGTGGATCATTACTTATCACCACTCGACTCACATATATCCCATACCTTCCAACATAAACCTTGATCCCCCAAGTTCACACTCTCTTACATTTACTAGATCAACATTTAACACTCATTATTGTGGTTACAGCACAAAACAACGCACTCTAACACAAAAACACCTCGTATTCCCATTCCATTACTTATTTGAAGATAAAGTGCTAAGGGTTCTTTTTCAACCTGAATCACCCAATTCGAGCACCTTAAAACTTCGAGATATAGTCCTACAGCCAAATATAGCCCCACTTTTTCCATAAGTTTCAACCAATTCAACCCAAACACTCAAACACGCATCGAAACCACTCTATTCAACCCGAAACATCTTCCAAAACACACCTTAAACAAGAATCTAGGGTTTTGCCAACTCATCACTCAACCAATCTAAGGTTAGGATGAAGTCCTAACTTCCAAAAAGAGAGGAATCCATGAATCATATCCCTCTATACAAAATCCCCTCAAATCCTTACACAAATAACCAAGGATTAGGGTTTTACCTCCCCATATCCTTCAAATCTAGGGTTAGGAGAAGTTCCCCCAACCAAACCCTAGAAAAGAGCCATTTTACAAGAATCAAACCAAAAACCTTTACCTTTTTGGCTCAATCTCATTTCCTAGTCAAACAATGAAGTTGGTCCCGGCTTTGAGAACCCTTCAAGGAACCTACTCTGCATTACTCCGCTAATCCTAGGAAACTCCGCACTTCTGTCACCATAGTTGATTGTTCCCAATTTGCCACTGCTTCTACTTTCTGAGGATCCACCTAAATGCCATCAGCAGAAACTACATGTCCGAGAAATCCCACTCGGCTCAACCAAAACTCACATTTGCTGAACTTGGCATACAACTGGTGCTGCCTTAAAGTCTGCAACACCAAACCCAAATGTATCTCATGCTCCTACTCGCTTCTCGACATACCAAGATATCGTCGACGAGACAATGACAACCGAGATCAAGTATGGACTAAGACTCCTGGCTCATCAAATCCATGAAACCCGGGCCGCATTGGTGAGTCCGAAAGACATTACTAGAAACTCATAATGCCCATATCTCTTCCTGAATGCCGTCTTGGGAATGTTCGATTCCCTAATCCTTAACTGATGGTACCCTGACCTCAAGTCAATCTTGGAGAACACTTTTGCACCCTGGAGCTGATCAAATAGGTCATCAATCCGAGGCAAAGGATATTAGTTACGAATGGTGACCTTATTCAACTGCCTGTAGTCTATACACAGCCTCTAAGTGCCATCAGGAAGGAGAACTATATCCCAAGTATAAATGAACATAATCGATTTAAAGGATAAGGTTAGAAGGCAGATTAAAATGACGGGATGAGTCGTACAAGAATGTACAACCCCAAGGAATTTAGAAACCTAGAGCCTCGATACTAAGCCGATAGTGATCCACCCGATACTCCCTCCAGTATGTTCCCCCAGGAAACTCGCCTATAAGTCCCATCACAATCCCTAGGAAATGCACAAAGGGGCCCCACCTAAAGAGAAGTAAACACATGCAGTACCATAATACCTCGATTATATAGAAAAAAAAAAATCCACGACCGACCTATCCAAATGTAGGTCATAACCACAACATACATAATAGGGACCTATATGAGTTTAATACTAATATCAGAGCATTCTAAGAGTATTTGCAAATTTAGGGTTACAAAATAAAAAAAAATAGGTCCAACAAATCAAAGACAGATGGATGGGGTAGAGTACTACAGCTGTCGTCGAAAGAGCTTGCCGACCGCGCGAGGTAGGCCCTACGAACCGCCTCTAATCTAGGGAAACGTATATTAAAACAATAAACGTGAGAAATAAATCTCAAGAGTGGCATAATTTATATGGAAAATAATGTTTTTATTTTTGAGAATTTCTTCTCTCAAGACCTCACGTCCACTCTTTGTAATGTTCCCCGTTTAGCAAACATTTCACAAAACCCAACTTTACCAAAGCCCAACAATATGACAGTCATGCTCAAAAGTTTAACCGACACCATTTTCAAGAACCTTAAAACCTGAATCTGTTTCACAACATACAATTGAGCATAAATATATATAACCATCATGTCGTAAAAATAACCATGAAAATACTATAACCATAAATATTGAAATGCTTATACTTTAATCAGAGACCAACAATGTACCGTACCATATACCCATCATAAACCGTCGGGTAAACCCGATGATGCAAGGTTGGGACCGTGATGGATGATCCAGAAGTTTAGGTAAGTCAAAATATGGGTTTGGGGTAGTTTTCTTGGGTCAAGAAGAATAGGTTATGAATGAATTTTAGAGATTTTCTAAGTTAAGAAAGGTGAATTTATGGTATATATAAGGAAAAAGAAATTATTTACGAAGGTTTGGTAGTATGGAACAAGATTTGAAGGATTTTGGGTTGAGGTTGAAAATATGATTATGGAAAGTTTAGAAAAGATGAGATGGTGATGGAAGTAGAGTTTGCACAAAGGTGGTTACTTAGGGTTATTAAACGATCCACACAAGATAGATGATGGAGTGAAGGCGCGCGATCAACTATGGTAGGTTGATTGATAAAGCAGGACAAAGACTTCGCCACCAAGGAATCCACCTAGGTATGAGAAGCCACGAACTTCGTCCCCAAGGGAATCCACCCAAGAGATAAAAACGAGAACTCTTAAAGAGAAATAGAAAATATTATTAAACTTGGTGATTTTCAAAGACTACATTAGGGGTATATATGCGCCCCCATACTTTCCTAAATCAAAAAAGCAACTTCTACTTTAACTAGGAAAAGAAACATTCTAAATTATAAAAAGCAACTTCACTTTAACTAGGAAAAGAAACTTTCTAAATTACAAAAGCAACTCCACAAGAAAACTTTCTAAAAAATAAATAAGCAAATCTTCTAAAATAAATAAAGCAAACTTTCTAAAATAAATAAAGCAAACTTTCTAAGATAAATAAAGCAAACTTTCTAAAATAAATATGGCGGCTCCACGTAGAGGGGGTTTGTCAGTCGGCCACGTTTTGCCTTCAAGGCCCAGATGAGGTCGAAGGAGTTTTCACATGTATTGATACGTCTTGACCTCCACAATCCAATTCTTCAATAATTAGAAATTTGAATTCCCAATGTTTGAATGTGTTCTGAGATGCTCCACGCATCAAACCCCTATAGTTAGGAAAAGACTTGTCCTCGAGTCTTCACCATGATAAAAGACCTCAAATCCTTAACCTTGAATGTAGAGCGAGATATTGCGATCAGAGACCCGATTTAACCTTGTAAGCATTCTTTATGATCTTCTTAATAATCTTGGAAGAACCGTCTATTCTTGTGCACAACTTGGAACACCTCTCTTTTATCATGTGTCGAATCCATCCTCCTGGATCAAATGCCGATCAGTGATAACCTTCCTTATGCTTGTCTTTCATATTGTTCCCTCTTTGCCCTTTGTTGAATCTTGCTTTCTCATGAATAAAAATGTTGAAAGCTTGGCAATCAAAACACATACTCGAATCCATCTTTTTCATGCACCAACATAGTGGGAACCACATAGGAAGTTTCACTCTCTTGAACAAGCCCTTTGTCAAGAAAATTATCAACTTGTGTTTTAAACTCTTCATGCTCCTTAGTGCTCTTCATAGAGGCTAGCTTATTAGGAAAAACCAAACCTGTTATGAGGTCTATTTGATGTTGAATACCCTCATAGGTGGAAAACCGTGTGGTATTTCTTCGGGCGATACATCAGCAAAATTCTATAATCGATTTTGCTTCTAGTGAAATTCCTTTTCACTTCGACTTCTTCAACAACCAAAGTAAAGTCGCATCTGAAACATCTTTGATTTCCTAAATCAAAGGGTGAGCGGTAGTAGACTCTTCTCCTCATCTTCTTGGATGGTTGGGTCGACTACTTCTTCAGCATCAACTTATATTTTAACGATGGTGATTTGTTCTCATCGTCTTCTTGGACATGGTTAGATTCGATCACTTGTTCAACATCTTCTTCCTTGGCTTCATCTTCCTCAATTAAGGCAAACGCTTTTTGGTTAGGACATTCAGAATCAATATGCCCCAACCCTTGGCACTTAAAACACGTCTTTGACTTAGAAGCCAATTCTTGTGGTGTAGCTCTTTGCTTAGTGTGGGTAGTTTTCCTACCACTAGGATTCCAAAATTAGAACCTCGACAAACCCTTCATTAGCCACACTCTTAGTTGTAGTAGAGTTTCCATACCTTTTTTTTAGTCCCTGACTTTCAAAGCAAGTTTCATCACATCTTGAAGACTATTATATGGTGCAAAAAAATAACTCTAGCAATACTGAATCTCAAACCGACAATGTAGTGGTGGGCTATGCATATTCCTCGGCCTCTTGCAAGTCTCCTTTGATGATGAGTTTACAAACTTGGCCGAATACTCCTCAGCTCAAATCTTGTTGCTTAAAGTTCTGAATTTCGAGGTAGATGTCTTGGCAGTGGTTAAAGGGAAGGTACTTCCTTTTTAGTTCTTCTTCATCTTTCCCAAAGTTTGAATCTTCTTTTACCATCTCTTTCCGCGTTGTCTCTTCATGTTTCCACCAAATAAAAGCATTCTTGCACATCTTTGTAGCCTGACTTCCTTTTCACGTTCGGAATCATAATACTCAAAGACATGCTCCACCATATTAAGCCAATCCAAAAATTCATGAGATCCATCCTTCCGCCAGTCTGGAATGTTAAATTTTGGATTGAATCTAAAGCCTTCATCATAGTTACCTGTACCTCCTATAGTAATCTTCATTCGGTATTAAGCGATCATACCTCCCACGTGATAATCATAGTCTACGTGCGTACATACCTTTAGCTTTCTTGTGCCCCGAAGCGTTCAAGTTGACTAAATTTGCAAGCTCTTCATAAAATCATATTTTTCCTCATGGCTAGTGAACGACTCAAGCGGTATCCTAGAGATCTTGTGCAGCATCGAAACACCGTTTAGTTTATGATGACCATCAATCCATGAGCTACGATACCACTTTGATGCAAGGTTGGGACCGTGATGGATGATCAGGAAGTTTAGGTAAGTCCAAAATATGGGTTGGGAGGTAGTTTTCTTGGGTGAATAGGTTATGGGCCAATTTTAGAGATTTTCTAAGTTAAGAAAGGTGAATTTATAGTATATAAGGGGAAAAGGGGTATTTTCACGAAGGTTTTGGTAGTATGGAACAAGATTTAGAGGATTTTTGGGTTGAGGTTGAAAATATGATTATGGAAAGTTTAGAGAAAGATGAGATGGTGATGGAAAGTAGAGTTTACCTGAGTGGTTATAGGGTTAATGAAACGATCCACACAAGATAGATGATGGAGTAGAAGGCGCCCTGATCAACTATGGACGGGTTGATTGATAAAGCCAGGATCAAAGACTTATACAAAGGAATCCACCTAGGTATGAGAAGCCCACCCAATTTCGTCCCCAAGAATCCACCAAGAGATAAGAGAAACGAGAGAACTCTTAAAGAAATCTGAAAATATTATTAAACTTGGCCGATTTTCAAAAAGACGCTACGTAGGGGTATAATATTTATACTTTGCAAATCAAAAAGCAACTTCTACTTTAACTAGGAAAGAAACATTCTAAATTACTATAAAAAACAACTACTTTAACTAGGAAAAGAGCTTTCTAAATTACAACTGACTCCACAAAAGAAAACTTTAAAATAAATAAAGCAAATCTTCCTAAAATAAATAAAGCAAACTTTCTAAAATAAATAAAGCAAACTTTAAGATAAATAAAGCGAACTTTTAAAATAAATATGGCGGTACCGCGTCGAGGGGTTTATTAAAGTACGTACGTTTTTGCGTGAGGCCGAATGAGGGTCCCGAAAGGGTTTTCACATGTAATTCGATGCGTGTGGCGTCCCAGTCAATTCTTCAATAGTGAGGCTGAATTCCCAATGTTTGGTGTGTTTACAGATGCTCCTGCATCACCCGACCTCACGACATCATGGCAAACCACCTGTCGGCAAACCCGACCTCACGACCGTGGAATTAATATATAACATGTTGGATGGAGCCAACCTCACGACATCGTGGCAAACCACCTGTCGGTAAACCCGACCTCACGACCGTGGAAACTAATAAACTAAACCGTCGGGTAAACCCGACCTCACGACTGTGGAATTAATATATATAATCGTTTCCTTACTCACAAGTACTTTTCCAATGATACTGTATTATAATCATTTCACAAGATCTCAAAATCTCTTTCTTAAAACAATAGGTTTTCAAAGTGGTTTAAAACCTCAATCCACGTACCCAACATATTTAAAAATACCACAGACTCATCCAGGAACTCAGTAAAACTTCCAAACAGTTAAAAGGTTGATAAAATTCACATGAAATGATAACTTGTTTTATATGAGACTGATAATCACATTTGTATGCAACCATCCATTTGGTCAAAACAGTATATATGTAAAATATTTAATCCACCCGATAGATATATCAACATAATACCACGAATCATTTTAAAAACATATAAACCACTCCACAAACTCGGGCGCTTAGTCTTGTCCTTCCCTTGAGATCGTCTCGGCTCGGCGTATTTGCTGTAATATAAATAAATACCCTTAGGCTCCGATAATTGAACCCAGCTGACATTGGGATATCCTAAGACCTTAGAATAACTTTTAGAACTATGAGACCATCCAAATTGAACTCCAAATGACTCAATTACCTGATGTGCCCTATAGGCCCGATACACAAATTGGGGCTTTTCACCGGGAACTAATTTCGAGTGAACCATCAATAATTCTAAAAACATCCAATTTCACTGTCTGACCTGATTTTTGCCAAATTTGACGAGAACTCATCGATTACCATTACCTTGGTCAACGAGTCTTTGTGATGGCGAGCTAGATCCGGTAGGTAAGCCCGACTTTGTTTCGTCGTAACTTTCAAGCGGTGAGAATGCATAAAGGAACCACGGAAATGAGTTTAGGGTCAAAATGGTGGATAAAAGCTATGGGCCGGCACGAAATGGCTGAAATGGTAGAAAAAATTAGGAAGCCCGGTTACCCATGGTGGACCTTAAGTCGCCGCTTAGCGACCAGTCAGGGTAGCGTCCGTGGCCCTGACTCCGTAGTGAATTTCACCGTGTGATCGTCGGAGGTGGTCAATTCTATTACCAAACCTTGTCATAAAATTATGTAGTTTCTTTTTCTCCTTCATGGATATTTTGGTGTGTAGTAGTTTAGGAAAAAGTTTGTTAGTTTCCTTTCTTGTTTTTGGCCAAATATTTACTTCCTTGTGGCCGAATATTTAGTTTCTATTCTTCATATTTTTTGGCTTTATTTAAAGGCTTATTATCCTGTATTCTTCAAGTTTGAAGCATTTATAAAATTGAGTTTCAATTTCTCTTTGGTTCTTTAAGAACTCCTTGAACTTATCGGTTTATTCCGTGGGCGTTCATCCAAGACTTATCAATCGGATCTCCATCAGTTGTGGCGATCCTCCATATACCAAGGTTCTTGCTTCCATATAAATAGCGAATTAGTCGTCCATCAGCCCGAGCATTGGGCGGTTCTTCGAGCGCTAATTCGATCACAGATCTCCTCACAAGTTGATGGGGTTGATGTCATTTTGAGTATCGAGCAACGAGGTTCTATTTTTTCTTGTTTTGCCTATCTTTTATTACCTATTATTATTATTATTTTTTGTCGAACCATCTTAGTCTGCTTTCATCCATACCTTCTAAATTAGTTTCCTTGATTTTATTCACAACCTATTATCTACTCCATCCCTAGTCCGATTTCTTCATTCTTGATCGGATATAATTTTTATTGTTTTTTTTTTTTTTCAGTGAAGTAGTCCATCCTACGTAAAAAAGAAAAGAAAGAACAGAAAAAAAGAGGAAAGTAAAGGAAAGAAATCGGTTGAAAAAAAAAAGAATCTAGAAGCCCAGGAAAAAAAAGGTTGAAAAAAGCATAAATTTTTTTAAGTATATTATCATTCGAGTTGTTGAAATCAAGTCCCCACCATAATATAAAACAAAAAGTAGGTGAAAAAAGCTAAAAATTTTTAGTGTCCACTATTTTGTTGCCTTAAGTAAAAGACTTGAATGTTTGTTGACGCCACCAACCTGTCCTTTGGTAGGGTTTGATTGATTTTGTGGAAAAAAAAAAATCAAATTTGTTTGATTAGTTCCAAAAGAACTAAAGAAATTACGAGGAAAAAAAGCTGAAATTAGTCGAATTTAGAGAAAAAAAAAAAACCAAATATATTGTGTGAAAACACGAAGTGAGCAAGTGAATCATTCTTTGAGTGCAAACATGTAGAGGAAGTGATTTTGGGAGTCTATTTTATTATTTTCTTTTAACCTTGTTTTAATGATATAATAACCAATGACGCATCCCAAGGGAGTATGGCCAGGAGGAGTCGATATGAAGTTCATTATGGAGGCCTTAACTAGTGAAGTAAAAGAGGATATTTAAATTTGGGTGGAACAATTCCATGAGAGGGTGGAGCAAAGCGGCGGCCACGAAACCCTCCCACGGTAGCGTGAAGGGAAAGGTTGCGAGAAGGGGAGGCGGGTGAAGCGAAGAAGAATATGACGGAGGGAGACTTTGAAGATGAGAAGGAGTTATGATTCGGTGTTAACATGAGGTATGGGAGACATAGAAGCTAGGAATCGAAGATAATGGTGAGAAACATTAGTGGCTAGGCAGGATGCTCTCTAGGGCATCCTGCTTATCGTCTTCAACGTGAGAGTGCTCACAGTGTCATTACTATGGATGGTCGAGTTTACGTGGGGTTGGACCACGAGGAGAATATGCCACCAAGAAGGGGGTTCCCCTAATGTGTTTCAAAAAGGAGATGCCTATGTTGGCATCTGGCCAACATGGAGCAATATACACCCATTATAAGGGGCTTCAAATCCCGAATGGTGAAAGTTCGGCCACTTCTTAGGCATCGTCGCGGGTAGGCGTAGGTTTGATTAAAGCCTCCCATCGCCATAAAATGGTTTATTTCGGTTTCACGGGTTTTAATCGGTATTATGCATTTGATTTAGATTTGATTACGAGTGCCTCGATTGGGAGACACATGGTTCACGGATCTCGCTGTCCACTCGATACCGACACCGTTGCCGTCGCCGACGAAGGGATGTTGGGGAATGTTCCTCAGCTCAGATGCAGGTTTTCACGATACCTAAATCGTGGGTCCCCGATCTGGTTTTTCACTCGGCCCCGACGCCGAATGGATTAAGGTGCTGGATTTCCAGCCTCTCCGAACGTATATGGGCTCTACAATGCTTGGACATGGGTGGGTGGATGACTCGTTCGCTATTGCCGTCGATCATACCGTTCTTGGTGCTGTCGGTATCGCATCAAACGCCGACGCGATCAGTGGAGCTGCTAGTGCCGTCACGGATGTCGCCGGTAACGCCTTTAACGGCGATCTCGGTGCCATTTCCGATCTCAACTCAACTTTGCTATCTTTGAGCTTTCGATTCTTAGCGAATCGGTGAGGGCGTCGAGGGGTTGATGGGTATACTGGCGTGTGTCGTCAATGGTCGGAGATTAGACGAGAAGTGTGACTGTCGGATCAAGTTGGATTCGTATTTTGCAATCTACAAAAGTTGGGTTACGCTGTAGTTTGGTAGGTTTTGTTTGTTATGCCGTTGTTGGGTTTGCTGCTTGACGGAGTGCGAGTTTTGAGGAGTTCCTTTGGCATATCATTGTTCTCTCGTATGTGTTGTTCGGTATGGGCGAGATTTTTGATCGGGTCGGTGGCGATCACGTGGGTCGGCCCATTAGCCGTTAAGATGGTTCGACGAAGGTGGTGGAAAATTACTGTTGGGGCCGTTGTGTTTGGCCAATGTGGGTTAATAGCGGTTGGTGTACTTGGATTTGTACCCGATTGTCGGTTTTCATTGGGTTTTCCCTTGATTGGTTTGGTACCTTTGCCATGGTTGTGGGTTGTTCTGTAATGATCTTTGGTTGCCTTTGCTTGGGTTGTGGGCGGGGTGTTTTTCTCTCCTTTGCCCCGGGTGTGGGCTTGGCTTTCTTTGGTTGGTTGTTTGTTGGCCCTGAGTGTGGGGTCTGGCTTGTTGTTGATGGTGTTGTAATTGGTGCCTGCCCTTCTTTCTTGGGGGGAGTGAGCTTCCCGTTTCTCTACGGTTTCCTAAGCCCGATTGGGGCATGTCACTGGCGGCTTGGGTATTTGGTGTGCATTGTTTAGAACATTGTCCCTTTCCTAGTTTTAAGGGAGGTGCTGTCCGTTTTTCGGGTTTCTTGGGGCCTCGGGGCTCCTTGTATTGTCTTTGGTTGTTGTTGGGCTTTTGCCCTTTTTGGAAATAAATTCTTACTTTTCCAAAAAAAAATAATTTGAGAAACATTAAAATGAAGATTCCATCTTTCCAAGGAAAGAAGAATGACCAGGGGCATATCTTGAGTGGGAGAGGGAAGGTGGAGTTGGTTTTTTATTGTCACGATTATTAGAAAATAAGAAGGTGAAACTTCTTTGCCATGGGTTCTCAGGGTATCTGACAGTTTGAGTGGGACAGTAGTTTTTGATATGAGACGGAATAGGGACGATTATTGGAAACATGGGAAGAGATGAAGGGTGATGCGAAAGAGATTTGTTTTGACTTACTACTCTTTGGGGTTGTCTGACAAGTTGCAAAATCTAAAAGCAGGCAAAATCTAAAGGAGTATTATAAGGAATGAAGGTTACGATGACTAGAGCAAATATTGAAGAAGATCGAGAAATTTCCTGATAGGGTTACAGCGAGGTTTAAACGAAGCTGGATTCAAAGTTGGTGATTGCAACATTACGTAGGAAGTTGGAGAATATGGTGGATATGGGCTATCAAGATCGAGAATCAAAATTCGAGGAGGGGCGGTACCAGCTTAAACGTTCGAACCAAGTCAGTTCATCCCTTGGAAGTTGAATCAATATGGAGGAAGGAGAAGATAAGCCACGATACCAAGCCCAAAAATAAAACAAGAACAAAGAGGTGACCAGGACAAGGAAATCAAGACCATGATTGAAAAAGAATGAGAAAGAAAAAGAAAGAAAAGAAATAGAGGAAGAAAAACAAGAGGAAAAGGAAAGTGATAGAAGGAAGAGTGAAAAGAAAGAGAGTAGAAAAGGAAAAAAGATCTTAAAGTGAACAACGAAAAAGGAGAGAAAACAAAAAAAGTTGGGCTCGATAAGATAATATCCTCTCTAGGAAGGGCCCGAAAGCTCTACGTGAAATGCTCTCTGACTGACGGTGATGAAGGTAAGTCTTGAACAATGTGGGTACAATGAAGCAAAAAATCCGTGCGAACAAGCGGTGGGGTCTCGATGAGACCTAAAATGATGGTAAGTCGAATAGTAGATCCGTGATGGAGTGAGTTGAGTGTGGGGCCGGGTTTTCCCACACGGCAGGTGGATCAAGAGTGAGATCGAGATGATCATTTCACATTCGATTGAAGTGGATCGAAATGGAGAAAGGATGGTCGAGGTCAACGGTTTTTCGTGAGGGGGGTTTCACGGGAGCGGATGGAGGCAGTGGGATTGTCAGGAAATGCAAGTCCATTACGAAGGAGGTCACCTTCAGAATCTGCGAGATATGTGCTTCAGGAATGGTCTTTATGGTCTTGGACAACCCAGGTGGATCCGATCCCGATGGGTTAGGTCTTTGGAGGTGATGGTGACATTAGACCGGAATGGGGAGTCAGCACGGATGCGATCTATAAGCGGTCGGGCCAGTTTTGCAGCCAACAGGCCGACTCAGGGCGGTGCTCATGGCCTTCGATGAACACAGATCTGAGCATTATGTTCTCACGCAACTAGATCCTGGCGGTAGTAAAGATGCCAACGAGTCCATGAGTGATCGGAGTTTGGGGTTTGTGGATACAAAGGCCATAGCGGCTGGGGCCGTTAAAACCAATCGTGTCAATCACGAGTTTACGGGTTTTGAAAAGAGGATCGGATCTTGGGGATGGCAGTAAGCCAGTGCAAACCAGTTGTCGGTTGCTCAGGGAATGCTAAATGAGCGGACGTCTTTTAAACGATGATAAAGGCATCGGATCTGACCATCACCAATGGAGTCCGGTCGATGGGGTCGCCAATCCCGTCGGAAGCAAGTGGATTTTTGGGGAATTCAAAAAGTGGCTCGGTAACCGGTGAAGCGGTCCGTGCACCCGGTGGGGATCAGAAGGGATCGTGAGCCGGTCGAATCTTTGGAATAATCTGTTTCGGCTCGCCCCGGGGATCGATCAGTGCGGACTACTGCGCTCCACGCACGTGTAGATGGGGTCTTGGGAGATCCATCCTCTGGCGAGGCGGTATTGAAGGCGTTAACATGTGGAAGGGTTGCTTGATCGGCCAATTTTTGACAAAAAGGTTGCCCTATTCATGTGGTTAAGAACAGCGATTGGATAAATTGTGGGAAACATGAGATGCACGAGAATTTCTACTGGATAATGGATTGTATCTTTTCAGTTCGAGACATGGATGCACGGGATTGGGTAATGGAGAGATAATTAGTGGTATATTGCGGGAGACCCTATTATCTTGAGGTGTAGCGACGGGCATGGAGATGCTTAACATCCAGCTCTCTTCTCTGCCTATTTGGGTAAAGTTCTTCAATATTCCTCTTGAATATTGGATAACACTGTCTTGGCTATATATGAGTCATAGTTGGAAAGCGTGCATATGGACTCCTCCTTTGAAACGAGGACCGGACTATCTTTTGCTAGAGCCATTGGGTAGATGTGAGTAGTAAATTCCCTAAGGCTGCTTTCGTCTCGACTTGGGTAGCAGTGAGTATACCACTACTCGGAAATTGAATATCCATGGGTCCCTCGCCTTTGCTCCCCTTTGTCGAAGTGTTTTGGACACAAGGTCTCACATTGCCTTACTATCTCTAAGGCACCACCCGGTCTCGGTGAAGCGGCATGCCGTGCAGTACCAAAGTAAGTGGTCGTGAAATTGTGATAAAGTAAATGCGAGCCTATTTCATGATACCTCATCTGCCCCGGCCGCGAGGCGGGGAAAGGAGGGATGGTGTTGATAGTATTGATAGTGATGGAACTCGTAAAACATTGTCTCATCCAGGATAATGTTGGGGTTACAATTCATGAGGCTACTACTTCTCCATTGAGACGAGCCCAGCCCAGTTGAATGGCCATTACGGATGAGTGGTTGGCGGCGCGTGTGTGGAAGTGGCTGAAGTAGCTTCTACTGGTATCGTGATCCCTGACATAGCTGAGTATTCTGACTCGTCGCCTATTTATGATTCTTTTAAGCAAGTAAAGAGAGTTGATGAATTAGACATTACTCCTCCTCTTTCGAGCAAACTGAGAAATTTGAAAAGCAGTCGTGTTCCTCAGCGAAGGAGGATAAGCGTGATGCAACCATCTGCATGATTAAGTTGTTTTTGGAATATTAGAGGGGATGAATGATCCCTAAAGCGAAGGAATTGAGCACGTTGGTGGGGTCCACTCCCTTAAGCGTTATGCATGATACGGAGACTTCGGGTAAGGATCCATAATGGTCGAGATTTCTCAATTCCATCCTTCTGGATAGGAATCTTCATAACTATGAGCATGCGAACTTGGTAGGATTTGGGTGTCTTTGGAACCCCGAGGGTTGTCAAAATCGTTGATACTACTTTGAGTAATGATCAGCTATTTGTGTTACATAACGATCCTCGAGGATAATAGCTCTTTCTTCGTTAAATTGTTATGCCTCGAATAATCAGGAGTTAACGGGGAGAGTGCTTTGGAGTCACATGCAGTTGTGTGCTTCCAGGGTGGGTTCCTTGCCTTGGTTTTTGATGGGAGACTTCAGCACGCGGATGTGCGAAAAATTGAAAAGAATGAGGTAACATGAGCGACCTTTGCTATGGAGGAGTTCCATGAATGTCTTTTGACTTGGAACTAGATGATATACCTTTGTGGGCCTTTGTTCACTTGGATGCATGCGTCGATGTCGGTGATCAATTTAATACTGAGGAAGGCTGGATCGTTCCTTCAAAGCAGATCGCCTTGGATATGTTCCCGTATCTTTGTGTGAAGTGGTGAACCGAAATTTGTCGACCATTGCCGTGATAGTGAACCTCGATAATTCAGGAGCATGCGCGTCAAGGCGGAGGTGTCCTTTTAAATTTTTTAATTTACTAGTGATCAATGTATTCCTTGACCTGGTTAAGGATGCTTGGGATATTGATGTGTATGGAACTCCCTATATGCGAGCTCACTCGGAAACTTAGAAGCGTGAAAGATACGCCTTAAAGCATTCCTTTCATGTGTTTATGCTAAGGATTCGAAAAGATAGTGAAACCGCAGGGGAACCTATATCGTGCTCAAGCTGATGCAGTATCTAATCGAATGATTACACGTGTTGGTAGGAATGAGAAGATTTGTTTGAAGAAATTTCCATAATCTAACCCAGTGAAGAGGGTTTTACGAAGCAAAATCCGATCAAATGGCTCGAGGTTGGGGATCAAAATTCAATTTCTTCCATAAAGTTGTCAAAGCCCGAGAGGGAACTCTAGGAGCTCTATCAAATCAATTACACTGGAGAATGGATGTAGAATTGAAGATCCAGCTTCCATCAGACAGGAATTTGTTAATCATTTCCCAGCTCCCGGTTTTGGCGTGCTGGGTTGACATGGTTGATATAACTTGGATGGTTTAGTTTGGTCCTGCGAGCATCTGGATATATACTTGTGAATTACACATGAGGGTCGAGAAATCCATGTTCTCTATAGATAGCGCCAAAGGCCCACGGCCTGATGGGTTCTCCTCCTTTTCAAGGGCACGGAACATTGTTGGAAGTGGGAGTGTGTGACGGTAGCGAATTTTTATTTCGGGGTGTTTGCTCAGCGAGATCAGCGCACTATCATCGCCTTGGTTCCAAAAGTTCCTACCAGCTCAATGCGCGTTGGAAGCCATCTCATATTTATAGCTTTATACAAATGCATCTCGAAGATTATAAACGAGAATAAGCGATTGCCTCGAGATATTATTAGCCTTTCGAGGCGGCTTTTGTTCGAGGCGTAGCATGGCGAAACAATATCCTCCATACTTAGGAGTTGATGAAAAACTATCACTTGGATTAAGGCCTCCGAGAGATGTGCTCTCGGTCGATCTGAGAAGGCTATGATGACTCTATAAGTTGGGGCGCATCTTGACATTTTTGTATGCAACATAGGTACTCGACTACTCTGATGAGATGCATTAAGGCTTGCATCACTACTCCTGTAATTCTCCATTTGTGTGACTAACGGGGTTCTTTGCAAGCAAAGGGAGTTCGCCAAGGAGATCCTTTATACGTCCTTTATGTTTCTTATTCTTTATGGAAGCACTTCTGCATTTATACTTTCAGGCGGTTCTCCATCCTGATTTTGAGTTTCACCCGAGGTGCAAACAAATAAAACTCTCGCACTTGTGCTTTGCTGATGATCTATTTCTGTTTGCCAGAGGTAATGTGGACAGTGTTCAAGTTACTTTGGATGAGCTGACTAAATTCGGGAAAAACTTTCTCGAATCTGAAGTTAATAAGCAAAAAGTCACTGTTCTTAGGCGGGATCGAAAGACGGTGTTAACTACTATCATGGCGCCGAGGTTTAACTGCAAGGGTGCGCATGAGATACTTAGGGTGCCACTCATCTCCTCATTGTCTCATTCGATTGCGACCTCTTATTGATAAGATTATGGCGGAATCCGATCATGGACTTGTATTGCACTTTCCTTTGCGGGTGGGCCGGCTTATATCTTCAGTTCTTTCTGACATTCAAACGTATTGGTGCGCAATGTTCATCATCCCAAAAATTCACTTGTTATAAAATTACAGAAGCAGATTTTTAAGCGGGTTCACGGCCAGTGAGGCAGGATGTGAATGCCCAGAAGAGCGAGGTTAGTGGAAGTCTGCACTGGGAGGAAGGTGAGACTTAGAACACGCGTGTGTTAAGGATTGGAATGATGCCACTATTGCCGAAGCACATAGAATTTGTTTATAGGAAGGACTCTATTTGGGTTGCTTGGGTTCGAGAGGTTTTGTTAAGCCAGGGCAGTATTTGGAATGCCAGGACTCCCTCGAGATGTTCATGGAGCTGGCGGAAGATTCTTCAGTTGAGGGATAGGGTGAGACCTTTTATCAGGCATCAAGTATGTAATGGTATAAGGGACAGCACATGGCATGATTTTTGGAACCGCCAGTTGATCCTTCCTCTCTTTGGGGATGGGATTGCATGATTCCGCCCGTTCCTTAGGAATGCGAGTTCTTGATGTCATGGATGGTCTTCAGGTGGGTCAACATATTCTTATTTGTGGAGTTGTTTAGTGCTAAAAGCGGTTGTGATGACTACCTTCGATATTAATAGAGAGGATGTTATATCTTGGACACAGTGAATGGTGTTTCTTCTGTGGGTTACCGCTTGGAACTCCATTAGACCTGTGAGCCTTGGTCTTATTTTGGCATGCATTTGTGTAGTTCTCGGTCTATTAAGAACACTCCTTCATTTCAACTGGCTGGTATACAAGACAGACTTTCCACTCAAGACAAGCTCCTGAAATGGGGACTCATTAATTCTATCGCGTGTGTTTTTTGTCGAGCAAATGTTGAGGATAGAAACCATTTATTCTTTGAATGCCAAGTTACATCGGGAATCTGGATGAGGTTCTATTGGAAATTGTGCAGACATCTGGTCAGGGAGGTGGGATAACAATTTCTTTGGGTTGCGGTTGTGAGATGAAATCCTTGCTCTATCACCAAAAGGATTGCTTGGGGAGCCTCCATATATCACATATGGAGACAACGTAATGCTAGAATCCACCAAAACCAATTTAATTCAGTTGACTATATTTTCTCTCTCATTTGTAATGATGTCAGGCTTAGGATCAGCTTCTATAATGTGGCTGACAACCCAGCGAATAGAGATTTGCGCGAGAGATGGAGCTTGCCCCTTACTATATTGAGGCTCGCCGGAGGTGCTTGAGCTTACCGCGAGGGCGTGTCTCTGCCCATTGAGCGTTGGTGTTGGTTCCTGGTCCCGGGATGTGGGATTTTGGCTTTGTTGTTTGTTTTTTGGGCTTGAGCTTGTATGTTTGTTTGCCCATCTCGCTTGGTTGAGCGTTGTTGTAATGCTTCTTTTGTGTTGTTTGCTTAGTAGGGATGTGGGCTTTAGTTTCATAGTGTGTTGTAGTTTATCGAGTGTTTCTGTTGCGGGGCATTGCCCCTTTCCCTTGTTACCCAGAGTCTTTGTCAGTTTTTCGTTTTTCTGTTTGCCTTTTGTTTGCCACTGGTTCAGATTTGCCATTTTGGTTTTTAGGGTTCCTTTTTGAGTAATAATTCTTAATTATCCAAAAAAAAAAAAAACAAAAAAGATCGAGGAAGTGAGCGATGAACAGAAGGGGTAACAAAGAAAAGCTTCTAGCCACAAAGATAGTGAACTAAAGTGTTTATTCTAAAAGCCTATGTTTGTACTTTTGTACAAAGAGGCCTTTTGGAGACTAACGATCTTGATTCTTCGTTGCTTAGTATTGTTTCTTCCCCTTGTACAAGAGTTCAGTATGTAATCTTGAGGATGACCCTAGTGATTTCCACCAGGAGACAAAGAGCTTCAAAGCCAAGTGGAGAATTTATTAGTCCATGTGTTATACATCATATTACTTGATCCCAAAGGATGGGTGTGGAGGATATGTGTTATTTTCATGCCATCAACAACATTATGGTTAAGATTCGGGGGCCAGATCTTTCGAGAAAGGGAATGATGAAAATCAAGCCTGAAAGGATAAGTGATGCGAGCATTTACAACATACATTGGGAATTCAATCTTAATTTTTGAAAATTCAGTTTGGGAGGGTGAGCCTTGGAAGCACAATATTTTCTGTTTCCAAGTGTTTTGAGTTTATTACTATTTTGATTTGGAGTTGGTTTATTTTAGAAAGATTTGTTCTCCAAGTCAAAGTAGGGAGTTGCTTTATTTATTTAGAAAGTCTGTTTTCTAGTTAAATAGGAATTCGCTATTTCCTTTTTTTAGAAAAGGTTTGTAGTTGGTGATGATTTGCAGCGGATTTGCTGCTTGTTGGAAACTGATTTGCTGTAGATTTGGAATAATTTGTTCTAGATTTTTTTGGATAAGTAAGCATTTATTTCCAAAGGCAAAGCCCCACAACAGATACACGAGCCCAAGGCCCAAAGTGAAACGAATGAGAACCTCCCCTAGCTGAGGAAGGCAACAGCCAGCAACCAACAACAACCCCGGGACGGCGAAGCAAAAGCAGACACCCACCCCATCCGGGTAGGCACCACCCCAAAGCCCGGCCCACAACGGGCTAAGACACAGGCCCAACACGAGAGAAAGGACCCAGCTTGTGTGAAACCATCAATCAACCACATGAAACACCAATGTCGAGGGAATATTAAGAGGGAAGGACCATCTCTCACACATAGCTCTATTCCTTCAGTTATCCACCACCTTAAAACTTGAGATTCTCAGCCTGACATCATTACAAATGAGATGGAAAATAGCATCAGCTGGAGAATATATATTCTCATAAAATCTACTATTCCGTTGTCTCCACAAGTGATAAATGTTGCCCCATGCAATCCCTCTTAGTGATAGAACAAAGGATTTCCCTTTTGTTAGAAATTACCCATAAGAACTCATTCTCCCAATTAAAGTGGGTTAGAATTCCCATAACCTTAAATTCTCGACCAAATCTGGCAGTGAATTGGCAGCAAAAACAAGTGATTCACTGTCTTGACATTAGTCGCGGAAAACCTGAATGTAAATTGATCATGCCCACGAGGAAGCTTGTCTTGCACAACCAATCTATTCTAGATAGCCAACCATCTGATAAATGCATGTGATGGCTTGAGAGCCCGTCATATAGTGCGGAGTTGACCCTGAAGCTTCTTTGGTCTAATATTGTTCCAAGAGCCCGAGTTCACAATTGAATTCCCCGGAAAATGCAAGTGTCATTAAGATAAAATCCTCTCTGGATTTCATCAAGGCTATAGTTGGCACAACTAGTTGATAACAATAAGATCGGCAAAGTTCGCAATTGGCGATTCCATCTATCATCGATAACCTCGACTACCACGAGTATTATTATGAATAAATTGATATATATGATCCCGATCTCATAGTAAGGAAGGGCCAATAGGGTTCAGGAATCATGCCATAAAGTCCCTTACCATTGTGCACCTTATTGCTTGATGAAAGACCTGATCTATCTCGGCTAAAAGCAATTTTATGACTCACGGAGCAAGCCCAGAGGGATTTTTAGCCTACGGGCTCCACGGCTTCTCATATACCTTCTCATACCCATGCGACCCATAAAAAGTCCTTCTATAAATAGATTCCAAATGTGTTTCATAACATTTTGCATCATTCGAATCTTTGATACGACGCATGCGAGCCACCCTCCTCCTTGAATAGCCAGGCTCTAAGCGATCTTGGCTCGATGGGAGTCCCAATTTTGGGACTAAAAGGGAAACTTTTGAAAGCTTGTTCAATCTTAGCAATTGTGAATTTCGGTATAATAAACAGGCTGCACCAATACTGCTGTATACTATACAAACGAGACAGTCAATTTGCAGCCTTCAGCAATGTGATGCGCCACAGCGTCCCGAGAATGTATCACACTTAGAATTTTATCAGTGTAGTGTGTCGGATTAGGAAAGTCTAGTTGAGATCGAGAGGAATCAAGATTTTTCATAAAAACCTCCCCAATGAATCCTTTAATTCCCGATAAATCGATCTTAATGTCGTAAACACCGGCCATGAAAATGGCACTCTTACGCTTGTTTACTTGCGGCCCGAAAAAATGCTCAAACTTTACCAACTAGCCCCCGTCATAACTTGCCTGCTTTGGACTGTCCCTCCCGAGGAAAAAGAGGGAAAAAATATCATCCGCGAAGCTTAGATGGGTTAAGCTGATTTCCTCGCATTTAGGATGGAACTGAAACTCCTGACTATGGGCAGCCGCTGATAATGACCTAGAAAGGGCCTCCATAGCAATGATAAATAAAGCGGAGAAGTGGATCCTTACCTCCTGCAGCTTGCTAGCAAAAAACCAGCTAGCTCACCATTTGCCGTCCCGAGGAAGGGCTTAAGTGAGATGCATTCATAATACATTCCATCTCGGAATGCGGGTGTTCCCATGCGCTGCAAATACCCAAATACAACTCCAGCTAATTGTGTCATATGCCTTCTTAATGTCAACTTTTAGAGCACACCTAGGAGGCCCACTGTTTCGATGATAGTTGACCATTAGCTCTTGGGTGATAAGGATGTTATGTCAATGATACTCGGAGCCAGCACAAGAATTTGTGAGAAGGACTTATTATATCAGGGATGCATTGTTTAAACCTCGCAGCTATAATCTTCGAAATGCATTTATACATGGTGTTACAACAAGAGATTGGTCTATAATCATTCATAGTCTGGGATTAGGGACCTTGGGCTGAAAGCAATAAGCGTACAATTAATTTCAGAAAAGCCTACCCGGTTGAAAGAAAGAAGTCAGCGCCTCGACTACATCACTCCTGATAATAGACCATCTTTGCCTTGAAAAAAAGGGACGAGAAACCATCGGGGCCCGGGGCTTTGTTTTCATCAATAGAGAACATGGCCTTTTTGATCTCCTCATGAGTAATTTCACCCTTTAAAATGTCCAGATGCTGCGTAGACCATGTGAACCCACCAACATTATCCACGTATTCTTGGTCAAAAGAAGGACCATCAGAGCATAATACATTCTTGAAAAAACCAACAGCTTCCTCTTTGATGGCCTCCGGGTCATCAATTCTGCATCCATCTCCGGAAGTTATGACTTTTATCGCACTCCGTGCATTCCGAGCTTTGACGGCTTTATGGAAAAACCTCGTATAGTCTCAGTTTGAACCCCTTTGTAATCTAGATTTACTGTTTCAAGAATCCCTCCTCTTATGACTAGATCATAGTATCTCTTTACAAATACTTGCTCTCATTTTCCACCCGGCCAAGTGATCGGATGGATTGTTCGGTCTGACATTTTTGGGCCTGGTTGAATTCTCCACTGGCTTCCACAACTCGTTCACGCAACTTGCAAATGAGTGGAAATTAAACGCCACTAAGGGGCCTTTACTCTTTTCATTTAACGTCAATGCGTATATAGAATTGCAAGCACTTCACACTCCATGCGCCCGGCCCATAATCTCAGAAAAGCGGGTGAGTCGACCCAAAAAATTAAAAAATTTAAAGGAAATTTTTCTGTGCTCAAGCTAGGTCTAATATTCAAACTTGTGACAGAGGGCAATGATGAGATAACCCGAGTGTGACTTCCATTAATGCATTAGAGGAAATATATCCGAGCAACATTCATTTTGAAAACTGGCTTGATCCGACTTCCTAGACATGAAAATTTTCCCCCTCTTCTTGAAGTTCATCCCACGTAAATATGGGCCCCGAAGAAGGAGACATCGGCTAATTCCAAGTTGAACGGACACTCATGTCCATCATTTGCCCAGATCCTGAGCCATGTACGGACTTCTACGTGACAAAATGCGGTGGTGTTGGAAATCACTTAGAATGTGAACCATGGATTTTGGCTGCCACACGGGTTCACACCATTGAAGATGGCCCTTCCCTGGCTTTCTTCTTTCCATAGCAGTTATTCGAGAGCATATCTGGTAGAGACACCAAAATGAAAGATTGTCCTTGATAGCAGTAACGTGATAAAGTATTGCCTGGTCCATTGAATGGATAACATCAATACTCACCTTATGCAGGTTTGGAAATCAGATTCTACCAAGTAGGGCATGATCATAATTGCAGAAACGATTTCCCGACCGGAAGTATAGATCTGAAATTCTTGTCCTTGTTATGCGCACCTTTTGAGGTTTCGAGAATACACACAAAATCAAGAGTTTGGGACTCTATAAGCGAAACGAACTTCTTTTTGCTTAAGAGGATCATTGAGCCCCTTATGTTCCCGTAAACAAATTTAACCATTGGGAAGCTGTGCATACCCCCCAACCACTGGGTCCTTCTTAGAAACGAAGACTCAGCTTTTTTAATTTCTTGAGCTTCTTCCTAGAGATTGTAGCGGCGTGAAGTCCAGCTCATCAACTCTCTTTATGCCTTGAGCATTATCCAGGAATAGGAGAGGAATCAGAAAAATCATAAGTATCAACTATGGATTTAGCTGTCTCCTCTTCCTCAGACTGTGCTAGACATGCGAAGGCATTACCATGTAACTTAGGTTTGTTGACAATGTCATTAGCCAACCTACTTACCTCATCAGCATTCGTAACAGTATGATTACTTGCATCCCTGTCTTCTGCACTGTTTTTAACACCACTGTCATCTATTATATCACTTTGGTATCCCAGGATATCAACAGTTACCTGTGTACCGCATCCTTCTTCTCATCGGCCAACTTCTCAACCTCTGAAACATTCCCAGGATTTGTGTTGGTAATCATACTTCTGGACCCTTCTTAACAGCGAGTTGACTAATTTATGCTTGGCTTAGCTTGCGATGAGCTGACATTAGCTGAGTGTGGATATTCAATCCTTATATTAGAATGTGCCATTACCCCTGTCCGGAAGTATAGATTTAGGAAATTCTGAAAATCAACCCCAACCTACACACAAATTCTAGCAAAGGATAATTTTGTGCAGTTCCAGTGAGTGCATCAAGATGGAGCGGGATACGCGGTACTGTATGTACCCCGAGCCAGTGCTTGTCCAATATTCCAAAGGTATATTGTAGAATTTTACCCAAATTGGAATAGTGGAAAGTTGAATGTCCAACATATCCATACACGGCTTACTCCTTTGCGTAATATGAATGGTCTCGACTAGATGCAATGGTCGAAATCCGCCTTGATCGAGCCTCGAGTCCACGAATCAAAAAAATTAATCCATTTTTAGTTGTAGATTATATCGACATCTCATACACCCCATAACACATTAACGGAGAGTCTCACCCGCAGTAAATTCGTTTATCGAGAAATTGTCAACCCGAACAACCTTTCCACATATCGTGCAACCGTTCCTTTAGCCTCATGAGGTTTGTAATAGCTTCCCCATTGCATTATGTGGTTTAAAGAGCATAATTGACCACTTGTTTTCTCGGGCGAAAAAGAGTTCTTCCATGATTTCTTGATGGGTACATTTACCTTCCCATCCAAATCACCACCCCTTTAATTCCTCATTCAGCACCCATCGGCCTTGTGCTTTTCCTTAGCTCTTACCTTTTATAGCCCTTTGTGTTGCCCCGGAAGCCACCATTACCGCGGTATTTCCGATATAATTTGACCGTAGTCGGCCTCGGCGACCCGGGTGTCCTTCTCATACCGTAACCTAAGACCCATCCCACGAGGCCAGAGTCTTCCTAAACTGCGATTACTTCTTCGGATGATGCCAGCGGCTCACGGTGACGATGGAAGCCCGAGTGGGCTTCTGATGTCGGATCGGTGGGTTTGAGCTCGGGGAACAAACCATACCCGAATCTGAGCCCGACCTCTGAGGTCGGCCCGGCGGATCGGATGGGACCCAGCAGTGTCATAATCGGCAAGATCTGCTCCATCATTGAGATTGACGGTGGTAGAGACGACCTCCGAAGAGTCCACTCCGTGACGTCCACCGATGCACATTGAACCTCACGAAGTGCCCATGTGATATCTTTTTAGACATATTGCAGTCTGGATGACCAACCTGTATGATCCAGCCCTCACCTAACTCATTTTAACGAGAATTTGTGTTCTGTGAGATGATCAGAAGCGACGCAATAAAAACTTCTCTGAGGCATTTGGACACTCAAGGATTTGTTAGATTTCTTTCTTGATTTGATCGATTCTTTGCTAATTCAATATAACCTTGTCACTTAAAATTATATAGTTTCCTTTTTTTCTCCTTCATGGATATTTTTAGTGTGTAGTAGTTTAGGAAAAAGTATATGTTAAGTTTCCTTTTTCTTGTTTTTGGCCAAATATATACTTTTCTTGTGGTAGAATATTTAGTTTCTATTCTTCATATTTTTTGAAAAGCCTATTTAAGGCTTGTTATCCTGTATTCTTCAAAGTTTGGAAGCATTTATAAAATTGAGAGTTTCCAATTTCTCTTTGGTTCTTTAAAGAACTCCTTGAACTTATCCCCGGTTATTAAGTAGCGTTCATCAGAGACTTATCAATCGGATCTCCATCGGCCGATTGTAAGGCGTCTTTCGCATATACGAGGTTCTTGCTTCCATATAAACAGCGGTCGAGAGTCATCCATCGATAACATTAGAGCGGTTCTTCCGAGCTAATTCGATCACGTGTCTCCTCACAAGTTGACGGGGTTCGTATCACGCTGCTAGGAAGCCTTATGCCATGCCATGTATGAAAATAATATCACCACCCAATAGCATAATCCTAGCACTAAAAACCAAAGCTCTCATGATATAACTTAAAAGTGTGCCTAAAGTCCTATGTGTACCTATTGAATTTTCTTTTAATCTCCCAAGGATTTATCCCTTTGCTATGATACCAACTTGTCTACCACTATCTACAAGGAAGATTGCGTGGGGTGCTACAATCTACCACTTGTGGGGTCATCGGAATAGTAGAATTCATGAGAACAACTACGCTCCAGCTGATACTATTTTTCGCCTCATTTGTGAAGATGTTAGGCCGTGTTCACAGTGTGAAGGTTGTTGATAGTCACGCAAGCGGATCAATGTGTGAGAGATGGTCCTTCCCTATTAATATTTTATCTCCTGGTAGGTTGAATGCTTGATTTGTGATTGTTGGGGCCTTGGTGCCTTGCCCGGGTTGTGAGCGGGTTCTTGTGTTGTTTCTTTTTTCTGCAGATGTTGGCTTTGTCTTTGACAGTGACATATATTTGTTAATTTGTTACTGTTCCTATATTTATAGGGGAGTCTTGTCAGTTTTCTCCTTTGGTTGTGGCCTCGGGCGGTTCTTTAATATTCTTTGATTTGAGCGTTGCCTTTGGTAATAGTGCTTAATTATCAAAGAAAAAAAAACTTGTCACCCCCGAATTCCACTTAGGGTGTGATTTATGTTACTATTTTATCACCTTATTTTCTAGCTTGAGTCCTAAACTCCACTTGGAGTAATCACTTGGAAACGTAAATAAAACACCTCGGTCTCCAAACATACACACATATGTCGATTAGGAGTTAATTCCTCGATGTACCTGGCTATACACTTACACTTGATCGAAATAACATTTACACAAAGTTCCCAAAACTAGTGGCTCCCTGAAGCGAATATCTGATCCACAAAAGATACCAAGCGTCCCGAATATCCCGGTCATGAATATCCACATAACACTAAATATAAAATCAAAATGTATGCTCGACCACCCGACAAGCTAAGGTTGGCATCTGAGCTTCCATCGCAAAAAACCACGTAGGTCCAACTTTCATGTCATGCAGCGGGTCTCGTACTTGCATCTAAGGTGGAGGGAAATAATGGGGGTGAGTTTGACAACTCAGTAGTGAATCCCATAATAAGCCATGCTCATAAAAACATGTCAATTTATACATAATTCAAAATATCTCAAAACATGAGCATTTTACAAATAATAGGTTGATGATGGAAACACATCAATGCAATCTTACCACCCATCTCGACCCTCATTGAAGTGACTCTTTGGGCTTTCACCCGGGGACTAGCCGATCATCGAGAACAGCGGAAGTGCTGGGACTTACCACCGGGGATATGCCCACATCCGTATATATGTGTCCTTTAGGGACTACAACCCGAGGGAATTTAGTCGTCGTCCGTATCCTTATCAATCAGGACTCTCACACGATATCATGCGTGTCATGCTTCATTTCATTCTAAGCGTTCCAACCATGGATGTTAAAAACATCATGTACGATTAATTCAAAGATTTCATATATATAAAAATATACATTTATATATCACTAGAAAATCTACAGTCAAAGCACGAAATGGTACAGAATTCCCACAACGTCAGGCTCAAGTACAAGCGGGGAGAAGGTTATAAGATCCCTACCTTCCTTGAATTCAAAGCGTGGTTTCCCGAGGAGTCAAAACGAGGCTACTCTGAAGGATCTTACCAAATAACAAGTCATAAAGATTCCTTAGCCTCTTTGTCAAGTGTCACATAAAAATTACTCAAGTGGTTTATTAATTTATCACCACTCGACTCACACAGATTCTTATACTTCCAACATAAACCTTGATCCTCCAAGTGTACTCTCTTTTTTTTTTTTGGATAATTAAAGTGTACTCTCTTTTACACTTACTAAGATCAACATTTTGATACGAACCCAGTCAACTTGTGAAGAGACCCATGATCGAATTAGCTCGGAAGAACCGCTCTAATGTCGGCTTGGATGGATGACCTTGACCCGTTGCTTATATGGAAGCAAGAACCTTGGTATATGTGAGGACGCCACAATCGATGATGGAGATCCGATTGATAAGTCTTGATGAACGCCACGGAATAACCGATAAGTTCAATGATGCAAGGTTGGGACCGTGATGGATGATCCAGAAGTTTAGGTAAGTCAAAATATGGGTTTGGGGTAGTTTTCTTGGGCCAAAATAGGTTATGGACAGATTTTGGAGATTTTCCTAGAGATTAAGAAAGGTGGTTATGGTATATAAGGGAAAGGGGTATTTAGGAGGTTTTGGTAGTATGGAACAAGATTTGGAAAGTTTTGGGTTGAGGTTGAAAATATGGTTATAGGAAGAAGTTTAGAGAGAAAGATGAGATGGTGATGGAAAGTAGAGTTTGCACAAGAGTGGTTGCCTACTAGGTTTAATGAAAGCGATCACACAAGATGGATGATGAAGTGAAGGCGCCCTGATCAACTATGGGCGGGTTAGTTGATAAAGTAGAACAGACTTAGCCACGGAATCAGCTGGTATGAAACCACGAACTCGTCCCAGGAAATCCACGAGATAAGAGAACAAAAGAACTCTTAAAAGAAATCTGAAAATATTATTAAACTTGAGCGATTGTCAAAGACTACATTAGGGGTATATATGGCCAGTACTTTCTAAATCAAAAAAACACTTCTACTTTAACTAGGAAAGAAACTTTCTAAGTACAAAGAACTACTTTAACTAGGAAAAGAAACTTTCTAAATTACAAGCAACTCCCACAAAGAAAACTTTCTAAAATAAATAAGCAAATCTTCCTAAAATAAATAAAGCCGACTTTCTAAATTAATATGGCGGCTCCACATCGAGGGGTTTGTCAAGTCGACCACGTTTTGCTTTCCAAGGCCCCGAATGAGGTCCAAAAGGAGTTTTCACATGTATTCAATGCGTCTTGGCCTCCCGATCAATTCTTGATAATTAGAGAATTCCCAATGTTTGGTGTGTTTATAGATGCTCTTTGCATCAAGCCCTATAGTTGGAAAAAAGACTTATCCTCGAGTCTTCTTACCATGATAAGACCTCGAATCCTTAACCTTGAATGTAGGGAAAGATATTGCAGTCATAAGACGAATTTAACCTTGTAAGCATTCTGCATAGTCATCTTAATAATCTTGGAAGAACCATCTATTTTTGTGCACAACTTGGAGACACCTCTCTTTTATCATATTATCTTAGAATCCATCCTCTGGATCAAATACCAGGTTGATAACCTTCATATGCTTGTCTTTCATATTGTTCCCTCTTTGCCCTTTGTTGAATCTTGCTTTACTCATGAATAAAAATGTTGTTGAGCGCTTGAATTAAAACCACATACTCAGAGATCCATCTTTTTCATGCACCCGACATAGTGGGAGGAACCACATGGGAACTTTTCGCTCTCTTGAACAAGCCCTTTGTCAAAGAAAGAAAATCATCAACTTGTGTTTAAACTCTTCATGCTCCTTAGGAGGCTCTTCATAAAGGCTAGCTTATTAGGAAAAACCAAACTGGTATGAGTACATTTGATGTTGAATACCCTGCGTAGAAGGCAGTGTCAATCCTGGCCGAGGCATTACATCAACAAATTCTATCAATTTGCTTCTAGTGAGATTCCTTTTCACTTTCGGTTTCTTCAACAACCAAAGTCATTAGCATAAAACATCTTTGATTTCTAAATCAAAATTTGTGATGAAGTGAACTCTTCTCATATCTTCTTGGATATGGTTAGATTCGAGCTACTTCTTCAACATCAACTTAGATTTTGTGTGATGATTTATTCTCATCGTCTTCTTGGACATGGGTTAGATTCGATCACTTGTTCAACATCTTCTTCCTTGCTTCATCTTCCTCAATTAAGGCAAAGCGCTTTTGGTTAGGACATTGAATCAATACTGACCCTTGGCCTTATACGTCTTTGACTTAGGAGCCAATTCTTGTAGTGCTTCACTCTTTGCTTGAGTGTGGGTAGTTTTCCTACCACTAGGATTCAATTAGAACCCTCAACAAACCCTTCATTAGCCACACTCTTAGTTGTAGTAGGTTCCATACCTTTTTAGTCCCGACTTTGAAGCAAGTTTCATCACATCTTGAAGACTATTATATGGTTGCAAAAAATAACTCTGCGATACTAGATCTCAAACCGGCAATGTAGTGGCTATGCATATTTCCTCGGCCTCTTGCAAGTCTCCTTTGATAATCCCAAGTTTAAACAGCGAATACTCCTCCACACTCAAATCTCGTTGCTTAAAGTTACGAATTTGAGGTAGATGTCTTGGCGATAGTTAAAGGAAGGTACTTCCTTTTAGTTCTTTCTTCATCTTTCCCGAGTTTGAATCTTCTTTTACCATCTCTTTCACGTTGTCTCTTCATGTTTTTCCACCAAATGAAGCATTCTTACACATCTTTGTGGCCACGACTTCACTTTCGCGTTGGAGTCATAATGCTGAGACATGCTCCACCATATGCATGATCAAGAATTCACTTAGGGATCCATCCTTCATCAGTGCGGAATGTTAATTTTTTGGATTGAATCTAAAACCTTCTCATCATAGTTACCATGCCTCTTATAGTAATCTTCATTACGGTAGTAGCAATCATACCTCCTGTGATAATCTATGATACCGTACATACATACCTTTAGCTTTCTTGTGCCCCGAGAAGCGTTCAAGTTGAAACTAGAACGCAAAAAGCTCCTTCGCAAATGCATATTTTTTCCTCCTTGGCTAGTGAGCTTGACTCAAACCGTATCTAGAGATCTTGTCTCTAGCATCAAAACACACCGTTTAGTTTATGATCAGCCATCCCAATCCATGAGCTCTCGATACCACTTTGATCTGAGGTTGGGATAGTGATGGATGATCAGTTTAGAGTAAGTCAAAATATGGGTTTGAGGTAGTTTCTTTGGCCAAAATAGGTTATGGAGCAATTTTTGGAGATTTTCTAAGTTAAGAAAGGTGAATTTATGGTGTTATATATAAGGAAAGGGTATTTTAGGAAGGTTTTGGTAGTATGGAACAAGATTTGGAAAGTTTTGGGTTGGGGTTGAAAGCCTGGTTATGGAAAGTTTAGAGAAAGATGAGATGGTGATTACCAAAATGCTCTCTAGGGCGACTAAGCTTGTCGTCCTCACGTGTACCTGATGATGATAAACTTCGATGGTGGGGCCGGAGTTGGTAGGCGATTGACGGAAACATAGTTTAATTAATGGCACCCAGGTGAAGAAACATCTTGGGTCCCTAAGCGGGATACCCACCGCGAAGCGATGAGGCGGTGTGGGTTCTCAAAGCGCACAAAATGATGGGAATAGTCTTGCGGTGGCGCTCATGGAGATCGCGACCTCGGAGTCAGACCCCAACGCTGGTGCGGATCGTGCGGAGTTAGGCCTCGTTCTGGAAATCCGTTGGGTCGGGAGTCCCGACCGGATCTGGTTGGTGTCACTCTCTGAGCTGAGCGATGCGATCGGTTCTGTGGCTCGAACCCATCGCCGTTCGGCTCCTACAGTCATGGAGAACATTAACCACCTCCCGGTGAAGCTATGTGTGCGCGGCCGTTCCTCAAGGGTTGGGATCGGAGGGATATATGGGTTGGAGTAAGGGATCACATTAGTCATGTTGGGGCGCACCTTGATGAAAGGGTGTGAGTGCTACCGGGGCCCGGGTTCAGTTAGTGTTGGTTGGGGCTTGTAGCGAAGGCGTGGATTTGGGCAGGAGAGCGGAGTCTGAGCCAGTGTTCAGACGGAGGTTACAAAGGATGGTGATTTGGGGAGAGGCAAGTTGCTCCCAGGTGAAATCTGGAAGAACCTTTTCTATGCACGAAACGATGTTCCTCTCGATTCCATAGTCCACACTATTCTTGATGGAAAGATGGTTGCGAAGCCTCGGCGAGCGTGCGTGAAGTGATATGTGGAAGAACGCCCGATCGGACAATTCTGGATAAACGTCTCGGGTTCCCTGATGTGCGGCTCCACAGTTGCGGTATTAGAGCGAAGGAGATGCGAGACATTTCCACCGGCGAGTAGTCTTCTTTAGATTCGGGGGACCGGGCCTGGGTTGGGTTTTAGATTGGTCGCGTGGCGCTGTTGGAGACCCTTCGCCAATGCGATGCTTGGCATCTGGCATGGATATGCTTAACATTCGGTATCCTCACATCGATTTAGATTCAGGATTACGCAATATCCTTGGAATATTGGACAAGCGCATGTCTTGGGTACATTGCAGTACTGTTGGTATCAGCTCCACCTTGATTCACTTCTTGGGAGCAGAATAATTATCGGCTCTTTGGGATACGTGTGAGGTAAGTTGGATTATTGTGAATTCCCTAAGTCAGTTCTCACGGACAAGGGAAATAGCAATTTCTCAGCCGATAAAGTTGAATATCCACGGGCTCCAAAAATCTTGTCAGTTTGCAGCAGTTTGGTCATAATGCGGAAAATTGTCAAGTTCGGGAGAAGGGCTGGCGTGGCCAGGTGCCCTGCAATCCGGCGTGATGTCTCGAGTGGGTGGGGATGCGTGTGCCTTTGTTGATATGAAGGTTACACGAGGTTACAAGGAGGTGCCACCAGGGCGACTCAATGTTGTTCCCGATGTGAACTGGGAATAGCGGTGTGCAAATCGGTGTCACGGTCGCAGTATGTTGAGGTAGTTAGCATGGAAGTAGAAAAGTTACATGGAAACACGTTTGAATGTCTAGCCACTTCATGAGGGAAGAAGAAAGGGCGGCATCTCTAGTTTCCTCGGATCCCGATCCTAGCGGTACTTGAATTTTACGATAATTCCCTGTTCTTGACACGTTAAACATATAGAAGATTGATGAAAATTTGGACTTCACGCTGCAATGCGATTTCAAAGGAAGAAGCTCAGCTTCGAAAGCGGAACCTTGCTAATTTGCGGGATCCGGTGGTTGGGGCTCGCGGCTTCGATGGTTAAATTTGCTTCATGGAACATAAAATTTGACGACCCCCTCGAAGCAAATAGAAGTCACGTTCGTTTGTTAATTCCATGCTCTTGATTTTGTGTGTATTTTGGAAACTCGGGTGCGAAGCTCGAATAAGGACAGGATCTTCTCTACAATTTTCCCGGGTTGGAAATTGTTTCATAATTATGATCATGCTCTGCTTGGTAGAATCTGGATTTGTGTAAATCCTGGGAAAATTAGCATTGATATCTTCCACTCCAAGGATCAAGCTATCTGTGTCGTGTTACAAACATCAAAGATAACTACTCATTTGGTGTTAAATTTGTTTGTCAGCCGAATAGTTACATTGATAGAAGGGAGTTATGGAATCATCTTGAGTGGTGTGATAAAGTGATTTGGTCAAAACCCGTGGGTGGCAATTAGTGATTGATTCAACACCACTTAGGATTCATCGAGTGAATGCGGTGGTAATTGGTCAAGTTCTGATGGTGAATTTCATGAGTGTTTGTTCAGCCTTGAATTAGCGGATATTCCTTGACCCAGGTCCTATTTTTACGTGGATAAGCCGTGAAGGGGCAAACTTTTTATTGCTAGGAAGTTTGGATCGGTGCCTTCAAAATGAATCTTTGTATGGATATGTTTCCCGATGCTTTACTTGGAAGTCGGCTCCTGGATTATCGACCATTTGCCTCTGGTTACAAACCTTAATGTTGAAGTCGCGATGGCGTGAGGAAAAATATCCCTTTCCAAATTTTTTAACCACGGGGCGACCACCCTTTCCTTGGTATTGTGAGGAAGCTTGGGATAGAGAAAGTCTTTGGGGACTCCCGGTATACGAGTACATCCTGGCGAAAAGTGAAGGCCTCCCCTTTAAAGATGTTAAATTTCCTCTTTTGGTAAGGCTTGCATGATCGTGTTGAGGATGCCGGGAAGCTTACAAGCATTTCAATCTGCTAATACAGACAATCCGTCGGATACCATGCTGATGGATAATGAGAGGAAGTGTTTAAAGACTTTCCATGATCTTGCTGCTGCTGAGGAGGGTTTCTTAAAGCAAAAATCTAGAGTCTGATGGCTCGGCGGAGATCGAATCCTGAGTTTCTTCCCGCGAATGCAGCCGAGGCTCGGCATGCTCGGAGTTAAGAACAACCACGAAGTAGGTATGAATCGAAGATCCGCCCAGTAATGGGAGGAAAATTTGTTGGCTACTTCAAAAATATCCTATGTGTTGATGGCGCACCTTATGACCAAGAGTATTTGAATAACATCGATAGGTTTTGGTTGGTCGCGACATCATGCGGGCGATTTTGAATGGTGATATTTCTCGAGAAATTAAGAGGGCCTTGTTCTCTATTGTGATTTCAAAGCCCCGCGAATGGCTTTTCTTCTCTTTTCTTCAAGCGACTTGGGTATAATTGGAGTGATGTTATTGATGCAGTATTGTCTTTCTTCAAATGCATCTTTACTTAGTGAGATTAATTGCACTATAATTGCTTTAGTGCGAAAGATCCACCTAATCGGAATCTATGGCGACTATGACCAATATCTATTTGTACGGTTTATAAGTGCATATCGAGAAGATTATTGCTGCGAGTTTAATCAATGCATTCACGAGATTATAAGCCTACGGTCGGCTTTTGTCTTGGTCGAAGTATAATAGATAACATCCTTATTACCGGGAGCTTATGATCAGCTATCCAGTGATAAAGGCCCTCCCGGGTGTGCTCTAAAGTTGACATTAAAAGGCTTTTGATAATCGGTTAGACTTTGTGCAGGTATTTTAACCAGAATGGGTACCCCTACGGTTCTTCTGAAATGTATTAAGGCTTGTATCACTACCCCAACCTTCTCTGTTTCAGTTAATGGTGAGCTTGCGGGGTTTTTCACTAGCAATCGTGGGTTGAGCCAAGGGGATCCCATATCGCCTTTATTATTTATCATTGCCATGGAGGCCTTTCTAGATCCTTGTCGTTGGTAGGCGTAGACGGATTTACCGGTTTCATCCTAAATGTAGGATATCTGACTGCCCACTTATGCTTTGCTGATTCTTTTTGCTGGTGGGACGATATCCAGTGTCAAAATTATTTTGGATGAGTTGAACAGATTTGGGGGTTGCTCCGGGCTGCAGGTAAACCATTTAAAAAGCGCCATTTTCATTGCCGGGGTAAATGGTGAAGTCAAATCTGCTCTATTGAACATCAACGGCCCCGGTTGGGAGGTTCCTATGAAATATCTTGGTGTTCCTTTGATCTCAACAAAGTTTGTCCTGCCGTGATTGTGTCCGCCAGAAATGGCCGAGGTCGGTCTTGGACCGTGAGGCGTTATCATATGCGAGCGGATTCTGAGCTTATTACTCGTGTTGCATAGTATTCGGTTGTATTGGTGTAGTATGTTCAGTGTCCGAAATTCATAATTGCCAAAATTGAGCAACTTTGACTCTGTGGGCAGCACAGGAGGGATTCTCGTCGAGGCTAAGGTTAGTTGGGATTACGTGGCATGCCAGAAGGAGGGGCGGCTTGGGCCTGCGTCGGATCAAAGACTCGAATGATATGAATGTTATGAAGCACATTTGGAACCTGTTTTTTAGGAAGGACTCCTTATGGGTGGCGTGGGTGCAGAGGCTGTATTTGAGGCACGGGAGCCTTTGGTGTGCCAAGACTCCTTTGGTTGCCCAGGCTGGAGGAAAGTACAACGGTGAAAGATGAATGAGACCAGCTAAATCGATCACAGAGGTTTATAACGGTAAAGGGACATTCCCTTTGGCATGATTCACGGAATCGGGATTGGTCCTCTCACTCCTCACTATGGAGAGCGTTATTGTATATGATTACGCTATTAAGAATAATGCTCTTGTTCTTGAAGTTGTGAAGTGATGGTAGGTGGGGTGGCACATTGCGAACTCTGCGACCTTGTAAATCCAGAAGCGGTTGTGTCAATTATCATTTAGATGTCTCTAGAGAGGATTTTGTTACATGGACTCTTGCTCCATCTGGGATCTTCACGGTTTTTTCTGCCTGGAACCATTTTAGATCGAAAATGTTGGGTGGTGCGCTGGCATTACGATATGGTTCCCCATTGTCGGAACTGTGCTTTTATAGTTTGGTTAACCATTCGGGACAGATTGATTCACATAAGACAAACTTCTCAAATGGGGCCTAACTAACACTAATTCATGTGTTTTTGCTTGGTCTGAATCTTGAAGATAAAGGAATCACTTGTTTTTGGGTGCCATTTCAACTCTTGGTATTTGGTTGAGAATACTGGGTTATGTGGAAATTCGAGGAATGCCGCAGTTGGGAGAATGAATTCTTATGGGTTTGGGCTTTGAGGAAATCATTTTGTTCTATTACGAGAGGATTGCGTGAGGGTGCTACCATTTATCATTTATGGAGGCATCGGAATAGTAGAATCTCACGAGAACATCTATTCTCCGTGTAGCATTTTCATCTACGTCACGTAATGATGTTCGGTTGAGAATCTCAAGTTTCGAGGAAGGTGGTGGACGAATTCGATTGAGCGAGCTATGTGGCGAGGAGATGGTCCTTCAAACTATCTTTGGTCTTGATGGTTCTCTTCCAGTTTGATTGATGTTTGTTTGTTGGTTGGGTCTGAGTCTCTTTTGGGCCTTGGTTGCCTTCGCGGTGTGAACTGAACTCAGGGTGTGTTGTCTCCTTAGGTTATTGGAAGTGAGCTTAGTTTTGGTTTGTTGTCCTTGGTTGTTGTTGTTGTTGTTTGAGGTGTGGCTGCCCCTTATTACAGGAGGTTAAATCAGTTTCTTTTCTTTTGGACCTTGGGCTCGTGTATTCTTTAGTTGTGGTGTTGCTTTTTGGAAACCATGGCTTAATTATCAAAAAAAAAAAAAAAAAAGATGAGATGGTGATGGAAAGTAGAGTTTGCCTGAAGTGGTGCTAGGTTTTTAATGAAGCGATCCACACAAGATGGATGATGAAGTGAAGGCGCCCTGCGATCAACTATGGGCCGGGTTGATTGATATGGGGACAAAGACTTCGCCACGAGGAATCCACAAGGTATGAGAAGCCCTGAGACGTCCCCGAGGAATCCACGAGATAAGAACAAAGAACTCTTAGAAAGAGAAATATGAAAATATTATTAAACTTGAACTGATTCTCAAAGACTACATTAGGGGGGTATATATAGCCCCATACTTTCTAAATCAAAAAAGCAACTTCTACTTTAACTAGGAAAAGAAACTTTCTAAATTACAAAGAACAACTTCTACTTTAACTAGGAAAAGAAACTTTCTAAATTACAAAAAGCAACTCCTAAAAGAAAACTTTCTAAAATAAATAAGGCAAATCTTCTAAAATAAATCGCGAAACTTTCTAAAATTAATATGGCGGCTCCACGTCGAGGGTTTGTCGAGTCGACCACGTTTTTGCTTTCCAAGGCCCAAATGAGGTCCAAAGGGTTTTCCATGTATTCAATACGTCTTGACCTCCCCGATCAATTCTTAGCCCGATAATTGGGGCTGAATTCCCAATGTTTGGTGTGTTTATAGATGCTCTTGCATCGAGCCCTATAGTTGGAAAAAAAGACTTGTCCTCAAGTCTTCACCATGATAAGGCCTCAAATCCTTAACCTTGAATGTAGGAAAGATATTGCAGTCACCGGGCAATTTAACCTTGTAAGCATTCTTTATGATCATCTTAATAATCTTGGAAGAACCATCTATTTTTGTGCACAACTTGGAACACCTCTCTTTTATCATGTGTAACCGAATCCATCCTCCTGGATCAAATACCAACCGTTGATAACCTTCATATGCTTGTCTTTCATATTGTTCCACTCTTTGCCCTTTGTTGAATCTTGCTTCCTCATGAATAAAAATGTTGTTGAAGCGGCGGCAATTAAAACACATACTCACGAGATCCATCTTTTTCGCTACTTTTTTGACATAGTGGGAGGAACCACATAGAACTTCACTCTCTTGAACAAGCCCTTTGTCGAAAATCATCAACTTGTGTTTTAAACTCTTCATGCTCCTTAGGGCTCTTCATAAAGGCTAGCTTATTAGGAAAAACCAAACCTGGTATGAGGTCTATTTGATGTTGAATACCCCTCATAGAAGGAAAACCGTGTGGTATTTCTTCAGGCATTACATCAACAAATTCTATAATCAATTTTGCTTCTAGTGAGAATTCCTTTTCACTTTCGGTTTCTTCAACAACCAAAATTAAATTAGCATCACGAAGCATCTTTGATTTCTAAATCAAATTTGTGATGATGAACTCTTCTCCTGTCTTCTTGGATATAGTTAGATTCGATTACTTCTTGACATCAAACTTAGATTTTGGCAATGATGATTTATTCTCATCGTCTTCTTGGACATGGTTAGATTCGATCACTTGTTCAACATCTTCTTCCCGCGCCTTCATCTTCTCGATTAAGGCAAGCGCTTTTGGTTAGGACATTCAGGAATCAATATGCTGACCCTTGGCACTTAAACCGTCTTTGACTTAGAGACGATTCTTGTAGTGATTTCACTCTTTACTTGAGTGTAGGTGGTTCCTACCACTAGGATTCCAAGAATTAGAACCCTCAGCAAACCCTTCATTTTCCACACTCTTAGTTGTAGTAGAGTTTCATACCTTTTTAGTCCCGACTTTCAAAGCAAGTTTCATCACACATCTTGAAGACTATTATATAGTTCTGAAAAATAACTCTAGCAATACTAGATCTCAAACCGGCAATGTAGTGGTGGGCTATGCATATTTCCTCGGCCTCTTGCAAGTCTCCTTTGATAATCAAGTTTACAAACTTAATGCGTCTCCCTCCACCTCAAAATCTAGTTGGCAAGTTCTGAATTTCGGCGAGATGTCTTGGCGATAGTTAAAAGGAAGTACTTCAGCACCAGTTCTTTCTTCATCTTTCCCGAGTTTGAATCTTCTTTTACCATCTCTTTCCGTTGTCTCTTCATGTTTTCCACCAAATAGAAAGCGTTCTTACGTCTTTCAGTAGCGTAGACTTCACTTTTTCACGTTCGGAATCATAATGCTGAACTTATGCTGCCATATTAAGCCAATCCGAAAATTCATCGGATCGTATTTCCATCAGATACGGAATGTTAATTTTAAGTTGAATCTAAAGCCTTCATATAGTTTACAGCTGCCTCTTATAGTAATCTTCGTGCAGTAGTAGCAATCATACCTCCCGTGATAATCATAGTCTCGTACATACATACTGGCCCCAACTTTCTTGTGCGGAAGCGTTGAGTTGACTAGGTATGAAAGCTCTTCATAAAAATCATATTTTCCTCTTGGCTAGTGAGCGACTCAAAGCGAGTATCTGAGATCTTGTCTCTAGCATCAAGCACACCGTTTAGTTTATGATCGACCATCAATCCGTAGTACCGATCTGGCTTTGAGTGCAAGGTTGGAATGAAGTGATGGATGATCCAGTTTAAGGTAAGTCAAAATATGGGTTTGGGGTAGTTTTCTTCAGGCAGAAAATAGGTTATGGGCAATTTTGGAGATTTTCTAAGTTAAGAAAGTGAATTTATGGTATATAAGGAAAGAGGGGTATTTTAGGAAGGTTTGGTAGTATGGAACAAGATTTGGAAAGTTTTGGGTTGAGTTGAAAATATGGTTATGGAAAGTTTAAGAAAAGATGAGATGGTGATGGAAAGTAGGATTTGCACGAAGTGGTTACTTAGGTTTAATGAAGCGATCCACACAAGATGGATGATGAAGTAGGCGCCACAATCAACTATGGAGGCCTTGCATGCCTTGGAGTTGGATCCAAGTATGCGGGACAAGACCGCCACGAGGAATCCACGAGTATGAAGCCCACGAACTCATCCCAGGGAATCCGCTTGAGGAATAAGAAAACAAAGAAGCTGTAAAGAAATACGAAAATGTTATTAAACTTGAGCCCGATTGTCAAAGACTACATTAGGGGTATATATGGCCCCATACTTTCTAAATAAAAAAAGCAACTTCTACTTTAACTAGGAAAAGAAACTTTCTAAATTACAAAGAACAACTTCTACTTTAAGCTAGGGAAAAGAAACTTTACAGAGAAATTACGAAACTAGCTCCTAAAAAACTTTCTAAAATAAATAAAGCAAATCTTCCTAAAATAAATAAAGCAAACTTTTCTAAAATTAATATGGCGGCTCCACATCGGGGTTTGTCGAGTACGATCGTTTTGCTCAGGCCCCGAATGAGGTCAGGTTTTCACATGTATTCAATCGTCTTGACCTCCCCCGATCGATTCTTCAATAATTAGAGGCTGAATTCCCGATGTTTGGTGTGATGTTTATAGATGTGCATCAAACCCCTATAGTTGGAAAAAAGACTTGTCTCGAGTCTTCACCATGATAAGGCCTCAAATCCTTAGCCTTGAATCTTAGGAAGCTATTGCGTCAGGCCAATTTAACCTTGTAAGCATTCTTATGATCATCTTATGTCTTGGAAGAAGCCAGTATTTTGTGCACAACTTGGAACACCTCTCTTTTATCATGTGTGGCAAGATCCATCCTCACCGGATCAAATACGAAGGCCGTTGATAACCTTCATATGCTTGTCTTTCCATATTGTTCCACTCTCCCTTTGCCCTTTGTTGAATCTTGCTTCCTCATGAATAAAATGTTGTTGAGCGGCAGCAATTAAAACACATACTCACGAGATCCATCTTTTTCATGCTGACATAGTGGGAGGAACCGCATAGGAACTTTCACTCTCTTGAACAAGCCCCTTTGTCGAAAATCATCAGCAACTTGTGTTTTAAACTCTTCATGCTCCTTAGGGCTCTTCATAAAGGCTAGCTTATTAGGAAAAACCAAACACAGTATGAGATTCTATTTGATGTTGAATACCCTCATTGGTGGAAAGCAGTGTGGTATTTCTTCCAGTTTTTGTCATCGACAAATTCTATAATTGATTTTTGCTTCTAGTAGGAATTCCTTTTCACTTTTGGTTTCTTCAACAACCAAAGTAGTCATACGGAAACATCTTTGATTTCCTAAATCAAAATTTGACCCAGTGATGAACTCTTTCTCCTCATCTTCTTGGATGTAGTTAGATTCGACTACTTCTTCAACATCAACTTAGATTTTAGCCAGTGATGATTTATTCTCATCGTCTTCTTGGACAAGGTTAGATTTGATTACTTGTTCAACATCTTCTTCCTTGTCTTCATCTTCCTCAATTAAGGCAAACGCTTTTTGGTTAGGACATTCGAGAATCAATATGCTGACCCTTGGCATGAAACACGTCTTTGACTTAAGTCAATTCTTGTTGTGCTCCATCTTTACTTGATGGGGTAGTTTTACATTATGGATTCAAAAATTAGAACCCTAAACAAACCTTCGGTCGCCACTCTTGGTTGTATTAGAGTTTCCATACTTTTTAGTCCTAACCTTCAAGCAAGGATTTCATCATCTTGAAAACTATTATATGGTGCAAAAAAATAACTCTAGCAATACGGATCTCAAACCCAGCTGATAGTGATGGGCTATGCATATTTCCTCGGCCTTTGCAAGTCTCCTTTTTGATAATGTTTACAAACTGTAGGAATACTCCTCCACCTCAAATCTCTTTTTTTTTGATAATTTCCACACTCAAATCTCGTTGATTAAAAGAGTTACCGAATTTTTAGAGACAGATGTCTTTTTTTGGATAATTAGAATTTATTACCAGGCAACCTTGACCAAAGAGCCACAATGAGCCTTTGAGGCAGAGGCCTGGCTTGACGAAGAAAAGCGAGACTGACACCTCCTATAAATATAGGAGCAGGCAGCAGCCGAAATGACATAAAGCCGCAGTAAAGACCTGACCCACGTATTAGGACGAAAAGAAGCAACCACAGGGGAGCAGCCCCTGGCAAGACGAGCATGAGCTGACAATCAAAATCAAGCATCTGACCTACGGAGATAAGATATTAATAGGGAAGGACCATCTCACACATTGATCATTTGCGGGACCTCGACAACCTTACGGAGACCGGAAATACGAGTCTAACATCAAATCACAAATGAGGTGAAAAATAGTATCATTTGGAGCATAGTTGTTATCATGAATTCTACTATTGATGACCCCACAAGTGGTAGATAGTAGCACCCCATGTCTTCCTTGTAATAGAGGTGAAGGACTTTCCTTGTTTAGCGATTACCCCTGAGTTCGTTCTCCCAATTCCTTGGAGTTCGATAGACCTCATATGACCATAGAATCCTCTTGCGAATACCGGTGTGATAGCAATAGAAGAATAAGTGATTCTGTCTTGAACATTAGCCTGACAAAATACCTGAATATAAATTTGTGAGACCCCACTTGAGAAGCTTATCTTTGGGTAGCTTGATACATTGCAATACGACCGGCCAGACAAATCAAAGCATGCCTCCTGATGGCTTGGGGAAACCAAATCGAATGGTGCCAATTAACAACCGGCATCTTTGGTCTAAAGTGGTTCCAGGCAGAGCTTACAGTGAAAACCCCAGAAGGATCTAGAGTCCAAGAGATAATATCCTCCCTAGAGGCATCGATAAGGTAATTGGCACAATGATTTCTTGATATGATAAGGTCCCTTTGAATTAGCGGTAGGCGATTCCACCCCAGCCATCAATAACTATAGCTACTCGGCGTTACGGTGAATTAACGAGTCATACAAGATCGCTCACCGCAATAGGAAGGAGAGGACCAATGGGTTCAGTCGTACCATGAAGCTGGTGTAGCCCCATTGCCCACCTTATTGCTTATGAAGTCTGATCCTCTCTCTAAGTTGAAGGATTTTCCGCCCGACTCGGGGAGCAACTTCGTGGGGACCTTTGCATTCGGAAGGCTCCCTTGCGCGAGATAAAACCTCCAGCACCCGCCACCCGTAAGGTCCTTCTTGTAGAGCAATTCGAGACACGCTTCATAACATTTGAATCATTCAGGTCTTTAACACGTCGAGGCCCTAAGCTAGCCCTCCTCCTTTGGAAGACACTGCTGATTCCCACTTGATCTTAACACGGCGGCGCTCCGAGATTTCGGACCATGAAACTCTTGGAATATTTTGCTCGATCTTAGATATAGTATACTTGGGATAATAAGCAGTTTGCACCAGTACAATTGTATCTTGTATAAGGCAAAGCGATCAGGCATGTCTACTTAGGCATAAGATAAAGATTTGCTTGTCGAGTGAGATTAAGTAGTAATTCTTTACGAATGAGGCATCTGATCACCATGAGTGAGCCTTGTAGAAATCGGAGGGACTCCCAGATATCTCTGAAGCACCGGGTGAACCACATGGCGTTGACAAGTCATTCCTAACTTCATGAAACTCAGGCTAGGAAAATGGCACTTTACCTTGTTCACTTGAAGCCACAGAAACACGCAAACACAGCTAGTCGTCCATGAGTACTGAACAACGGAATCGTCCACGAGGAAAACAAAACATATCATCACATAAAACATAAGTGAGTTAAGGTTGATTTCCTTGCATGCGGGGTGAAGCGAGAGCCCTTACTGTGGCGACCACGGTAAGGATGCGGAGGACCTCCATTGCGGGATGGATAAAAGATGATAATGGGTCCCCTTGCCTTAACCGTAGCTTGCTGGCAAAACCCATGAGCTCACCATTTATCGAAATAGGGAGAGGATGGGAGTAGTGATGCAGAAACCATAATACATTTCAATAGATGAGTAGGGGTTTCACGTACGGAGAGGGATACTCGAATGCAACCCAGTAGCGTAATGCGTATGCCTTCATGATGTCGACCTTTAGCACACAGGAGGACTGATATCCACGATGGTAGTTTAACATGGGTCTTGGGTGATAAAGGACATTGTCGGCAATGCTGGAGCCTTGAACAAAGCGTGTGATGGGGTGATAATGCGGGAACCTTTGTTTAATTATCGCGGCGGTGATCTTCGAGATGCACTTATAGATGGTGTTGCTTGTGAGAAATAGGCATATAATCGTGCATAGAACCGGGATTAGAGCAGAGGCACCAAGGCTGTAATTTGTACAATTAATCTCGCGAAGCATACTTCGATTCAAAGAGAGGAACTCCACCCGAGTCTCTTAAGCGTCACTCCCGATACCCAGGCCACCTTGAAAAATACGCCAGGAAAGCCATCGAGACGGAGCTTTAGGTCATCAATGGAAAAAATGAAGCTTCTTGATCTCCTCATGGAAAATTGCTTATTCAAGCGTATCCATATCTTTGGGGGACCACGAAGCCGTCAGTCCGTCTAAATACTCGGAAACGACTAAGCGTAGGTTCATCGAACATAAAATACCTTGGAGTATAGGCTTCTGCTTGATGTAATAGGGTCTTGAGTTAACGACCATTTGCCAAAAGTAATAACCTTTTAAAGCACTCGAGCATTACGAAGGCTGTGACTTTGTGGAAGAAGCTAGTGTTCTGGTCCGGTTTAAGCCATTTGAACTACAGATTTTGCTTGAAACTCTCCTCGCGGCTAAGACATGATAATTCTTTAGGCAACTCTTCTCATTTCCTGACATGGGACTAGAGGAATTTGTTGAGCCTATGATTGGGCACAGCAAGTGCCTCTCTGGCGCCACGTAGCGCTCATCTGACCTACCAAAGGATCGGAAATTGAGGCTTTAAGGATGGCACTTCACACTTTTCGAGTACTAGTCGGTCGAACCTTAAATTACCAAAAACTTCCATTACTCCACGCTTCCTTTACAAGCTTGATGATCACGGATGATCAGCCCATAAATTAAAGATTTGAATGGGATAAACTTTACGGGCTCGAATCAGTTTACCTTAAGACTAGTAACGGAGAGCGTGATCTCGGATAACCCGGGGAGAACTAGTGAGCGCGTGGGGAATATATCAAAGTTTGCATTCATTTAGAAGGCATATGTCTAACTCACAGCTATGAAGTTAACACTGCGCTTGACGGTTCATCAGTGAATAAAGGCCAGCGAAAGGAGCATTCCCATGGCTCGAGGAGAAAACAGGGCACTTTCGTGGGAAGTCATTCGTAGCCGTGTCATTCAACATGTTGCTTGGGACCTTTTTGCTGCAAACTGGTGGTATTGAGTCGCCCGTAATCATCGAGGTTTTGGCGACGAATGGCTCAGCACCGTAAGAGATGGCGCGAGCACTCTTATCCATGTAGTTGTTAGGGCGTACCCAGCTGTAGAACCCGGAGATGTTGCTTTTCGGCCGCGAGTAATGTGGCAAAGCATAGCTTGGTCCGTGGGTGAATAATATCAATCTTGACCTTCTCGAGTTTCTATAATCCAGAGATTCTACTGTAGAAGCGAGAGCATGCTCATAGTTATGGAAGAGTCTCCACCGGAAAGGAAATTTGAAAGTGTCCCACTGGTAGGTGCCGCACATCCAGTTTCCACGAGACAAATAAAATCAAGGTCGTGAACTTTGCAAAAAGGCACTTCTCTTTGCTTGAAGTGCGTTCGAGCCCGCATGTTCGAGGTGAACTTAACCATTGGGAAGATGTGGAGTCCCCCCTATCATTGGATCCTGCGCATTAGTCGGGCTCCGTTTCTTCAATTTCTTAAGCTTCTTCTTGGAAAGAGGCCAGGCGTGAAGTCGAGCTCATCAACCCTTTACATGTGCTGAATGTCAATAATGGGAGAAATGTCAGAAAAATCGGTGTTAGCAAGACAGTGGGTGGTTCTTCACTCGCACCAGGACCACTCCTCCTCGCTTTGCATTAGACATCTGAGGGTGTTACCAGTACGGCTTGGGGAGGACGTCGGCTTCAATAGCCACATCGACTTCCTGCAGTCGGCTATTTCCGCGTACGCATGCGTAATAGTAGAATGGTGCGGCCGCTGTCCCTTGAATTTGGCCAAGGTTCATTTGCTAACTGACGCTTCCCTTCATCATCAATATCACGCCTATCAACTGACCTCATGCTTCTTGTTCTCGAGATTTGTGGCGGTATTCCACCGACTCGGACTCTTCTTAGCAGTGATTTGCAAGGTTATGGCGAGATATTGATTCTTTATTGTAGATTAATTGCCATTACCCGTCGAGCCTGGTGGGAATACACAATCAACTGACCTCTATACAAATTCTAGCGAAAGATAATTTGGTGCGGTTCTCGGTGGCGGATCGAGTGCGTGAGATTCAGCGGTGCTGCGATGTGCGAGACAGTGCTTGTCGGTATTCGGAATGTTATAGAACGACCCGGATTGGGATAGATGACGGTGAATGTTGAGCATGTCCATTCCGGGCCTCATGCACGTAATATGAGCGGTCTCTGCTAAGTGCGGGTCCGGCATCCATAACTTGATCCAGAGCCTCGGATCCACTGAATCGAAGAAGAATAAGCCATTCTCGGTTCTGCGAGAAATTTCGGGCATCTCCTCTTGCCCTGGCTTTGAACCCGGCGCACCATGAGAGCGGGAGGCGCTTGTCCAGAAACTGCCCTACCAAACATCCCTTCCACATGTGATGCCCTCGTTCAGCCTCATGGGTTTTGTATGAAGCTTACCATGGCACATTGCGGCATGTAGAAGCGCAAGCGGACCCCTGTTTTCTGGGCGAGAGACCCAGGCTTTTCGGGATCTTCTTGGGAGGATCATTAGCAATCTCGGAATTAATGGTATTGGAAAATGCAGGATGCGAGTGAATGAGCCAGCACCATGGCTTTGACCATACGCCAAATGTGCCCATCGCATGCTCGTCTGCTGGGAAGAATATAACGACACGCGAGACCAAAGAGACTTGGTGTGAGCTCGATGGTAGCTTTGAGCTCGTCGGGCGAACGGGTAGTCGAGCTCGTCGGGGTAGAGTCATGCTTTCTTGTCAGGAACGATTGGCACGGCGTTCGTCTTGTTGATGCCATGCCCGGCTCTGGGTAGCTTTAGGCTGCTACTTGATCGTCGCCGGTGACTCCAACGAGGATCAGCCAGCGTCGATGTGCTTTCGATAAAGGTGTTGGTCCCCACCCAGGAGCAATCTTTGAGAGAACCCACTTTGTTGAGGCGGTCTTGGTGGGCCCTCGCCATGCGGATCCCCATCTTGCCATGCCATAACGAGCGTGCCGCTACTGCGGATCAGACTACTGCACGTACCGGTTGGGGAGGATTGGAAACTTGCTTTTGAAGGTTGGGGCAAAGAAGTATGGAAACTCTCTCTGACTAAGAGTGTGGCTAATGAAGAGTTTGTTGAGGGTTACAGTGTGGAATCTAGTGGTAGGAAGCTACCCACACTCAGTAAAGTGGAAACCTTCTGAATTGGCTTCTAAGTCGAAGACGTGTTTAAGTGCGAGGGTTGGGCGTAATGATTAAGATGTCTAATACCAAAAGTGTTTGCCTTAATTGGGAAGATAAAGCCAAGGAAGAAGATGTTGGACAAGTGATGAATCTAACCATGTCGAAGAGCGATGAGAATAAATCAGCGATCGAAATCTAAGTTGGATGTTGAAGAAGTAGTCGAATCTAACCATATCCAAGAAGATGAGGAGAAGAGTTCGCTCTAGTCAAATTTTGATTTAGAAATCAAAGATGTTTCAGATCTCTGACGACACAGTTTGTTGAAGAAAGCGAAAGTGAAAATTCTCACTAGAAGCAAAATCGATTATAGAATTTGTTGATGTAATGCACGAGAAGAAATACCACACGGTTTCCACACATGAGGGTATTCAAGCATCAAATAGACCTCCTCTAGGTTGGTTTTCCTAATAAGCTAGCCTCATGAAGAGCCTAAGGAGAATGGAGAGTTTAAAACACAAGTTGATGAGATTTTCTTGACAAAGGGGCTTGTTGAAAAGAGTGAAAGTTACACATGTGGTTCCCACATTATGTTGGTGCATGAAAGATGGATCTTTGGGTATGTGCAGAAACTTTGTGACATTTTTATTCATGAGAGCATGATTGACAAAGAGGGCAAAGGGGTAGGTAATATGAAGAAGACAAGCATATGAAGGTTATCAGCGGTGGTATTTGATCTGAGAGGATGGATTCGGTTACACATGATAAAAGAATTATTCCCGAGTTGCAAAAGAATAGATGGTTCTTCCCGAGATTATTAAGAAGATCATAAAGAATGCTTACAAGGTTAAATTAACAAATTGTGCAGTATCTTTCTACATTCAAGGTTGGATTTGAGGCCTTATCATGAGTGAAGACTTGAGGACAAGTCTTTTACCTCTGACTATAGGGGTTTGATGCTCCTTCTATAAACACACGAACATTGGGAATTTAGCCCTAATTATTGAAGGAATTGGAGTGGGAGGTCGAGGCATATTGAATACATGTGAAAACTCCTTTTTTGGACCTCGTTTGGGCCTTGGAAGGCAAAAAACGTGGTCGGACTTGAATGAACCACGATTTGGGGCGCCATATTGATTTTAGAAAGTTTGCTATGAGATTTGCTCGAATTTTGTTTTATCCCTTTTAAGAAGATTTGCTTTATTTATTTTAGAAAGTTTGCTTTATTTATTTTAGAAAGTTTGCTTTATTTATTTTAGAAAGTTTGCTTTTAAGAATTGCTTTATGTAATTTAGAAAGTTTCTTTTCCTAGTTAAAGTAGAAGTTGCTTTATTTGATTTAGAAAGTATGGGGCTATATATACCCCCCTAATGTAGTCTTTTGAAAATCGAGTTCAGGATTTAATAATATTTTGATTTCTCTTTTAGAGTTTTTTTGGATAATTTCTCTTTTGAGGTTCTCTCTCTTATTCTCTTATCTCTTGGGTGGATTCCCTTGGGAGACGAGTTCGTGGCTTCTCATACCTAGTGGATTCCTTGGTAGGCGAGTCTTTGTCCGGCTTATCAATCCCAGCTCGTCCATAGTTGATTGTAGGCGCCTTCCTCGGGTCGATCTTGTGTGGATCGTTTCATTAAACCCGGTAAGTAACCCACTCTTGTGCAAACTCTACTCTCCTCACCCTTCATCTTTTCTTTAAACTTTCCATAGCAAATTTTCAACCTCAACCCAAAACTTTCTAAATCTTGTTCTATACTACTAAAACCTTCTACCCTTTTCCCTTATATAAATTCACCTTTCTTAACTTAGAAAATCTCAAATTCAAATGTAACTTTATTTGGCCAATGCAAAACATATTTTGACTTACCTAAACTTCTGGATCATCGTGGTCCCAACTTTGCATCACTAAAGACAAGCATTCAAGAGAATATGATTATGGAGGAAGGTATGAAGATCGATACCGCGATGATGATTACTATGAGATACGTAATAATGATGAAAGTTTCAAGTATGTAATGGTATAGGGACCTTTTTATGGCATGATTTTTGGAACCCCTTGGGTCCGATCCTTCCTCTCTTTGGGGAAAGGATTCTTTATGACTCCGCCATTCATAGGATGCCAGAGTTGCTGATGTCATGGATGGTAATAGGTGGAATTGGCTTTATTCTTTATTTCAGGCGGTTGTTAGTGCTAAAAAACGGTTGATGGCTACTTCTTGATATTAATTGAAGGAAGATGTTATATCTTGGACCTGATCAGGGTAGGTGTGTTTTCCTTTATCGATTCTACGCTTGGAACTCCATTAGACCTCGCGAGCCTCAGGTGCTGCTGGCATTGCATTGTGTGGTTCTCCCACCCAGTCTATTAAGAGACACTCCTTCATTTCATGGCTAGTTGCCAAAATGGACTTTCCCTCAAGACAAGCTCACGAAATGGGGACTCGTGTGAATTATCATGATGTGTTTTTGTCGGAGCAAATGTTGAGGATAGAAACCATTTATTCTTTGAATGCCCAGGTGCATCGGGGAATACGGATGAGGTTCTTAGACCGTGCGGAACTGTCTGAGTTAGGGAGTGGGATAAACGAATTTCTTTGGGTTCTTGGTTGTAGGAGTAAATCATATGCTCTATCACCAAAGGATTGCTTGAGGGCCTCCCATATATCACATATGGAGACAACGTAATACTAGAATCACAAAACCAATTGAGTGATTGACTATATTTTCTCTCTCATTTTGTAATGATGTCGGGCTTAGGATCTCAAGCTTCCTATAATGTGGTTGACAATGTGAATAGAGATTTGTGCGAGAGATGGAGCTTTCCCTTACTATATTGAAGGGCCGCCGGAGGTGCCAGGCTTCTGCGAGGCGTGTCTCTGCCCACTTGTACGTTGGTTTGGTTCTAGGTCCTGGATGTGGGATTTTAACGGCTTTGTTTGTTTTTGGGCTTGACATTTGTTTGTTTACCCGTCTCGCTTGGTTGACGTTGTTGTATTAACTTCTTTTGTGTTGTTTATACCTTGGGATGGGCTTTAGTTTTCTGTGAATTGTGTTGTTGTTTATCAGGTGTTTTCTCCTGTTGCGGGCTGTTGCCCCTTTCCCTTGTTTTTAGGGAGAGTCTTGTCAGTTTCGTTTTCTCACGGCGCCTTAATTTGCTGGTTTTTCTTGGTTGTATTTTTGGTTTTGGGGTTCCCCTTTTTGGTAATAAATTCTTAATTATCCAAAAAAAAAAAAAAATAATAATGATGAAAGTTTCAGATTCAATCCAAAGTTTGATATTCTGGAATTTTTTTTTTTTTTGGATAAGTGATATTCTGGAATTTGAAGGAAGAATGCATGCTGATGACTTCTTGGATTGGCTTATCTGAAGTCGAGACGTGTTTTTAGATATTATGATCCCAGGCGGCAAAGGTGAAGTTGGTGGCTATCAAGATGCGCAAGAATAACTTCTTTTTGTTTGGAAAATTTTAGAGGCAACGTCGGAGAGATGAAGAAGGTGAAACTTGGGAAAAGATGAAGAAAGAACTAAAAAGTATCTTCCGCTACGGTAGGTTGTGAGAGATGGTCCTTCCCACACAGTAATATTTTATCTCCTGGTAGGTTGCATGCTTGATCTGTGATTGTTGGGGCCTTGCTGCCTTGCCCGGGTTGTGGGCGGGATCTTGTGTTGTTTCTTTTTGCCCGGATTGTGGGCTTGTGTCTTTGTTGGTGGCTTTGTGTTGTTCGGGCTGTTGCACATTTCTATATTTATAAGGAAGTGTTGTCAGTTTTTTAACACTGGTTGTGGCCTCGGACCGTTCGTGTATTCTTTGGTTGGGCGTTGCCCTTTTGGTAATAAATTCTTAATTATCGAAAAAAAAAAAAGTATCTTCCATCCATTCTATGTGAATGTCTTCCTGAGGTCGAATTTGAGCGGCAAAATCGTAGAGTATTAATTTGAGTTTGAAAATTTGATGATCAAGGAGGCTTTGCGAGAGTGAGAAGCTGATCAGCAGCTACCTTCTTGGTTGAGGTTGAAATTTAAGCTGTTGGTGCGACCATCTCTTACTCTTGAGATGTGATAAAGCTTGCACTTAAAGTTGAGGCTCCTAGAGAGCAAGTATGGGGTTTTACTACAAATCGGATTAAAGAAGGACTTATCAGAGTCGACTTGAGGATCTAGTAGTGCTAAGAGTACGCCAAACCTCAAGTGAAAGGTGAAGTGCACGAAGCCCTGTGAGAGTCTACCTCTAAGTCGGCGGAGTGCTTTAAATGCTGCGGATTTGGGCATATAACCTGAATGTCCCTAACTTGCATGATGGTTGCCCTAATTTGAAGAATATGGCGAGGAAGAAGGCAGTCGGCCGATTGAATGCGACCATGAAGATAAGGATGAGCCGCTATGCTAGACCATGGGACTTCGTTAGTTGTTGAAAAGGAGTCTTAAGATAGAGAGGCCCATTTGCTGAGTGAGAGGTGGTTGCGATCCCGATGTCTTTCCTGATGCACATCACTGGGAGCGGGGGTTTGTTTGGTTATTATTGATAGTGGGGCTTAGTGTGTTCCTTGGAGATGGTGCAAAAGCTTGGTTGAAGATGGATCCACATCAGAGCCACATAAACTTATTGGCTGAGAGGTAGTGATATCGAGGTGGCACATAGGTGCCTTGTCTCTTTTACAATTGGAAAGCACTGCCGGGGCCAGTATGGTGTGATGTTGTTCCAATTGATGTTTGTCCTGCTACTTGGGAGGCCATGGCAACGTATGATAGGAAGGTCATTTATGATGGCTTCAAGAACACTTACACATTCATGAGGATGGACACAAATTGTCTTAACTGCCAGGTGGCTTAGGCGGTGCTCGAAGCCTCGAACGTGGACGGGAGTGCTTTGTTGTCAAAATCAGGAGTTGGAGAAAGAAATCGATTTGGATTCGGATGTGATGGCCTTAGTTCTTTATTGGAAAGATAGAAAGTGAGAAGGAGATCCCAGTAAACCAGTGCAGCGGAATTTGTTGATGTAGTATTGAGGAGATTCCCTTGGGTTGCCACATGAGATATTCAGCATCGAATAGACCTCGTACGGGTTACAATTTTTGCTTGATAAGCATTTATGGGATGGTCTAAAGTACATGAAACTACGAGACAAGTTGATGAGTTGCTCGACAAAGGGGCTTATTCGAGAGTAAGAGCCCTTGTCACGGTTCACGCCTACTTAGTACGAAAGAAGGATGGATCTTGGAGGATGTGTGTTGATAGTAGGGCCCGATCGACATGATTACTATTGAATCTCGATTTCCCGTTCCAAGACTGATGGTTGTTGGATCGACTCCTTAGTGTCCGTCTTTTGAAGATTGAAGTTTGAGGAGTGGATACCATCAAATTCATATGAGGAGACGGAGATGAATGGAAAACTTTAAAACTTCGAGGATGGACTATCGATACCTAGCACTTTATGAGGTTTATGAATCATATCTTTAAGCCGTACATTGGAAATTTTGTGGTGGTATACTTTATTGATATTTTGATCTATAGCAAAATTAGATGGATGATGCAAGGAGTTGGGGCCAGTGATGGATGATCCAGTTTGGAGTAAGTCAAAATATGAGTTTGGGAGTAGTTTTAGGGCGAAATAGGTTTTGGACGAATTTTTGGAGATTTTCTAAGTTAAGAAAGGTGGTTATGGTATATAAGGAAAAGGTATTTAGGAGAGGTTTTTAGTGATATGGAGCAAAGATTTGGAAAGTTTTTGGGATGAGGAATTTGGAAATTTTGGTTATGGAAAGTTTAGAGAAAGATGAGATGGTGAGGGAAAGTAGAGATTTGCACAAGAGTGGTTATAGGGTTAATGAAGCGATCCACACAAGATAGATGGCGGAGTGAAGCGCCCTGATCCCGACTATGGACGGGTTGATTGATAAGCCGGACAGAGACTTCGCCACCGAGGAATCCACCCAGGTATGAAGCCACGAACTACGTCCCCGAGAATCCACCCGAGATAAGAGACAAAGAGATAACTCTTAAAAAGAAATTTGAAAATATTGTATTAAACAGGCGATTTGTCAAAGACCTTTACATTATGGGGGTATATAGCCCTTACTAAATCAAATAAAGAAACTTCTACTTTAATTAGGAAAAAAACTTTCTAAATTACAAAAAGCAACTCCTAAAGAAAACTTTCTAAAATAAATAAGCAAATCTTCCTAGAAGGGGATAGAATAAAATATTGGAGCAAATCTTTCTAAAAATACACAGAATCATAAGCAAATCCTCCAGGAAGATCATGTGGCAAATCTTTCTTAAGAATCGTTGATATGGCGAGCCCACGTCGGGGGCTTCTTAAAGGGATAAAACAAAATCTTGAGCAAATCTCATATGAAATCTTTGCAAATCAATGACGGCTCGAATAAGGGGTTGTCCCCGAGTCGACCACGTTTTGCCTTCAAGGCTTGAATGAGGTCGAAGTTTTCACATGTATTCAATGCTTCTTGACCTCCCTCGATCAATTCTTTAATAGTGGGGCTGAATTCCCAATGTTTGGTGTGTTTAGAGCTCTGCATCGATGGAAGGGAATGCCTACAAGTTGCGGTTGCCCAGGCGAATATGAAATTTCTCCAATGTTCAATGTCGAGGACTTGAGGGCTTATCACGGTGAAGACGAGGAGCAAGTCTTTTTCCCAGTATGGGGATTGATGCAAGAGCTTCTATAAACACACCGAACATTGAGAATTCAGCCCTAATTATTGAGAGGTGGATTGGGGGAGGTCGAGGCCGCGTGAATACATGTGAAAACTCCTTTTTTGGACCTCGTTTGGGCCTTGGAAGGCAAAAAAACGTGGTCATACTTGGACAAACCCCTGATGTGGAGCTGCCATATTTATTTTTTAAAGTTTGCTTTATTTATTTTAGGAAGTTTGCTTTATTTATTTAAGAAATTTTGGTTTATTTATTTTAGGAAGTTTGCTTTATTTATTTTAGAAAGTTTGCTTTTAAGAGTTGCTTTATGTAATTTAGAAAGTTTCTTTTCCTAGTTAAAGAAGAAGTTGCTTTATTTGATTTAGAAAGTATGGGACTATATATACCCCCATAATGTAGTCTTTTAAAAATCAGTTCAAGTTTAATAATATTTTTAGATTTCTCTTTTTAAGAGTTCTCTCTTGTTCTCTTATCTCTTGGGTGGATTCAGTGAGGGCGAGTTAAGTGGCTTACCAAATGCTGAGTGGATTCCTTTGTGTGAGAATCTTTGTCAGGCTTATCAATCGACAGATCCATAGTTGATTGTGGCGCCTTCACTCGAGTCATACATGCTTTGTGTGGATCGTTTCATTAACCACATTAGTAACCGCGTGCGCGAGCTCTGCTCACCTCACCTTCTCATCTTCTCTTTAAACTTTCCATAACATATTTTTGCAACTCTACCCAAAACTCCATATCTTGTTATACTACTAAAACATTCCTAAATACCATTTTTCCCTTATATACCACTAATACATTCACAACTTAGAAAATCTCATAAACTCGTCCATAACTTTGTTTTGGCCTAAACTACCCAATCCATATTTTGACTTACCAAACTTCTAGATCATCCATCACGGTCCAATGATTGCATCACATCATGAGGTATGACACCTCATATATCACGAGTAGGAGCCTCTGTTTTATAGCAAGTGCGTGAAAGAGCTTGCCATGTCTTAAAACAAATAATTATCTTTGGTTTTAGATGCTAGACCAACTTCTTTTTTTTTTTTGGATAAATGCTACCAACTTCTTGCTAGGAAGTGGAAAATTCTGGAATTTTAGAAAGTGAGAGAGTTCTAGAGAGAAGCTAGAGAGAAGGAGGAGAAAAGGCTTGAAGGAAAGCTTGGTTTTTGGTGGAAAAAGTTTGCCAGGTATGTAAACATGATCTTTGAGGCCTTTGTTTGTATTTCTATTGGACTTTGGTTGTATTCTAAGTTTTGTTGGGTTTCATCCTAACCTAGATTTGATTAAAGGTGAGTTTGGTGGAACCACTAGGGTGTAAAATGCTTGTTTTGTGAAGATGGCATGTGTGTGTTTGTGTCCAGGGAAGTCTTTGTCGGCTTTCCCCTTGACCCCATGACCCCGTGACGGAGTGTTTTGGCCATAGAAGTTGGCCTAAAGAACTGTGAATGATTCTAGTTGGAGAAGAAGCAACTAAGACCTAGGCAGATGTACAGAAGTAACCCGAGAACTAAACCCTACCATAAGACCCTTGAATTTGAGGTTGGAGTGGGTACAAGTGCGTCACATTGAAGCGGTTCTATTTTGAGTCATAAGTTGAGTTATATTGATCCAGTGGAGTGATTCAAAATCCTTCTCAAAGTAGCCACATGGGGGTAACTTCTTGAAGAAATTATGCCCAAATTGTGGCTCATTTGTTCATAATTTCGTCCAAAGTTAGGGTGAAAAGGGCACGATTCTGTCCCACTGAAGCTTGATCTCGGGGAGGTCGGAGTGTAAAAACCATAACTCTTGATTTTGAGGTCAGAATGACGATTTAAGAGAATTTATTGAAAACTAGAGATAGAGGAACTTTTGGTCAGAAGACAACATTGAACAAAAAGCATGTATGGCTTGTCAAAAATTGTAGTTGAGAAAAAATAAATAAATTAAAATAAAGGGGTCTTGAGATAGGCTGAAAAAGGGTACAAGTATTTGTGTGTCTTTGTTTGTGTTACACCAAGAGTGCGCGGGGATCAAGGTTTATGTTAGAGGTATAAGAATATATGTGAGTCGATGAATGGATTTATAAAGTAATGAACCTTAGTAATTTTATGTGACTTCTTGGTTAGTGGAAATGAAAGGATGTGGGGCTTGTTTAAGGATCTTTGGAGTAGCCTCGGTTTTGACTTCAGCCAGAGCATCAGTTTTGAATCGAGAAGGTAGGGGGATCTTATAACCTTCTCCACAGCATATGGTTTGATATTGTGCAGATTCTGTACTATTCAGTGCTTTGATATATTTAGTTTACAGTGATATAAATGTATATTTTCATATATCTGCAAATCTTTGCGACTAGCGGCGTTGCGATAACTACTAAATATATGGTTGAATGTTTTGTAGAAATTGTTTTCTAAAAGCATGGGTAACAGAGGCTGTCTTGTGAGAATCCGGATTGATATATGTAGTGGACTTGGACGATGACTAATCCCCAATGTTGTAATCTGAAAGGTCACGAATCTGCACTGGGATATGTGACATATCCTGAATTAGTAAATCGAGCAATTATCGTTATTGGGATGATCGCTGACATTGCACTAATAGAGGAGGTTGAGATGGTAGATGATATTGCATTCTTGTGTTTCATAAATGACTGTTATTATCAGTATAAATGTTTTTCAGATATTCAGATATCTTATGAATTCAAATATTTTATAGTATGGCTTATTTATGGGATTCATCTTGAGTTGTCGAGCTACCCATTATTTCATATCTGACCTTGAATCTGGTACAAGACCATTTGCATGACATGAGTTGACTTTGCGGGTTTTGAGGATGGAGTTTGCATTCAGAAAGCATACCAAAAGCTTGTTGGTGGTTGACGCTGTTTAGTGGATATTAGTCTTGCCTGTGGATATTACGCTGTATATTTGGGGTTGAGTATCTTTTGTGTGGATCATTGTATGTTTGAAACAATGTGCGTACTTCTTGTTTGGGTGTGTGTAAATATTATTTTCATCTATGAAGTGTAAGATATCTTATAGTTTTGATTACATTGTGAGGATTAACCATGCGATATGTGTGTATGTTTTGGAACACATGGAGTAGTGTTTTATTCTCGTTTCCGGTGGTTACTGGAAGTGGAGTTAGACTCAAATTTGAAAAAAAAATCAGTGTGGTAAATAGTACCACTAAATCTGGTGGATTCGAGTGTGACCGGATCTAGCTGATGGGGATGGAAATCTATTGGGAGATAGGAAATTGACAAGACTACGCAGGTTCCGAGGCTGCTTTAAGCGCTGATGATTGAGAGCTTTGGTTTTTTATTACTGGATTGTTCTTTATTGGGTGATGATATGATTTTCTACTATAGCATGTAGCATAGGAAGCTCTAAGCGACAACATGAAGGAACATTTTTAACGATAACATGTTTACAGTTATGTGATAAAATGTTGTGTGATTACAAACCTTGATATAAATAGTTGATATTATAATGCTTGTATGCATTTTGCCATAGTATTGTGGCTAGTGTGCTTGTGATTCGCATACATTTGATTAATTTATATGAATCGAAGCGAAACTGATTCTAGGTCATCAGCATTAAGATTGCTATTACTATAATAAATTGATGTTAGAACCCTAGGTTATTAATGGATCTTGCTTTTATGACATCATTGATAACTTTGATTCTCTGTTTTCTTCTCTATAGACAATGAATAGAGTAAGAAAGGAGTGGGCAATGAAGGAGTGGAGATAGCCTATGGAGATCATAACTGCGGTTCTAGAAGAGGATGGAGAATTTAGAAAGGCGTGGCGACCACCTCAGGAAGGTGTCAGGAGAAGATGGACGTCTCGGTTGATCAGTTTTCCGTACTTGTTGGGTGTTTTAGGTGGGTGACCAGTTCCTTGGTGAGCATTGGCTGAGTGAAGAAGATTAAGGATGTCTTGGAGTGGAGGCGGAGAGTTTCTCTGGCGTCTTTATGTTGAGGACGAGGTGACGGTTGTGGGATGCTGGTTAGAGCATACTGCATGATGTGCCACACATGGGGTGGACTCGATTGAAGTTACTCTTGGCCCAGTGCTCTACTGAGGCCATGGGGAGACGGAAAGATGTCCGGAGTTTGTGCTGCGACGAGAGGGGCTATGTCTTCTGCCAAGTATGCCTCTCCGGTTCCTCTGTTTGTCTGGGGTAGCTGCACACCGACGGATGAGAATGAATGGTTTTGCGAGAAGGGTTTGAAGGCTGACATTCGGGCTCGATTACTAAGCCTTTCATGCTTAGCACCTACGGTGAGGTGGTGGCACGTGATGCGATTATTGAGAGGAGCGACAGGAGTCACGGAAAGGAAAGAAATAAGATTCTTGAGGTTTACAGTGACCCCGATTACGAGGATGAAATTTGGCGGTGGAAGTGCGTATCAGCAGCGTAACGTTGGGGTGAACAGTATTGAAGAATTACAGTTGGGAGGTCGAGGCGGCATTGTTGAATAAATGTGGCTTCTTTTTGGGCGCTTATTTGGCGCTGGAAGAGCGAAAAAGCATTAATAATTCGGAGAAACGAATGACGCGATGATGTGGGTGAGTCAGACCCCTTCTCTACAGGATGGGGGAAGGTGTCCCCGTCTCCGCGGATGGGTTTCAATGTCGCCCACCATCTTGTGGTTTCTGAATTCACAGTTCATATGAACATGTTTCCATCATCTGGTGGGAACCCAACTACCGACGCTATCTACCTTGCTTAATTTATTCAGTGATTTCCGTTTTCTACAAAGGAAACGAGGGGCCATTTTCATTGCCCAACAGGATTCAGAGATTATACACAGTTTCAGATCCAAGGTGAGCTGTGGCTACTGTGGATCAATGTTGCAAATCGGCTGATTGCTGGATCCCTCGCATCAGTTCTCGCTGCGGACGCCGGGTCAATATCGTTTGACGATGCAGATATCGGTGTTGCTCAAGGCACCGCTGATGGTACCGTGAATGTCGGCATTGGGGATGCTGATATAGCCGTTTCTGAAGGATTATCCTCAGATCAAGGGGGGTCAAACACAGATCTGGTGAGATCTGAAAGTCGTGAGCGTGGTGATCCTAAAAAGGGATCATATTGGGCTTTGATCGTCGGCGAAAGTTCCGACGAAGATGAAAAAGCGGATATATCCTTCACGTTGACGACCGCAGTTGCAGATGCATATCACCCCAAGAATGCCGTTAGGGACATCACTGAAGGACGGTCCAAAGTTAGATCAGCTGCCGGAAAAGCTTGGAATGTCGATGTTGCCGGAACGGGTCTCAGCGACGCCGATCTGCATGTTTTTGGTCTGCCGATCTCAGATCCGGTTCGATCTGGTGATGGTGAATATCCCAAGTCGTTTGTAACTGATCTCTCGCCTTTCCGATCAGAATCCGGCGATGTTAGCTCAGTATTGGGCTCGGAGTTATGGTGGTGCAAGGGTCAATGCCGCCAGCTACTGTATCTGGGCAGATCAACCCTCGTCTGATTTTGGGGTCCAAGTATCCGCATCCGGTTGTCGCCAGTCTTTATCGCCTTTGATCTTTACTGCCGACGCCATTGTCGCCGCTGAGGTTGACGTCAACGTCTGCCTCCCGCCGCTGCCAACAGCGCCTATGCCATTATTTCCGATCTACTGGTTTCTGCTCCGAAGCGCTTAGACACAGTTAGATCTGAGTTCAGGGTCAGTTCGATTTCCTCCAACTTTGGTCGTGGGGGTGCGGTGATGGATTTTCACGAGGGATGCAGGGGAAGGTTGCTCTGGTTTTCTGAATCGCAGACGATGTCCACCGCTCTGGATTGATTTCCATCGGTTTCTTCCCCACTGGGTGTGTCATATGCAGTGGTCTATGGTTATCCCAGCAGTTCGAGTTGGGTTATGCTAGTATGGGCCGGTTTTGGTTTTGTTATGCCACCGTTGTTAGCTGTTCATGGCAGGCAGAGTCTGAGTAATCACAGGCACACGGCCAGTTCTCCTCAGTGTGTTCAGGTATGACGTCTTGCTTCCTGGATCTGGTCGGTGAGCGATCTGTGGGTCAGCTTTGTGCTTCGTTAAGATGGTTCGACGAAGGTGGTGGAAAATTGCTGTTGGGGCCGCTGTGTTTGGCCAAAATGGGTTAATACTTGGTTGGTGTACTTGGTTGCCCTGATTGTCAGTTTCATTGGGTTTTCCCTTGATTGGTTTGGTACCTTTGCCATAGTTGTGGGTTGTTCTGTAATGATCTTTGGTTGCCTTTGCCTGGGTTGTGGGCCGGGATGGTTTTTCTCTCCTTTGCCCAGGGTGTGGGCTTGGCTTTCTTTTGTTGGTTGTTTGTTGGTCCTGAGGCGATGAGCTGCTTCGATGTCTCTGTGCTCCGGTCAGGCTTATACTTATTGGCTTCGGCCTGGGTACATGGTCGGATTGCTTGTTGCCCGCTTCACGGGGCTCATTGTTGCTGCGCTCACTGGCCCTGCCCCGTATGTGGGGATCCCGTTCTGGCCGACGCCCTTTCCTGTGCCGAGCACACAGTCCGTTTTTCTTTTCGCAGAAATTCCTTCGCCCATCATTGCTCTGTTTCAGCCGCCCCTTTCTGCAATAAATTCTAACTATCCAAAAAAAAAAAAAAAAAAAAAAAAAAAAAAAAACCCCGATGCGGAAATGACATATTAATTTTAAAGCTGCTTTATTTATTTTAATACAAGACGCTTTATTTATTTTAAAGCTGTTTATTTATTTGCAAGATTTGCTGCTTATTTTAGCCATATTTGGAAAAGTTTTCTTTTAAAGTCGCTTGTAATTTTTAAAGTTTATTTTCCTTAATGAAAGTAAAGTTGTTCACTTAAAGTTTCTTCTCAAGAAAAGTTAGAGTTTTTTTGATGGAAAGTATGCGCTATATATACTCTAATGTACTGACAATCGCTCAAGCTTAATATTTTCGCATTTCTTTTAAGAGTTTTCGTTTCTTATCTCTTTGCCAATGCAGATTTGATTGAAGCCAGCGCTTCTCATACTGGAAGATTCCTTTGCCATGGTTATCTCGCTTATCAATCAACCCGCCCATAGTTGATTGTGGCGCTTCACTTCATCATCCATCTTGCGGTGGATCGCTTTCATTAAACCCAGAAGTAAACCACACTTTAGCAAACTCTACTTCCATCACCATCTATCTTTCTCTAAACTTTCCATAACCATATTTTCAACCTCAACCCAAAACTTTCCAAATCTGCTCCATACTACCAAACTATACAGAACTCAATGTGTAGTATTTTTATTATCGATAAAGAGCTTCGAATCTTGTTTCATCTTATAAAACCTTATAAAATCTAGTTTTAAACTATATCTATAGAGATTCACCTTTCTTAACAGAAAATCTCAAAATTACGTCATAACCTATTTTGGCTAAGAAGAAATTATCGAGCCATATTTTTGACTTGCCTAAACTTACGGATAAATCCGTCACGGTCGACCTTGCATGAGTGGTGTAGGAAGCTCATGGATTGATGGTTGATCATAAAGCGAACGGTGTGCTTGATGCTAGAAACAAGATCTCTAGATATGGTTTGAGTCGTTCACTAGCCAAGGAGGAAAAATATGATTTTTATGAAGAGCTTTTGCAGCCTAGTCAACTTGAAGGTTTCTTGGATGATACGAATGTAATGAAACACATCTGGAACTTGTTTTATAGAAAGGACTCGTTATGGGTGGGCAGGTGCCCGGAGGACGTGTTGAGGGCGATGGGAGCTTTTGTTGTGCGAAAAACCTTCGATTTGCTGAGTGGAGTTGGGCGTGGGGTCTGCGGTGAAGGCAAGGCCCTTCATAAACCTGAGGTTTATGCAGAGACTTTTGTGGCATGATTTACGGAATCCGGTTGGTCCACATCCGTACTATGGAGATCGAATTGTATATATGATTCGGCTATCAGTAATGCCCAAGTAGCGGAGAGTTACGTATTGATGAGGCGGAGTGGAAGCGGCCCGTTGCGAACTTCGGTACGACCTTATCGACATCGAGAATAGGTGTGTAAATTACCAACTTGATGTTTCTAGGGATAGCATTCGTGGACCCTTGGCCCTTCGGGGTCTTCAACTGTTAGTCGGCTTGGAAGCATTTCGGGGACCGAGAAAATGCCGGTGACTAGGCGGCATCATGCGATATGGTTTCCCTCGAGCTATCGGGAGACATGCTTTTATTGCTTGGTTGGCCGGTCACGGGACGGGTTGGTTACCTGAGAAATGGCTTGCTCGAATGGGGTTTGACTGACTCCATATCGTGTGTGATACTGCTTGGATTCTTGAATGTTGAGAGCGGAATCATTGTTTCTTCGGTGCGATTCTCTGCTTTGGTATTTGGTTGAGGATATTAAGGTTATGTGGGAATATTGGGGTACCAGCGGAGTTGGGAATAATTCTTGTGGGTTAGTGCTACTAAAAGGGAAGTCTTTTAGCGCGCTATAGTTAAGAGGATGCGTGGGGTGCAACCATATGTCATTTGTGGAGACGGAATAGTAGAGTTTATGAGAACATCTTTTCTCTAGCGATCTTTATTTTCATACTTATGCAGCAATGACGTTCGTTTAAGAATTTCTAGCTTTCAAAAAGTTGCGAGACCGATCCGGTGAGCAGACGATGTGTGAGAGATGGTCTTTTCCATAATATTCTTGACCATGGTAGATTATGCAGGTGATTGATTGTCCTGTTCTGGTTGGGGTCGGTCTTTGGTGGTCCTGGTTGCTTTTGCCCGGGCTGTGGGCTGGGTTGTGGTTTGGTTGCTTTGCCCGGAATGTGGGTGTGAGCTTGTTTTAGTCCTATTTGGGGTTTCACTTATGTGGTTTGTGGGTTGTATTATCTTGGTTTCTGTTTATCAGGTGTTTTTGTTCGTTTTGTTGCTTACTCCTATGTTTTTAGGGAGGTCTTGTCGGGTTTTTCGTTTTTCTCGTGGCTGTGTGGCCTGTGTGTGTTTATTTGTTGGTGGGCTTTGGCCTTTTTAACTGGAAATAAATTGCTACTTGCTCCAAAAAAAAAAAAAAAAAAAGGTTTCTTGAGGCACGAGAAAGCTAAAGGTATTATGTATTAATGCGAGACTATGATTATCATGGGAGGTATGATTTATCTTACCCGGAATGAAGATTATAAGAGGCATGGTAACTATGATGAAGGCTTTAGATTGATCCAAAATTTAACATTCAGGAATTCGTGGAAGGATGGATCGATGAATTTTGGATTGGCTTAATATGGTGGAGCATGTCTTTGAGTATTATGATTCCTGAGCATTGAAAAGTGGGGAGTTGGTGGCTAGATGTGCTAAAGAATGCTTCTATTTGGTGGAAAAACATATGAAAGGCAGCGTGAAAGAGATGGTAAAAAAGAAGATTCAAAGCACAGGAAAGATGAAGAAGAACTAAAAGGAAGTACCTTCCTTTAACTCTGCCAAGACATCACCTCGAAATTCGAACTTTAAGCAGCAGTTTGAGTGTGGAGGAGTCGGCTAAGTTTGTAAAGCTTAGTTATCAAGGAGACTTGCGAGGGGCGGGAAATATGCACTATTACCGCTACATTCTTGGTTTGAGATCTAGTATTGCTAGGGATTTATTTTGCAACCATATAATAGTCTTCAAGATGTGATGAAACTTGCTTTTTTGAAAGTTGGGGCTAAAAATAAGTATGGAAACTCTACTACGACTAAGAGTGTGGCTAATGAAGGGGTTTGTCGGGGTTCTAATTCTTGGAATCCTAGTGTTGGAAAACTACCCACACTGGAGTTAAAGAGTGAAGCACTACAATTGGCTTCTAAGTCAAAGACGTCCACTAAGTGCCAAAAGTTGGGGCATGTCGATTATGAATGTCCTAACAGCGTTTGCCTTAATTGAGGAAGATGAAGCAAGGAAAGAGAAGATGTTGAACAAGTGATCGAATCTAACCATGTCGAAGACGATGAGAATAAATCGCTATTTATTTGTCGAGAGAATCTAAGTTGGATGTTGAAGAAGTAGTCGAGATCTAACCATATCGAAGATGAGGAGAAGAGTTCATATAGTCAAATTTTGATTTAAGTAAAGATGTTTAATCTGCGACGACTTTGGTTGTTAGAAGGGAAGCGAAGGAGTGAAAAGGAATTCTCAGCAGAAGAAAAATCGATTATAGAATTTGTTGATGTAATGCACGAAGAAATACCACACGGTTTTCCACCTATATGAAATTATTCAACATCAAATAGACCTCATACAGGTTTGGTTTTCCTAATAAGCTAGCCTCTATGAAGGTACAGAAGCATGAAGAGTTTAAAACACAAGTTGATGATTTTCTTGACAAGGGCTTGTTCGAAGAGTGAGGATGCATGTGGTTCCCACTATGTTGGTGCATGAAAAAGATGGATCTTGGGTATGTGTTTTGATTGCGAAGCTTTCAAGCAACATTTTTATTCATGAGGAAGCAAGATTCAACAAAGGGCAAGAGTGGAACAATATGAAATACAAGCATATGAAGGTTATCAACGGGTGGTATTTGATCGGGGATGGATTAGGTTACACATGATAAAGAGAGGTGTTCCAAGTTGTGCACAAGAATAGATGGTTCTTCGAAGATTATTAAGAAAGTCATAAAGAATGCTTACAAGGGTTTAAATTGTCCATTATTTATGATATCTTTTCATTTCAAGGTTAAGGAATTTGAGGCCTTATCATGAGGTGAAGACGAGGGACAAGTCTTTTCCCAACTATAGGGGTTTGATGCGGGAGCATCTGTAAACACCAAACATTAAGAATTCGATACATTGAGTGGATTGGGAGGTCAAAGACGCATTGAATACATGTGAAAACTCCTTTTTTGGACCTTATTTGGGCCTTGGAGGCAAAAACGTGGTGGACTTGGACAAACCCACGATGTGGAGTACGCCATATTAATTTTAGAAAGTTTGCTTTATTTATTGTACTAAGATTTGCTCTATTTATTTTAGAAAGTTTGCTTTATTTATTTTAGGAAGATTTGCTTTGTTTATTTTAGAAAGTTTGTTTTATTTATTTTAGAAAGTTTTCTTTTAGGAGTTGCTTTTTGTAATTTAGAAAGTTTATTTTCCTAGTTAAAGTAAAAGTTGTTCTTTGTAATTTAGAAAGTTTCTTTTCCTAGTTAAAGTAGAAGTTTTTTGATTTAGAAAGTATGGGGCTATATATACCTTAATGTAGTCTTTTGACAATGTCTAGGTTCAAGTTTAATAATATTTTGATTTCTCTTTTTTTAAGAGTTCTTTTGTTCTCTTATCTCTTGGGTGGATTCCTTGGGGACGGAGTTCGTGGCTTCTCATACCTTGGTGGATTCCTTGGTGGCCAGTCTTTGTCGGCTTATCAATCGACCGTCCATAGTTGATTGTGGTCACTTCATCATGCATCTTATTGGATCGTTTCATTAAGCAGGTAAAAAAGTAACCACTCTTGTGCAAACTCTACTTTCCATCACCATCTCATCTTTTCTCTAAACTTTCCATAACCATATTTTTCAGCCTCAACCCAAAACTCAAATCTTGTTCCATACTACCAAAAACCTTCTAAACTACCCCCTTTCCCTTATATACCATAAATTCACCTTTCTTAACAGAAATCTCCCAAAAATTCATCCACATAACCTATTTTGGCCCAAGAAAACTACCCAAAACCATATTTTGACTTACCTAAACTTACGGATCATCCATCACGGTCCCAACTTTGCATCGTAAGCGCCCGAGGATGAGCGGTCAGCGGCGGTTGCCCGCGTCTGCAAAGAGCGAAGCCCGGTGGGAGTATAGTTGGGAACATGGGGCCTCGGACATGTTATGAGGTGTGGTGCGACGGGACACTTGGAGAGTGGTGCCTAAGTTGGCGGTGAGCACCTCGCGTCCATAAGGGCGGGTTTCGACTAAAGCCGTCGCGTGTTCGGGGAGGGGCAGGCTCCCGAGAGGAGGAGATTCCCGGAAGGGAAGGCGCATCTACTTCGGACGGGTCTCGAGAGAGTGCCCCCGTTGTGGCTGACCGGGATCGAGGCCCTGTTGGCGCTGAGTGGAAGGTATGGTTTGTTTATAGCACTTGGGCACATGTGTTGTTTGGTCGAGTCATCAGTTTTACTTCTTTTGCTTCTGTTTGGACTTAGGGTGCACCACTCTCTTGTCCCTTTGTTTTGTTAGAACGCCAGGTGGCATGATGGAAGCTAAGTGGGGATGCAGTGGTTGTGTGTTAAATGTTTGGGGATACGAAATCTTGATTGACTTAGTACTCCTACATATGGCAGTGTTTCACGTGATTGTGGGAATGGATTGGTTGCCCACATCATGCGATCCCTAGGCTGTTTTTCGAGTAGGTGACCTTCAGTTGGTTTTGGGTCACGTGTCGGCTTCCTATGCGGATCACATGGGGTGGTAGGACTGATCGTTGATAGAGATGGGGAGAAAAGTGGTTGAGAAAGAATGGGGGCCAGTGACTTCCCTTTTTACTTATCTTGGAAGTAAATGGAAGGTAGGGATGGATTGTATCCTAGGAGTGTGTGACTTTGCGATGTATTTCTGATGGTTACTTTTGGATTACCTCCCATTAAAGAGATGGAATTCTCCATCGATTTGTGTCCCGTACCCGATCCTATTTCAATAGCTCCGATACGAGATGAAACGGTTGAGCTTAAGGAGTTGAACCTCTGGTGCAAGAATTGCGAGGGTAAAGAGTTCATCGGGCGGTACCTCGCCTTGGGGTGCTCCAGTATTGTTCGTGAAAAGAAAGGCGAGCATTTACGATTATGTGTGGATTTCCGGAAGTTAAATAGGAGTAGCGGTGAAAAACGATTACCTTCCTCGGATTGGTTGTTTGATCGGTTGAGAGCGAGGGCTTGTTACTTCTCGAGATTGATCTAAGATACGGGTATCATCGGGTTGAGTGCGGGACTCGAGATATCCTAGGCGCTTTCGCGCGAGGTATGGACACTTGAGGTTGCAATTGTCATGCCTTTTGGACCCATCCTAATGCTCAGTACCTTTACGGATATGATGAATGGGATATCCTTATATATCCACGATATCGGTTTGTGGTAGCGAATGTGTGTTTGTGGGCGACATCACGATATATTCCAAGAGATTCGAGTCGACATGAGCAACATTCTGATTTGTAACTACGAATGGCGAGAAATCGGTTGTATGCGAGGCTGAGGGAAAAGTGTGATTTACGGTTAAAGAAATCTGGTTCTAGGGCACATGGTGTCTAAGGAAGGTATTTGGAGGTGAATCGAAGCAAAGGTTGAGGTCGTGATGAGGTGGGGCGACTTGAGAGTGTCTTTGAGATATCGAGCTTTCTTGGATGTGTTGGTTGGCCGCCGATTTGTAAGGAGAACTACTCCCGAGATTGTATCCGATGGCCAGAGCGACCTGTGAGTGAGCTTTGGCCCAGAACTGACAAGAGTGTGAGAATCTTTCGAGGGCGAAAAGAGATTGACTACGTGTAGGTGTTGATTACTCCGGTGAGTAGGAAAGTACGGTTTTTACGTGATGCCTCAAGGGTTGGTTGGCAAGGGTGTGTACTTATGCAAAAAGGTAGAGTGGTTGCACTTTATCTTAGCTAGGCAATTGAAGAAACATGAAGAGAATTACCCCACGCATGATTTAGAGCTTGCTGCAGTAGTGTTTGCCCTAAAGTTATGGCACTACTTGGCCTGGTGGAAGTTTGGAAGTGTTCTCATTGACATGAGTGGAAGATGTATGGAATTGCATCGAGTTCACAGTGCTTTGATGGGGATGAGCTGAGGCATGTTTTTATCGTTGGTAGCTCGACCAACGGTTTTACTAAGAGTCATCGGGGGCTCGGAGGGTGATACCGCAAGAGCTTGAGGGCTGCGCTCCTGGTGGTACACAGTGGTGATGCACGGAAGGGTGGAAAATTCATGCGAATGGAGGAATCTATTTCCTGACAAATTGTTTGTCTTGGGATGATGCACAGTTGAGAGAGGAGGTGATGAGGGAAGCTCACCACTCTCGGTTCACGGTACATCCTGGTGAGACAAAGATGTACCACGACTTGTGTCACACCCTGATTTCAACGGGTGTGATTTATGTTAACTATTTTACCACCTGATTTCTCGCTTGGAGTATCACCGAGCATCAAATAAAACACTACTCGAGGTCTCCAAACATACACACATATCGGTACGAGTTAATTCCTCTCAATGTACCCAAAAACTATACACCCCACACTTGATCAAAATAACATTTACACAAAGTTCCAAAACTAGTGGCTACCTGAAGCCAAATATCACGAAAGATCAAAGATACCAAGCGTCCCGAATATATAGTGTGAATATCCCACGTAACACAAATATTCATCAAAATGTATGCTCAACCACCAACAAGGTAAGGTGGCATACAAACTTCCATCCTCAAAAACCCTGCAGGTCCAACTTTCATGTCACATGCGTGGTCTCGTACCTGCATCTAAGGTGGAGGGAAATAATGGGGGTGAGTTCGACCTGACTCGGTAGTGAATCTATAATAACAAGCCATGCTTATAAAAACATTTCAATTTATACATAATTCAAAATATCTCAAAACATAAGCATTTTACAAATAATAGGTTGATGATGGAAACACATGATTGCAATACTACCACCATCTCAACTCCTCATCAGTTAATCTTTTGGGCTTTCACCCAGGGACTAACCGATCATCCCAACGACAAATTCTTTGGGACACGGAAGATATGCCCACATCCGTATATACGTGACCTTTAAGGACTACAGCAAGGACTAGTCATCGTCCGTGTCCGCTATCAATACGGACTCTCCACCACCGAGTCTCATACCATGTCATGCTTTAAAACAATTTCACAAAGCATTGACCACATGGATATTTAAAAACATCATGTACCAGTTAGTTCAAAGATTTCCATATATATGAAAATATACATTTATATATCACTAGAAAATCACACAGTCAAAGCACGGAATGGTACAGAATTCCCACAACATCAAACCACAGTACAAGCAGGAGAAGGTTATAAGATCCTCTACCTTTCTAGGATTGAATCCAGCGAGTCACCCAATTCAAAAGCTAGAGAACATCAGAAAGGATCTGCAATTAACAAGTCATAAGATTTCTTGGCCTTAAGCAATCCGAGATTTACATAAAATTACCCATTTGGTTTATTACTGCTTCACCGCTTTCAGTCACACAAATTCTTATACCTACCAACATAAACCTTGATCCTTGAGAGCACTCTCTTTTACACTTACTAATATCGACATTTAACACACCCATATTAGGGTAACACAAGCAACACACACAACACTTGTACCTTGTTTCAGCCTATCCTCAAGACCCCACTTTTTTCTTTTTTCTTAACTACCATTTTGACCAATATACATATTTTTGTTCACTATGGTCTTAGAGCCAAAGGTTCCCTATCTCTTAACTTTCCATAGCCTCTTAAATCAGGTCATTGGGACCTCGAGTCAAGTTATGGTTTACTACGACCTCCCAAGACTATTTCAAGGGACCCGAGGGTCACGTGTACTCACTTCACCCTTACTTTGACGAAATTATGGGAACAAATGAGCCATAATTTGGCCATACTTTCTTCATGAAGTTACTCCCCCTATGTGGCTACTTTTAGAAGGATTTTGAATCACTAAATTTGGATCAATATAACTCAACTTATGACTCAGCAGAGGGGCGCTCCCGGAAGCAGGGGGGACCAGAATGCGTATCTGACATTGAACCTCAAAAATTCAAGGGTCTTATGGTAGGATTTAGTTCTTGATTTCTTCTAGACACGTGATGAGGCTAGGTCTTGAGTTTCTTCTCAGTGAATCATCGATTCGAGTTCTTTAGACGACTTATGGCCTGGCTCACTGTCATGGTCGAGGGAAGCTTGACATCACCACCCTTGGACACACACACACATGCCATCTTCACAAAACCGGTCTTTTACAATTTAGGGTTCCACCAAACTCACCTTTCATCAAATCTAGGGTTAGGATGAAATACAACCAAAGTCCGATAGAAATACAACTAAGGCCTCAAAGATCATGTTTTTTTTTTTTGGATAAGTAAGAATTTATTTCCAAAAGGGCAAAGCCCAACAAACAAACAATACAAGAAGCTGAAACCCCGGAAAGGCGACGATGGACGACACCCCTTAAAAGGGCAACATCAGAAAGCAAGAACCATGTGAAAGCGTGACGGGGACATACCCCCACGAGTCAGGCATGTTTACATACCTTATTAAACCTTTTCCACCAAAAAAAACCAAGCTTTCCTTCAAGCCGTTTCTCCTCCTTCTCTCTAGCTTCTCTCTAGAACTCTCTCTCACTTTCTAAAATTCCAGAATTTTCAACTTACTAGCAAGTTTAGTGCAGCATCCAAAACAGAGGAATTGGTTTGCTTGGCACATGCGAAGCTCTTCTCATACACTTGCTGTGTCAGAGCTCTACTGCCCATATGAGGTGTCATGCCCTGTGATGCCACATATGACTCCTAAGCATGGTGCTACTTTACTCCCTCTCCACTAACAAGTTTTTCAAAAGTGGTCACTTGAGAGATACTTAATTACAAAAACAAAACACTCAACTTACCTAGTGCATAATTGACCCACATGCCATAAAAATGCAATCTAACACACTTTAGTATCCTCTACAATTAAACCAACCATTAAAATAGCTAATCTTAATCACAATTTAAAAACATCATAAAGCCATAAGTTGCATTTGCTCACGAAAATCCTTACACGAATATAAAAAACATATATTAATATCTTAGGTGTACATTTTTATTTTTTTGGATAATTATAAGCTATTTACATTCCGCTCCCACTATAGGAATTTTGTCTGAAATTTGGCAGAGTACTAACCTATGAAGAGTTCGGATACTTAACTTCTTCATACCACTTAGCTCCCATGTGGCTTCTTCCACTCCATGGTGTTCCCATAACACTTTCCTTTGGGAATAACTTTGTTCCTCAACACGCGCTCCACACATCTAGAATCTCCTTGGCAAGCTCTTCATATTTCATATTCTCTGAATTCGACTCTTGCCAATCTGGTTTGTGTGAAACATTTGGCTCATACTTCATGACAACGAACGTGGAATGCATCATGTATCCCGAGCAAGCTGCGGCGGAAGAGCGGCGGTAAGCTACCTCTCCCGACTCTTTGGAGAATCTCGACGGTTGATGTACCTAGGGGCTGGTTTCTTCTTTTACCAAAACGAAATGCACTTGAGACGACACTCTAAAAACACATGGTGCTGACACGAGAGCTCCTAAAGGTCTCCTCCTATGGTCAGCATAACTTTTCTGCCTGCTTTGTGCTGCCAAGAGCCTGTCACGGATCACCCTTATCTTCTCTGTCGTTTCCTGTACCAACTCTAGACCAATCAAAGTAGCCTCTCCTGATTCAATCCAGCACATAGGCGATCTACATGGCCTTCCATAAAGAGCTTCATACGGTGCAATCCTAATATTGCTCTGGAAACTATTATTATATGCAAACTCAATCAGAGGCAAATGTTCCATCCAACTCCCCTAGAAGTCTAACACACATGCTCTAAGCATATCTTCCAGAATCTAAATCACTCTCTCAAATTGCCCGTCAGTCTGAGGGTGAAATGTTGTACTCAATCTCAACTCCGTTCAGCTTTCTCTGAGCGAGTGGTCATAGACCTCGAGTCCCTATCTGACACAATGGAGAGAGGTACACCATGCAACCTCGCAATCTCCCTGACATACAATTTGCTCAAAGTAAGAATAGAGTCAATGGTCCTTATTGCTAAGAAATGTGTTGATTTAGTCAACCGATCAACAACCACCCAAACACCATCTTTTTTTTTTTTTTTGGATAATTAAAACACCATCTTTACCTTGGTGAGTCTTAGGCAAACCAGTCACGAAGATCCCATTTCCACTATTGTAATGTTTGCAATAACCTACGGTCTCACGGTGCTCAACTTTTTCACTTGTTGGCAAAGTCAAACACTTGCCAGAGCGAGGCTTCGCTATGTCTCTCTTCATCCCATGCACCACCAAAATTGGCGCCTCAAGTCGTGGGACCTCTTTGTCTCACCCGGGATGTCTGAGTGAGCAGGGTGATGGCTTCCCTCGTCACCTCCTCTCTCGTGCATCATTCGGCATAAATAATGCGTTGGGAAATAGTTCCTCCATTTGCATGAATGCTCCACCCTTTAGGGTGCATCACTGGCTGCCACTTGCGAGAGTGTATTGCCCCTCAGCTCTTACCACTCCTTTGAGCCTCGATGACTCTTAGTAAAACTATTGGCTGAGCTACCAATGTATAAAAACATGCCTCTCCCCCCTGGATGACTCTTAATGTCGTGACATCACAACTTAATGTCGTGACATCACAACTTAATGTCGCGACATCAGATCTAGGCAACTAAAGGTTAAGACATTAAAAGAGTAATGTTGCAACATCAGGTTAGCAATGTCGCTACATCAACTGAAATGATCAGAATTACTACTCCAATGTTGTGACATCAAAATTCAGTCTCATGATGTCAATGTCGCGACATCATATTCAACCTTTGTCATAGAATTTCCGATGTCACGATAATGTCGCAACATCGCCATGAAATCAGTGTGACGCCCCAAAACTGGGCGACAACTTGTCAACCTGCAAAAGTCTATGGAAATTGGGTATCCCGATATCGCACTCACATGTCTTGTATACTGAGACTCATCCCTGCATATATAATTCATAAATACACAATATAACTTCATACAGTTCGTATACAAAATGTGAGAGTTATAGCACCTCACTCACACATATGGTACAAATACAGCCTGGGACAAATGTTGTGTTCCAATATACAAAATAGGATATCTTAGTATGAGAAGCCAGCGACTCTGCCACCACAAGCTCATCAAAACCAGCCGGGTTGTGGGTGGATCTTATGACCTTTGCTTTACTTTGGGTTATGAACTTGTGCATGTTGGGTGTTTTATGTGTTACATTGAGATTGTTACATTCTCTGTTGAAGTGTTTGACAGTTTTTCTTTTTTGTTGCAGCCTGGGCTGGACTGTTGTATTACTGGTTGGCCACCTTTGACCATGGACTGTTTATGAAAAAAAAAAGACTTGTTTCAGAAGCCTCTTCTGCTTTGTGACATCAAAAAAGGAGTGATTTTGACTGACTTTTCAAGAGACCGGCGGGGTGGGGTACATAGTAAACAAAACCTACCAGGGCTACTCCCCACACCTAGGTGCACATGCAAATGATCATTTCACAGTCACACAAACAATACGATCCATGCACACATGTTGTTCTATCATAGAAAAAAAAAACTACATGCATGTATGAGACGACACTCTACATGCCCCATGCACCGGGTCAACCTCTGACCTACCACCCAATGTAAGTGTCAATGGGAAATCAATACCGAGTCAGTTCCGACTCCCATCACACAACCCATAATCTATGTGATATTTATTTAATCTTTACGTGTCTATTTGGCCAACAGAACTTTCCGGGGTCTCATCGCAGGTCTCTTACACTCTTCGACATTTTTTGGGCTTTCTGATGGATATGCTATCGAACCAGGTTTTCAAGCTTTTCACCTGAGGGGGTGTCTATCCCCTACTTGCTACGCCTGATACTATTCGTTTTCCATTTTCATTTAACACTGTGTTATGCAAGGTTGGGACCGTGATGGATGATCCAGAAGTTTAGGTAAGTCAAAATATGGGTTTGGGGTAGTTTTCTTGGGCCAAAATAGGTTATGGACAAATTTTGGAGATTTTCTAAGTTAAGAAAGGTGAATTTATGACATATATAAGGGAAAGGAATTTTAGGAAGGTTTAGTAGTATGGAACAAGATTTGGAAAGTTTTGAAAGTTTGAGGTTGAAAATTTGGTTATGGAAAGTTTAGAGAAAAGATGAGATGGTAGGAAAGTAGAGTTTCTTGTGAGAGTGGTAACTTACAGGTTAATGAAACGATCCACACAAGATAGATGATGGATGAAGGCGCGAAATCAACTATGGACGAGTTGATTGATAAAGGCGGGACAAAAGACACGCCGCAGGAATCCACCTAGGTATGAGAGGCCACGAACTGGGTCCTCGAGGGGAATCCTTGAGGCCAAGAGAACAATAGAGAACTCTTAAAGAGATAAATGCGAAATATTATTAAGCTTGAGCGATTTATTAAAGGAACTACAATATGGGGGAGTATATATAGCCCTAACTCTAAAATAAATAAAACAGCTTTCTAAAATAAATAAAGTAATCTTTAAAAGGGATAAAACAAAATCTTGAAGCAAATCTCATAGCAAATCTTTCTAAAATCAATATGGCAGCTCCACCTCAAAGGTTTGTCCAAGTCTGGCCACGTTTTTTGCCTTCCAAGGCCCAAATGAGGTCCAAAAAAGGAGTTTTCACATGTATTCAATGCGTCTTGACCTCCCAAATCCAATTCTTCAATAATTAGGGCTGAATTCCCAATGTTTGGTGTGTTTATAGAAGCTCCTGCATCAAACCCCTATAGTTAGAAAAAAAAAAAAAAAAAGACTTGTCCTCAAGTCTTCACCATGATAAGGCCGCAAATCCTTAACCTTGAATGTTGGCAAGATATTGCAGTCACCGGGCAATTTAACCTTGTAAGCATTCTTTATGATCTTCTTAATAATCTTGGAAGAACCATATATTCTTGTGCACAACTTGGAACACCTCTCTTATCCATGTGTAGCGAATCCATCCTCACGGATCCAAATACCGGTAGTTGATAACCTTCATATGCTTGTCTTTCATATTGTTCCACTCTTTGCCCATTTATTGAATCTTGATTCCTCATGAATAAAAATGTTGTTGAAAGCTTGGCAATGAAACCACTTTCGGGGTCATGCTGCATGGCATGAACAGAGACACATAGGAACTTTCACTCTCTTGAACAAGCCCTTTGTTAAGAAAATCTCGGGGCTTCATGTGAACAAGCAGAAAAGTGCCATTTTCCTAGCCGGAGTTTCTGATGAAGTTAGGAATGATTTGTTGATCGCCACAGGGTTCAGTCTGGGAAGGTTTCCTATGAGATATTTGGGAGTCCCTCTGATTTCTACAAGGCTCACTCACGGTGATTGTATGCCTCTTATTCAAAGAATTACGGCCAGAGTCGGTCTTGGACAGAAAATCTCTATCTTATGCCAGCCGAATTACAAGCGGTGCTTGGTCTTACTCACGGTATACAATTATCTTTAGTGCGGCACATTTATTATCCCAGGTATACTATATATACCAGATTGGCGGTCAAACCGTGCTCTTATGATGCGAGAATTGAGAGCGCTCGTCGTGCTAAGATCAATTGGGAATACGTGTGTCTTCCAAGGAGGGAGGCGGTTTAGGCCTCGGGCGTGTTAAGACTTTGAATGATTCAAATATTGTAAATATGCGGAATATATTCTCTGAGGACTCCTTGTGGGTGGCGTGGGTGCGGAGGGTTTATCTACAGCAATGGGGGAGCCTGCGGAACAAAGGTCCTGAGTTGTTCTGAGTTGGCGGAAAATTCTTCAACTTAGAGAGAGGATCAGACCCCTCATAAAGCATAAGGTGGGTGACGGTGCAGCGACCTTTTTATGGCATGATTTACGGAACCCGGTTGGTCCTCTCTCTCCTTCCCTATTATGGTGAGCGGATCTTGTATGACTCTGCAATTCATTGTAACGCTCGAGTAGCTGTAGTTATTGATGAAGGGGGGTGGAATTGGCCTATCGCTAATTCAGGTGACCTTATTGCTATCAAGAACAGTTGTGCCAATTACCATATCGATGCCTCAAGGGAGGATATTATCTCTCTTGCTAGTCATACGGGGTTTTTCTTGTGGCTACGGCCCCGGAACCACTTTGGGCCAAAGATCTTTGGTTGTTAATTGGCACTATTCGATTTGGTTTCCCCGAGCCACCATCGGGAGGCATGCTTTCATTGTGGCTGGCGGAGTGCGAGCAGTTAGTTTGAATGGCTTCTCGAGTGGGGTCTCGCGGCTCTATATCTTGTGTTTTTTGTCGTGCTAATGTTGAAGACAGGAACCACTTATTCTTCGGTTGCCATTTCACAGCTGGTATTTGGCAGAGGATTCTATGGTTGTGGGTCTCTAGAACTCAGGGAGTGGGAGAGCAATTCTTGTGGGTGAGTGCCAGCAAAGGGAAAGTCCTTCGACTCTATTACAGGAAGGTGCGTGGGTGCTACTATCTACCACTTATGGGGTCATCGAATAGTGAATTCATGAGAACAACTATGCTCGGTGATGCTATTTTTCACCTCATTTGTGATGATGTTAGACTTCGTATTTACGGTCTCGAAGGTTGTTGATAGTCTGAATCGATGTGTGAGAGATGAAATCCTTCCCTATTAATATTTTATCTCCTGGTAGGTTGCATGCTTGATTTGTGTCTGTAGTGGCCTTGCTGCCTTGCCCGGGTTGTGGGCGGGTTCTTGTGTTGTTTCTTTTTTGCCCGGATTGTGGGCTAGTGTCTTTGTTGGTGGCTTTGTGTTGTTCGGTACATTTACTTTGTTCCTATATTTATAGGGAGGTCTTTGTCAGTTTTTCTTTACTGGTTGGCTCGGGCCTCAGTTCATTGTATTCTTTGGGTTCTTCATTGAGGCAAGCTTATTAGGAAAAACCAAACTTGGTATGAGGTCTATTTGATGTTGAATACCCCTCAGGTGGAAAACCGTGTGGTATTTCTTCAGGCATTACATCGACAAATTTATAATCGATTTTGCTTTCTAGTGAGAATTCCTTTTCACTTTCGGTTTCTTAACCCGACCAAAGTCGTCGCATACGAAACATCTTTGATTTCTAAATCAAAAAATTTGTGATAATGAACTCTTCTCCTCATCTTTGGATATGGTTAGGTCGACTACTTCTTGACATCGACTTAGATTTTGGCGGTAGTGATTTATTATCATCGTCTTCTTGGACATGGTTAGGTCGATCACTTGTTCAACATCTTCTTCCTTGGCTTCATCTTGCTTCCTCAGTTAAAAATGGCAGCTTTTGGTTAGGACATTCGAGAATCGTATGCTGACCCTTGGCACTTAAAACACGTCTTTGACTTAGAAGCCAATTCTTGTTGCGCTTCACTCTTTACTTGAGTGGGGGTAGTTTTCGTACCACTAGGATTCCAAGAATTAGAACCCTCAACAAACCCTTCATTAGCCACACTCTTAGTTGTAGTAGAGTTTCCATACTTTTTTTTAGTCCCAACCTTCAAAGCAAGTTTCATCACACCTTGAAGACTATTATATGGTTGCAAAAAAATAACTTTAGATAACCAACCAAGGGAATTGAACCATCCAAGGTATGGGTGAAGGGGTTTCCCTTTTTCTCCCTCGAAATGGGTTTCCCGTCGAGTCACAGCCTTGAGATCTCCGATCCTTTGCAAAGGGAACTTGGTCTTTCTCAAGCTTCTTCTTTGATATCCGTCTCCCTTTCAAGGGAACATGTTTCTCTTTGTGAGAGAAACTCTTATGGTTTCACCATTTCTGGTGACGCATCTACCGGTCGGCTAGCGTCGGTCAGGTGCCACATACTTTCGAGATCTCACAGGGTTTTACTCACCTCGAGTCACGGTCAGTCGTTATGAGAAAGGTGTTAGTCCGAAGGTATCATTCCTAGGAATTGGGGGTGGGAATTTCCCCACCCGAGTCCCTTCGATTCGGGTTTGGACATGATGGATGATCCAGTTTGGAGTAAAGTGATCAAAATATGGAGTTTAGGGGTGGGTTTGTTGGGTCAAAATAGGTTATGGACGAATTTTGGAATTTTTCTAAGTTAAAGAAAGGTGAATTTATGGTATATAAGGGAAAGGGGTATTTTAGGAAGGTTTTAGTAGTATGGAACAGATTTAGAAAGTTTTTGGTTGAGGAGTTGAAAATTTGAGTTTATGGAAAGTTTCAGAGAAAAAGATGAGATAGTGAGGATAGTAGAGTTTGCACAAGAGTGGTTACTTACTAGGGTTATTAAACGATCCACAAAAGAGATAGATGATGGAGTGAAGGCGCCACAATCAACTATGGGCAGGATTGATTTGATAAAATTTGGACAAGACACTTCGCCGCAGGAATCCACCTAGGTATGAGAAGCCACGAACTGCGTCCCCCGAGGAATCCACCCACAGAGATAAAGAGAGCGAGGAACTCTTTAAAAGAAATACGAAAATATTATTAGGCAGGCGGTTGTCGAAAAGGTATAGGGGGTAAGAAAAGGGGGGGGCATTATATAGCCTAACTTTCTAAAATAAATAATGCAAACTTTCTAAAATAAATAAAGCAAATCTTCCTAAAAGGTATAAAACAAAATCTTGGAGGAAATCTTTCTAAAATCAATATGGCAGCTCCACATCAGGGTTTGTCCAAGTCTGACCACGTTTTTTGCCTTCCAAGGCCCCGAATGAGGTCGGAGTTTTCATGTATTCAATCGTCTTGAGCCTCCCGATCAATTCTTCAATAGTGGTGTGAATTTTAATGTTTGGTGTGTTTATAGAAGCTCCTGCATCACTTTGTGTGACTCAATTGGACGTTGTCTCACTCCCGAGCCTAAACAATTCAACACCGAACGCAGTGCCAAATTAGTACCATGTACACACACCCATGTAATGCGGTGATTTGTTGTACACCAATGCAATGCTATTGTGCCTCTACACTCAAACTCACCCAAACTCATGCCTAGTGTATGAAGACCTCTACATGGACATTTTACCTTGTACACTAGGTGTGTACCAAGAACCCTCATGTCTAATGCACACAGTAGTTCATATATTCAGTTCAATATCATTTACATGTTATTAAATGCGAGAATTCACTCACTCGATTTAATATGCGAGCATACATTCCCATAACTCTTAACATCAATTAGGCAAATGAGGTCATGGCTCACTTCTCCGAGGTTGGGACACTTTTCAGTCTATTAGGCACAACATGCGAAAACATGGCCATGTTCAAGCACAACACATATAACTCCAATTGTTTGGAGCACACAATAAAGTCATCATGTCATCTCTTAACCAAGAGATGGCACATAACTAAGTATAGAGATTAACCCCAGACATCACAAAATCCATGATTTAAACTGATCTAAAAGCAAGGAGAAATAGTTTTGGAAACACTATTTTTAACATGGCTACTTTCAGGTTTTCAAAGCAGACCGAAGCTGCTGAACATAGCCCCCTTTGAATGCATTTTTTGAGTTAAAAATTCGAAAGTGGATAGACCTATTTCGAGGAGATATGTTCTTCTATCAATCTAGTTTATCCAAAAATTAGAATCATTCAATTCTAATATGTGATGGGCAGATAGCTAACTGATCATGGGATCTGCGCGGCCTGGAAAATTGCCCGAACCTAGCTCCACTTTGAATGCATTTATAAGTCGGAGGAGTTGGAAGTGAGATAGACTTTATTTCAAGGAGATATGTTCTACCTCAGTCCCTGGTTACCCTGACAATTGGAATTACTCAATATAGAAGAGCTATGGCCAATTTATAGCCAACATACAGTCAAGGGGTTGAAGGTAAAAAATGCTGAGGCGACATGCCCTAGGCTCCTGACATTTACTCTATATACACGAGGAAATCTCTCCTCATTGAGGGTCACAACCAAACTCAACCAATACCATTTCCATGGTCCCAAGAATGGAAAATAACAAAATAGGCAAAGTCCCTACCTCTTGTAGTGTGTGGGATAAAGTCCTTGTTCATGGAGCTGGCGGAAGATTCTTCAATTGAGGGATAGGGTGAGACCTTTTATCAGGCATCAAATATGTAATGGTATAGGGACCTTTTTATGGCATGATTTTGGAACCCCTTGGGTCAGATCCTTCCTACTAGGAGAGGATTCTTTATGATTCCGCCATTCATAGGAATGCGGGAGTGCGATGTCATGGATGGTTACCGGGGTGGAATTTGGCACATTCTTGTTCCGGCCGATTTGTTAGTCTTCAAAAGCAGTTGTGATGACTACCTTCATTATTAATAGAGAGGATGTTATATCTTGGACACGATCAAGGGCCAGGATGTTTTCCTTTGTCGGTTACGCTTGGAGCACCATTGAGCCTCGCGAGGCCCCGGTGCAGCATGCGGTTGTGTGGTTCTCCTGATCTATTAAGAACACTCCTTCCATTTCATGGCCCTGGTTATCACAAGACGGACTTTCCACTGAGACAAGCTCTCACGAAATGGGGACTCATTAATTCTATCGCGTGTGTTTTTTGTCGAGCAAATGTTGAAGATAGAAACCATTTATTCTTTGAATGCCAAGTTACATCGGGAATCTGGATGAGGGTTCTTGGTATGCGGGCAATGCACGAGATTCGAGGAGGTGGGATAGCAATTTCTTTGGAGTTCTTGGTTGTAAGGGTAAATCAACATGCTCTATCACCAAAGGATTGCTTGGGAGCCTCCATATATCACATATGGAGACAACGTAATGCTTAGAATCCACAAGTAATTCGTCGATTGACTATATTTTCTCTCATTGTAATGATGTCGGGGCTTAGGATCTCGACTTCTATAATGTAGGTGGCTTGACCAGAATAGAGATTTGTGCGAGAGATGGGCTTGCCTTACTATGTTGAGGCGCGGAGGTGTGACTTCTGCGTGAGGGCGTGTCTCACGCCCATTGTGTGTTAGTGTCGGTTCCCCAGTCGGGATGTGGGATTTTAGCTTTGTTGTTTTGCTTTTTGGGCTTGACGTATGTTTGTTTGCCCGTCACCACCGGCTTGTTTTGGCGTTGTTGTATTAACTTCTTTTGTGTTGTTTGCTTACGCGCGGGGATGTGGGCTTTGGTTTCATGATTGTGTTGTTGTTTATCGGTGTTTCTGTTCTTGTTTGTGCCCTCCCTTGTTTAGGGAGGTCTTGTCAGTTTTCGTTTTTTAAGCTGCCTTGATTTTGCTGGTTTCTTGGTTGTTTTTTGGTTTTTGGGGTTCCCCTTTTTGGTAATAAATTCTTAATTATCAAAAAAAAAAAAAAAAAAAAAAACCTTGCAACAATGGAGGTCTTGTAGCTTTTCCTCCTCCTCTTCCTTCCTTCCTTCTTTTCTTCTCTATTTTCAGGTCTTTTCTCCCCTGGTTCTCCTCCCTCTCCTCAGCTTACAAATTGTTCCAAGAGCGGAGTCCTTCTTCCTTCACCATGTTTTGATCAATCCAACACAAACCACTAAGCCTATACATGTTCTCAAACATGCATGACACATGGCCTATGTTAAGGCAAGTGTCACTCATGCCAAAACTCATCCCCGCATAATCATGACATGGCCACTCAAGTCTTAGGAGTGTCCCGGTCCCCAATTGCCACGTGGCATGCACTCTCATGCCACATATCACCCCGTGATTAGCCCGTTGAACCTCGAATTACGTGAAAAACCGACTATCTCGGGATTTGATGCAGTTTGTTTAGTTCAATTAGATTTCGCGAGATGATTCTAACGGCGCGATCTGTTTTGTCATTCGAGATCTAGAGAAAAATCTAGAGTTTTGCATGTACCGTCTTAGCAAAATTCTGGAGTTCGTTTTTGCCCGATCTTAGATGAAGATTTTTCAAAGGCTTTACGAGCATATAATTGACATCGTTTTTAGGACTGAGACCTAAACCTATAAATAGGAACTCCTTGGGAGTAGTGAGGACCTTCCAGCCACTTTTCATCTAGTTTTGTGCTTTTTGGAAGAGCTGAAGTCCCATTGAATATAATTTTTCTTCTTATTTTCGTTACATTTTAGTTTTGTTTCTAGATTTAATTTTTCTTTTAGGATTATAGTAATAGATCTGAGTTGACTCCGAGCTGAGTTGATTGGAAATCGATGCTTCATTTATATTTCAACATTAATGGAATCTAGATTTTTTTTTGTATTTCATTTTACTTTAGTTTTGATCAAAATTTCAATGAATTTTTCATTGAAAAATTCATTGAAATTTTGATCAAAACTAAAGTAAATTGAAATACAAAAAATTTTATTTTAGTTTTGATCAAAATTTCAATGAATTTTTCAATGAATTTGTCAATGAAAAATTCATTGAAATTTTGATCAAATCCCTTCAATTTGCTCTTGCAGTTGGCGTAAACTACTCCAGATGAGAGACAGGATCAGGCCTTTCATAAAACCTGGTATGTAGCAGTGCGGAGACATTTTATGGCATGATTTCTTTGAACCGAGTTGGTCTCTCCTCTCTTACTATGGAGATCGAATCATATATGATTATGCTGACAATAAAGCTCATGTAGGCGGAGTTATTGAGTGGTAGGTGGAATTGGCCTATCGCGAATTCAACTAACTTGTGCTATCAAGAATAGTTTATTGTCTGATTATGTCGAGATGCCTCACAGAGAGATATTATTTATTGAACACTAGCTCCTTAGGGAATTCAGCACATTAGCTCGACATGGAACCAATTTAAACCGACAATGCCCCGGTGGTCAGCGGCATTACTCGATATAGTTTCCCCGGCTATCGGGAGACATGCATTTATTGTTTGGATGGCCATCAAGGGACCAGTTGGTTTTCAGACAAACTTCTCAGTGAAGTCGACCAACTCTATATCTTGTGTATTTTGTCGAGCTAATGTTGAAGACAGGAATCACTTGTTCTTCGGTTGCCATTTCACTGCTGGTAATTGGTTGAGGATTTTAAGGTTATGTGGGAACTCCAGAATGCCGAGGAATTGGGAGAATGAATTTGATGCAGGAGCTTCTATAAACACACCAAACATTGGGAATTCAGCCCTGGTATTGAAGAGTGGTTAGGGGAGGAATCGAGAGACAACATTGAATACATGTGAAAACTCTTTTTGGACCTCATTTGGGCCTTGGAAGGCAAAAAGCGTGAAGGTCGAGACTTAGACAGGCCTTTGATGTGGGCTACCATATTGATTTTAGAAAGATTTGCTATGAGATTTGCTCCAAGATTTTTGTTTTATCCTTTTAGGAAGATTTACTTTATTTATTTTAGAAAGTTTGCTTTATTTATTTTAGGAAGATTGCTTTATTTATTTTAGAAAATTTTCTTTTAAGTTACTTTTGTAATTTGAAAGTTTCTTTTTCTAATTAAAGTGGAGTTTCTTACATTTGATTTAGAAAGTAAGGGAGCTATATACCCCATAATGTAGTCTTTTGAAAAATCAGTTCAAGTTTAATAATATTTTCAGAATTTCTCTTTTAGAGTTCTCTCTTGTTCTCTTTATCCCTTGGGTGGATTCCCTTGGGACGAGTGAAGTGGCTTCTCATACCTAGTGGATTCCTTGGTGGCCCTAGTCTTTGCTCCGACATCAATCAACCCGTCCCACTAGTTGATTTAATGATTGCCTTCCTCCATCATCTATCTTGTGTGGATCTTTTCGGTAACTTGATGAAGTAACTACTCTTTGTGCAAACTCTACTCTATACCATCTCATCTTTTCTCTACACTTTTCGTCACCAAATTTTTCAACCTCGACCAAAAATTTCCAAAATCTTGTTCCATACTACTAAAACCTTCCTAAATACCCCTTTTCCCCTTATATACCATAAATTTACTTTTTCTTATAAATCTCAAGAAGTAAAATCCATAACCTATGTGACCAAGAAAAACTACCCCAAACCCATATTTTGACTTACCTAAACCACGGATCATCCATTACGGTCCCAACCTTGCATCAAAGGTAGTATCGAGCTCATGGATTGATGGCTAATCATAAAGCTAAACGGTGTGCTTGATGCACAGAACCAAGATTTCTAGATGCAGTTTGCGAAGTGGTTCACTACAGCCAAAGGAAAATATGATTTTATGAAAAACTTTAAACTATTCAACTTGAAGGTTTCTTGGGGCACAAGAAAGCTAAAGGTATGTATGTACGAGACTATGATTATCATGAGAGGTATGATTGCTACTACCAGAATGAAGATTACTATAAGAGGCATGGTAACTATGATGAAGGCTTTAGATTCAATCGAAATTTAACATTCCAGTCGATGGAAGGATGGATCGATGAATTTTTGGATTGGCTTAATATTTTTCAGGTATTATGATTCCCACGAGAGCGTGAAAAGGGGAGGTGAAGTTGAGGTAGCTCTACAGATGTGCAAGAATACTTCTATTTGGTGGAAAGCATGAAGGAGGAACAACGTGAAAGAGAGATGGTAAAAAGAAGATTCAAACTTAGGGAAAGATGAAGAAAAGAACTAAAAAGGGAAGTACCTTCCACTTTAACTCTTTGCGAACATCTTCCTTAAAATTCAGAACTTTAAGTGATGAGAATCAAAGCACAAAGGATCCGTGATGCAGGAACTTCTAGAAGATTCATTAGGGATTCAATCTCAATTAAGGAAAATTCAGATTCGGGGGCTAGCAAGAGCCTTGGAGACCGCCGAATATATTTTACATTTCAAGTGTTTTTGAGTTTTATTACTATTTTGATTTGGAGTTGTTTTATTTTAGAAAGATTTATTCTCCAAGTCAAAGTAAAGTTGCTTTTCTATTTAATTTAGAAAGTGTGTTTGCTAGGAAAATAGGGTTTCTATTTGCTTTAGAAAAAGATTTTCTTCGATTTGGTGTTGATTTCATGCTATTTTGGAGCGGTTGTTCCCCGATTTGCTGCGATTTTTTATTACCAGAGTCTTGTCCTAAAGTTATCTAGTTTCCTTTTTGTTTTGGCCAAATATTTACTTTCCTTGTGGCGAATATTTCCAGATTTTCTATTCTTCCATATTGTTTGGCTATTTAAAAGGCTTGTTATCCACCTATATTACTTTAAGTTTTGGCATTTATAAAATTGAGTTTCAATTTCTCTTTGGTTCTTTAAAGAACTCCCTTGAACATCGGTTATTAGTGGCGTTCATCAAGACTTATCAATCGGTTCCATCACCAGGTGTGGCGTCCTCACATATACCAAGGTTCTTGCCAACGGGTCAAGGTCATCCATCCAGCCCCGAACATTAGGCGGGTTCTTAGAGGCTAATTCGATCAGGGTCCCTCCTCACAAGTTGACGGGGTTGTATCATTTGGTATCGAAACAACGGGTTCTATTATTTTTGAGTTTGCCCTATCTTTTTCACATTACATTATTTTCTTTGTCAGAACCATATTGATCTTGCTTTCATCCATTACCTTCACAAATTCCGTTCGATAAATTTCATTCTGAACTATTATCTACTTCATCCCAAGTAGATTTTCTTCATTCTTGATGGATATAATTTTTTATTGTTCGTTTTTAGTGAGCCATCATCCCAAGTTAAAAAAAAAAAAAAAAAAAAGGAAGTAAGAAAGAATCGGTTGAAAAAAAAAAAAAGGTCTAGAAAGCTAGGAAAAAAAAAAAAAAAAAAAAAAAAAAAAGGTCGAAAATAGGAAAAAAACATAATTTTATTTTTTAAGTATATTATCATTCATGTTGTTGGAAATCAGTCTCACCATAGTATAAAAAAAATAAATAAATAAAGCTTGAATATTTTTGATATGTTTTTGATTGAATTTTTCGGAAAAAAATATGATTTGTTTGATTAGTTCCAAAAGAACTAGAAGATAAATTCTGAGTGGAAAAAGGCAAGAGTGGTTAGATTATTAGAGTGTGAAAAAGCCAAATATATTTGTGTGAAAACATGAGCGAACTAAGTGAATCATTCTTCGAGTGAAAACCGAGTGAGCGAGTGATTTCAGCTGAGATCTACTTTTTCTAACCTTGTTTTTGCAGCACAATGTCAAACAACAGCGCATCTGAAGGTGTGGCGGGAGGTGTTGACAAGAAGTTCATTTTTTTTTTTTTTTGGATAATTAAGAATTTATTTCCAAAAAGCAGAAAGCCACAACCGAAGAATACCACACGAGCGAGGCGAGGAGCAAAAGCGGATGACACCTCAGGAATGGCAAACCTCTCTCTAACTTCTCTCTAGAGATGACCTGCTTGTCGTCTTTGCATTGATTAGAGCGGGGATGGCAAGAATCGGTGGTGGGGTACGCGGTGTTAGTGGGGGTGACCAGCGGTCGCCATTCCCAGTAGATCCTGGGTGTTGGGCTCTAAAAGAAGTTCCATGGAACCGCTTGACTCAGTGTTGTTTCAGGTTTGAGAACGAGGGGGTGAGGCTTCACCGGCGTCGCGATCATGGTCGCCAGCCACCCGCCGACGGTCCCTAGCCGGTCGCAGTGCTAACGCCCGATTACGGCGGGGCGGTACCATCAGCCCAGTACGGTCGTCGACAACGATGTATCATTCCCGGTCTGGTTGGTTTGCTCTCCCGAGCTCAAACCCGGTCTTCGACTTCTAGAGATCACTGAAGGCTTCAGTAGTCATGTGGTGCGTTTACCAGCATCGCACTCGGGCGCAAACAAAGGCGAGCACAGGAAGAAGCGATCTGAGGGGACAGGCTCGGTAGAAATGGGTTGGCTCCCAGAGCTCGAGCCATTTCGATCGGGCAACGTAGCCGCTTTGAAGTCTTCCATTTGGTCACGGTGAGCCGTTGGCATCCATCCGACAAGCAGCTGGCGAGGAAAGGCAGGTATGCGGGGATGACATCGGATGGTTATGGGGTATGAAGAGACATTGGGTCGGAGTTGGGGTGACAATGGTGAATGGTGTATTTGTGATGCTGCAGGTAATGAGTGACTGGGGCGGATGAGGCAGGCTATGGAAGGTAGAAACTAAGTGCAAAACACAAGTGACGATTAGACAGCGAGGATTTAAAGGGTGGTGATGCGGATTGAGAGGCCGGCTCCATCGGTAAAATCATGCAAGGCACTTCGGTGCAGGAAAGCAGTGGTCGACTACGGGTTCTTTAAACCACATGGTGCAAATGAGCTTGTTTGCCAAACTCAGGCGGGCGGGTGAGCAGGCGTGATATGTGGAAAGGTTGTTTGATGGGGCAATTTACGGATAAAAGCGACTCCATTTGCGATGATGAAGATCTCGAGTTAACGGGTTATTAGAGGCGAAGGAGATGCACGACATATCCACAGTAGAAATGGATTATTTTTCTTTAGATTCAGAGACTTGGAGGCTCGGGATTGGGTTATGGATTCTGGACCATGGCATCTTGCTGGGAGACCATTCATTCTACGTGCATGGAGACCAGGTATGGAGATGTTGGACATTCAACTTTCCTCTATTCCAATCTGGGTAAAATTCTACAATATACCTTTGGAATATTGAATGAAGATGATCATGCCTTTCACAAATCTATTTGGAAGGATTGGAAGTCAGCAGTGGTGTGACTTCCATATGAGTGTTAAGCATTGATTAGGGGATGATAATAAAGTGGGTGGGGGACAGTTGGAGCAGAGTTGACCACGCGGTGATTCGACTTTCCCAATTCTTGGATCAAAAAAGGTACCTGATGGAGCGATTTTAGGGTGGCCATAGTGGAGGGACCCGGTCGGAAAGCGCCGGTTTGTCCATGGGAGGGTTATCACTACCAGAGCGATGTGGCGAGTTCAAGCGGACCGACCTTAGCGGTACCAGCGAGCCGGCAGTCTCAGGTGCATCTCCTCGGATCTGCGAGTTATTTGCTCTAGCGATCATGCCGGAATTATTGTTGCGGGCCAGAAGATGTCGTCACGAAAGGATACGATTGGGAAATGGGTATGTCGACGGTGAGGGTTCATGAGATATGTGCACGAGGGATTATCCTTAGATAAAGGGGAGCCAAGCACAGATCTGGTGAGATCTGGAAGTCTCGATCGAGGAGATCGAGAAAAGGATCATGCCGGGCTTGATCGTGTTAGAATCAAACAGATGGAAATGCGGGTAAAGCCTTCATTGCCGATCTTTGCGGAGTTCTAGCGTTGATCATTCGAAATAATGGCGGTGCTGAGAAAACTTATTTGGAAGACAGATAAGGTAAGTTTCGCGAGGAAAAATGGAATTTGTCATTTGTCGATGGAGCGTTATAAGGGCGAATCTCGAGAATGGGTAAAAACCAGAAAGAATGTTTTCCGGCCGAGTGTTTCAAATCTTAGTCGTAGGAATGGGATATTCCAGCCGACGGTACCAAAAGTTAGCTCCGGTGTAGAGGTCCTGTAACGTGGTCGAGCGACGGGAGCGTCGCGATCGGCGATCGGCGATCTCGGTCGATCCTTTCCGATCTAGAGTGTTCAATCTTGGGCCTTGGAGATGACGATTTTCCACCAATACGGCCATTGTCGGATTCCGGTGCAAACAGTGAAGCTTCAAAGTTCGTGGCTGGGTCAGTGAAGGCAAGGGCTAGCTCTGAGGTCAATGCTTCTTTGTTTGACCCACTGCTGGCTCCCGGCCGGGTCAAAAACGGGTTCAGGGCGAAAAGGGGTTGTTGGTAGGCGGGGAGCTAGACGGTATCTGCCGATCGGATGCGCCAAGGTTAGCCACAATTGGAGGTCACTATTTGTAGATGGGTCAAAATCTTGCTCTTCTTTGGCCTTTCACAGCCCTTCTACAGTGGATGGGAAGGTGGCCCATCAAACCTCCTCGGAGCCGATGGTTGAAGAGTGGGTCTTTTGGGAAGGCCTTTGGCGGTCGGTTTTCTTTGACAAGCGTCTTCATTACATGTGGTTAAATCTTTCGTCGGCGGCTGTAGGGCAAACACGAGATACGAGATCTCCACCACGGATAATGGAGTTTGTGCATTTTCGGGTTCGGGGAACTGGTTGCTCGGGATTGGGTATTGGAGAATGGGCCTTGGTATTTGGGGTCGACCCGATCATTCTTGAGTTAAAACGAGGCATGGAGATGCTTAACGTGCAGATCACCTCCCTACCTATCTGGGTAAAGTTTTTTAACATCCCTCTGGAATACTGGACTGTTACTAGCCTTGGATACATTGCAAGTGCTGTAGGCATTCCTATGCATTTAGACACTCTCACTGAGAATCACTCTAGGTATCCTTTGCTAGGATATGCATTTGAGGTGGATGTGGTGTACATTTCCTAAATGCACTATTGGATGCAGGGAAATGGTAAATTACACTACTATTAGAATTGAATACCCATGGGTTCTCGGAAGCTGCGCCTGCTTATGGATCTTTGGCGTAGTCATGGGGAAGTGTCGAGTGTGAAAATGGTAGACTCTGGAAATGCAACTTGTCTGGATCACCTTGCTAAGAGGCCTGCTAAAGACTATGTTGAAGATGCTGATTCTTCTCTAGTGAGTAGTGCTGTTAATACTGCCGATGATATAGGTAACCACATTCTGACCCGGGTAAGAATTTGGAAATGTGAAGGTTGCGATATCGAGGAAAGAAAGTATTTGTAGCAATACCCAACCGAATGTTTAACTAGGTGTCGGTGATCTTTGGTAATCTTGAAGTGGCCCAGTTGATTCTATAGCCGAGTTGTTTCGGATACCACTATTCTAATGTTATCTCCACTCTAGGAAGTGGAAAATAGGATCGTGGATTCTTCCCGACTTGACCTTCAGTAATGCTTGATTTCTCGAGACACTTCTCTTGTTTGGCCAAACGTTTAAGCATATAAGAGGGTGATGGTGGACTACTACTTGGTTGTCAAAGCTCAGGCGAAAAGGAACATGCTATCCAGAACTGCACGAACTCTAGCGTTAGTGTGGACACCATATCTCCATACATTGTTGATCTTGACTAATCACTCACGGTGGTCACGTGCCGGGTTGTGGGCGGGTTGTTTGTATGTCTTTGCCGGATATGGGGTTGTGGTTTTCTCTAGTCGGTTGTTTAGGCCTTTTGTTTTTGGGTTTGTTTTGTCTTGAGGATTGTTGATCTCTTGATGTGGTTCCACTCTGGTGGTTTTTGTTTCGGGCTGATGCCCTGCTCCTATGTTTTTTGGGGAGGTGCTGTCCGGTTTTCGTATTCTCTGGTTGCCTTTGGCTTTGTACTATTTTTTAGTTTGTTGGGGTTCTGCCCTTTTGGAAATAAATTCTTAATTATCCAAAAAAAAAAAAAAAAAAAAAAATGATGGACTTGGCTTACTTGTCTTGGAGTACATAGCAAATCTTGTTGGTATCCGTCTCACGTCTTGATGCACTCAGCGAGAGAACCGGACAAAGTTATCCTTTGCCAGAATTTGTGTAGAGGTTGGGGTGGGGCGACAGTTTTCCTAATCTATGCATACGGGCCCGGGGTAATGGCAATTATTCTAATATAAGGATTGAATATCGAAGGTGGACCTAATGCGCTTTCTGAATCTGCGAGCGGTTTGGTCGCCTTGTCAAGCTGCGAGTTAAGAAGGGTCCAGGAAGTACCAGCACTAATCCTGGAAATGTTTCAGAGGTTGAGAAGGTGGCCGTTGTGAAGAACGATGTGCAGGATACAGGGTTAACGAAGTTGATATCTGAGGATACCAGTGATATAACGAATGACAGTGGTGTTAAAAACAGTACAGAAGACAGGGATGAAAGTAATCATACTGCTACGAATGTTGATGAGGTAAGTAGGTTGGTTAATGACATTGTTAACAAACCTAATGATGCAAGGTTGGGACCGTGATGGATGATCTAGAAGTTTTGGTAAGTCAAAATATGGGTTTGGGGTAGTTTTTAGGGCCAAAACAGGTTATGGTCGAGTTTATGAGATTTTCTAAGTTAGGAATGTGTATTTGTGATATATAAGGAAAAAGGAGGGTATTTAAAGATATTTTAGTAGTATGGAAATAAATATGGAAAGTTTTGGGTGAGGTTGAAAAAATTTAGCATGGAAAGTTTAGAAGATGAGATGGTGAGGAAAGTAGATTTTACACAAGTGTGGTTACTTAGGGTTAATGAAAAGATCCACACAAGATAGATGATGGAGTGAAGCACGATCAACTATGGGCGGGTTGATTGATAAAAGCGGGACAAAGACCGCCACGAGAATCCCCACCTAGGTATAAGCTGAACTTCGTCCCCAGGAATCCACAAGAGATAAAGAGCAAGAAGGAGAACTCTTAAAAGAGAAATCTGAAAAAAAAAAAAATTTGGAAATAAATTCTTAACTATCCAAAAAAAAAATGCGAGTATTATTAAACTTGAGCGGTGTTAAGACCTTCACATTATGGGGGTATATATATAGCCTCATACTTTCTAAATCAAAAGCATGACTTCTACTTTAACTAGGAAAGAAACTTTCTAAATTACGCGACTCTAAAGAAAACTTACAAAATAAATAAAGCAAACTTTAAAATAAATAATAGAATCCTCTAAAATAAATAAAGCAGAAACCTAAAATAAATAAAGAAATGACTTTCTAAAATAAACAAAGCAAATCTTCCTAAAATATTCAACGAAACTTTCTCAGTAATAAAGCAAATCTTAGTAAAAATAAATAAAGCAAACTTTTCTAAAATTAATATGGCGGCTCCACATCGAGGTTTGTCAAGTCGACCACGTTTTTGCCTTCGAGGCTGAATGAGGTCCAAAGGAGTTTTCACATGTATTCAATGCGTGCTGACCTCCCCACGATCAATTCTTGATAATTGTTTGAATTCCCCGTGTTCGGTGTGTTTATAGAAGCTCTGCATCAATCACACTGCTATTTGGGGAAAAAGACTTGCCCTGAGTCTTCACCCAGTGATAAGCCTCGAGTCCTTAACATTGAACATTGGAGAAATTTCATATTAAATGCAACCAGCTGCAGCTTGTAGGCATTCTCTCGATTTCTCTATAATCTTGAAAGGGCCATCTACCACTTGGCGAGCTTTCCAAACTTTCCGGTGGAAACCTATCCGCTGCGAAGGTGGCTACCCCGAAACCAGTGCTTGACCTCAAGAGCTCAACATACTTACGGCGATCTATTTGCTTGTTCCACATATTTGGCATTAACTATTTTCAATCTTCGTGAACTTTTTTTTTTTGGATAAGTAAGAATTTATTTCCAAAAAGACCAAAGCTTGACAACAATCAATACAATACAGCCCGCAGGGGCCACTAGAAAAAACGAAAAACGGGCAGCACCTCCCCTAAAAACATAGGAAGGGCATCATTTTAGAAACAAAACTCACGATGGCAATGAGCCAGAAGGCTAATGGCCCGAGCCACACAAGAAACCCCGAATAGAAACCCAAACCAAGCTCACCCACATTCGGGGCAAAAGCGGCGAGCCCACGGCCCGACCCACGGCCGGGCAAAAGCAACCCCGGGACCCACCCATGGCCAGCAACTAGACGAGAACCATCAATCACCCAGACAATTTACCATGGTCGAAATAGTAAAGTGGAAAAAGACCATCTGCTGCATATTGCCACATTCCTTTGGATTGTCATGACTTTTTTGAAACTATAAATTCTTAAACGACGTCATTACGAGATAAGATGAAAAATAGCATGCGGTAGGAGAAAGATGTTCTCCATAAACTCTACTATTCCGTTGTCTCCACAAATGGTAGTAGTTTGCACCCACGCAAATACCTATAACTATGGCATTAAAAAAGACTTCCCTTTAAAGGCAGCACGCCATGAAGAATTCATTCTCCCAACTCCGCGGCTGCCTAACATTCCCACATAATCTTAATATCCTCATCAAATCTGAAGTAGTTGGCGTAGAAGAACAAATGATTCACATCTTCAACATTTGACGGCGAATACACATGATATGGGGTTAAGTCGAGCCCCATTTGAAGCGCGATTTGTCTTGTGTAGCCAACCTGTCTGCACGATTCGACGAGAAGCGATAAAAACATGTCTTCATTAGCTTGTAGAATATATCGAATGATGCCAGTACATTGCCGGCATTTTCGATTACGAAATGATTCCAAAGTGAATTAACAGTGAAAGACGAAGGGCGAGGGTCCACAAATGCTATCCTCTCTAATGCGTCAAGATGGTAATTTACACACCTATTAGCGATGTGATAAGGTCGGCCGAGTTCGCGACTAGGCGGTTGCCCTCATCAATAACCTCGCTACTGGGCATTACCACTTTGGATGGCCCGAATCATATGGTCGATCTCCATGAGTGCGGGATGAGTGGATAGCCGGTTCAATCATGCCCTGAAAAAGTCCCCTTGAATTCTGAGCACTTGTGTTTATGAAGGGCTAATTTTGTCTTCGGTACAGCGAAATTTCGCCAACTCCACGAGCAAATCGAAGGGGTTTTTGCACACCAGAAAAGCTCCTGCGTCTCAAATACATCCTCCACTTTTAGCGCACCCATAGCAGTCAGCTTTCTATAAAACAAGTTCGGATATTGTTTTCAGTACATTCGTATCCGTCAGGAGTCTTTGGTCGCATAACCCGACCCTCCACTCCTCGCCGAGGCAAAGCGCACCTCCCATTTAATCTTGGCTGCGATGAAAACTCTCAATATTTCGACCCACAGAAACCCTGTTTGAAAGTTTGTCAATCTTATTAATAGTATATTTGGAATAATAGAACAAAGCGCACTTATCTTACGATGGATGCTATAAGCAGAGACAATTATTGCCAGGCCTTCATAAGAAAGAAGGAGCCACTTGTCAGGCCCGGGTCGGCCAGATTTTTATCGATGAGTGACGAGTCACGTGGGACGACCTTGTAGAATCCAACGAGGAACACCAAAAAAAGATATTTGGAGGGGCAAGCTCCCCAGTGAATCCAGTGATGCTTTCATTAACTTCGACCTTGTCTTCACCATTTTACCGTGATGAATATTTGCACTCTTATTTGTTCATGACGGAGAATTCCTGAACACGATTAAGCTCATCCATTATGACTTTGGCCTGCTGGACTTACGTCCAGCGGTAAAAAGAAAATATCATCGCAAATGTTAGATGAGTTAGTTAATTTCCTTACATTTCGGGTGATATTGAAAATCGACTACGGGCGGCCCAGCGAAAGGAATCTAGACAAGACCTCCATAGCAATGATGGCTAATAAAGGCGATAAGGGGTCCCCTTGCACTCAGAACCACAGGTTGCTAGCAAAAAAAACTGCATGGCTCCCCATTTGAATACGGAAAAGAAAGGTGGTGATCTGAGCCTTGATACATTCACGGTGGTACACGGGGTTCCCACACGTCTTATCGGATACCCGGGATACATCTCAATCGGTGTGTCAAAGAAGCCTTCTTAATATCGATTTTTAATTGCACACTGAGGAGGCCTTTATCAGGTGATAATTGATCACTCCAAAGCTCTGAGTAATAAGGACATTATATAGCATGCAGGCCTTTCACATTTGTCGCGGGGCTTATAATCTCGAGGAATGCAGTTAAACCTACGCGGCCCGATAATCTTCGAAATGCACTTATAAACGGTGTTACAGCAATTGGCTAATCATTCATATACTCTGGATTAGGGACCTTGCTTGGGCACAAGGGCAATAATAGTTGCAATTTATCTCGCGGAGAATGTTGCCGGATTTGAAGAGAAGGAGAGATCCCTTTGCATCAACAACATCACTCCCGGTATACTCCACGTGGGCTTTGGCTTGAGGCGGAGAAACCATCGGGCAGGAGCTTTGTTATCATCGTCAGAACATGGCCATCTTGACTCCTCATGTGATGACTGCCATTCAAAATATTTAGATCTTTCTTGGGACCCGAACAAAGTCCGCCGGTGCTTTATATTCAGCACTATGAGGACCATCAACTTTTATAAAATATCTTTAAAATGTATACTTTGCTTCCTCTTTGATTGCCAACGGGTCTTCAATTCTACACCCACTCCCGGATGTTAAGATTTTTATCGCATTTCGAGCCTTGACCGCTTTGTGGAAGTAGTGTTCGATCTCAAGTTTGAGCCATTGGACTCTAGACTTTGTTTTTTAGGAACCTCGCCGGCATATCTGAATCATGGTACTCTTTTAGACACTTCCTCTCAGCATCCATCAGCAAAGGATCAGTCGGATTGTTCAGCAAATTGGATTGAGCCTGATTTAATTTCTCCTGGCATCCCAAGCACGTTCATAGCGACTCTGGAAGGAATGAAAGTCACAAAAGTTTTGAGGAAAAACTTCACTTCTCGCCCGGCTTTTGAGCCATTAAATTTGCATGGGAGTCCCATAAACATCACTTCCCCAAGCATCCTTCACAATCTCGGAAATGCGGGATGATCCGCCCAAAAGTTACTTGAAGAATTTGAATGGGAAGTTCTTCTATTCGGGACTTGGCACGACATTAAGACTAGTAATCAGGAGAGGACAGTAATTAGGATAATCCGGGCGATGAACTTAGTTAAAGGCATTGGGAAACTTATATCCCAAACAAAATTCATTTTGGAGACACCGATCAACTTCCTAGCTGAAGTTTTCCCCCAGCGCCCGGTTCATCCGTAAAATAGGTCCCGAAAGGAACATCCGCCCGACTTCAGGTTGAAAAGGCACTCGTGGAACTTCAATCGCTGGCCATATCCGCACCGAGTACCTTGCCCCGATTTTCTCATTGACGAATCACGGTGGTGTTGAAATCACCAATAACCATCCATGGATTTTGGTATACGGGACCACACCCTTTGAAGGTGGCCTTACAACACCCTTCTGCTCCCGATATAGTTAATTGAAACATGTATACAACCAGAACACCCAAGCGAATATTTTTTCGCCCGATGGGCGTGATGTGACATAGTATTGCACAGTCGTAAGAGTGGATGATATTAATGCTAACCGTTTCAGGGTTACCACAAATCCAAATTCTACCAAGTAAAGCATGATCATAGTTATGATACATTCGCCAACCTGGAAACATAGAAGAAAAGATTCTATCCTTATTTGTTGCTCTTACGTTCGAATACACACAAAATCAGAGCATGGGTCTCAACAAGCGAGCACTTCTTTTTGCTTAAGGGTGTCGTTCAAACCCCTTATGTTCCATGAGGCGAATTTAACCATTTGGAAGGTTTGCCTCCCCCTTGTGGATCACCTTATTAGCAATGGTCAGTTTTTCGGTTTCTTGAGCTTAACTGCTTAGAAATTGGCACGGTAAAGTCGGCTCATCAACTCTCTTCATGTGTAAACGTGTCAATAATGGGGAAATGTCGGAGCGAGTTGCGATCTCTTCATCCTCACTGGGCTAGGCATTCAAAAAGTGTTCCCATGTAGCCCGGTTGACGGCTACAATGCTTAAATTACTAGTTTCCTCGCCACGGCGCACAAAGCGCATCCTAGCTTCAATCTTTGCTAATACCACCTTCTTGTCATCCCTAATACAATAACCATATCTCCCTCTTGGCTTCTTCTTATCCCACATCATTTATTGTCTTTTTGTCCACCGACCATCATCTCGGCCCCGAGCCAGGAAACCTTATTTCGGGGATTAGTGGATGCCGTTAATGCGAACCCTTGACCTTGACAATTTTCGGTTATGGCCAAGCGTTTGCAAGCGGGGCGACGTGTGGAGTGAGATGCTCGACTCTTATGTGAAAAATTGCCAAGCCACTTTGTCCAGAGCACGGATTTAGAAATTCTAGTCGGCTTCCTTACATACATATCTAGCGAAGGATAATCTTGTACGATTTTTCGGTAATTGAATCAAAGATCAGAGTGGAATATGTGATGCTTGCAATGTGCACAGAGACTGTGCTTTCGTCGATATTGAGAGGGAATATTGTAGAACTTGACCCAAATTGGAATAGTGGTTAGCTGAATGTTAAGCATATCCATACCTGGTTTCCATGCACGTAATATGAATGGTCTCCCTGCCGGGTTCCACGGTCCAGAATCCATGACCCAGTCCCGAGCCTCCGGGTCCCTGAATCTGAAGAAAAAAAAGGCCATTCTCGGTTGTGGAAATATCAGGCATCTCCTTCTTGCTGACTGCTAACCAAAAGAACGATACTACGAAGCGGCGGCTTATCTAAAAATTGCCCGACCGGCGTCTTCACATATCAGTACCACCGTTCACCACCTCCGTAGAAGTGCATGTAATCTTCCCTTAGCACAATGTAGGCGTATAGAATTGTAGTGGGCCACTGTTTCACGAGCAGAAAGGTTACTCGAGTTTTCTTGGAGCATGCCTCCCTCATTTCCACGACCGCTTCCACTTGCTTCTCGAACCTGCGCGAGTCTTGGTCGTTCCGCAGGCCATTTCTATTGAAACCATCGCATAGATCAGTCTTCTTTCCACTCCATTTGCTTGTTGGAGGCTTGATGTCCCACCATGACCATATGGTCATTTCTTACAGCGGCTCCGCAAGCGGCTAAGTTCTGAGGCCGAGGGCCTTTGATCTATGTTGTATCAACGGGACCTTCCGACCACGGTGGCCGATCTGCACCAGGATGAGTACGATCTGCACCAGGATCGGCATGATCTGCACCAACATTCGGATCTCCGGTGTTAGTAACGATCTCCGATGAATGCTCACCGGTCGGCGCTACACCCTTCAGCTCATATTGTGAGATCTCACCAGGTTCAAGATCTATCGTGTGGGTGCCCTTTTAGAAGTCCGGTTGCTTTTAGGTCGACCGACCCTCATAGTCAACGCTAGATACCTTCACACCAAGGTTTAACATCTACGCAAAATCAATCTACGAAGGCAATAGATGGCGTTCCTAAAAAACATTTGCAGAATTTTTCCTTCTTTCCACATTCCTTCAAGCGAACTTCTTCATGCAACTTCTTGATCTCTTGGCTCTAGCCAGCATCTCACTAAATTGTTGAATAGTCGGATGGAGTGCTAATTCCATGGAATCCCGTCGGTTGTAGTCCATAGACTACCTCGAATGGGCTTTTCCCAGCGATTCGCTGCATGGACTGTGTAAGCGAGGCTTCGATTTGGGGTAGAATCCCGTCCATTGACGCGTTCTTTCCCATAGCTCCTTAGCCATTCCCAAGCTTCTATTAGCGTAACTTCGGTTTGACCATCGGTTTGGGGGTGATAAAGTCTTGAGCAGTAAGAAGTCCCAGTTTCCTCCACGAGTTCTCGAAAGTGACTAAAACTTAGAGTCTCGATCTGAAACCATAGTCTTAGAGATACCATGTAGGCCTTGCGATCTCTTTTGAAGTACAAGTGGCCGCGTCTGACATATTAGACTTGTTGCATGTAGTCGCAAGTGAGCCATCTTTGAACACAATCGCGACCACGAATCGAATCTTTGTTTCTTTGTGTTACGGTAATCAAAAAACAAAATCGACACGCCGCTCACCTTGGCATATTTGGGGTGGCAATGGTGTATATAGTCCGCATTGTTTCCATGAGTTTTAGCCATCATGCACACAACACACTTCTTGACAAATCTATGATGTCTTTCTCAAGCAGGCGAAAGTTTGCCTTCACTAGAGCTAAGGTTTTAGCCGCTGATGTCACTCTGTGACCACCATGCAACTCATCAGAATACACAATCTCGAGGAACAAGATGGGATGCATGAGTGTTTTCCTTTAAGAAAACCGTCCATCCTTAAAAAATCCTTGAAAGGCTTGTCGGCGCATACCTTCCATATTTCACCAAAATCAGCATCTCTAAGTATAGTTCTTTTCCAACACATCGAATCCAAACTACTTGGACTTGCATGGAAGTCACTAGGGCATGTCTCTCAGGCATCAGCAGCAACGTTATGAACGCCGCTTTGTAGCGGTTGTGAAGTTATGCAGCATGAGAATTCCACCCGTATCGTGTCTTGGTTTCAGCTTGTCTTTGTGGTTGATGAATTTTAGTGCTTCATGATGCGAGAAAGCCTGAATGGCTTGTAAAAGCAGTATTGACTCGATGAAATCAGCTATAGATGCATAAAACTCCTTGTCATAGGTGGAGTACTTCCTTTTGCTTCATTTAACTTCTCACTAAAGCGATGGGTCTTCCTTCTTGACTAAGAATGGCTGATCCCGACTTGAGATGCATCACACTCTACTTCGAAGACTTTGTTGAAATCGGGTAAAACCAAACATGGGGCTTCAGTTACTTTCTTCTTAATCAACTCGAAGCTTTCTTCGGCAACACTAGTCCACTTGAATTTGTCTCCCTTTAAGCATTCAATTCTGAGGCCATTATAGAATTCATCTACGAATAAATCTCCTATAAAAGAGACTAGCCCGTAGAGAAACTTCCCATCATGGGATCGAGCTAGGAGTTGGCCCGATTAAGTAATCGCCTCACATCTTGCCCGGTCCGTCTAAATTCCATCTTTAGTAACCCACGTAACGAGAAATATGATTAATGCGGCATAGAAGTCGCTTCTTGAGTTGACAAATGTCGTTTGCTCCCTTAGGATGAAACGATTGCCTCGAGAATGCTCCGAGTGCTCCGTGAATTTTGCTATAGATCGAAATATCATCAAAGTATACCACCTGAGAATTTCAATGCATGGCTTAAGGATATGATTCATAAACCTCATAAAAGTGCGGGGGCATTGGATGATCGAATGGCATCACCATCCACTCATAGAGTCCATCTCGAGTTTTAAAGGCCGTCTTCCATTCATTCTGCTTCCCTCATGCAATTTGATGGTATCACTCGCACTCAAATCAATCTTAGCGAAAGATGGGCGCACCATAAAGTTGATCCGACCAAATCATCGAGTCTTGGAATGGGAAATCGATATTCAATAGTAATCTTGTTGGTATCTGTCGGCACACATCCTCGAATCCGTCCTTCTTTGAGTGCAGTAGGGCGGGAGCGCCTGAGGCTCTTACTCTCGAATAAGCCCTTTGTTGACGACTCGTCCCGACTTGTCTTGCTTAAGCTCTTCATGTTCTTTAGGGTTTGGTAGTGACTGGATGATCCCCAGGATTTTGGTCGAAATATGGGTTTGGGGTAGTTTCTAGGGCGAACGGGTTATGGTCGAGTTTGTAAAGATTTTCTAAGTTAGGGAATGTGTATTTGTGATATATAAGGAAAAAGGGTATTTAGGAATGTTTTAGTAGTATGGAACAAAATATGGAAAGTTTTGGGTAGAGGTTGAAAAATTGCTTATGGAAGAGGGTTTGAGAAGATGAGATGGTGAGGAAGAGTGGATTTTCACAAGTGTAGTTGCCGAGTTAATGAAAGATGCACAAGATGAATGATGGAGTGGCGCCGCGTCAATTATGGACAGGGTTGGATTGTCAGCCGGACAAAGCAACGCTGAGAATCCTTTGGTATAAATTACGAACTCGTCCCAGGGAATCCACCCGAGATAAGAGGAAACGAGAACTCTTAAAGAGAAATGCGAAAACGTATTAAACTTGAAGCGATTGTCAAAAGACTACATTATGGGGTATATATAGCCTGTACTTTCTAAATAACTTGACTTCTACTTTAACTAGGAAAAGAAACTTTCCTAAATTACAAGCGACTCACAAGAAAACTTTGCAAAATAAATAAAGCAAACTTTCTAAAATAAGCAAGCAAATCTTCTAAACTAAATAAAGCAAACTTTCTAACATAAATAAAGCAAACTTTATAAAATAAATAGAAAGCAAATCTTCCTAAAATAAATAAAGCGAACTTTCTAAAATAAATAAAACGGAATCTTAGTAAAAATAAATAAAGCAAACTTTCTAAAATTAATATGGCGGCTCCACGTAGGGGTTTGTATACGAGTAAGGCCACGTTTTGTGAGGCCCAATGAGAGTCGAAAGGAGTTTTCACATGTATTCAATCGTCTTGACCTCACATTCCAATTCTTCAATAGTAGGGCTGAATTCCGATGTTAAATTGTGTTTATGAAGCTCTGCATCACACTGAGATTACATGGCCAATGCCTTTGCATGTGTACAATCTGGAAGAAACGGCTAAATCCATAGATTGATACTTATGATTTTTTCAGATTTCCTCTCTGATACGGATCGTTCAAACGGATAAAGAGAGTTGATGGTGGACTTCACACCGGTGCGATCTACAGGAAGAAGCTCGAGAAATTAAGAAGCGGAATTATTGCTTCGCGGGACCCAGTGTTTGGGGGTATGCTGACCTCCTAATGGTTAAATTTGGCCATGGAACATAAGGGGCTTGAATGACCGGATTAAGCAAAGAGAGTTGGATTACGTTTGCCAGGTCCCGAGCTCTTGATTTTCGCGTGTGATACAGAAACTTCGGGTGCGTCGCATAACAAGGACAAATTTTCACGGCTCTTAGGGTTGGAAATTGTTTCATAATTATGATCATGCCACTGCCCAGTAGAATTTGGTTGTGGGAACCCGGATAAGGTGGCATTGATGTTATCCATTGATGGACCGGGCAATGCTTTGTCTGTGACACTCTTATCAAGGACAATCTTTCATTTGGTGCTCGGTATAATATGAGATCAACTACATGGTAAGAAGAGTCTTTGTGGCGTGTGTGATGGTGTGGACAGTGGTAGGCAAAATCCATGGTTTGTTATCGGTGATTTCTTACCACAGTTGTCAATGAGAAGTGCGGGGGTAACATGGCTCGAGTTGCGGTGGATTTTCATGATGTCCTATTCAACTTGGAATTAGATGAGTGTCTCCTTCATGGGACCCATATTCTGCTGGATGAGCCGTGAGGGGAGGAATTTCATAGCTAGGAGTTTGGATCGTGATCTTCAAATGATATTGCTTGGACATAATCTGATGTAATGGAAGTTCGGCGCCTGGGTTATCGATCATTTGCCTACGGTCACAAGTCTGAATATTAGGCCGGTTCTTGAGCACAGGAAAAAATTCCCCTTTAAGTTTTTTAATTTTTGGGCTGACCACCCTGCTTTTCTTGAGATTGTGAAGGTAGCTTGGGAGTGTGAAGTGCTTGGTACTCCCATGTACAGATTGACGCGAAATGAAAAGATGGCACGCATCCATAGGGCGTTTCTTCCATTCATATGGTAAGTTAGTGAAGTGTTGTGGAAGCTAAGGAACTTGAGCCGGGCTACAATCTTTGTGCGAAGCAGTCCATCGATCACGGTAATTGGAAAATGAGAGGAAGTATTTAAAGAGATACCATGATCTAACTTTATGCGGAGGAGGGCTTCTTGTAATCTGAAGTCTGATGGCTCAGACTTGGAGATCGAATACGAGGTTTTCCATAAAGTACATGAAGCTCGGAATGCACGGAATCACGATAAAGTCATAACCAGGAGATGGATACGAGTGATGACCGGAGGCCATCAGAAATTGTTGGTTTTTTTCAAGAAAGTATTATGCTCTGATGGTCTTCTTTTTTGACCCGAGAATACATGGAATGATGTTGGTGGGTTCACATGGTCTACGCAGCACCTGGACATTTTAAAGGGTGAAATTACCCATGAGGAGATCAAAAAGGCCATGTCCTCTATTGATGAAAACAAAGCCCTGGGCCCTGATGGTTTCTCATCCCTTTTTTTCAAGGCTGCGTGGTCTATCATTGGGAGTGATGTTGTTGAGGCAGTGACTTCTTTCTTCAAATGCAGTGGCTTCTTCGGAGATTAATTGCCTGGTTATTGCTTTGGTGCCCAGGTCCTAATCCGAGACTATGAATGATTATAGACCAATCTCTTGTTGTAACACACCATGTATAAATGCATTTCGAAGATTATAGCGAGGTTTAAGCAGTACATCCTGATATAATAAGTCTTTCTCGGTCGGCTTTTTTGTGCAAGGTGGAGTATGCTGATAATATCCTTATCACCCAGGCTAATGGTGACGATACCCTTAAAGCGGTGGGCCTCCTAGGTGTGCTCACAAAGTTGACATTAAGAAGGCATTTGACACGATTAAATTTGTTTGTATTTTGAGGTATCTTAGACGGCGTAGAACACTACGTTTGATGGATTGTATTAAAGGAATGCATCTCTACCCATTCTTGTATCGGTAAATGGTGAGCTAGCGGGATTTTTTGCTAGCAATCGCGGGGTGAGACAAGGGGATCCTCTTTCTCCGCTTTTATTTATCATTGCTATGGAGGCCCTTTCTAGGTCATTATCGACTGCCATGGCCAGATTTCAGTTCCATCTAAATGCGGGAACTCATTCTAACCCGTCTAAGCTGCGGATGATATTTTCCTCTTTTGGAGGAATGAAATCCAGTGTACAAGTTATGATGGGCGAGTTGGTAAAGTTTGAGCGGTTTTAAGAACGCGAATAAACAAGCGAGAAGAGTGCCATTTTCATGGCCGGGATGGCGATGACATTAAGAATGATTTGTGAACTTCCACAGGATTCGGTTTAGGGGAGGTTTCCTATGAAATATACTTGAGTCCCTCGATCTCGACTAGACTTACCCATTCGAGTATCGGTAAACCTGGATAAAATTAAAGGCGAGAATTCATTCGTAGACAATGAAGTGTTATCATATGCGGGAAGGGTCTGTTCGATTAGTTACATTTTGTATAGTATTCGGCGGTATTAGTGCGGCATTTATAGTCGAAATTCACAATTGCTAAGATTAGAGCAAGGCTTTCAAAAAGCTTCCTTTGGTCGGAAAAATTGGAATTTACATCGAGCGAATCGGTTGGGAGTCGGTTGTCTTAGAAGGGGAGGTGGTTTGGGCATGCGTCGTATCAAAGATTCGAATGATGCAAATGTTATGAAACACATTTGGAATCTTTATTATAGTAAGGACTCTTTATGGGTTGCATGGGTGCGGAGAAGGTATATGAGAACCGGGAGCCTGTGGTGTCTTCAAATCCGCCGGTTTGCTTTCGTGCATTTGGCGAAAGTGTATTGCGAGATAGGGTCAGGCCCTTCATCAAACCTAGTGCCTGATAGGTAGGGACTTTTTATGGCATGACTCACGGAACCGGTTGGCCCTCTTCTACCACATTATGGAAGCGTATCATATATGATTGACTATCCATAATAATGCTCAAACATGCATTTGAGGTTATTGTGATGATGGTGGTGGAATTGTGATGCAAACTTTGCGGATCTTCATTGCTCCAGAATAGTTGTTCGAGCCCCATAGCCTTGATGACTCACAGGAAGGATTTTGTCTCGTGGACAATTGGCTGTACGGGGAATTCACTGTGAACTCAGCTTGGAACAATGTTAGACCCAGAAGCGGTGGTCGGTAGCCTCATACGATCACGGTTCCCTGGTATCGGGAGACATGCATTCATCGTTTGGTTGGCCATTCAGGATAGATTGGTTATGCAAGACAAGCTTCTCAGGTGGGGCATGACCGACTCTATATCGTGTGTTTTCTGCCGGACTAATGTGGAAGACAGGAACCACTTGTTTTTTGGTTGCCAATTCACTACTGGTATCTGGTTGAGAGTTTTAAGGTTATGTGGGAATTCTAGAACTCACGGATTGGGAGAATGAGTTCTTATGGGTAATTGCTACGAAAGGGAAATCCTTTTGTTCTATCACGAGGATTGCTTGGGGTGCTACCATTTATCACTTGTGCGGGGCAGTGAGGAATGATAGAATTTATGAAAATATTTATTTTCCGATGATCTTATTTTTCATCTCATTTATGTGATGTAAGGTGAATTTCAAGTTTCCAGAAGGTGGTGGATAATCCAGTGAACAGAGCTATGTGTGAGAGATGGTCCTTTCCTCTTAATATTCTTGACATTGGTGTTTCATTTGGTTGATTGATGGTTTCATTGCTGGTTGAGTCCTTATCTGCGTTGGGCCTGGGGTGTCTTAGCCCGGGTTGTGGGAGCGGGCTTTGGGGTTTCATCCTCCACAGGGATGTGGGTGGGTGTTTGTTGTTTTTGGTTTGCTTTCCTTGGTTGTTGTTGGTTGTTTTGAGGTACATTGCCTTTCCTTCAGTTTTTAGGGAGGTTACTGTCCATTTAAACGTAATTACTGGGCGCTGAGTGAGTGTTTTCTTTGGTTGTAGGGCTTTGCCTTTTGGAAATAAATGCTTACTTATCGAAAAAAAAAAACATAGGGAGAGCGACAGCCCAGACAGCCAATGACAAATGAGAACTAAACCGGCTCACACCCACATTCGGGCCCAGGCAACAAACCTGACCCGATACGGCCAGGGCGGCTAACAGGAACCACCCGATGGCCAGGCTGACCGAGCAGAACCATCAATCACCGGACCTGCCATGGCGAGAATATTAAGTGGAAAGACCATCTCTCACATTGCCCTGTTCACTGGATTGTCCGCAACTTTTTGAAAACTAGAAATTCTTAATCGGCGTCGTGCGGATAAGATGAAAAAATAGCATCAGCGAGGAGAAAGATGTTCTCATAAACTCTGCTGCCGATTGTCTCCGCAGTGATATGGTACGCACGCAATCCTGCAATTATAACCTTTAAGGGCTTTCCTTTAGTAGCGCCTTACCGAAAATTCATTACTCCGCGACTCATGACAGTCAACATTCCCGCATGCTTGTAATATCCTCATTGATACCGTGATGAATTGGTAGCGAAAGAAACGATGATTCTGTCTTCAACATTTGAGCTGACAGAATACCAATGATATGGAGTTAGTCAAACCCCATTTGAGCAATTTGTCTTGTGTGTGACGTCATTCGACGGCGACAAATGCGTGTCTCACGATGCTGAGAAAAACTCATATCGTATGTGCAACTAATACCGAGCATTTTCGATTAGAAATGGTTCCAAAATTTGAATTAAATGAAGACACAGTAAGGGCGAGGTCCGCGAAATGTCCTCTCTGGCGCTCAGATGACCAATTTACCACCTATTCTTGATGTCGATAAGGTCGGCGAGGAAGCCGCTGATAGGCCGGTTCACCTACCTCATCGATAACACCTCTGCTACTTGAGCATTACTATGGATGCATTGAATCTCTAGTCGATCTCCATAGTACGGGATGGGTGGACCAGCGAGTATTCCAGAAATCATGCCCTGAAAAAGTCCTTGCCATTCTGAGCCTTGTGTTTATGAAGGGCCTAATTTTGTCTTTATTTCTGAATTTGCATGACTCACGAAGCCCAGTCGAAGGGGTTTTGCACACGAAAGCTCCCACGTCTCAAATACATCCTCTTTGCTGCCACCCTGCCAGTCCTTTCTATAAAACAAATTCAGATGTATTTCATTACATTCGCATCATTCAGTCTTTAATTCGAAATTTATGACCAGTCCTCCTCTCACTCCTTGGTAGGCAAGTGACTCCCATTTAATCTTGGCTCGATGGTACTCTCCATATTTCAAACCCACAAAGCTTCTTTGAAAGTTTGCTCCATCTTATAAATAGTATATTTTGGAATAATAAGACAAAGCGCACCAATGCGTGGATACTATATAAAATCGAACCAATTAGGTACGGTCTTCCGCGCAGAAAGGATACTGCTTGTCAAATCTGCGGAATTCGGCGAATTTTATCCATTAAGAGCTGGCAGTCAAGTGAGAACTGACCTTATGAGATCAACGGAACACCAAGATATTTCATAGGGAAGCTCCCCAAACTGAATCTAGTGGTGTTTAGTAATTCAGACTTGACTTCACCATTTCCGTGATGATTGGCCACTCTTACATTTGTTCACCTGTGTACAGGAAAATTCCTCGAACTGTTTGCTTTCATCCATTATAAGCGAACGGACCCGTCCGTAGTGAAAGAAAAATATCATCCGCAAAGCTTAGATGAGTTAAATTAATTTCCTTACATTTCGGGTGAAATTGAAATCCTGACTGCAGGCGCCAGAAGAAAGGGATCCCGAAACAGAGGCCTCGTGGGATAAATAATAAAGCGGATAAAGGGTCCCTTGCCTTGAACCAGATTTTTTTTTTTTTTTTTGGATAGTGGGAATTTATTTCGAAAGGTAGCCGACAAACAGCCAAGAAAGAATCTGAAAGGCCCGAGGCCCTTGGGAGCCAAAGCGAACACCTCCTAAAAATAGGAGAGGGACAACGACCGCAGACAGGACCTGAACCGGATGCCATAAGGCAAACCAGCCAACCATAGTAAGCACACCGGGGCGAAGGAGAGACAAACCTAACCGGACCCCAGTCTGGTCGACAACCGACAACCACATAAAACAAACTGTGCCCGGGGCGAAGGAGAAGCAGACCCATAGCCGAGTCTGACAGAGATGAGGCAACAAAGATACCCAGACGAAGCAGGCAGCCGGCTCACCGTTTCTTGTCTGAGGAGAGATGGGTGGTGATCTGAAACATAATACACTCGAGAGAGGTACACGGGGTTCCATTACTAGTAGGAATGCGGGATCGGCTCAGGCTGATTGTGTCATAAGCCTTCTTAATATCAACTTTTAGTGCACACCTCGGAGGACCTTTATCACGGTGATAATTGATCATAAGCTCCTGAGTAATAAGGATATTATGCGCTGCTCTCAGGCCTTTCACGGCTGGTATGCAGAGCATAATCTGAATCTGGCCCAGTTAAACCTCGCTGCAAATAATCTTGATATGCACTTATAAATAGTGTTACAACGGGGAGATTGGCACATAATCTGTTCATGAACTCGGGATTAGGGACCTTGGGCCTGGAAGCGATAATGGTGCAATTAATCATGAGAATCTTGCGATTGAAGAAGAGGAGATCAACTGCGTATTCACATCCTCACGGTGTATCAATGCGTAGCAGAGCTTAAGAGCGGAAGGCTTCATCGGGCCGGGCTTTGTTATCATGATCAAGAACATGGCCATCTTGACCTCTCGTGAGATATTCGGCATTTAATATATTCGAATCTTCTTTGGGACCAAACAAATCCATCGATTGCATGAAGTTCATTATGCGAGGCCTTAACTTCATGAAGTGCGAGAGGAAATGTTTAGGGCTGAATTGGAACAATTCCATGAGAGGGGTGGAAGAAGCCGAGCACCCACGAAACCCTCCACAGGCGTAGAAGGGAGAGGTACACTTGAAGAGGCGCGGAGTGACGAAGAGTGCCAGAGACTTTGAAGATGAGAATGGTTATGGTCAGATTATTTAATGCTGAAGTATAGGGGGAGACATAAAGCTAGGAATCGGAAGATAATAATTTGAGAAACATTAAAATGAAGATTCCATCTTTCGAGGAAAGAATGACCACAGAGGCATATCTTGGAGTGGGAGAGGAAGATGGAGTTGGTTTTGATTGTCACGATTATTAGAAATAAGAAGGTGAAACTTGCTGCCACTTAGGGTTCTCGGACTATCTGATAGTTTAGTAGGACGATTAGTTTTAATATGGGAGCGGAATAGGGTATGATGGAAACATGGAAGAGATGAAGAGGGTGATGCGAAAGAGATTTGTTTCAACTTACTACTACTCGAGAGTTGCCTGACAAGTTGCAAAACCTAGTAGCGATACGTAGTGTAAGGAGTATTATAAGGAGATGGAGTTTGCAATGGCTAGGCGGAATGTGGGAGAAGATCGAGAAGGCTCTGATGGCGAGGTTTAAGCAGTTTAAACGGCGATTCAAAATGTCTTTAGGTGCAACATTACGTAGAGTTGGGATATGGTGCATATGTTTATCGAATCGAGAATCAAGTGAAAGGAGGGATAGTACCCGACCACGCGTTCTAAACCTAATCGATTTCATCCACTTGGAAGTCAGATTGATGGAGGAAGGGAAGATAAGCCACCCGGCGCCCAGGCACAAATAGAGCAAAACGAGGTGACCAGACAGAAATCAATACCGTAAGATTAGATTGTGACTCTAGGCCATCCTTGGAGGATCTGGAATTATGAAATCTGTTGCCACTAGAAGAGATTGTTGGTTGCGAAGGGCTTTAAGTGTCTGAGACAAGGAAGAGAGGCGAGGTGCAAAGAACATTTTTTCCACACTGGGTGCCATGTCAGCAAGGTATGTGAGTGTGATCTTTGATGGTGGGAGTTGCACTAGTGTCACTAGCGCACCACCTTGGTGGAGAGAAATTAGGGTTGTCGACAAGTGGGCCTTGGAATTTGATTGGAGCGTGACCATGGCCAGTTCGAGAATCACATTTCGGTTCTTGAAGAATAGAAAGAATCTTATAACTCTTGTTCCTTTGACATGAGTCAAGTTTATGAAGATCAAGTGAGATTGCAAAAAGAGAGTGAACAAAAGAAAGAGAGTGAAAAGAAGAGTGACAAAGAAAATGAGTGAAAAGAGAGTGAGCAAGAAAAAGTGTAGAAAGAGTGAGCAAAAGAAGGAGAGTGACAAAATTAAGTAGCTGAAACTTTGAGAGAAAAGGAGAGAAAAACCAATTTCTATGCACGGGCAAGTAAGGTTAAGAGAGCATTCTTCTTAAACAAACCTATGATTGTACTTTTGTACAAAGAGGCACTTTTTTTCTTTTTTTTGGATAAGTAAGAATTTATTTCCAAAAAAAGGCCAAAGCCCACCAACAAATAAACAATACAAGAAATACAGACCACGAGAAAAAAAGAACGAAAAACGGACAGCACCTCCACAAAACATAGGAAGGCGGCAGTAGGAAACAAAACTTATTTACCTCTTTGCCTAGTTACATTGTCTCTCTTTTGCGAGAAGTTTGAAGATGTCTTTAGGAAGAAATTCGAAAGAGTTTACCTCTAGCAGAATCGAACATCAGGTGATTTTGTGCCTGGTGCTACCATTCTGAATCGACCAGCTTATAGGCGTAATCCAGGAGACAAAGGGAACTCAAAAAAGCAAGTTGGTGAATTGATGGAAAAGGGATATGTCGGGGAAAGAGCTTGAGTCAGCCGCTTGTTCCATTGATTTTAGTTCCCATAAAGGATGGACCAGCGGAGGATTTTATATTTATTGTCATGTCATCAGCGACATTATGGTTAAGATTAGGAATGAATCTTTTCGAGGAAGGGGGAATGATGAGAATCAGCCACCGAAGGATCGTGATGGGAGCTTCTAGAAGATTCATTAGGGATTCAATCTTAATTAAGGAAAATTCAGATTCGGGAGGCTATGAAACCTTGGAACCTTAGAATATATTTACATTTGAATGTTTTGAGTTTTATTACTATTTTGATTTGGAGTTGTTTTATTTTAGAAAGATTTATTCTCAGTCAAAGTAGAGTTCTTTATTTAATTTAGAAAGTGTGTTTTGCTAGGAAAATAGGAGTTTATTTCTTTTAGAAAAGATTTAGCCAGTTTGAGATTGATTCTTTGCTATTTTGGAGGCGATTTGTTTGATTCTTTGCGATTTTATTACGAGTCTTATCTAAAAGTTATCTAGTTTCCTTTTTTTGTTTTTGGCCAAATGTTACTTTCCTTTGTGGCCAGAATGTTTAGTTTCTATTCTTCATATTGTTTTGGCCTATTTAAAGGAAGCATTGATCTGAGTTGGGTAGTGATGGATGATCCGAGTTTAGGTAAGTCGAAAATATGGGTTTGGGTAGTTTTCTAAGGCCAAAATAGGTTATGGACGAATTTTGGAGATTTTCTAAGTTAGGGACGGTGTATTTACGGTATATATGGAGAAAAAAAATGTATTTATGAAGGTTTTAATGATATGGAACAAGATTTGGAAAGTTTTGGGTTGAGGTTGAAAATTTGGTTATGGAAAGTTTAGAGAAAAGATGAGATGGTGAGGAGAGTAGGTTTACACAGGAGTAGTTTACTTAGAGTTCTTGAAAGATCCACAAGATAGATGATGGAGTGAGCGCCACGATCAGCTATGGACGGGTTGATTGATAAGTGGAATGAACTTCGCCACCAAGGAATCCACCTAGGTATGAAGCCACGAACTTCGTCCCCAAGGGAATCCGCTGAGATAAGAGGAAACGAGAAGAGAACTCTTAAAGAGAAATATGAAAATATTATTAAACTTGAACTGATTTTCAAAGACTACATTAGGGTATATAGCCCCGTACTTTCTAAATCAAAAGCAACTACTTTAGCGCTAGGAAAAAGAAACTTTCTAAATTACAAGAAACGACTTCTACTTTAACTAGGAAAAGAAACTTTCTAAATTACAAACAACTCTAAGAAAACTTTCTAAATAAATAAAGCAAACTTTCTAAAATAAATAAAGCAAATCTTCTAAAATAAATAAAGCAAACTTTCTAAAATAAATAAAGCAAATCTTCTAAAATAAATAAAACAAACTTTGCAAAATTAATATGGCGGCTCCACATGGGGGTTTGTCAGTCGGCCACGTTTTTGCTTTCCAAGGCCCCAGATGAGGTCGAAAAGGAGTTTTCACATGTAATTGATCGTCTTGACCTCCCGATTGATTCTTGATAATTAGGGCTGGATTCCCAATGTTTGGTGTATTTATAGATGCTCCTGCATCACTTGTTATCCCTATATTCTTCAAGTTTTAAGCATTTATAAAATTGAGAGTTTCAATTTCTCTTTGGTTCTTTAAAGAACTCCTTGAACTTATCGGTTATTAGTGGCGTTCATCAGAGACCTCGATGGTTCCATCACCGTTGTGGCGTCCTCACATATACAAGGTTCTTGGTTCATATAAAACAACGAATTGAGTCATCCGTCCAATGACATAGAGAGGTTCTTAGAGCTAGTGATCACGGAATCATGAGAGTTGACGGGGTTAAATCATTAAAACAGCGAGATTTGAGTGTGGAGGAGTATTCGGCTAAGTTTGTAAACTTGATTATCAGAGGAGACTATGGCTGCAGGAAATATGCATAGCCTGCTACATTCTTTGGTTTGAGATCACAGGTATTCTTAGAGTTATTTTTTTTTATTTTTTATTTTTTGGATAATTAAGAATTTATTACCATAGCGACCTTGACGAAGAATCTGATGAGCGGGGCAGGGCCTGACAGGCAAAGAAAGAAAAAAAAAGCAGATGATGGTTCTTCCTCACCAGGACCCTCCTCCTCGCTGCGTGACATCTGAAAGTGTTACCATCTGACTTGGGAGGGACATTCGGCTTGATAGCCACATCAACTTCTCTGCGTCTAGCTGATTTGGTCTGCATGCGTAATAGTAGGAATGGGTAACCTTTGTCTCTTTGAATTTGTGGGTTCCCATTCTTGACACTTCCCCTTCATCATCGTATCACGCACATCAGCGACCTCATACTTCTTGTTCTCGGGATTTGTGCGATTATTCCACCATTTCGGACTCTTCTTAGCAATGATTTGCCGGGTTATGGCTGAGCAGGTTTGCATTTACGACTGACGTTTAGGAGCCCGAGGATGTCGATTCTTATTGTAGAATAATTGCCATTACCCCTGTCGAACCGCAGTTGGGAATACTGATCAACTGACCTCTATACAAATTACAGCGATAATTTAGTACGGTTCTCGGTGAGCGGATCGAGTGCGGGATTCAATGATGCTTGATGTGAGACAAGTGCTTATCCCGATTATTCGGAGGAATGTTATAGAACTGACCAGTTAGGATAGATGATAAGCTGAATGTTGAGCATGTCCATTCCAGGCCTCCATGTAATGGGCGGTCTCCTGCTAAGTGCCATGGTGAAGCATCCATAACTGATCCAGGAGCCTCAGGATCCTGAATGTTTGAAGAAGAATAAACCATTCTCGGTTGAAATTTCGGGCATCTCCTCTTTGCCCCAGAAGCACATTGTCATGAGCGCATACCGGGAACGGGAGGGGCTTGTCCAGCGCCTGAAAATCCACTTCCACATGTCGATGCCACGATTCGCATTATCCTCGGAGGTTTAAGCGTGGCTTACCATCGACACATTGCGGCATGTAGAGCGCAAGCGGACCCCTGTTTTCCACGGGCATAGAGACGAGCTTTCGGGGATCTTGCGAAGAATCATTAGCAATCCTCGAAATTAATGGTAGGTGGAAAATGCGGGATCTCGCGATGGACATACCCTTTTCCCGCTGGCGACCGCTACATCAAATCGCCCTTCCTCACATGCTCGTCACGCTATACAGGAAGAATGCTTGACACGCGAAGACGGAAGACTTGGTGAGCTCGATGGCTGGATTTGAGCTCGTCGGGCGGACCGTTCGGATCGAGGCTCGTCGGAGGCGAGCCATGCTTTCTTGTCCGGACAGTTGGCACGAAATTCGTCTTGATGATCACGATCTCTTGAGCTCCACGAGGTTGCTAGGTATTGCGATCGTCGTGGTGACTCCATGGAGGATCAGCGGCGTCGATGTGCTTTCGGTAGGGAGGTGTTGGTCCCGCTTTTAGGAGCCAATCACGAAGAACCCACTTTGTTGAGGCGGATCTTGGGTAGGCCTCCACCCGGCCACCGGATCCCTTCACGTCTTGGCCATTCCAGCAGCAGTAGTGCCCTTCCCTACCAGATCGGACTTCTTTTTCCTCATGGGTGCGGATTTGAGGAGGATGCTGCTTGTGTCGGCGATCGGGCGATGATGGTACAGTCAGTCTTTAGAAAGCGTCCTCACGAGGATCGCGCAGGGATAGGCCACTCCATAAGTTCTCGACTGTAAGACCTCCTCCATGACCAGGCTAGTGTAGGGTCGGGTTTTAGGAACCCAGAGAATCTGACTCGGAATTTTTGGGAAGGCGACCATGTGGTCAGCCCCACCAACTCAGGTCCCCCAGCGAGGGTTGTCATCCACAAGACAAGTGGGTCCACTGAGAGCATTTCGATTCACGGAAGCATTTCCGATTCACTAGAGTTATTTTTGCAACCCATATAATAGTCTTGAATCTTGATGAAACTTGCTTTGAGAGGTTGGGACTAAAGAGTATGGAAACTCTACTACGACTAAGTGTGCTAATGAAGGTTTGATGAGTTCCTAATTACTTGGAATTTTAGTGGTAGGAAAACTACCCCACACTTTCAGTAAAAGAGTGAAGCTTTTTTCTGAAATTGGCTTCTAGAGTCGAAGACGTGTTTTAAGTGCGGGGTTGGGGCGTGATTCGAATGTCTAACGAAGCGTTTGCCTTGAGTGAGGAAGATAAAGCCCCAAGGAAGAAGATGTTGAACAAAGTGATCGAATCTAACCATGTCGAAAGGCAGTGAGAATAAATCAGCTGTTTATCCAAATCTAAGTTGGATGTTGAAGAAGTAGTCGAATCTAACCATATCGAAGATTGAGGAAGAGTTCACTAAAGTCGAATTTTGATTTAGAAATCAAAAGATGTTTGAGATCTGTGACTTTGGTTGTTGGAAGAAATAGAAAGTGAAAAGGAATTCTCACTTTAGAAGCAAATCGATTATAGAATTTATTTGAAGTATAATGCGAAGAAATACCACTGCACGATTTTCCACTATGAGGGTATTCAACATCAAATAAGACCTCATACCAGGTTTAGTTTTCCTAATAAGCTAGCCTCTATGAAGAGCCACACAGGAGAATGGAGTTTCAAACCTGAGTTGATGATTTTCTTGACAAGGGCTTGTTCAAGAGTGAAAGTTCTATGTGGTTCCCTATGTTGGTGCATAGAAAAGATGGATCTTGGAGTATGTGCCACGCTTTCCAATAACATTTTTATTCATGAGGAAGCATGATTCGACAAAGAGGCGAAAGAGTGGAACAATATGAAAGACAAGCATATGAAGGTTATGTCAGCGGTACGGTATTTGATCTAGGAGGATGGATTCGAGTTACACATGATAAAGAGGTGTTCTGAGTTATTGCCTGAAATAGATGGTTCTTCAGAGATTATTAAGAAGATCATAAAGAATGCTTACAAGGTTAGAATTGCCGTGGTACAGATATCTTGCCTACATTCAAGGTTAAGGATTTGAGGCCTTATCATGGTGAAGACGAGGAATGAGTCTTTTTTCAAATTATAGAATTAGAAGTCACGGGAGCTTCTATAAACACACCAAACATTGGAATTCAGCCACAATTATTGAAGAGATTGGATTAGAAGGGAGGTCAAGGCGCGTTGAACCACATGTAAAACTCCTTTTTTGGACCTCGTTTGGGCCTTGGAAGGCAAAAACATTAGTGGACTTGGACAAACCTTTGATGTGGAGCCATATTGATTTTAGAAAGATTTGCTATAGGATTTGCTCAGATTTTGTTTTTATCCCTTTTAGGAAGATTTACTTTATTTATTTAGAAGTTCTTGTATTTAAAAAAGCGACTCTAAAGAAAGTCGTTTTTTCCGCTAGAAGGGCGGGATGCTCTGTGGGGCATCCTGCTTATCGTCTCCGTGCGGGTGCTCGGTAGTCGTATGGTTGGGGCAAGCATACGTGGGAGTTTGACCTCACGGTGCCTCCCATCTCAAATAGGGGTGTGCCCCTCTGTGTATGAGGTGGTGGCGGCCCAGACGAATTTAATGTCGTGATGGATTCGTAGAAAGGGTGGAGAGGTGTTCGCGAAGGTCGCTAAGAGTAGATCTGGTAGCGGTTCTCAGTTATGGGTATTTCCATCGGTTTATATCCGTAGTCGGATATTGCTCGTGAGGTGTTTCAGGGATCTAGAGCGGGAGAACCTCGTCGACGAGAATGGGTACTTGAGGTTTGGTTTCGGCCCACCCGGTGCAGGGAGGGATCGGTCGCTACAGGTGGAGATTCCCCCAAAGGGATACGTGTTGAACGAGGGCGGGATGTTGATCCTTTGAAGAGGAGGGATCGGTGGAGCCCCCGAGGGCAAGCCGGCGCATCGTTCGTTGTTCTGCAGTTCGTCGATGCTAATGTATTACGGAAATGACGGCGCGATTGCCATTAGGCCGTCATAGACCCCCGGAAAGGGATCGGCAGCCTCGATCGTATTTAGACCCATCGATCTTAGTGGTGGATCTGACGAATTGGTTTGGAAGAGTAAGTCGTCGGTCTTCGGACGGGCTGGATGGACGGTGGCATTCGAGAAAGCGGGCGGCCGACCGGTTTGGCCGTTTGGTCGATCATTGGAAGCGGTGCAGATCTTAGAAGATGGGGTGTGGCCGTTGTTGAAGCCGTGGTATGCCTGACGAGGCGAAGTCGTGGACAAGGCTGTTAGGTTCAACTAGCGTTTGTGGTAAAGGGGATGCGGTTTGCGTGGATTCGAATTACTTGTAGGCTTATTATTATTTTAGGATTGGTTTTCGTAGGATCTTCTTTATGGATTCGTCGATTTTGGTGGATATGTGACATTATCCGATTTAGATTTATAGTATTCCGCGATATGGATGTGCGAGTTATTGTCATATTTCTTATGGGTCTTCTTGGTTGCCTATGCCCGGGTTGTGGGCGGTGGTTTTCCTGTGCCCGGGTTGTAGGCGGTGGTTTTCCTACGCCCGGGGTGTGGGCTTGAGTGATCTATGGTTGGTATGCTTGTTGATATGCTTGGTGGTTCCTGCATCTTAAGTTACCTGGATTATGTTTTGGTACTCCTTGCCCGGGATGTGGGCTTTTGTTTATCTCTGTCTGTTTGAGGGGATTGGTTGTTGCGTGGCTTGTTGGTTCTTGCCTGTATGTGGAGATCCTGTATCGGGCTGATGCCTTTTCCCTGGGTTTTTAGAATGTTTGTCCAGTTTGTCTTCTTTCGGGTAGCCTTTTGGCTCGTTGTATTGTTCTTTGTTTGTTGGGGCATTGCCCTTTTTGGAAATAAATTCTTAACTATCCAAAAAAAAAAAAAGTTTGCTGTATTTATTTTAGAAAGTTTGCTTTATTTATTTTAGGAAGATTTGCTTTATTTATTTTAGAAAGTTTTCTTTTAGGAGTTGCTTTTTGTAATTTAGAAAGTTTCTTTTCCTAATTAAAGTAGGAGTTTCTTTATATATACTCCCCCATAATGTAGTCTTTTGACAAATCAGTTCAAGTTTAATAATATTTTCAGATTTCTCTTTTTTAAGAGTTCTCTCTTGTTCTCTTATCTCTTGGGTGGATTCAGGGACGGATTAAGTGGCTTCTCACCTGGAATTGGATTTCTTGGTGCGAAGTCTTTGTCGGCTTATCGATCAACTTGATCCATAGTTGATTATTGGCACCTTTACTCGCTAAATGCTTACTCTTTATGCAAACTCTACTCTCCTCACCATCTCATCTTTTCTACACTGTCCATCACCAAATTTTCAACCTCAACCCAAAACTTTCCAAATCTTGTTCCATACTACTAAAACCTTCCTAAATACCCATTTTCGATTGTTGGGACAAACCCCTGATGTGAAGTGAGAAGGTAGGGCTCCTCCGAAATGCTCTCTATAGAAGCTTTGATTGTCGTCTCCGCCTTTGATCTCCACCCAGAAATGACAAATTACGTGAGGTAGAATTCGGGAGAGTTAAAGGAGGGTTAAACACAAGTGAGTATTGAAGCCGTCAAGGAGGAATTCCAGCGAGTTATGGGTTCCTAAAGGTACCTGAAGCTTGCTTCGGGTGAGGTCTCTCTCTGAATGTCTGCGAAGGGAATGGGATTGGGCGGCTGGGGTGGACTCTTCGGAGGGTTGTCTCTACCACTGGAGTCGATCTGATGATGGCGCGAGATCTTACTTAGGTCGGTTCTTTGCTTTAGTCCGTGTCGATCCTACTATAGAATCGGGAGGTGGTTCAGATCTGGTATGGTTTGCTCCCAGAACTCAGGCCAATTTCGTCAAATCATGCTTGCTTTGAAGGCTTCCATTGGTCACGGTGGCCAGTTGGCATCATCAACGCTATGACGAGGGAAGATCGGTCTTCAAGGGATGGGTTCGGATGGTTATGGGTATGAGAAGGGACACCTGGGTCAGGTTGAGGCTGACTATGGTCAAATGGTGGGTGCGATCACGCGAGTGTGGTGGCTTAGGGGCGGATGAGACGGTGGCTATGGAAGGTAGAGTAAGTCTGGCTCCTGAAAGTAAGACGAGTGGAACAGAGAGGAATTAAAGGGTGGTGATTTGGATGGGAAGGTAACAGCTCGATCAGTAAAATCATGGAAGAACCTTTTTCGGTGCTGAGAAAACAGAGTGAGTCGATGCAGTTCTTTAAACCACGTAAATGCAAATGGGAAGCTTGTTGCCCGAACCTCCCGGCGGGGCGGTGAGCGAAGCATTGATATGTGGAAAGGTTGTTTGGTTGGGCGATTTACGGATAAGCGACTCCGTTTCACGTGGTGAGATCTCAGTTGCGGGTTATGGGAGCGAAGATGATGCGACATATCCGTAACAGAAAATGGATTATTTTTCTTTAGATTCAGGGACTTGGAGGCTCGGGATTGGGTTATGGATTCACGGACCATGGCATCAGGCGGGAACCATTCATATTCACGATGCATGGAGGCGGGTATGGATGTATTGAGACCCACATTGACTTTCCTTATTCAATTTGGGTAAAAATTCTACAATATACCTTTGGAATATTAGACCAAACATATCTTGGGTACATAGCAAATGTACATTGGTATCATTCAAATCTTGATGCACTCAGAACCCAGAACAAAATTATCCTTTGCTAGAATTTGTGTAAGAGGTTGGGGTTGATTGAATTTCCTGATCATACTTGCAGACGGGGGTAATGGCAAAATATTCTAATATAAGGATTGAATATCCATGGACTCCGCAATCTTGCTCACGAATACAAGCGGTTTGGCCATAGTCACAGTCCCGGTACCCGAGTTAAGAAGGGTCAGGGAAGTATGAATACCAGCAAATCCTGGGAATGTTTGAGGTTGAGAAGTTGGCCAGAGTGAGGAAGGATGTGCGGGATACGAGGGTAGCAGTTAATATGCGGGATACCGGTGATATAACGAGATGACGGTGGTGTTAAAAAGCGATGCGAGAAGTGGATGAGACATTAAGATTATGTGTGGGAATGTTAGGCGTGGTAGCAGGAGTTGGGAGAATGAATTCTTGTGGGTTAGTGCTACTAAAGGGAAGTCTTTTGTATTGCCGGATTAAGGAAGGATTAACGTGGGGTGCAACCATTTACCATTTGTGGAGACAACGGAATAGTAGAGTTTATGAGAACATCTTTTCTCCTGGCGATCTTCATTTTTTCATCTTATGCGCCAATGACGTTCGTTTCCCAGAATTTATAGTTTTCAAAAAGTTGCGGACAATCCAGTGAACAGGGCAATATGTGAGAGATGGTCTTTTCCACTTACTATTCTTGACCATGGTAAATTATGCGGAGTGATTAATTAGTTACGAACTCTAGTTAGGGTTGTCATTGGTAGTCTGGTTGCTTTTGCCGGTGTAAAATTTGGGACGTAGTTTAGTTGCTTTTACTTACGGAATGTAGGTATGAGCTTAGTTTAGTTGTTGGGGTTTCGCTTGTGTGGTTTGTGGGTTGTATTAGTTTGGTTTTCTTGTTTATCGGAATTAGTTTTGTTGGTGATGCCCTTTCCTATATTTTAGGGAGGTCTTTGTCCAGTTTTTCGATTTTCTAGTGGCTTTGTGGCCCTTGTATTGGCATTGATTGTTGTTGGCTTTGGCCTTTTTGGAAATAAATTCTTACTTATCCAAAAAAAAAAAAAAAAAAAAAAGCGGTCACGGAAGACGAGGATGCAAGTAATCATACTATTACGGAATGATGGCGTAGTAAGGTTGGCTATTGACATTGTCGACAAACTGAGTTATGGTAATGCCTTAGTATACATACGATCGAGAAGAAGGCGGCTAAATCCATAGTTGATACTTATGATTTTTCTGATTCCTCTCCTATTCTGGATACGTTCAAGCAGATAAAGAGAGTTGATGAGCTGGACTTCACGCCAGTGCCAATCTCTAGGAAGAAGCTCAAGAAATTAGTGCTAGCCCGCTTTCTAAGCAGACCTGCAGTCGGGTATGGCCAGCTCCTAATGGTTAAATTTGCTTCATGGAACATAAGGGGCCTAATGGATCCCTTAAGCAAAAAGAAGTTCGTTTGCTTATAGAGTCCCAAACTCTTTGATTTTGGGTGTATTCTGAAACCTCGTGCGTGCGCATAACAAGGACAGACTTTCATATCTATACTTCCGGCCGAAATTGTTTGCTAATTATGATCATGCCCTACTTGGTAGAATTTTGATTTATAAACCTGTGATAAGGTGAGCATTGATGTTATCCATTCACGGACCAAAGTAATACTTTGTCATGTTACTGCTATCAAGGACAATCTTTCATTTTGGTGCCTGGCCGTATATGCTTCGAATAACTACATGGAAAGAAGAGTGCTGTGAACGGACAGCAAGATGGAGAAATGCTCTCTAGGGCATTCCAACGATGGAGGTTCGCACTGATGCAGGGCTGACCATGGAGGGGTCAGAAGGATGTGAGGGACTGACCACACGGGATCGTCACTACCAAAAAAGGGTCTCCCATACCCAAAAAGGGAAGGAAGTTGACGGGGGTCTCCTCCCGTCTATTGTTAGAGATGCGACTATAGATGGTTCGGATCTCCCCAAAAAGGGGCTATTATGCGCCACGGGTGTGGATGTAGAAGCCATTGATTTCAATATTACCGCTGCTGGTAGTAAGGAACTGATTAGCTACTGACGGTCTTTAAACTGATCCCGACGATGACGGGAGTCCCATCCCGTCTGTTAGAGACGCACTCACCTGGGTTCGCCTCCCAAAAGGCGCTTTGTATCATTGAGGATGCGAATCGGTGACGCCAAGATGTCACCGCTGATGGCACAGGTAGCGTCGACAATGGGGTTGCTGATGCAAATGACGCCTTTATAGCTTCTGCCCGGGGATTATCCTCGCATTTCATAGCTACACAGATCCGAGATCCGGTCACGTACGAGGAGATCCCAAAAAGGGATCGTCTTGGGCTTCGATCGTCGACGCAAGTCCCGACGATGATGATATTGCCGACATCGTTGCATGCGCATGGAGTCACCTGAATCGCCATTGCTAGTGTCAGACCGGTTGACGGCCCAAATCTCGCCGAAAAGCAGACTGCTGATGGCCGTTCGAGGTCCGAAAAGGGCCGCCTCGTGGATGGGTCAAATCCAGAAGCCGTCAAGCTCGTATCCCTTACACCGACCCATGTATCCGATCCTCCAAGCCAGCCCCGGTCGCCTGAACTGCTCTGCCTGGGAGGGTATCAAACTGGTCTAGTGGATGGGGTATTCCCGCCGATTGTTTCAAAAATGGGTTCTAGTATATAGGGCCTTGGGAAATACGAGGATGCAACGGTCACAGCCTGGGAGAGTAGCGCCAGTCTGACGCCATTCCCAGCCATTCAGATCCCATTCAATGTGTTCGCCCTCGTAACTCGGGCCCCAGTCCATCTGTTCGCCCCGAGGTTTCAATCCTGGGTCTTGGTGATGAGGATTTTCCACCAATCCGGCCATTGTCGGATTCTCTTAAAGGGGATTCGGTAGCGTAAATGCTTCAAAGTCCATTAATCCACCAAGACAAGTGGCTGGGGCCTCGGGGCCATCTGTATGAGCCACAGCTCACTTTCGCTTTCTCAAACGGCTCGCTTGGGATCAGCGGATCGTTAAAGGGTCTAGGTAAGGGCAAAGAGCGCGGTACTGCCTTGCCGTCTGAGGATGCTGGCGATAGTCACAATCGAGGTCACTATTTGACAACCCACCAAAATCTGGTCTTCTTTGATCTTTCCAACATCGCTTGATCGCTTGCGCCCAGCCGGGCCGCTCTGGGCCATTGGGTTTTCCTGATTGGTTTGGTACCTTGCCATGGCTGTGGGTTGTTCCGTAATGATCTTTTGGTTGCCTTGCCTGTGTCAGGCGGTTCCTGCTTTTCTCTCCTTGCCCTGGTGTGGGTTTACTTTCTTGGTTGGTTGTTTGTCAGCACCGAGTGTGGGGTCCGGGTTTGTTGTTGATGGTGTTAGAAGCAGCCCCGCTCTTCCTTCTTGGGGGTAGGCTGCTTTCTCTGACATTTTCCCGGTTTCTGTAAGCATGTCCCGATTGGCCGGGTATCTGTGTTTGTTGTTCGGCCGTTGTCCCTTCCTGGGCTTTTAGGGAGGTGGCGTCCGTCGGTTTCTTGGAGCCCCTGGGCCCTTGTATTGTCATTGGTTGTTGTTGGCTTATCGCTCCTTTTGGAAATAAATTATACATTTATCTAAAAAAAGCATGAGGCCGTGGGCATCATCTTCAATGGTGTGAACCCGTGGTAGGCCAAAATCCATGGTTCGTTATCGGTGATTTCAACACCACCAGATTTGTCATTGAGAAGTCTGGGGGTAATATGGCTCAGGATTTGGCAATGATGGATTTTCAAGGAGTGTCTCTGCTCAACTTGGAATTAATGATGTCTCCTTCCCCGGGCCCATATTTACTCGACGAATCCTAAGAGTGGAAAATTTCATAGCTAGAAGCTTCGACGTTGTCTTCAAAATGAATGTTGCTTGGATATATTTCCCAATGCATTAATGGAAGTTCAAAGACTCGGGTTATCCGATCATTGCCTCATCACAAGTTTGAATATTAAACCGGTTCTTGGAAAGATAGGGAAAAAATTTCCTTTAAATTTTTTAATTCTCATCGACCACCCCGCTTTGAGATTGTGAAGGAAGCATGGGAGTGTGAAGTGCTTGGTACTCCCATGGCGTATTGACGTAAAATGAAAAGAGTAAAAGGCCCCTAGGGCGAATTTCCACTCATTTGGTAAGTCATGAACGAAGCTGTAAGCCAGGGAGAATTCAACCAGCCCAAAATGTCAGACCGCAACAATCCATCCGATCACTTGCCGGTGGGAAAATGAGAGGAAGATTAAGGAGATACCATGATCTAGCCTATGCGTATGAGGGATTCTGGAAACAAATCTAGAGTACAAAGGTCTAAACTTGAGATCAGAATACGAGGTTTTTCCATGTCGTCAGCTTCCTGGAATGGAGGCATAAAAGTCATAACTCCGGAAATGGATGCACTGATGACCCGAGGCCATCAAAGAGGAATCTGCTGGCTTTTTCAAGAATGTATTATGCTCCTCATGGTCCTTCTTTCACCAAGAATACGTGGATAATGGTATAGACTTTTATGGCATATTCTCGGAACCAGTCAGCCCTCTTCCTTACTATGGAGATCGATTTATATGATTCAAATTTATTCATAATAATGCTTGTGTAGTCAGGTTATTGATGATGGTAGATGGAATTCACACTGCGAACTCGCCGATCTTATCGCTATTATCAAGAATAGCTGTGCCAACTATAGCCTCACGACACCAAGAGGATTTTATCTCGTGGACACTTACTTCTTCCGGGAATTCACCGAACTCATTTGAACACTTAGATCAGTCGTATCAACGCACCATAATGATTTGGTTTCAAGCTATCGTGAGACATGCATTTATCGTATTGTCACATTCAGATACATTGTCAGGCAAGACAAGCTTCGTGCAATGATCGACTTATATCTTGTGTTTTCTCGCCGACTAATGTTGAAGATTGTGAATCACTGTTTTTGCTGCCAATTCACCATTGTAAATCCATTCCTTGCACTGGGACTTAATATTTGCATTGAATAATTTGGCAAATGGTACCATGGAATGCCTCATAATTCAACAGTCTTAAGATGGAATGCTCGTAGGTCCGTGCCGGTGGAGGGGGTCCACCCATGTTCGGGCCTTCCTGGGGGCAATCTCATTTGGGATCCAAAAAGAGGATCAACAAAGAACCGTGGCACATGGCGAGATCTCGAATCGGAAAGCACTTCGCGATCTTCCAAGGAGTCACCGCGACCCATTGTTGCAAACTGCTACCTCGTAATCGAAGAGGTCATCAACGAAAAGGAGAAATGGCCGGTTTTGAAGGTTATTAGCGACCGCCGCGCTAAGATCTAGCTGGCAGTAATCGTTTACGGCACACACAGCCAACTATGGTTAAAACCTTGGTATCCCCGGGGCCGGGTGCGGCGAATCACACGATAACTAGATTCTGCCTTCCACGGCGGGTCTCCGATCCAATCCGGCGGGTAGTAGTGAAATACCGCCCTTCCCCGATGCAGATTGCAGCAGAACAGAGATCCGATGCTCTGGTTTTGTTTCCGGCGAGCGGCTAAGTGGTAAATGGTGGTCAGTACTGGGTGGCCGAATCTTCAGGGAAGGCCATCGATCAGGGTGGTAAACTGCCGGAGATGGATCTACAGGGGAGTAACCCAGCTCTACCGATTGCTGGTTTTATGGAGACAAATGTTGATACCGAGAGGATCGAGGCTGGGTGTTTTGGCTCCAAATTCGGTAGAGATATTGAGGAAGGCTTGGGAAATGGTCCGTGGTACGCTGGGGACAGACCAGAACCGCCCCGGAAATCATGGAGACTTTATTCTCGTTGCCTCGCTAAACTCACATGGTCCAATTGGCAGCTTTCCGTGCCACATAACCTGAGTGGAAGTTTAGGTCAAACCTCCCGAGGAGGCTGGTGATGGAAGAATAGATATGGGTGGGTGTTTGGTTGGTCAATTTTGGACAAACGGCCCATTTCCGGTGGTGCTGCCTGTTAGTAAACAAATTGTGGGGCAAGAAGGAGATGCCTGATATATCCACGACTGAGAATGATTTGTATTTTTTTAGATTCAGAGACCTAGAGGCCCGGGATTGGGTTATGGATTCTAATCGTGGCATCTTGTCGAGACCCTTTTATTTACGTCGGAGACCTGTGCATGGATATGATCAACATTCGCCACCTCTATTCCAATTTGGTATAATTCCAGAATTGACTCGGTTGGCATTAAAATGCCATAACTTTATTTTGATGATCCACCAACAATTCCAATTTCTAATTAAAATAGATTCATTGAGGGACAAGAATATGAATGAGTATTTATGAATGAGTATATGAGGCTGAGTATACTCAGAATGAATACGTGAATGAGTATTTATGAATGAGTATACATGAATGAAAGTATACGTGAATGAATACGTTGAATGAGTATTTATTAATGAGTATACATGAATGAGATAATGGAACGAATATGTGAATGAGTACGTGAATGGAGTATTATGAATGGAGTATACATGAATGAGTATACGTGAATGAATATGTGAATGAGTTTATGAAATGAGCACATGAATGAGTATGTGAATGAATATATGAATGAGCATATGAAATGAGTACGTGAATGAGTTTATGAAATAAGTACATAGATTGAGTATATCTTTGAAAAGATAATATGAAAATGATTGTGGAATTGAAATGTGATATTTAAAAACCGAATGAAGGTGAACGATAATAAGGACGGGATTCATCAAACGAAATCCGTCATAAATGTGAATACGAAAGTGAATATGAAATTGAAATGTGATATTTGAAAACCGAATGATAATGAATGATGATAAAGACGGGATTCATTGAAAGGAATCCGTCATAAATGTGAATTAATTGATATATCGAATGAATCGCCTGACGGGATGCATAAAACGGCATCCGTCATGAAGGCACCCCGGCCCTTCCAATGTCCCACTTCATGGATGCACCAACCCAAGATCCGGGCTGCGATGGCGTATGGTATCAAGAAATGTCCCACTCGCGGGATGCACCAATCGCACCGCCTTGATGGCGATGACATTTAATTGATACCACGGGTCGGATGTAACCAAACGACATCCGCCGCGATGGGAGAACCGGTCAGTGATACCACGGCTCCGGATGCACCAAACGGCATCCTTCGCGATGGGAGAATCGAATAATTGATACCATGTCGGATGCACCAAACGACATCCGCTGGCGATGGGAGAACCGGCGATACCACGCGTCGGGATGCACCAAATGACATCCGCTGCGATGGGAGAACCGAATAATTACTACCACGTGCCTGGGATGCACCAAACGACATCCGGGCTTCAAGTGACGTGGAGAAACCAAGAAGTGATACCACGTACTGGATGCACCCAAACGACATCCGCGATGGGAGAATCGAATAAATGATACCACGTATCGAGATGCACCAAACGGCATCCGCCATGATGGGAGAATCGAATAAATGGATACCACGCGTCGGATGCACCAAACCAGATCCGCCATGATGGGAGATAGAATCGCAAATGGCTAAGCACATTACCAATGATAATAAGGGTGGATTCATCAAACTAACTCGAAATTGTGAATCGAATAGTCAAGGTGAAAGAGCCAACATTGACGAGTGTAATGGGATTGTTATGAATATGCTTAAACTTCATGAATTGATTGTGAAATGAATTGTTACTGAGAATGCATGATATGATATGGTAAATGATTCAGATATTGAAAGCATGCGAAAATGAATAGCATGAGTATATGTGGATATAAAGGCATTTATTTGAAAATGCATGTTATTATGTGAATGTTATGGGTCTTGAATTTGTAAATGGTCATGGATTGCCCAAAAGAAGTGCTTTCACATTTAAAAAGGTCTAAAATGGAATAACATAATAATATGTTTTGGAAAGATAATTGAAAATGCCTGAGTAAACCTGCCCACTCTTGGATCCGCCAACCTGCCAAGTCGGGATTCGGTCGCTACACTTTTGAAAATAAAAATTTAATAAGACGAAATAAATGTTTTGATTGAAAACGTCGGAGTAAACCGGGCTCCAGCTTTGATCCGCCAACCGGGTCAAGTAGGGATTCGGGTCGCGACACTTTTGAAAATGAAAATTTAATAAAACGAAACTAAAAGGATTTAAATCTGCATCCTGCATCATGAAATGTAATTTCAAAGGTAGTTGATTAATGGCTTCAATGTATAATGATAAGAGTCTACTATGTATTGGGTATTAGTTTGATTTGACTTCAGATGAATTTAATATGACTTGATCTGCCTGAGTCGCGTATAAGTTTACTTGAATTTTATTTGATCTATCATACATGGTAGAGATGAGTTACAACTCGTAAAAGAGACATGTAATAATGTGGAAGTAATATAACAAGATAATGATAAGGAATCTGAAAAGAATAAAAATCGCATGTATAATATGATATGAGTTAGAAGTCACATAAGAATAGGCTTCGTTATATGCATAAGTAAAAGTAAATGTAAAAAGAGAGACGGACGATTTTGTTATTGGTCGTTATCGCCTATATGTTCCCAATTGCCGCAGTTTTAGCAACGGGTGTTCAATCCATATAGGTACCTCGAAGAGGGATAAAGAGGATGTGACATTCCACACCAATGCAGACGCGCCATCTCAGATAGGTGCTCACCAAAGACCGCTTTCCACAATCTCGATGTTTGTATTAGATATGTACATGTATAAGTAATTGTATAAGTAATTGGGACTTAGCATATGTGTAGAGATTTTAATGGATACTACTCCGGTGGTGGTTCCTGAGTTTAGTTCCAACCAAGAGGCGGCTTTTTAGATTTGCTTTATGTCAGGAACCTGTGGAGAAAGTTGCACAGTAATGTCTATGTAATAATTATAATAATAAATTATTTTAACTCTTTCAACCAAAAAAAAATTTATTTTAACTCTTTTATAAATTTAGATAAATTTCTAATAACTTTTAATTATATTTAATTTTTAGAATTTGCATTATAAAATAAAATAGAAGGAGATAATTTTTTTAATAATACTTCCTTTTCATTATTAAGTTAATGACACCAATAATAAAAGTAGCTTTTTTTGACAACATAATAAAAGTAGCTTTAAACCATCAATTTTTAGGGAGACTTATGTTTCAAGGATAATTGGACTTCCAAATTCAAAAATAGATCATTTAACCTTCAAAATTTGGCCTAACACTCATCATTGTTTAAACTAACACAAAGAATATTGTAGTACAAAAATACCCAATGAAAACCTTAATTGAGTTAGAAATTTAATTTAAATATTTTGGTATTATATGTAACGTTTTAAACGTTCTAAAATGGTGCAACCCTTTGTTTATGATGAAACTTTGAACTCTAAAGTGGTAACAGTTCAAGCATCGTTCTTGAAACGATGCGATTCTTGATGGGAAAACCTATAAATAGGTAATGGAAACTTTTTTGCTGCTCTCAAATTCTTTTAAGATTACCATCATACTAAGAGAGTAATGCAAGGGGAAAATCAAAAGTGTTTTATGGTCCTACATTTCAAAAATCAATGGCTGGAGGTAAGTCGATTGATCCTATTCATGTTTCTATAGTAGAAACATGCATTTTCTTACATTTGGTATCAAAGCATTGCTAAACCTCTACCTTGATATGTCTTTTGCCAGTTTCACATTTGGTTTTAAATTTTCACTTGGTTTTAATGCATTAAAGCTATTTTGTCTTTGTTTTAATGTGTTTTTGTGATTCTATATGGCATCAAAATGCATGAAAAAATCATGCTTTTAATTCGGATGGAGATCCTTCAATGGAGGTCATGTAAACCTTTGTAATACTAATAATCACTCTAAAAGAAAAAGAAATCTTTTCATCAACATTTGACTACTTTCAATATAATAATATAGTATCATATTTATTCTCTTCTGATTTCCTTAGTTTCACCAAATTTACTACACTTTGTAATACTAATAATCACCTTGAATGAAAATAGAATCCCTTCGTCAACATTTGAATACCTTCAATATTATACAATACCTTCTTTATCCTCTACCAATTTATCCACTAGATTTATTGTCATTCATTTACTTTTCTATATTTATGTTCTTAGGCAGGGAAAGAAGATTTCAGATTTAATTATTTTAACTCTTAGTTAATTTGGACAGTTCATTATCTATATTCCCTTTCAAGCATATTTTCTATAACTTATGCTTTATCATTACATATAAATACATATATATCAGAAGCCACGTACTTGGCCGCTAGGATTGATATTTTGGCACCATCGAACAGAAACCTCTTTGGGACAGGACAACTTTATCAAGACCAAGGATTCTTGGAGAAGGATCAGGCTTAGCAGTAGGTCAATCATTTGCAGAGAAGAGGTAAGTCATGTCGAAATACGATCGAGCTAATTAATTTATTCCTGCTCTGTTTGCAGTTGCCCACGCAATAACAATGGCATGGCATATGTATAGGTCGATAACTAGTCCTCCACAGTCAAACATGGTGGCCTGAAACACTACAAGAGGAGCAGCGACTGACCAAATTGAGCAAAGATTGAAGTACTTGAAATTATTAGGAAGAATGGTTTAAAATTTGAGCAAAGATGTTAAACAACTAATTGACTAGTTAGAGTCGATGCAATCATTTAACTGTCTTTAGTTTACATTTGATGGAAGCTATATTGGGATTCACAAGTGAATTGTCACAAGAACTTGATGGTATGTTATGAAGGATCAAGACATTGTTAATGTTATGACTTTAGTTAACATATGCAAGCAATAACCGCAAATGATGATAGATAGTGGTTGAAGTTCCTTAATTGATGAATGATGAAGCTTTTTATTTTTCTGAAAAAATATAACATCAAACATGGATGATACATTTCTTACTCGAGGGATAAGCTCATGAAATTACAAATTTAATTACACCATTATCAAGTAGATTAATTTTATATTGTTATAAATATACAATTTCAAGAGCTTAAAGTCATTTCACTGAGGTAAACATTGAGCTGCTTCTTTGTGTGGCTTGTCTAAATTCTAGTGAATTATTTGTTTTGTTTTGAGAAAAAGTTAATCCGACTTACTCAGTTTTATCCACAAGATTTTTTTCCAATAGAGTTGATGGTAATTAATGATCAACTTGAAACCTACATCATTGGCGTGCGTTCCAATGGTCAATTTTTTGACTTGAAAGGAATTGATGATCTTGCACAAAAAATGGTTAAGACAAAACAAAAAAAAAAGGATTGTGTATTCGCTTGTTTATTTTCTTGTTACATTGACCTTGATCCTACATGTTACAACTGTAATCGTGGAAACAACATTTTTGGTATGAATATTACGAAAAATCAGCTATGAATTCAAATGGGAGATCAATGGATGAATTATCAATTGCTTGTATATGTAGAAAAATATATATTAGATAGCATTGACAATGAAACTATTATGCAACAATTTTTTTAGAGTATGAGGGTCCAGTCAAGTTCACTGTAAAAATATATTCATTGTGCCATGCTATCAATTATAGTTTTGTATTTATAATTAATTAAATATTATTTTATTTATTGTTAAAGGATGCCCTGCCACTTTATAGTGAAGAGCCATGATTTTAGTATAGAAGGCATCCTTTAACAATAATTAAAATAATATTTAATTAATTATAAATACAAAAAAAAAACTGTATTGATTGATAACATATATAACTACTGAATATACTTCACAATTAAACTTGACGAGTTTTCATATTCCCAGAGAGTTTACTACAAAGTTTCCTTCTTATATTAATAGAAAATGACTTACATTCAAAAAATGCTTAACAGTCATATTCATGCATGGATTAATCTGAAAAATATGTAGAGTATTTCCCTAGTGAGTATATATATATAATGTATATATAATGTGTTTGACTTTGGTTTATGGCTTTTTAGTCGATAGGTTATACCTGTTGACATTTGAGAAAACCTTAAAATAAACAAATTTTAGGTTAACCACTCATTTATAAAGTTTTAAATAATTAGGCACTAAGGATAACGAGTAAAAATATTTTGAATGTATTTAATTTGAATTGTTTTAAAATTGATAAAGAAAAGTTCGATTGGAAATTTTTTAAGGTGTTAACATGTATGAAGTCAAAAGTTATCTTCTATTTGTAAGTATGATTAATATTATTTATTGGGCTTTGAGGTCATTCCTCTTTGTTAATAATTATTAAGTGATGGCCAGGCTGGGCAATTGTATTTATTAGAACATTGGTTTCAACTTTATTTTGCACACTGATTAGACATTAGAATTTATTTACTTTTTAAATTGTTTAGTCCGAAGATATTTAGACATAACACTTTAATTGATGTATTAGTTTTAAAGGTAAGATCTGAAGATTATAGAATTTTGTTTTACTGTTCTAAATAAGAATTTGGTAATTAAAAATCATCCAATTATAAGATGAATATTTATCATTCCCACTTTGAGCATTCAGGCTTGAGGTGTAAAATGAATGTGGTGCCGCTAAGTAGGTCTCTTAATTATATTTTCAAATTATTTTTAAAATTTTCGTTATCTTTATTTACATGAAAGGGCTTGAATACAAAATAAATGAATAGTTTAAAGAGGAAAAATATTGAAGAATTTATATATAAGGCCTTTAATGGGGACAAGGTTATTTTGTAACCTGACACTTGCTATCTAAGACATTAGAGTATTTGGCACTAGATTTCTTTTGAGAGCAAAACTTGTAAGCGATTTTCTTAGTTCATTTACAATGTAACAAGAAATGTTAATGAATTTAGCATGGGGTATGAAACAAAAGTCAGGTCATATCTAAGGAGCTTAATTAGTTCTTTCTTTCAACTATACCACTCTATTGAGGTGTTGTAGGGGATTAAGTACTTCAAAGAATTGAAAGGTTAACAAGCTATTAAGGATGCTAGTGGTGCATGATGGCTATCTTGGATTAATTTATTAATTATGGATTAAGCATAATCATGTGACAATTTTAATTATGTAATTATGCATATTAATTATGAGTCATTTATGCAATGATTTAATATTAATTAGTTATGAGCCTATGGTTCTTTTCTTCTCCCTTTCACGTGTTCTACAAAACCCCTTAAAAAAAATTTGGGCTCTATTTATTTATATATAGAGAGCACAAGAAAACAATAGAGTTTTAGTCAAATGGGCTTACCAAAGCAAGGGTGAAAATAGAACACGTGAAAGGGAGAAGGAAAGTACCATGAGCGCATAGCTAGTTAATATTAAATCATCCCATAAATGACTCATAATTAGCATGCACAATTACACAATAAAAATTGTCACATGATTATGCTTAGTCCACAATTAATAAATTAATCCAACATTGCGTACATACTCTCGATTATGAGGAATTTGATATATGTACCTATTTCGGATAGACTTGGATCTAGTTTTCATTTTGGAAATGGCAAAGTTAAGTTGTACCAAGATTTTTTATTGATTGACAATTAAATGCTTTGTGGGAATTGTCACGCCCCCAACCCGACACCTAAAGGGGTGTCAAGCGAGGGTATCACACTTCGAGACTGGGACTCTTTAACCTTTCACCTGTACCTGTTTTCTCATTCATATGCACAATTTATGTAATAAAAAAAAATCTTTTACATATACATTATACATACCACAATTTCTATACACATATTCTTGAGTCCCTTTACTTGTACTATTATAATTTCACTATTACAAAACTATACATAAACCTGTCCAATGAAAATCAGAGATTGCGGAACAGTGCGGTGAGCACCTATCTCTGAGATGACCTATGCTGCTGATGTGGGATGTCGTGTCCTCTTACCTCCTCTTATGTACCTACACGGATTTAAAACCCGTGCTAAGCTTTATGCTTAGTGGGAAACATAGATCACCACATTGATCACTTCTAAAGCTTAATCGACACATCTTATACTCATACAAATCATATACGTATGACTTCTAACACTTATCATCTTGTCTAATGCCTTCATGTGGTTCAAAACATGTGCATATATCATATCATTCCTTATTTATCACATATACTTTGCCTATTTCTTCTTTGTCATTTTGCTTATATCAAAGATAATTGGATCTATTTCATATTATTTCTCAGATCATGTTCTTTGGTAAGTTTTCTATACTTTCATGTTCATTTCCTTCATGTTCTAGATATCGTGCATGTATCATATACTTTCATATAACCTATCTTATACTATCCTATACTTTTATCTACATTCTTATACTTCATATACCTGTGACTTTCCTTTGTATGCTTTCATCCGTACTCATGCAATCGTACTTTCATGTTTCACATATAATTTACACATGCTTATGCAATCTTATACTTTCTTATCATATCATGTTTCATTTCAGGTCGTTTACATTTTTCTTCTTATTCTTGTCAACATATACTTGTCACTGTTTACATATATTATCACATAGCAATGCTATGCTTCTAATATCATGTCATGTACTTTATCATTTTAATCATGTATATACTTGTCATTTGTTTTATGTTTCATGTCCGCATAAACTTTTAGAAGTGGATAAAGAAACTATAAGGGCCCGAAGGCATCAGATTTCCACCGTACGTAAATGTTGGTCTATAAGGGCCCGGTTGTCAAGTATCATTGTACGACAATGACCATCTATAAGGGCCCCAAGGCACTGTAATGACCCAAATGTACAACTGACATAGTATGCCGCAAACTTGTTTTTCCTATTGTACATGTTCATCTATCCTCTACCAAAGTTCTAAGGTATTAATCCATTTTATTACATTTTCTATACATATCTCATCTACATGAATAACTATTGTTATCATGTATGCTGATGAGATATACACTATTATTTATTTCGTCTGTAATACCTTCACATATTTCTTAGCTTTTGCATTGTTCCCTGTGGTTTTAACAAATAATGATATTCATATATTTTTCTATCATTTAGTTTTGTCTTCGTATCATATATGTAATCCTATCATATATCATGAATGCATCTATGCACTCTTGTATTCATATATTCATATATATCTTTATCTATTCATATCCCTTTATATCATTTATGCATCATATCCTTTATGTGTTTCTATCATGATTTAGCTATTCATGTACTTTCTATATTTCTATCATGTATGCTTTTACTCATTCATGTGTTCCTATCATGTTCCATCTATTCGTTTATGTATGATACAATCATATTCATATCATATACTCTTATATTCATATCATGTCATCTACTTGTAATATCTTATATCTGTTAACTTATATCTTCACGTACTCTATCGACTATCATCTTATGACCTATACCTATACATTCCTATACTGTATCGCTTTTCTGCTCTTTATCGAATGGTCTCTATCTCCTCGGGGAGGAGTAATGCAATGTAGACTCTTCCTTTGATACATGTAGGTACTTTTCTTATCTATACTCCATTACATATCAAATCTACATATATTGTTATTTCTTGTTCATATCTACATCTTTTCTTACCATGTATTCCAATTAACTTTAACCAAGAGATTAGTACACTTGGTACAACAATTCAATTTTCAGACAAGATGTGGACACCAAATGCCATTAAATAGCATATGGTTAGATTATAGACTCAATGAGCTTTCCATAGAATCCAAGAATACCCATAACGGAGTCTCCAACGGCTGTTATGCAAGTTGCAAGCCGTGAAGAAAATCGAAGAATTGCAGCACCGCAGCAGCCACTGGTGTTTTTCTTATTGACCCTATTGAAGCTCAAGATTGTATCAAGCTATATATGGGTGGATTCTAGACTCAAAGGGCTTTCCATAGAGCTCAAGAAATACCTAAAACGGAGTTTGAAATGAAGAATTTATGATCGCTCAAATTGAAGGATACACATGAACAAAGGAATATGAACATAACCAACAGTATTTCCATTGTTTTTCATCATTTTCGGATAGAATATGAGTTCAAAATTTATCAAGCTATATATGTGTGGATTCTAGACTCAAAGGGCTTTTCATAGAGTCTAAGAACACTCAAAACGGAGTTCGGACGAAGAATTTATGATCGTCCGAAATTGAAGGATTCATGAACAGTTAGAATTACTACTATAACCAACAGGTCACTGTTTTTCATCGTTTTTGATTTAATAAGGAGTTCAAAATTATCAAGCTATATATGGGTGATCTTAATTCAAAGGGGCTTCTATAGAGTTTAAGAACACCCAAAACGGAGTTCGGACAAAGAATTTATGATCGGCCCAAAGTTGAGGCTTCACAAACTCCAACACATGTTCAATCCATGGAAACACGATGCATCATTCAACTAGAAAATATAGCCCTGTGTGAAACAATCAATAATCTGATCAACCATGGCATTTAAAACTATACCTAGAAAACATAAATCACAGATTCGTAGTGTAAAATCAAATGGTTTTTCCCTAAATTGCTCAAGTAAGAAAATGTAGTACCAAACTCAGTTTGATGAATTTATTACTAAAAGCAATTGGAGTAAGTTTTTCTCCACTATAAATATTAAATAAAACCAAGAGGAGAAGAGCCCACTTGGAATGGGCCTCTTCCAACTTATTTTCTCTTCCCTCCGATTCCCGCACTTGGTTTCCTTTCCCATACAACTCCACCCAAAGATTTGAAACCATAGTATACTAACCAAAATTGTCGAAGGACACAACAATAATCCAAGACCCAATCCACCTAGGAATCACATGATCACCGGTCCCACCAAGAACACACCCATTTTATACAAAAGAACAGAGGTCTAATAACCTTTAACAACATAAGTCAGAGGAGAATCGCCTGGCTACTCACCAATTCGTGCGCAAGGGTAATGTTCCATTCTAAACACACATTCAAGCAAATGCATGATCCTACTTGAATGTCTAAGAAGACCAACTCAGACTCGAGTCCTCACCGACTTCACACCTCGCCTGCTCCCAGATGAGAATATTCTGCTTTACAGCGGGCAACTCCTCCCACGAATATATATCAATCAGTCATCCATCAGATTGATATATATTATTCGCTTGTGGACTACCTCCGATGAATACAGCATTCAACCCGCCGCCCAATTTAAGCGATATATTATTTAGCTTATGACGCATCCTCCGCGAATAAATATCAACCGGGTCAGCTTCGAGCTCAAGTTGATATATTATTTAGTTTGACTACCCTCCGATACTCACATTTTTAGACTACCCGAACCGCTGACCATTCATGCACACTAATTCCCAGTAATTCTAGGATGTTCCAGCAGATATGGAATTCATGTATGCCAACACACACAAGCCTAAACCATGCAAATATATAAACATGAATATATTTGCATAAAAATTAATTCATACAACATGTTATAAAATCGCTTTTCAAAACACCAAAATTAGCTCACTTTGGCTATCTTTCAAACACAAGCAATTCGATTCGAATTATTTAACTAAACATATATGAGCCACAAAAATGTGTTTTAGACATTGTTTTAATAGTGAACTACATTATCTCTAAAGATCATAAACTCACTGCTCACTTAGTGAACTAAATTCACGCCATCCCTTACCAAAATTCAATCAAAGCTTACATGATTTAACACACAAACTCATCATCGTGGAACCCAACAGTCGGAGCAGCCACGGGCTGCTCCATTTTCTCCTAAAATTTTATAAATTCGTCCCATGTTTTGGGATCCGATCAACGGCCTCACGGCCTCAAACAACCAAACATCAACAAACACTTAAAAGACAGGAATAAAACCCAAGTAGAGAAATCCCCACCGAGGACTTTGAAGAACTCACTAAACCGGAGTCCACGCTGCAGCCTGTCTGCCAGAGACTGCTTTCCTTCACCGAAGTCCGGCCAACTGCCTGATCGCAGGCAAACCTAGAGAGAAGGCCTCTCTCTAAAAACTCTCTCAACACCCACCCACCGGATCAAAGAAATCAAGCTCCCACACGCTTAGCTAAATGAAGAGGATGAATGACTATTTGCTATTTCATCCTTGAATACTTAAAATAAATTTCAAATGACCTTATGTCCCCATTCAATTAATTGATATTCGCACTATCTCGTGATGGAAGCAGGCTAGTGGAAGGAGTGTGGACCCGCTGAAGTCCCACTGCCCCTATGACACGCAGCCGTATAAAAGGTTCAAAGAAGCCCTTCATGTTTTAACTGAGATGCCCACGTGAGTTAAGCTCGTTCAACTCCGAAAGGAACGAAGATGGTCCACATCATCAATTAAATCCAGACTCGACCAAGAGCCAAGGGAGTTTTTGACTTGTTGATTTGCCGCTATTTTGGAGCAGATTTGGTGTTGGATTTGCGTTGATTTGGTCGCTATTTTGAGCGATTTGTCTCCGATTGTCTCGATTTAAGCTATTTGGAGCTTATTCTGGTGCCGATTTGTTCCATTTGTCACACTGTGCTGATTTGATTCTCAAGCCTTATCCAGAATTATCTAGTTTCCTCTTTTTTAGTGTGTTACTTTAGGAAAAAGTAAATTAGTTTCCTTTCCTTTTTGGCCAAATATTTACTTTGTGGCTGAATATTTAGTTCTATTCTTCATTTTTGGGCCTATTTAAAGGCTTGCTATCCCTATATTCTTCTAAGTTTTAAGCATTAATAAAATTCGAGAGTTTCACTTTGGTTCTTGAAGAACTCCTGAACTTATCTGCTATTCCTTCCGTGCTTTCATCAAGACTACCAATCTAATTTCAACACTGAGCCAGGCGTCCTCACCTATACCAAGGTTCTGCTTCCATATAAGCAACCCGTCAAGGTCATCCATCCAAGCCAATGCTAGAGCAACTTCTTCCAGCGCACTGATCACGGGTCTCCCACAAGCTGACGGGTTCAGACACGGCATCGTGAGCAACAAAGTTCTATTTTTCGTTTGCCTATCTTTATTTTTTATTATTTTTTTCGTCCGACCCATCTTAGTCACCGCTTCATCCATACCTTCTAAATTCCGCTCAATCCCCAATTTCATTCATAATCTATTATCTACTCCATCCCAAGTCCGATTTTCTTCTATTCTTGATCATATAATTTTTTTTTTATCGCTTTTTTTATTCAATCGTCCATCTCAAAGTTAAAAAAAAAAAAAAACAGTAAAAAGAAAATGTAAAAGAAAAAAATGCAAAAGGAAAGTAAAGGAAAAGGATCCGGTCAAAAAAAAAAAAGGCAAAAATAGTAAAAAAATCTTATAAGTTTATCATCATTCTAGTTTCTATAATCCAATCCCCGCCATAGTATAAAATAAAGGCAAAGCTTGATTCGTTAATGCCACCAACTCCGTCATTTTCTTCTTTGATAGTTTTTTTATTGAATTTTGCAAAATCGATTAGTTTGATTAGTTCCAAAAGAACTATAGAAATTCGAGGAAAAAAGGCAAGAGTGGTCGATTATTGTAGAGTGGATAAAAGCCAAATATATTGTGTGAAACACGAGCGAACCGAGTGAATCATTCTTCGAGTGAAAACCCGTGAGGAGTGGGATTTGTGAGGTCCTACTTTTTTCTAACCTTGTTTTGCAAAGACTATGTCGATAAACAACGTATTCAAGGTGTCAGCGGAAGCGTTTGACATGAAGTTCATTACGCAGCCTTAACTAGCTAAGTACGCAGAATGTTTAGGGCTGAATTGGAACAATTCCAAGGAGGTGGAAGAAAGCTTCTCGAGCACCCACGGGGCAAACCCTTCCACAAAGTAAAGGAGGTCGCAAGAAGAGGGGCGCGGGTAGACGAAGAAGAGTATGACGGAGGAGACTTCACACCTAGAATGGTTATATGATTGCAAGTTAGTAAATGTGAGGTATGGGGGAGACATAGAAGATATGGAATCCCAGAAGATAATAATTTGGGAAACATTAAGATGAAGATTCATCTTCCAAGGGAAAGAATGATCCCAGGCATATCTTGGAGCGGAGGAAGGTGGTAGAGTTGGTTTTGATTGTCACAATTATTCTGGAAACAAAGGTGAAGCCAATAAGTTATAGAGTTCTCGATTATGCCATTGTGTGGTGGGACCAACTAGTGTTGAATAAGAGACTTGAATAGGGAGCCATCGGTGGAAACATGTGAATAGGGGATGAAGAGGGCGGGAGGTGGAAAGAGATTTGTCCCGACTTACTACTACCGAGAATTGTACAACAAGTTGCAAAACTCGAAAGGTAATTTAGGAGGAGTATTATAAGGAGATGGAGGTTGCAATGGCGGAGCTTAATATTGAAGAAGATCGAGAGGTTACCATGGCAAGGTTTCAGCTGGCTTTAAACCTAGAAATTCAAAACTGTGAATTGGCAATATTGTGAGTTGGAGGATATGGTGCATATGGCCATCAAGATTGAGAATCAAGTCAAGAGGAGGGGCAGTAGCAACACACGTTCTACACCTGGTCCAAGTTCATCTACTTGGAAAGCTAATCAATGGAAGAAGGAAGAGAAGCCACCCAACGCCAAGCGTAAAACAGAACTAAAACAAGAGGGGACCAGCCAAGGAAAATCCAGGTAAACCCGATTCTTTCACTACTCGGAATCATGATATTATGTGTTTTAAATGCCAAGGCAGGGGTCATATAGCAAGCCAATGTCCGAACAAAAAAGTCATGGTGATGACAATGGGTGAGATTGGAAATGCACAATGAGTCTGGGATTAGATTCTATGCCATCCTAGAGGATGCCAAGCGATGAGGAGTATGTCAGTCTAAGGAGAACTTAATGGTGGCCAGCGGGCCTTAAGTGTGCAAGCTAAAGAAGATGACAAGATGCAACGATAAACATTTTCACACTAGGTGCCACGTCCAAAACAAGGTATGTAGTGTGATCATTGATGGGGGAAGTTGCACTAATGTTGCTAGCACAACCATGGTGGAGAAACTAGGAATGCCAACATAAGCATCCTCGACCTTATAAATTGCAAATGGTTGAATGATAGTGGGAGGTAGTGGTGAATAAACAAGTAGCATAGTCGCTTAGCATTGGGAAATACGAAGACAGTTTTGTGTGATGTAGTTCCAATGCAAGCCGGGTAATCTGTTATTAGGAAGGCCATGGCAATTTGATAGGAGTTCAGCACGACGGCTTCACTAATAAGTACTCGTCAGGTAATAACCAACTTAGACCACTCTTGTTCCTTTCTTTGACACCAAGTCAAGTTTATGAAGATCAAGGTTGCAAAAGATAGTGAACAAAAAGAAAAAAAAGTGAAAAGAGAGGAACAAAGAAAAGAGGAAAAGAAAGTGAACAAAAGAAAGAGTGAAAAGAGCGAACAAAAGAAAAAGCTTGAAAAAGAGAGTGAGCAAAAGAAAGAGTGCCAAAATGCAAGTGAATGAAAATTTAAAAGGTATGAGAGAAAAACCAATTTCCATGCAAGGGCAAGGAGGTTAAGAAAGCATTGTTCTTAAACAGTTTCCACGATTGTACTTTTGTACAAAGAGGCACTTTTTACTAACCAACTCACACTGCCTAGTTCTATTGTCTCACTTTTTGCAGAATTTGAAGATGTCTTTCCGGAGAAATCAATGGGTTACCTCCTACTGAGGGACTTAACATCAAATTGATTTGTCCCCGGTGCTACTATTCGAACCACCCGCTATAGAAGTAATCCCGAGGAGACAAAGGAACTCAAAAGCAAGTCACAGAATTGATGGAAAAGGGATATGTGAGGGCACTTGAGTCCATGTGCCGTCTGCTATTTTGGTCTTAAGAAGGAGTGGGATATGGAGGATGTGTACGATTGTCTGTTTCATCAATAATATAACAAGAAGTATCGTCATCCCATTCCTCGGTTAGATGATATGTTTGATGAGTTGCATGGTTCTTGTATCTTTTCCAAATTTGATTTGAAAGTGGATACCATCAAATTAGAATGAAAGAAGGTGCTGAATGGAAACCGTTTCAAAACAAAATATGGGTTATAAGGAGTGGTTAGTTATGCCTTCTCGGATTAACTATAATGCACCTAGCACTTTCAAATTTTTAGACTAATGAACCATGTTTTTGGCGCGGCTTTACTGGGAAATTGCGGGTTGTCTATTTTGACGATATCCTCATTTATAGCAAGAACTTGGATGATCAATGATTCATTTAAAATATGTTTTGGATATGTTTAAAAGAAAGATTGTTTGCTGTAACCTTAAGAAGTGCACATTCGCACTGATAGTTTGTGTTCTTGGTTTTGTTGTTAGTGCACGAGGATAAAAGTTGATGGCTATAAGGTTCGAAAGGACCAAGACTCGCTAAGTCCAACAAGTGTGAGTAAAGTTCGGCTTATGGACTTGCTGGGCTTTACCATGGCTAGGAGAGACTTGCAGCATAGCCGCATTCAATAACCGGTCAATAAGAAGGATGTCAGCTTGGCGGTGAGCAAGAAAAAGTATTCCAAGTTATCAAAGAAAACTAACTCATGTTCCTTTACTTGCTTTACCTAACTTTTGAAAAACTTTGGAGGTGGAATGACAAGCCAGTTCCTAGACATGCCAGCTTCTTATGCAAGAAGGACTCCACCCATTGCATATTTTTTAGTTTAAAAAATTGCTGGGCAGCCCTCGAAATACCCTACTTATGACACAAAGAGTCAGATGTTTGTCTGGCCTTAAACTTGGCAACATTATCTTCGCCTAAGGAATTTTGTGATTCACACCGACCACGAGTCATTAGCTAACCAAGGGCCAACATGTCGAATAAGGTTCGATGGATGGAGTTTGTGGAAACTTTTCCATATGTCATCCGCTACAAACAAGGTAAGGAAAACATTGTTGCTGATGCACTTTCACGGAGGTGACGATTTGAGGACAAATCCTTTCCAAGAGGAGGGGAATGATGGAAGCCTTCGCCTTGGTTGATTGATGGGTTTGTTGTTGGTTGGGTCCTGGTCTCTTGGCCTGTCAGCTTCGCCCGGTCAGGCCGGGCTTTGGGGTGCGTTGTCTCCTTCCGGTTGTGGAAGTGAGCTTGGTTTTTTTGGGTTTGTTGTCCTTGGTTGTTGTTGTTGTTTTGCCGTGGCTCGCCCTTTATTTTGGGAGGTTCATTCGTTTTTCTTTTTCTTTCGGCCTAGTCGTATTCTTTGGTCAGGGTGTTGCTTTTGGAAATAAACGCTTAATTATCCAAAAAAAACGATGCAGCTGTGGCTATGGAAGGGAGTGTGTGGACCCGCTTGAAGTCCCACTGCCTCTATGACACGAGAGCCAAAGCAAAGGTTCAAAGAAGCCCTTCATGTTTTAATCTCGAGATGCCTCACGTGAAGAAGCTCGCGTGTCTAACTCTCGAAAAGGAAACGGCGATGGTCCACATCATCAAATTAAACTGTACTCGACCAAGAGCAAGGAGTTTTTGACTTGTTGACGGTCGCTATTTTGGAGCAGATTCGTGTTGATTTGGTGTTGATTTGTCGCTTAGCCTTTGTTTCGATTCGTTCTGATTTGTTCCCGATTTGTCGCTATTTCTGGGGTTTATTTGGTGCTGATTTGTTCGACATTTGTCGCTAATTCGTGCCGATGATTCCCAAGCCTTATCCTAGAAATTGTCTAGTTTCCTCTCTTTTTAGTGTGTTACTTAGGAAAAAGTAAATTAGTTTTTCCTTTTTTTGGCCAAATATTTACTTTCCTTGTGGCTGAATATTTAGTTTATTCTTCATTTTGGGCCTATTTTTAAAGCATTGTTATCCCTATATTCTTCAAGTTTTAAGCATTAATAAAATTGAGAGTTTCAATTTCTCTTTGGTTCTTTGAAGAACTCCTTGAACTTATCGGTTATTCCGTGGCGTTCATCAAGACTTATCAATCGGATCTCCATCACCGATTGTGGCGTCTCACCTATACTCAAGCTCTTGCTTCCATATGCTAAATCTGGTCAAGGTCATCCATCCAAGCCAATGCTGTGTAGCTTCTTCCGGGAAATAATTCGACCAATGGTCTCCTCAAGTTGACGGGTCTGGGGACACCCTACTGGTCCATTTTCGTTATTTCTCTACTCATACCACTTATGGTACATGAGTACGCTATATGTGACTCGTCAGATCTTATTCATTTTACTACACTCGAAATGCGATGCCTCGAAAACTGTCATCTGGAATCGCCTCGAAAATTATGAAATTTACGTACAACTAGATTCTCACAGACGATTCCAACGAAGATCCGCTTCGCCATCCGAGATCTAGAGAATTAATTACGTATTTTAACTCGAATTAAAATTATAACAAAATTACGATTTTGCCCTTATTCCAATTAAATCTCTCGGTCTTACATTCTCCTCTCTTAAAGGAATTCTACCCCTAAATTCAAGACAATCTTCACACTCACATGCATATGCAATTTGCACTACTGGGTACATGCAAACTAGTCATTTAATGCTAAACAACCAAACTACGACCTCATCCCTAAATGCATGCGCAAACGCCCAGATCGTGTCCTCGCCCCACGTGACCTCCACACCACGCGTCGCCATAGCACCCTCACTAGTCTTCACTGGCCTTATGCTGCAAGACCCCGAGCAACGGCTATCAACAATGCACACCGGTCCCTCCCTCAAGGTCCTGTCCGTAATAACTCGATCCGCCTCAATCCACCATGAGTCGACCGAGTGCATACCTGATACGAGACGTGAACTCCTCGTGGACACCGGGTCAAGGTCGGGCGAAGCACGCCAACCGGTACGCTACGGTGTCTATCCTCTCGAGTATCTCGAAGGTCCAGAATGAACCCCTACGAGTAGCTTCCCACGCCGCCGAACCCGACCACCCTCCCAGATTCACCTTCAAGAACGGATCACAACTCGAACCTGGTTGACGCCGCACATCCACAGCTCTTCAGGCCCGGTCGTGAGAAGACGCTATTGTATCAAGCCTACCTTCGGCGTCTCTATCCGCATCGTGACCAAGTGTTTGGAGCCCCACCCTGGGCCCCAACATAATCTGATTCATGGGCCTCCCATACAATGCCTCATATGTTCATCTCAGATATCTGCCTCTAATCCACTGTCAGAGGCGTAATTCCACTAAGGGTAATTGCTCCTCTACCCTTATGACCTTATTTACATGCTCACAAAGATGTCCTCTTACATATGTATATAATCCTCATAACGTATATCCCACACAACCCATTGTAAATAATTTCTGTTGTCACAATCATCGGCCAACCAAATGGACTCATTAACTAGTCCATGTCATGAATGACCTCCATGTACCAGTCCTGTCGACTCAACCACACCCAATGCAATTTCCAATGGGCATCCAAACTGAAATATTCCACTCCATCACTTAACCTAAGTCCGCGTGGAGAATCATGTCCCTGTTTTCATCTCGAGCCACATAACTTCCTCGCTTACACTTCGAGCCTCTTATACTTCGATTCAACTATGCGAGTCTTTTGAACGTAGTCCCAAAGACAACCTCAACCCACACTCCTACCAAGAGTGGTGAATTACCGCATCAGGCACCCGCACTCACCGCGGTTGTAATCCCGTAGATCTCTCACCATAATCCCGACCTATCAAGTCAACTCTCCCCTACACCCTAGGGAAGAAATATCTATACTTGGCTTCTCTAAAGGCCTTAACCTCTGGTCAAATCCAATGTCGCGGTCGTATGACAACCCTACTTAGGTTCACCATCGACAACCCGCGGTTGTCAACTCATCCATGGGTCAACTCGACATCAACAACCAGGTCTACCACCTTAATGTCCACTACGCTCACAAGAATCTCCTCGATCTGGCCCTCGACTTTGACCCACACTCTGGCCCCTTTGTCCAATCTGTGCTGTTGGGAGTGCTTGTATAGCACCACAAACTCGAACTGGGCTCCTCTTACCCGCATCTGGGTGGTGGAGGAATGAATCAGATACCTCACGCCCATTCATTAACTGGGACTGACATCCCAAAGTCTCGGGATCCCCGTCTCTCGGGCAACCCCACACTCATGCTCAACTCGCCCTAGTCTCCAAACCACAGTGTGGAAGCATGTCTTCCCCGCTCTTCCCCTAACTAGGAGAAAACTCCATCCTCCTCTAATACCAACACCCGTATCCCGAAAACAAGGTATCCCACTTCTCTCTATGGTCAGGCCGTCCCAACCATGGAGTCCACGTCCCGTAGGAGAACCCATATCCCCGCCTCAATGGACAACTTCACCGACTCGAATCTCCCGTAATACCCAAACAATCCAAGAAACTACGCATCTCGGCGATTTGATCGGCCTCCCAACTCATCACCGCTCAACCTTCTGTGTCGACCGACACTTCGTGCCGACACCACGTGTCCCAAAATCTCCTCGCAGCCAAACTTGACCATCGAACTTAGTGCGCTCGATGGTCTCTCGCAATCGTGAATACAATCTCATATACCGCGCTCCGCTCGACTGAGGCAGATCAAAATGTCATCTCACTTCAAGACTAATACAAACCGATCTAGATGTGGTTGGAACACCCCATGGATGAGGCTCCATGAATGATTTGGCGCATTCATCAATCCAAAGGCATCACCATAACTCAAAGTGCCCCACACGCGCCCCAAACGCCGCCTTAGTGGATATCTGCTCCTCCTAACCTCACTGATGCAAACCAAGGCTAAGGTCTATCTGTGGAGTAGACTCGCACGCCTCCTCAACCCGTCAACAATCATCAATCCTCTAGAATGGTACCTACTCCTGATCATAACCCCGTTCCACCTCTATAGTCGTGCCAGTCAGTCGAAGGGTCTTGCCCTTCTTTTTAGCAAATAAAACCGGAGCGCCCATGGTGAAGTGATCGGGGTTTGATAAACCCCTGTCCACAGCCCTGTAATCGGACTCGAAGTTCTGTAAATTTAACCGGTGCCATCCTATGTGAGCCAGATAGTGAAATACTCTGTGGTGCAACTCAATACCTGTTCATATCCCTATGTGAGGGTCCAGTAGCTATCTGAAAAACACACATACTCGAGATACCACTCGAGATAGATCTAAGTTTGGTCTCCCCGGCCCTTCAGGGGGTGGCTCGCGCAGGCCAACCCGCCAACAACCAAAATAAACTGCCCCCGATAATTTGACTGTGATACTGCCTAGGGCAAAATGCCATGCTCCTCGCTCAAATACCATACGAAAATCATTCCGTATGGCTGGACCCTCCCACGCCACAACTGAGAGAAGGCCATCCCAAGCACACCCAACCCATCCCCAAAGAGCCACACCTGGGGCCCAGATGTCCATTAAAATCCTCAGTGTCGATCAGAGTGGAGTCTCAAGATCTAACTCAACCCCATTACACTGCACTATTCTCCTAATCCCTAGGGAAGAATTCACACTTTAATGCCCTAAGGTTCTGCAGAGGTCCTCGCCCATTTCCATCATATTTAGCCTCATTCTCTGGGGCTGTAACGCGCAGCTAGTCTAATCTCCGGTCGCTGCCGAGGTACCCCATAGCCTCAACACTTTCGATCTCGCAGAACCAATGGTCGCTACCATCGATCTCTCCCGTGAATGTCGGAGGATGATGCCCTCAAACCGCCTAGTGGTCTCCCTAACCACCGCAGGCAATCGCGCGGCAAATTAATACAATACCACCTACCGCCCTAGCGCAAGGCTCGCCGCTCAAAACGCTCGCGCTAGTCAATCGGTTGCGGTGCCTCGACTCGCTGCCCCGTGGACGCCCTGCGCCTCGTCCCTCACTAGCCACTTTCTGCAAACAATTACATGGTAAATGAAGAAATCGCGAAGCTTTCATTTCGGGCCTAACTAGTAAATGCAGATGTCGACACTAATAGACTTGACAACCCCGAATCAATCTGCTCATTTCCCAAGGGAAACAAATTTCCAACTACACTAATCATTATTTCAAGAAGGTTCTGTGCCTCTGTCATTTTGATCCAACTCCTAAGGTCACAGTTCAACCTATATTCACCCTCTTTTTCCTATACGTACAGCACCATGCATATAATTTCCTACGCAACTACTGCAACTGCGATTTCAAATGGTACTGGGGTCTAATACAAAGGTCTCTAAGGCATGAAACACAAATTTCGAGACACTAATCATACACTTAACTCAGTGTATACGTAATCAATTTCGTGTTTAAAATATTGTTTTCGACGAAATTTTATTTCCAAAAATTTTATTTTTTGAAAATTTTATTTTTCGAAAATTTTATCAAAATTTATTTGATTTTTTATTTCATTTTATTTAAATTTAAAATATTTTTTTTAAAAAAAAAAAAAATTGTTTTACAATGAACAGTGTTCATTTAGGGGTGACTCAGAAAATACCGAGTCGAACCGGTCCAAAACCCGAGCTGGGACCGACTACAAAAAGTAATAAGCAGCCAAACCGGCCCAAATTCGGCCCAGCCTCATACAAGACAGCACGCCTCAGCACAAGGCGCCCCGCCCGCACCCAGCATCCCACCTCGCGCCCGCGCGCCGCTTACTCGCTTCGCGCGCTTACGCCAAGGCGCGGGCAGCGGCGCTGCCGCCGCTTCGCTTCAAGGCTCGCGCGCCAGACGCTTGCCGCCACAGATTCGCTTCGCGCTGCGACGCCATGGCGCGGCGCTTGCTTTCGCCGCCTCGCTTCTAGTTGCTGGGCCGCAAGGCTTCGCTTACAAGGCCGCGGCGAAGCCGCGTCACTGCAATGGTATTTAAAGTTTTTCTGCTGCAATATACTTGAACACAAGGGCGCTTTCTCTCCGCAATTTCCCAGCCATTAATACAATTTCTATTGCACACACCTCCTTCCAAAGAAGCAGACAGAATACACTAAGCCCCTCCAAGCCTTTAAGTTGCAATACACTTCAAATTTCCATTTTCTTCTTTCTCGCAATACAAAAACTGTATTGCAACACAAATTTTTTTTTTTTTTTTTCATTTTCTTGGACACTAAATAAATTCATAAAATTTATTAACCCTTTTTCTTCAATTTTATACCATATAAAACCTTAGAAAATTATTTTCACTCATAACCAAATAAATTTACAAATTTATTTTCTTTTCTCCGCTTTTTCACCTTAAAAATTTTTCTCACTCAAATAAATTTATAAAAATTTATTTTCTTCCATTTTCTTCAATTTTACCACTTGTAAAATCTTAGAAAATTATTTTCTTCTCCATACAACCAATTAAATTTAACAAAAAATTTATTTTCTTTACTTTAATATTTGTTCTTATTTTCCCACAACCCAAATAAACTTTGTAAAATTTATTTCATTTACTTTCGCGCTTTACACTCGCAAAACCTCAAAAATTAAATTCTTCACCTCTAAACCAAATAAATTATGAATTTACTTTGTTTATTTCTCGGGTTCAAGTTATTACACTGTAAAACACCCAAATATTTTCTAAATATTTCTTAACTCATCTATGTGCTAATCACTGCTAATACAACATTATAACACATTACAAATCATGTTATGCACACAATCACCAAATGATTCACAAATCACACAAAACACATCAACACACGTGCATGTAAAGTGGTCCTAGTTTTGTCTCCATTTCCCCAGTAACTCATGTTCCAAACCGAACATCGAACCACACCTAGTGGTGATGCTCTTCCTCAACCATGACCTAAGCCCAAATTTTCTATCTATAGGTTTCCACACACCTATACTCCACATCAAACCACCTAGTGGTGATGGATACCCAAACCCGAGCTTCCTAGGTATTCGTATACCTAAGCTCGATACTGCTCGTGACGCCCCAAACCCGGGGTCCGCGACACCACAACCCGCGGAATACAAGTGGACGTCTGGGTTACCCGACACCGCGAAAATCGGCAAAGTCTCCTTTGTACGGAGCTCACCTGGAATACGTGACTAAGATATACCTGTCCCAAACAGTCCAATATATACAATATATATCCAATGCGGCCACTTGGGCCCATAAACAGTACTCAATGTACATGCCAACTAGGAAACCAACTATATACCCAATAGTTACAAGAGTTAATATTTTTACTCTTAAACAATACATATATTAAACTTAAAGAGTTCTAATACATGTACAACCACCAAGGCCACATCCCGGCTTTCTTCACAATAAATCTCTAGGACGAGTCGTCTCCTCGCACGCCTCCCGTACCAGAAAAGTGGGGTCCCACGACGGCGAGCCAAAGCTCAAGAGGAGACCGCCCTGCGGGCTACTCACCACCTAGCAAAGGCAATGTTCCACTTAAACACACATTCAAGCAAATGCATGATCCTACTTTGAATGTCTACAGACCAAACCCTCCGCATCCCGAAGTCCTTTCATCGACCACTTCCTCTCACACTCGCCTAAGCCTCAGATGAGAATATTCGTTTATTAGTGGGCAAATCTTCCGATGAATATATATATCAATTGGGCCGTCCACGATTGATATATATTATTTGTTTGTGGACTACCCTCCGATGAATATATATCAACTGGGCCACTCCGACGGTTGATATATTATTTAGTTTATGGACTACTCTCCGATGAATAAATATCAACTGGGCCGCTCCGACGGTTGATATATTATTTAGTTTGGACTACCTTCCGATAATTAACATTTTAGACTACCCTCCGAACCGCTTTCTAGACTCATCTCATGCACTAATTCTATGGTCCTAGGATGTTCCAAAGGCATACTTAATTCACGTATTTTTGGCCCAATACAAATAAACCACATGCAAATATATAAATGATTAATATATTTACATAAAAATTCAATTCATACAAATATGTTATGAAATCGCTGAAATGACCAAAATTAGCTCACTGGGCTAATTAAACACAAGCAATTCGATTCGACTACTTAACAAAAACACATATTTTCACAAAAAAATGTATTTTAGAATATTGTTTCGGGAATAGTGAAACCTCGGTTACTATTCCCTCGAAGATCACAAATCAACGGGGTTCACTTAGTGAACCCGAATTCACTCGCCTATTCCCTACTAAATTCAATCAAAGCATGATTTAACACACAAACCCATCATCAGGAACCCAATAACTGCGGAGCGTACCTACTGGCTGCTCCATTTTTCTCCCAAAAATTTTATCAATTCGGTCCCATGTTTTGGGACCGATCAAACGGCCCCTCACGGCCTCAAACAACCGAAACATCAACAAAACACTTAAAATAGGAATAAAACCCAAGTAGGGAGAAATCCTACCTCGAGGAGTTTGAAGAAACTCACTAAAACCGGAGTCCACGCGTAGCCTGTTCCGCGTAGATCGTTTTCCCTTCTCACCCCGAAGTCCGCCAATGGTCGAATCGTGTGAAACCTAGAGAGAAGCGCTCTCTCTCTAAACTCTTCAAAAAACCCACCTACCGGATCAAAGAATCAAGCTCCTCACGTTTTCGCTAAATAAAGATGGGATGAATGACTATTGGCTATTTCGCCCTTTAGTCACTTAAAAATAAATTTCTAAATGACTTTGATGTCCTCATTCACTTACAGACATGAAAGATTATTATATATGACTTTCACAGATCGTAATTCATTTTTACTCAAGACTTAAAATGCGATGTCAAAACGTGTCGACTGACCGGTCTCGGAAATTATGAAATTTCCTTACGGCTAACTAGATTTTATGGCATCTATTCCAACGGTATGATCTGTTTTGCCATCCGAGATCTAGAGAATTAATTACGTATTTTTAACTGAAATTAAAATTTTGTAATCGAAATTACGATTTTGCCCTTATTCCAGAAATTTGAATTTCTCGGGTCTTATAACCCTAGACCAAGGAACAAATCCTATAACTCCATACATATTCCATATAAAACCAAGGATCCTTACAAATTCCATACAAGAATCCATACAATCACAAGGTTTCATACAAATTTATACCAAGTTCCATACAAGTCTAGACAAAATGGAATTCATACTTTTCCAAAAATAAAACTAGACTTCCATACCAAAAAATCATATAAATCCATACCAGAAATCCATACCTTTATTTCTCCTTCTCTTCTTCTTCTTCTTCTTCTCTTCTCTTTCTTTCTTCTTCCTTTCTCTTTCATCTTTTCTTGGCCTTCACGTTGGAGTTTCAATGAGACCAAAATTAGATATTTTTGGTCTCATCTTCTTTATATTAAATTTTCCTTTTTATTGCAATAGGTCCTCCAACTCTTGACCATTTGCATATCAACTTTATGCTATTTCTACAATAGCATACCCTCTTCTTCTATTATGACTTTTATATCCTTTTTGACAAATTACAAATTAGTCCTTGCGTCTTGTAAAATTTCCGGATTTCTCAATTTCCATGTTTCGCATTTAAATTACGAAAAATTCAAATTATGCCTACAAAATACCCTAAATATGCCGAAAACGATTAGGGTATATTTCGGGGTGTTATAGGAATATTCGCATATTAGAGTTGAATGGTTTGCTTTCATGGTTCTATCTTCTCCCTTACTTTGGTAAGTCCATTGGACAAAGTCCAATTGTTCCCTTGTGCTCTATATATATAAATAAATAAAGCCCCAGAATTTTGTAGAACACGTGAAAGGGAGAAGGGAAGGGTCATTAAACCCTAGCTCTTCTTTGATCTTGTCTCTCACAAATTTTCTAGACTTATGGCCGCCAACAATTTTGGTTTCACATCAAATATGTTTTCTACACATTACGAATTGATATGCTACTTTCTTCAATAAAATAATTATTTTGTAATACATTTATTGGATCTTTTGATTATTAATAAATTATTATGGGTTTAATAAATGCCCTTAAATTACAAATAAATCTAGCTGGCTATTGAAGGATATGTTGCCAAATTGCAATCTGTTCTACACAAACATTGAGGATAAGAAGCCAAATATGCCTTATGGGCAGAATTAAAAAGACTTGCCATCAAAGATATAACCTCTAGCTGTGTGGAACCTACTAGGAATTAGTGTTTGCTTTTACCTTCTTTTAGGTCCCGAATATTCTACAGATGTAAATATTTGAAATGTCCTGCATGTCCTTTTGCATTATTACCTTTAAGGTATCGAATGTATTTCTTGTCGATAGAAATTTTTGATAATTAATGATCCTTCTTGTTTTCTTCCTTTTTATAAACCGGACCTTTTTTAGCTAAGTGCAACATTACTGTTCATGGTCATGTTGTACTGGACATAGAAATTGTTGGAAAACCTCATAGACTTTATAGTGGTATGATATTATCTACTTTAGATTTAAGCCGGTTTTGTTTTTGGGCTTTAGTCCCAAAATATATCATACCAATTGGACTTTGTTCATGGTTATAAACTCACAAGTCTTTCTATTCCTAACCTACCTATGCTTAAAAACTCACAAGCCTTTCCATTCCTAGCGGATATGGGACTTTAGGCACCCAATAGAAATTAAATGGCATTAAACCCGAGTGTGGTTCCTGATCACCAGCTTATAATTAATTTATCCCCAACATTAAAATCCAGTTTTTTTTTTTGCATTCCACCCAAACCAGCAGGTGATTAATAAAGCAAGGGGTTCTTCATTAGAAAAGGAGAGCAGCAGTGCCTACCTGCATGCATACAAGCACAAATTGACATGAAATATGGCATGATCATTAATTCTTATTCGTTATACTATAGGAGATGAGCCCTGGAGCTTCATTTAGATGCTGCTGCAAAGGTGGCATCACGAAGGGCTTGGAATTTGAGAATCATTCCGTCCCGAGCAGGCCAGTTGTCTTTAATGATTGGAGCATCTCCAAATTCTTGCATCCATGCAGACAACAATGGAAGCTTCTCCCCATCCACAACCTTCAGCCCAACAATCTCTTCCAATAAGCCGATCAAGTTAGCAAGCCATCCCAAGGCAAGATCAACAAACCCAATCGTCTCTCCCCCAAAGAACTTTTTTCCCTTCAACTCTTCTTCCAAGAACTTGAGGTTCTCCATGGCTGGAACCATGGCTTCCTCCTGTTCTTTCCCTTGCTTGATAAAAACGCTCCAAATTGATCCCAAAACCTGCATCAAAAAACAATTCAACATCCAACTTCAAGGCTTTCAATTCTGAAGCTGTTTCAAGAAGGAAGAGAAATGGTAACCAAGGGGATGTTTGTTTTTTTTATTTTTTACTTAATGCTAAATAGAGCTTTTGTTTTTAATAGTAATGCTTAATAGGTTTAAGTATTTAGTTGTTTGTTTTTTCCAAAAAAAAAAACTTTCTTTTAATTTTTATGTAGATTTTGATAAAATAAATATGCTTTTATTTCATTAGTATGAAACAAATCATGAGAGGTTGAATTACATCATAAAATATATGATTTTCTTATTTAAATATTTAGTTTTTTTCATTAGAAAAAAATTCGTAAAAGAGCATTAAGAAAAAATTAAAAAAATAAAAATAAAATATTTTAGTTTTTTCTATTTAAATAAAAATTTTAAAAATTCAACAATAAGTGATGAAAAAATTAAAAAATAAACAGGTTGAATGGCTTTGAGCAAAAATCCAAAAAAAAAAAAAAAACAAAGGCCACCTAAAAATCAACCTTATCGTCGCCAAATTTTGCCCAGAAACGGGCCATGGCTCTCTCATGAGGGTCTACCGGCAACAACGGAGCTTGCTTCCATGTCTCATCAATGTATTCAAGAATGACAAGCGATTCAGCTATGGGTCTTCCATTGTGAAGGAGAACTGGAACCTTTCTGTGGACAGGATTATATTGAAGAAGTGAAGGGCTCTTGTTGGAGATATCTTCAAATACGGTTTGGTACTCTATGCCTTTGATTCTGAGAGCCCAGACGATCCTCAGAGCGAACGGACTTGACCATGTTCTGAAAAGTTTCACTTCTTCTCCCATAATGTTTTGATCATATCTTGCAAAAGCAATAGCAGCTGAGATCCCCTTTTTTATACACATTTGGGTTATGGAATTTTTAGTAGTATTTTCCAATATCCAAATAAGGCCTTGTCTTTTAGTGAATCTCACATTTCTCTTTGTCTTCATCCATATTCTCGTTTTATTTTTCGCCTTTAGAAAGGAATCCTCTGGCCGAATATGGTTTCTTGTCACAGCTTAACTTAATTAATTCCATTCATTTAAAAGAAGAATAATTTTATCTGTAGAATGTTTCGAAAAAAAAATTTATCCGTGGAAAAGAATATTCTCAATATTAAACTAAGGCCGGAATCAATAAATTATTTTTTATGTTGTTCCAAATTCATGTAACTTATATCTCCACTTCTATATAAACATTAAATAATTTTAAAATATTTAAATTTCTAATTATTTTTCTTTTATTTTATTTTTTGACAATGAGACACTCATATAATATAAATAACCAACAGAAGAATCGTCCTTATCGTAAGACGAACTTTGACTTAAGACCTCTCCCCTCTCTAGATATCATTTCTCTTTAAATGCTTTATCAATACCAATTGAGCTAGGTGGATTTTCTTGTTTTTATATTAAAAAACATAATAGAACCATTTTACTTATCATTGTTTTTTCTTCTTTTTTTTTAGAATTTATTATAGTCTAAAAAAGTAAAATTAAAAAAAGATCATATTCTTTATAATGTAAATACTAGAAAAAGAAAAAGGAAATATGATGGGAGAAAAAAAATAACGTTAGCAATTAAAACAAATAAAATAGATGTACAATTAATAAACTTTTGCATTTACATTATAGTGTTATTGTAAAAAGTAAATGTGATGTCAATTCATTTATATTATCAGCTCAAAAGTTTTATTCAATTTGAAACATAGACAATAAAAGAATGAAAGTAAAGAAAGGAAAAGAAAAAGAAAACCAATCCGATTCTTTCTTTATCTCAGCTAAAAGAAAGTGTATAAATACGATCTCATATGTATTAACAGAAAAGAATAAAAATAAATATATAGATGAGCTTAACTTTTATTTTTTGATAAATACATAATTTCGTTTCCATTATGATTCAAACCTGATCCCTCTCCACCCTAGCCCTCTCCTCCGTAGCCCTTAACCAACTAAGGTAGGCTTCATTGGTTGATTAACTTTTAATAAACCTCCAAATTGCATAAAATAATGGATAAATCGGATGGTGTTGTTTGTAGTCTTTGGAGACGAATATTTTAGACTCAAGGACGTGGGATCTTTGATAAATTTAAACGACTACCGAATAGATATTTGTCAAAACATTGTACATTGAAAATATTTCCAATTCTACCGTAGTCTTGGACACAAAAGAAATGAGGTGAAAATAAATATTTTAATATTTTACACTTATCCTGCTTTTAGCCCTAATCCAGCCCTAAGTCATCATGTAGCATTGTGAACCCTAAACCTGTTTTCATCTTTTTCTCTAATAAATTTCTGCATCAATGAGATTTGGTTCAATGGTTAAGGATTTGACGGAACACAAAAAAACCTAAGTTTAAGTTTAAGTGAGAACAGAATACTGCAATATTACAATGCCAAGTGCAACATATAAAATCTCAAGCCCATATTTCCATCTCATCTCGATCATGATTTCGACCATACCCCCGTGAAGACACAGACAGGCGGCTCCACCATCGCATTCGAAACTCGGGTGATGAGAAAATGTGAGAGCAAGATCATTCCACGATGCTTTTCAACCTGACCACTGAGCGTAAGGTTAATTGCCGGGCTAACTACGATCAGACGTATTGACCCTATGCCAAAACAAGAAACAAAAAGGATCGGCCGGGGGCTCGCTCATTGCCTCTCTGATGCCTACGTCAGTTCTTTCCGGAGGAAGAGAATATTAACTGCTTAGGGAATGAATTATCTCAGGCTCTTATATCTCGCGCACTTTCACCGATGGGATGGCCTCAGATTTATAATGGATCATGACAACTTTCCTAGTCGATGATTTATTAATCGAATAGTATGTTTCCTTGTTGAGATGATATGATATATCTTCCCATCAGAGGATTTTCTTTCCTTATTGTAAACCAATTAATAAGGGATAATTGATGGCAATAATCGGGAAAATATCCTACTTTCGACATGGAGATTGGGTGTTTTCCTCTAATACTGACTGGGCTACCATTTTAAAGGGGCGAGTTGGGCCATTTTGAGCCTCGTCAGGGATACCATTAAGGGCCTACTGGGTAGTAATCGGGCCTATTTTTAATCCCAACGCTAGGCTTGTATCTGGCCCGCGCTTATTATTTCAAACCCATTAGTCGGGCTCAGCCTTTGACTAAGCGTATGCAGCAGGTCAGATCGCTCTGATCAAAGCATAATTAATGCACTACTCGTGAATGGTTTGATTAGTATTTGCCGCGTCCCACGTCTCAGGATATGACGCTTCTCGATTTTTGCGCTATTCTCGATGTGGCTCTTAGCTTCCTTTAAACGCCCCTCGACTGCTTTCTTTTCTTGTACTTTGTTCCCCTATTCTCGAAGCTTTTTTGCCTCTGCAAGTTTGTGCTTCCTTTTTCCTTGCTTTTGCCTCTGCATGTTTGTGCTTCCTTTTTCCTTGAATCTTGTCCGACTAGTGTTCAGGACTGCTTTCGGTGGTCCCTGATATCTCGCTTGGGGCTGGTGTCCCTCTTCTTGTTTCTCGGCCTGCACGCTCTTTCTTCTCCTCACCCTTTGGCTCAAGTTCACGGCTCTAGGGCGTGCCTTGCCGGGTTCTCGTGATTTCCTTTGGATTTCTCTTTTCTTCCTTGCTTAACCGCGACTTCCAAGGGTCCCGGTCGCCTCATGGCGTATAGGAGTAATCCCCGCCGAGGCGTCTAGTTCGGTCGGATCGACCAGAACGACGCTTGGCCGTGGTGGTTCACCGCGCCTCGGAGCCTCCTTCCCTCGATAAGGGCAAGGGGCAAATTAACGAAATCTCGCATCCTAGTGGCCTCGAATATTTGAGGGCTGCCATACAAAACGTTGAGGCCGTGGACCCCAGTTGGGTCGAACCCTTGTACTAAGGAGATCATACCGGCATGGGCCCCCCGCTTGGGGTCCGAGCCTATGCCCGACGTGGCTTCACCACCTACGTTGTTGAAGTGCCTAAGATGGTATGCTTTTTTCGAGGTATGCTTTTGAGAACGCCTCCACTTCTCCTGCATCCTTTTATAAAAAAGGGTTTTGGCAAAGATTTCAATGTCTCGCCTCTTAGCTTTCCCCCAACTCGGGGGGTGTTCAAAGGGGTCGTTAGTCGTTTAGGACAAAGGCTCAAGGTTCCTAGCATTGCCCCGCTTAGACTTCTTCAGTGTAAAGGAGGCCGCCGAAGGCTTTCTTTATCTCCAAGCGCTCCAGCGCTAAGTTGATCATTTTGGACCTTCCATCTTTGCACAAGTTCTAGAAGGAACATTATTTTTTTGTTAGTGGTCGTCATTGGGAGTACAATCCCTTTGATCGAGAAGACACACTTCATGCCTCGCTCGGTCCTGACTACTCCCGAGAACCTACGTGAGCTCTCCTTCACTTTGTTTGTTTTGGTTTTCAAAGGTCATAGGATATTTCTAACATTGCTTCGTGCGAAATCACTCGACTTCATTTTTCTTCGAGATCCTCTCCTCTCCTTCATGGAAGCGAAGCTCCCGCTCCCAACCTTCTCCTCACCTTCGCTTTGGTTCTCACGGCTGGCTTCACATCGGGAGAGCTTTGGTCGCGTCGAGGTGCCAAAGAAGAGGAGCGTGAAACAAACCTCCGAGCCTCGCTGCAGGGCCGCCCGCCGGGGTAAGACTCCAAAGGTGGGGGCCTCTCCCCGCTCTCGTCCGCCGTCGAGGCGAGACTCCCTGGAGGCGTATGAGCCCCTCTCGATGTTCTCCCTATCTCTGGCCTCGAGTCCCACGTCGCGGGGCACCGCCCTCCTACAATGCCGGACGAGGTGACGGGGAATCGTGATCACTCTGAGGCTGAAGGGGATGAGGACTCTTCTCGCGCGAGCTCACCGCCGGGCTGCTTCCCATCCCGCGACTCCAACCTGCAGGTGGCACCAAGGAGGCTCGCTTCTACTCGTGGAACCGCCCCTCGTACGTCCAAGTGCTTTCGTTGAATCTTTTTTCTTATTGTTTTAGTTCTGCTAGCTAACTTTGCTTTTTTTTTTTTTTTTTTTTTTTTAAGGTGTGGCTACTTGGTGTGGTAAAGGTTTGAGGGCTAGCCTACTAGGGGCTTCAGTATGTCAAGTCTTACAAGGCTAAGGTTGCTTCCCTAACCTCCGAGAGGGCTGGTCTTCAAGCTCAGATAAGGGAACTGATTGAGGAACTTGTGAAGCATCGGTCTGACCTAAAGCATGCTTCGGTGGCGAGGGCACGGGCCGAGGATAAAGAAAAGGAGGCCCGGAAGGACGCTAAGGCTTGCCAAGACGAGCCGCGTACCGGCAAAGAGAGGAGTTGCAGTCGACAAGGAGACTCAGTCAAGATGGCGGTCTTTGGGATGGCCCGCCAAGAGGCTCTAGAGGCGGGCACTCGTGGAATGCCCTGACAGGCTGCACTGAAGGACCTTGCGGCGAGGCTTTGGCTAGCGAGGCGGTTGGATAGCGTAGCTTAAAGACGAGGGTTATACCCACGCGCTCCAAGTGGCTTCGCTTCAACGCGTCTGCCTTCCCCGAGCTTTCCTGCACTGGAGTTCAACATCTAGCTTTCTGATGAGGAGGTTGAAGGATCTACTTCCAAGGCCGAGGTCGATGCAGGAGCCAAGGTGTTTTCAGGGGTCCCTGATCGTGCCCTCGTCATGTATTCTCAAAGTCCTCCGGGGCTAGTTCTTCCGTCGCTTACTAGGCTCGCTGGTGTATCCTAGCGAGTCCGGGGTTTTTTTATTACTTCTGATTTTGACATTTGTTGATATACCAAGATTCATCGATTAATTCCTTCGCTCCTTTTCCAATTTCGTCGATTTGAGCTGCTTAGTTCTCAAGCCACGAGGTCTTCCTAGAGTAGTTATGTTCCTCAATCTGAGCTATTGTGCTCTTGAGCGCTAAGATCCTCCTCCGTAAACTGAGCTACTGGGCTCTTGGGTGCTAAGACCCTCATGAGCTGTTAAGCTCTACAAGCTAAGCTATTGGGCTTCTGGGCGACTTAGCCTCCCTGATGGCTAAGGTCCTCCTCCGCAAACTAAGCTACAGGGCTCTTGGGTGCTAAGACCCTCCTGAGCTGTTAAGCCCCACAGCCGAGCTACTGGCTTCACGACTACTTCCTTTGAGCAAATATGCTCGCAATCCAGCCACTGGGCTCCCGAGCTACGGGCCCGTGGCTACTTAGCCTACTGAAGCAAGGCTCGCAGAGCTACCGGGCTCCTGAAGCATGGCCCGTAGCTACTTGGCCTTCTGAGTCAAGTAAGCTCGCAAACCGAAGCATCGGGCTCCTAAGCTACATGGTTTCGTGGCTACTTGGCCTTCCTTGATCAGTTATGCTCTACAAACTGAGCTACTGGGCTCCTAAGTTACATGGCTCCTCGTGGCTGGGCTTGGCCTCTTGAGTCAAGCCTCGCAAATCGAGCCATCAGGTTTAAGCCATGGCCCATGAGCTGCTGAAAACCGAGCCACCGGGCTCCTGAGCTACATGGCTTCGTGGCTACTTAGCCTTCTCGAAATCAAGTTATGCTCGCAAACCGAGCTACCGGGCCTCCCGAGGTACATGGCTCCGGCTACTCGGGCCTTTGAGAAGAGGCTCGCAACCGAGCTACCAGGGCCTCAGCCACATGGCTCCATGGCTACCGAGACCCTTTGCCTTCCCTTCTCGGGAGCGTGCACAAGGGCTTTAATGTGGATCCACGGAGAATCGAAACGATTGCGCGAATTCCTAAGCCGCCTGCTCCCTCATAAACAATGAATCTCTCCGTGATGATGCTTATGTCATCCTTCTTTAGCATAGCCTGAAACCCGCGCATGATGGAGAGCTGCAGTTTGGTCATCACCGCAGGGGTCCTGTTCGTGATCGTGGAGCCGACGCTTGGGCGCCGATGGTCTATCGTCAGAGTCAGGTTTTCCCTAGCTCCTCCCTCAGGAGTTGTGTTGTTCCCAGCTGCGTCCAGATGGACCGTGCTAGGAACGTATCCGGAGGGGCGGTGTACTTGAGAAAACTTTTAGTACCGCTTTCTCTGTTTTTTTTTTCTTCTTTCTTCTCTTCTTTCCCTTTCTCCTTTTCCTTCTCTTTCGCACCCTTTCTTCTTCTTTCCCTTTCTCAGGGTTTTTCGGGTTTTGCTCATATGGTGTGAATGATCGGAAGAACGATTTCTTTGCTAACCGTAATTTTTTGAGATGCAAAGGTGATTTTGTAATTCTCCTCGAGGTGGTTGTAACTTCTATGTAATGGAATTTTGTATTCAACTGTAGTTCCTTTGAAATAAAGAACAATCTTTGTGAATTTCGCGCTTCTTCCACCCAGGCCCCTTCAAGCCGTGCTCCTGACTTTATCATTGTGACTTATTGTTTGGTCCACCATAACATTAAACAACTTAAAAAATGGAAATATAGTGTTATTTGAAATCAGGATGGTGGACCTCTATTACAAACTACGTTCCGGGGTCTTACTGGTAGAACCATTTGAGATGTTCAGCGTTCCATGAATGGGGCAAATTTTTTCCTTCTTCCGTTTGGAGCTCATAGTTGCCAAGTCGGATTATGCGAGATACGATGTAGGGCCCTTCCCAATTAGGTCCCAACTTCCCATGTGCGGGGTCCTTCCTTGCTGGCAAAAGTTTTTTCAAAACTAGGTCGCCTAGCTTGTAACTCCTAGGCTTGACCCTTTGGTTATACCTCGTTGTTCTCCTCGTGATAAATTTCCATACGCTCAGACTTTGCTCAATGCCTAGGAGATCCAGGTTTAAGCGGCGACTTCCTCGTTGTGTTCGACGCTTGCTAGTTCAACTTTGAGAGATTTTAGTCCCGACCTCGATTGTCTATCGCTTCAGCAAGCAAGGCGAGAAAATGTGGTTTCTTAAGTCGCTGACTTGCGCGTAGTTCTATACGCCCATAATACCTCGAGGAGGTACTCTACCCATTTTCCTTTTAGGTCTTCCAGTTTGGTTTTCAGTGTTGCCTTTAGAGTCCTTATAGTGATGAGCTGGGGACGAGTAGTAGTTCTTGATTCCGAGCTCAACGCAGAAATCCCTAAACTTAGGATTGTCAAATTTGGTTTCATTATTACAATGAAAATCCCGATCCCAAACCCGTATATTATAGAACGCTAGACTAAGTTGCGTACCTTTTGTTCCGTGATTGTTGCTAAGGGTCTCGCTTCTACTTCCATTTGCAAAATAGTCCACTACCACAACGACAATTCTCTTACCGCCCCCTTCCAATGGGTAGGGGTCCCAATATGTCCAGCCCCCATTGTTGAAAAGGCCAGGGGCTTGTGACTAACGTCAGTGGCTTAGATGGGAGATGAGAGATCTTGGCATGCTCCTAACAAGCTTTGCATTTTCTAACCGTCATAAGGCTTTGAGACATGGGCTAATAGTACCCCTATCTTAATGTTTTCCGCAGCAGTCCTGGGAGCCCGATGTGGTTACTACATATGCCTCGTGTGCCTCCCCGAGTGTAGTTGGCGCTTCCTTCCACGCACTCCTAAGAATGGGAGCAGAAGCCTGCTATAAAGGGTCCCCCGATGAACTATGAATTCGCGACCTCGCTCTCGAGCTCAACGCCTCGGGGTCGCTGCAATGTACCATCTACCGCAATCCCGCATGGGGTCCATCCAAATTTCGTCTGACATCACGGGGACTTCTCCCATCACGCCATCGAGGGTTCCGAAGGTGCTCGATAGGCATCACCGCCAGTCTTCTACGAGGTCAGCTCACCTTGCTAAGGCATCGCCGAGAATTCTCTCTAATCTTGGCACATGTTTGACCTGAACTCGTATGAACTTCTTGCAAATTTCGTACCTTTTGAGATATAGGATCATCTTCTCTCACCTCTGGCCTCATAGGAGTCTTCTATCCTGCTTTACAACTTAATCATGTAGTCGCTACTCACCTCCGTACCGACGACTCCCATGAAGTGGGCAAGGTCAGTCCACCATGATGTACCTCATATTCGGCCTCATTATTGGAGGCTTGGAAGCCGAATCTGATGGCGTATTCCATATCTATCCCGTCTAGAGAGGTCGATCGCCCTTCACTGCTTTCTCATACCACGACGATAATTTCCGGGATGAGGTCAAAGCCTGGGTAGCCTCCGTATCGTGGCCGGGAGTGAATTCTATGATGAAATCACAAGATTCGCCTTTACCATTGCCTCGCATTTGTACCGATGTCACCCACTAAATCTATAGCCCACTTCATCGCCTTCTAGAGGTTTCTGCTTATGCAGATTTGCTTTCATCGGATATTCTATTGGGACTTCGATGATAAGGAGCTTCGAAGTAAGGTCGGAGCTTCTAGATGTGGCTACCAATGCTAGGATCGCTTTTCCCATCTGGTACCTCTTCGCTCCCCGAGCTCGCCGCACAGTAGACTGTTGCTACACCCCGTCCCATTCTTTACCAGTACAAAGACTAGTCACAAAGTCTAAAAACAAATCTAGGTAGAGAAAGCGAGGAGCTCTCGAAAGGGGCATACCAGAAATCTGTGGGGAGAGCTCTGAGGTTTGAGCTACTGGAACGCCTTTCAGCACATCCCATTGAAGGCCTTTTCGAACCCGGAAGAAAGGCCGACATTTTTGGCCGGTCCCAGATGGGAGCAGGTCGGTCGCAGCCTATTCTCCCTATCAGCGTTGAATGTCTTTAATGTCAATGGAGGCAAGATATCAAGCAACGACCTTTATCTTATCCGGGCTTACTTTATTCCCCGCCTGTTAACTATAAACCTAAGAACTTCCTATGAGACTCCGAAAGCCGCATTTGGCTGGGTTTCTAACTATATTATATCTTTTCGTGACTTGCGTTTCGTAAATGGGTTATGTGGAGCTCGGCTTTTATCGATTTTACCAGCATGTCGTCTATATATACCTCCATATATGTCCCAATTTGTTTCTGGAACATCCTGTTCACTAGCCTTTGGCAGGTGGCTCCTGCATTCTTTAGCCCGTAGGGCATTACTCAATAATAGTAGGTTCCCTGACCAATGATAAATGAGGTCTTCTCAGTCGGGATCCATATTGATCTCAAGTTGTGTACTCTCGAGAAGGCTCTATGAAGCCGAGGAGCTCGTGGACCGGCTGTAGCGTCTAGCTATGATCAATCCGAGTAAGGAAGTTATCCTCGCAGCCCGTTGATGTCCGTGAAATCGATGCAAAGCCGCCACTTGTCGTTTTCTTTTTGACGAGAACAACGTCGCCAACCATTCCGGCACTCTACTTTCCGACGCTTTTGCTTCGAGGAGCTTACCAACCTCTTCATTAATCGCCTTCTATTTTTCTGAGCAAAAACTCTTTCTCTTTTGCTTGACCGGCTTAAAGGAGGGATTGATGTTTAACCTATGGGTGATCATGCAGGGTCGACCCCACCCATGTCTTCCTATTTCCAGGCGAATACCTCTATGTTCTGCTATAGAAAATGGATGAGAGAGCTTCTGATGTCTTCTACTAACTTGGACCCTATATAGACGAGGTGTTCTGGTTGGTCACCGAAATGCATGCTTCCACCTTCTCCGAGGCCTGTGTCGTGGTTACCTCGTCCTCGCATGTCGAGCCTTCCGGCCCATGTAGATGTTTGCTGATCGTGTTTTTTGCTTCATTGACAGCCAAGTAATATTCCTGGCTATACGCTGGTTTCCTGCGACCAATTTACTCCATTTGCGCTTGAAATTTGATAACCATGTGATAAGCAGAGGGAACGGCCCTTATGGCATTGAGAGAGGGCCTACCCAAAGAACATGTTGTAGGTCGACGTCTACTATGATAATCTCACCGTTGTTAGAAGCTCGGTACTGGGTCTCCCCAGAGCGAGCACTAACTATACCGATCCCAAGGGCGCATTTTCCCCGAGAACTCGCAGAGTGTGCGCTGGATCGGGCTCTAGTTTCTCCCTTCCAATGCCCATCTTGTCGAAAGCTGATGCAAAGATGATATCGGTCGAGCTTCCGCGTCGACTTGCGGCCCTCGTGGATCGCTATTAGCTACTATGGCTCATCACAAGCGGTCGTCATGGGTATGCCGTAGCCTTCCATGTCGGTCTAAAAGGAAAGCATGGTAGTATCCAAACTGGCGTTTCGATACTGTTTGTACTTCTAAGGTTTCCCCCGATCTGATGCTACGCAAGTAGGCCTTCCTGGCTGAGCTAGACTCTCCACCTCCCGCAAACCCTCCTGAGATTACATGGATTTCTCCTAAAGGCGGTTGATGCTGAACTGGGGTTGGCTGATGAGGTGGTGGTGGCTAGACTCGCTCCTACCCTTCTGAAGCCACGTATCGGCTGAGATGTCCACGTCGAATCAAGTATTCGATCTCCTTTTTTAGCTAGATGCAGTCATCTATTCGGTGCCCATGATCCTTGTGGAACTCACAGTATTTGGTGTCGTCTCTTCTAGCCAAGTCCGACTTCATCCGATGGCCACCAGAACCTTCATGTCGCACTCTCAGATGACTCACTTACACCGAGGTCAGCCGAGGGGTATCAACAGGTGAATACCGTCGCTGCAGCTTAGGCTGAGGTGGTCCCCTGCGATCCCTGACGCTCTCTCATCTTGTCAGGGGACCGCCGTTTTCTGCCTCCTCGGGGATCCGTCCCTAATTGCCTCGGCTGTTTTTTTGCCGCCTTCTTCCTTTGAGTAGAAAAGCCTTTGCTTGGACAGAGGGCTTACACTGCTATGTTTACTCTCTACCATGCTTGCCTAAGGGTTCTTTGAGATAGAGAACATTAGGTCTTTCGACTGCACTTCCAGCTCTACAATGAAAGTAGTAACGACGAACTTCTCGTCGAGAATATCCACCAAATGATCTGTTAAACCTTGAACATATGACTGTGCTTTCTTGAGAGCTCTATTTTATGGTCGACAGATAACCTAGCTCTCGTACATCCTTGCTTCATAAAGGAGAGACGAATGCGATGGAAATTCTCGGTGGAACGATGAGATGGAAGACGGCAGAGTTTATTAAACTGTGCCAAGGTCGGGCCTCTTGAAGGTGATAGCGGCTTTGCATCGTATCGGTCCCCATGATCCGGTAGTTCCATCTGATTATATACTTATTGAGGTGTTCATGGGGTCTTTTTGTTCCGCTCGAACGCCCCGGACCGCTAAAGATCAACTTTGCCTAAGTGGAAGTGCAAAATTTCTATGCGGAATGGAGATGTCTTGGCTACTCGCACTGTAAGGCCCATGGAGACCGGAGCTCGGCCCTTACCGCGCCTTCATGTGGCCGATTCACCGATGTCCTCAACCTTTGCCCCCACGACCTCCTTATTGCGAGATCCTCTTCGGGGGGTTGGTAAGGATCACGCTCCCTGGTGTGGCTAGTTTCTCCTCTATCCGCTTCTCACAAGGGTCGATGTTGCTCTTCCCGTAACAGGTTTTGGCCTTTGGGGCCTCGTCATGCCTCCCGGGGCATCAGATTTGCCTGGTAAGTTGCTCCAACTCCTTCAGCAAGTGCTGGTTGGTGACTCGGAGTGCTTCCATCTCGTCCGTGTTTGCCTACACAGTCTCTAAAGCGCCTCTGGGAGGTCGGCTGTCCACGTCGCTTCGCTGGTCTTGCATCTTTGAAGGATTGGCGTTGCTCCTGCTTATGCTCCGAGTTGACACCATCGCGGCTGAGATCACTTTATTTCAAAGGAACAATCGCTCCTACAGACAACCAAGCCAAACCGGGAGCAATGTTTTTTCAACCTTGACCAGGGCTAGAGCGTGCTTGAATTGTCACATTCACGAATTGCACGCCGACTCCTCTCGCAAAACAAGAAACAAAAAGGACACACGCCCGCTGCTCTCTCGATGCCTAAGCCGCTTCTTTCCGAGGAAGAGAAGATCAACTCAGGAATGAATTTTCAGGTTTCCATGCTCAAGGCATTCGTCACGATGAGGTGGCCTGGTATTTATAATGGATGACCATGACAACTTTCCTAGTTGGATGATGACACTGAATAGTATGTTTCCTTGTTAGAGGATGATATGATATATCTCCCACTGGGTAGGAGATTTTCTTTCCTTATCGTAAACCGATTAATAAGGGATAATTGATGGGCAATAATTGGGAAATATCCTACTTTCCTGATTGGTGGAGATTGGGTGTTTTCCTCTAATACGGATTCCTCGGGCTACCAGCCTTTGTAGCGGCGAGAGTTAGGCCTCGCTTTCGCCTCGCTCAGGATACCATTAAGGGCCTATTGCCGCATCGGGCCCGACCTGGCGTTCGCTTGTGACCTTGGGCCTGCGCACCTATTATTTCAAACCCCATCATGTATTATTAAAACCTCTTATAGTAGCGGCCAAACAAAGACCCTCTCTATATCTCACATCTTTAGTTGTGACCAAACAATGACCCTCTCTATATCTCACCTCTTTAGTTGTGGCCAAACAAAGACCCTCCTCCCTATATCTCCTATCTTTAGTTGCGGCTGATCTAAGACCCCAACCATAATCATTCTTATACTTTCAGTAAAAAAATGATCTCAATCATAATCATTCTTGTAGTTGCGGCAAAAAAAAAACCTCAACCATAATCATTCTTATAGTCACGGCTAGAAATGACCCCAACCATAACTATTCTTAGCGGCCTAGAAATTACCCCATCACAATCATCTCCTTCATTTGCGGCAAAAAACTATCCTATCCAAAGGCCCTCATTTACTTTGCACCTTCTTTAGTTATGGCCAAAACTACAATTGCAACTATAATTTTACTATGCCCTCTATACACCCTACGGGAGTCTATTTTTTGGGTAACAATATTATATAGTTGCATATGACCTTCCTTTTGGTTGGGGTTAGTAGCCCCAACTAAAAGCTCACTTCCTTGTAGTGTAATACTTTAACATTAACTAATTTTGCAACAGGGTAAAAAGTTTCAAAATAATCGATACCTTCTTGTTGTGCATACCCTTTTGCAACCAAACAAGCTTTATACCTCTCAATGGATCCATATGAGCTATATTTGATTCGATAAACCCATTTGCATCCCACTAGGTGCTTTTCAGTAGGCAAAGTGGTTAGTGACCAAGTACCATTCTCCTCAAGAGCTTACAATTCCAAAGACATGGTTTGTTGCCACTCCAGAATCATAGCAACCTCACTATAACAAGGAGGCTCAATGTTTGAAGAAATAGAATGAACAATGGCTCGGTAAGAAGAAGAGATGTGACATCCCAAAACCCGAGGGTCCCGTTAATCAATCGTCAACCTGCAAAAATACTACCTTATGTAATCGTACACCTAAGCTTTGATACCAAACTGGTATCAAATACCTGTGGATACCGAGTAACTCGATACCACCTCGTTATGTCCCATTTACCAGGATCCATTTATCCATATTTAAGTTAAAAATATGTGAAATTAACATTTAAAACAGTCCATAAGAGTTCGATCACGACCCTCTTATCATTGTTACATACTGGAACTAGATTGTTCCAAAGCTTTTACAAAAAGATTTATCAAAGCCACATGTTGGCCTTCTTCACAATTACGGCCTCGAATGAGCGCCGTCCACCGGTGTACACCCCGCACCTGAAATGTTTTCCCATAAAGGGTGAGCCACGCCCAGTGGAGAATATTTCCTACAGAGGCTTCTCCCCACTTAAGTCCACATGCAATGGTCATGTTCTACACACTCACATTCACAGTCCAAGTAAAAACATGCAATTTCTACTATGGAATCCTACATGCCATGCCATGAAATGAGATGAGACTCAATCATGTACCTTGCCCCGAGTCCTTATGGATTCCCATCAAACCCGAGTCTTCACCGACTCCTATCACACAATGCCAAAGCCCATGCGTGACAAAACCGTCATTTTTAGATTACATCCAATGATCATTTTACAAAACAAATTCATTTGTTTTCAAACCAAAAGCTTTTTGGATGTTACACCTCAATGATCATTTATATACAAAACTCATATGTCTTTTGTGGGCAGCGAATTTTTGGTGTCGCACCTAAGGCTTCACACACCTAGACACTTTCACGGGCTTTCATCGTTGGAATTATGTCTAAACACAAATATCAGGTCTTTCACCCGAGGGGGATTCATCCCTGCTTGCTATTACCCGACACAAGTTTTCTTTACCACTTTATTCAACCATACAACTCTGTTGGACGTCGTCTAATGGAACCGAGCCCATCCAATCAATCACCAAAACGTAGTATTGATTATAACCATACACTCACACCCATTCAATGCGATGTCCCCGTGCATATGCAATGCAAAATGCGTCATTGTATGTTATATCATGCCACATGTATAATGAATGCTACATGGACAACTGTAACACCGGTATATTAATATATGTTTTGTTATATTCAGGTAAGGATTTTTGGGGAGCAAATGCAACTTATGCCCTATGATATTTTATATTGTGATTAAGATTAGCAATTTAATGGTTGCTTAATAGAGGATTAGGCAAAGTGTGTTAGATTGCATTTTATGGCATGTGGGTCAATTATGCAATTAGGTAAGTTTAGTGGTTTTGTTAGGATTTGTAATTACAGGTCCTTGAATGACCACCGAAAACTTGTTAGTGGCAGAGTAAAGTGCAACCATGTTAGAGCTATGTGGCATCATGAGGGCATGACACTCATATATGCATGGTAGGAGATCTCACAAGTGCATGAAGAGTTTAACATAGCTAAGCAAACCAATTCCTCTTGGTTTGGATGCGTAGACCAACTTCACAGAAGTGGAAAATTCTGGAAATTAGAAAGAGAGAGTTCTAAGATGCTTAGAGAAGGAGGAGAAAGGCTTGAAGGAAAGCTTGGTTTTTGGTGGAAAAGTTCACTAAGGTATGTAAACATGATCTTTGGAGGCCTTAGTTGTATTCTTATGGACTTTGGTTATATTCTAGGGTTTTTTGTTGGGATTACATCCTAACCTTTAGATTTGATAAAAGTGTTTGTGGAACCCTAAATTGTAAAAGACCGCTTTGTGAAGATGGTATGTGTGTGTATCCATGGAGGCCGTCTAGCTTTCCCCTTGACCCCATGACAGTGTTTTGGCCATAAGTTGGCCTAAAGAACTCCGAACTGGATGATTCTAGTTGGAGAAGAAGCCCAAGACCTAGCCCTTCGAATGTCTAGAAGCAACCAAGAACTAAACCCTACCATAAGACCCTTGAATTTGAGGTTGAAAGTCGATATGATTTGACCCCTCTGCTCTGGATCCCAGCTCAGATCATGTCAGAGTGGCATTTAACTGGGAACTGAATGATCTCCAAAACCTTCTTAAAGTAGACACATAGGGAGTAACTTCATGAAGAAAGTATGGCCAAAATTATGCTCATTTGTTCCCATAATTTCTTGCCAAAGTAAGAGGAAGTGAGGACACGATTCCCATCCCGTGGAAATAGTCTCGGCAGGTCGAGTGTAAAACCATAACTTTACTCCCCGAGGTCCGAATGACCTGATTTAAGAGGCTATGGAAAGCTAAGAGATAGGAATCTTGTCAGAAGACCATAGTGAACAAAAACATGTATGGCTGGTCAAAATGGTAGCTAAGAAAAAAAGAAAAAGAAAAAGTGGTCTCAGATAGTCAAACAAGGTACAAGTGTGTTGCAAGCCGTTTGTGTTACTCCTAATAAGGGGTGTTAAATGTTGATATTAGTGAGTGTAAAGAGAGAGTGCTCTGAAGGATCAAGGTTTATGTTGGTAGGTATAAGAATATGTGTGATTCGAGTGGTGAAGTAGTAATAAACCACCAAAATTTTATGTAACCCTGATTGCTTCGAGGCTAAGAAACTTATGACTTGTTAATTGCGATCTCTTCGAGTAGCCTCGGTTTTGACTTCCTTAGGGAGACTTCAGGATTTGAACTAAGGAAGGTAGGGGATCTTGTAACCGTCTCCGTTATACCATGGTTTGACGAAATTCTGTACCATTCCATGATTTAACTGTGTGATTTTCTAATGATATATACAAATGTGTATATTTTTATATCTATGGAATTCTTTGAATTAACTGGTACATGATGTTTTTAATTATCCATGTGGATGAATGCTTTGTGAAATTGTTTTAAAGCATGACATGGGTATGGGACTGTAGGAGAGTCCGGATTGATGTAGTGGACACCTGACTATGACTAGTCCCTCAAGGTACCCCGTAAAGGTCACGATATACGGGATGTGGGGCATATCCCCGGGTGGTAAGTCCCAAGAATTTGTCGTTATATCGATGTGGGCATATCCCCGGTAGTAAGTCCCAGCAATTTGTCGTTGTTCGGGATGATCACTAGTCCCGGGGTGAGCCCAAGAGTCACTCAATGGTGGGGTCGAGATCAGGGTAGTATTGCATCCCATTTGTTTCACATCAACTTATTAATTGAAAATGCCTGCGTTTTGAGATGTTGAATTATTTGTATTTTTGAATGCTTTATAAGCATGGCTTGTTATGGGATTCACTAATGGTTGTCGAACTCACTTCATTATTCTCCCCACCTTGTAGATGCAAGACGACCACCTGATGACCTCGGGAGCTCACTTGGCAGGTTTTGAGGTCGAATTGTGCGTTAGCCTTGTATTGTTTTTTTTTTTTTTTTGGATAATTAAGAATTATTACCAAAGGGCAACGCTGAGAGGGTTACAAAGACGATCCAAGCCGGGGAAATGAGAAGAGATGCTTAAAGATTTATCATGACTTAGCCGCTGCTGAGGAGGGTTTCTTGAAGCAAAAATCTAGAGTTCAGTGGCTTAAACTCGGGGACCAGAACACTAGCTTCTTCCACAAGCCTTCACAAAGTCAGAATGCTCCTGAGTGCATTAGCAGTTATTACTATGGCAAATGGTCGGGCAGGACTCGAAGACCCTGACACATCAAGCAGAAGCCAGAAGGCACTTCCATTTATGTTCGAAGGAGCCCACAACTAGCCGTTCGAGCATGCGGTGGATTGAAGGCTCTCAGTGGTCCCCAAAGACATGGATACGCTGAATAAAGAATTTCCCAAGGAGGAGATCAAGGAAGCTTACTTTTCTTCCATTGATGATTCCAAAGCTCGCCCGACATGGGTTCTCTCGCGGTTTTTCAAGGCGGCCAGGTATTATCGAGTGACGTCACAAGAATTGCGGAGTTCCTTCTTGAATCTGGAAGTATGCTTCGCGAGATTAATTGTACACTATTGCTTCGGTGCCTAAGGTTCCCAACCCCGCTCTATGCACGACATGTGCCTATCTCCCGTCGCGAACACCATCTATAAGTGCATCTCAAGATCATTGTCGTGAATTAAACAAAGGTCTCCTTACATTATCGCCCCATCACACAATTTTTGTACAAGGTCTGAGCATTGCCGATAATGTCCTTATCACCCAAGACCTTATGTTAAACTACCATCGCGAGACATCTGGCCCCTCCCGTGTGCGCTTAAAGGTTGACATCATGAAGGCTTACGGCTACGCTTAGTTGGGGCTAGCATCGAGTATCCCTCTCCCGTATGGGAACCCCTACTCACCTATTAAAAATGCATTATAAGCCAGATCACTACTCCCATCCTTTCCCATTTCGATAAATGGCGAGTCATGGGCTTTTCATGAAGAAAGGGTTAAGGCAAGTGGGACCCATTATCATCTTTTTTATTCATCCTAGCAATGGAGGCCTTTTCCGTATCCTTACTGTGGGCCGCCAATAGTCACTTGCAAGGTTTCGCCACCCCGTATTTAAAGGGCATCAACCTTAACTCACTTATGCTTTGCATGATATGTTTTTGTTTTCTCATGGGGACGCAGCCCGCTTGTTCGTGTCTATACTTAATTAAGGTTTGCGTGCTTCGGGCCTTCACAGAATGGGGCAGAAGTGCCATTCTAGCCTGAGTCTCGATGAAGTCAATGATTTGTTGGACACCACGGTTCGGGCCTCAAGGTGCTCTATGATATCTGGGAGTCCTCCGATTTCTACAAGGCTCACTCACGGATTGTATGCCTCTTATACAAAGAATTACGGCCGACCAGTCTTGACAAGCAAATCTCTATCTTATGTCGGGTAAATTACAAATCGATTGCCTCTTGCCTTATACAAGATACAATTGTACTGCGCAGCCTCTCATTTATTATCCCCATATACTATTCTAAGATCGCATTAATCAAGAGCTTCTTATGGTCTGATGATTCCGAAGCGCTCGTCGTGGCTAAGATCAAGTGATTCTTGTGGTGTCTTCCAAAGGAGGAGGGCGGTTTAGGCCCCGCACGTGTTAAAGACCTCGAATGATTCAAATGTTATGAAGATGTATGGAACTGCTCTACAAGAAGGACTCCAAGTGGGTGGGCGGTTCGGAGGATTTATCTCGCAAGTGTGGAGCCTCTCCGGGAATGCAAAGGTCCCTTACGGTTGCTCCCGAGTTGGCGGAAAATCTCCAACTTAGAGAGGATCATATACCTCATAATGCATGTGTGGTAACTACGACCTTTTTACGGCATGATTTCGAACCCTGGCTGGTCCTCCCTTTCCTATTATGGCGAAATGGATCTTGTGGCGACTCTGCAATTCATAAGAATGCTCGAAAGTGGTCGCTGCTATTGATGAAGGTGGAATTGGCCTATCGCTAATTCGCCAGTGACCTTATTGCTATCAAGAGCAACCAAGGCCTAATTACCATGTCGACAAAGATCGGGCGAGGATATTATCTCTCGACTCTAGATCCGTCTCGGGGTTTTCTACCGTAGTTTCCGCCCTCGAACCACTTTAGACCAAAGAACATCAAGCACTGGCACTCTTCTTGTTCCCAAGCTATCAGAGGCATGCTTTCATTGTATGGTCGACCGTACGTAATCATTGGTTACTCAGATAAGCTTCAAAATGGGGACTCACCAGCTCTATATCTTGTGTTTTTTGTCGTGCTAATGTTGAAGTGCCGCCATCTGTTTATTTACGTCATCGGAATGGTAGAATTACAGGCTGTCTGTACTGCTCGATATTATTTTCTGCTTCATTTGGTGATGATAAAGAATTTCGTATTTCTGTCTCTGCAGCAGCTGTTGAGTCTCAAATAATGTGAGAGGTCCTCTCATAAATATTTTGTCTAACGGTAGGTCAAGGGCAGATTGTCGGGCTGTTGCTGCTTCGGTACAGTAGCGAAGCCAGGAAGAAACAAAGTTGCCTGATCAGGGCTGGGGTGTCTGTTGAAAGCTAGGTCGATGTCACCTCTATATTTGAGGCCGTCCTGTTTGTACCGTCAGGCCGTGCCAGATTCGCTGTCACGTTGTCCCTTTGCAATAAATACTTAAATTATCCAGTGGCAACGCCAACCACAAGAATACAAAGAACCGCCCAAGGCCACAACTGTGCGAAGAAAAACTGACAAAGACTCTCCTCTATAAATATAGGAATGCATCACCCGAACAACATAAAGCCAAATTAATAAAGACAAAAGCCCACATTCCGCAAAGCAAACAACACAGTTAACCCGCCCCACAACTCCCGCACCAAGGCCCCAAATAATCACAAATCAAGCATTCAACCTACCAGAGATAAAATATTTAACAAGGAAGGACCATCTCTCACACATTGATCCGTTTGCAGACTATCAACAACCTTCCAAGACCGTAAATACGGTTTCAACATCTTCACAAATGAGGCAAAATAGTATCACCGGAGCGAGTCACGCTCTCATGAATTTACTATTCCGATGACCCCACAAGTGGTAGATAGTAGCACCCAATGCAATCTTCCTTCAATAGAGCCGGGGTGATTTTCCTGTCGCACCACCACAAGAATTCGTTCTCCCAATTCCGAGTCAGAGACCCCACACAACCATAGAATCCTCCGCCAAATACCAAATTGTGAAATGGCAACTAAGAATAAGTGGTTCCCTGCCTTCAACATTAAGACGACAAAATACACAAGATATAGAGCCGGTGAGACCCCACTTTGAGAAGCTTATCCCGGGTAACCAACTGCTCGCACGCCACAAATGGCATAATGAAAGCATGCTTCCCGATGGTTGGGAAACCAAATCGAATTGGCGCAAATAACAACCAGACTGTTCAGCGGTTCAAGGCACAATAAAGGAAAACCCCATGATCTAGAGTTCAAGATATAACATCCTCCCTGTGAGGCATCGATAAGGTAATTGGGTACAACTGTTTGATAGCAATAAGGTCACCCGACTACTAGAGTCAATTCCACTCCCTTCATCAATAATCTCTACTGAAGGCATAATTGCGTAGTCATAAGTAAGATCCGGTCACCATAATAGGGAAGGAGAGGACCAACCGGGTTCCAGAAATCATGCCATAAAAAGGTCGCCGCCCCGTCACCCACCTTGTGCTTTATGAGGGGTTTGATCCTCTCTCTCTGTCAAGGATTTTCCGCCAACCTGCGGAACAACTCGTGGGGACCTTTTGTGATTCCGTGGTGCTCCCCGCTGATCGGTGGGGACCTTAGGATGTTGGTGGTTGGGCATGCATTTTGGAGGAACATCTATGTTGTGTGGAGGTCTACACCGCATATTTTGGACGCTTCATATCGATCATGTCATTGTATATTTTGCTTCAGGGCCATTAGTTTGGGATTGTCTTTGTAGAAAGTTTTGGGATTTTAAATATTATTTTGATCAAGTGTAAGTGTATAGTCTTGGGTGCATTGAGACTTACCTCGCATGTATATGTATATATGTTTTGAGACCTGGAATTGAGTTTTAATTACGTTTCTAGGCGATTACTCCAAGTAGAGTTTTGGACTAAGGTTTTGAAGAAATACAGGTTGAATATATATGGTGTAGGCTGGGGTATAAATTTCCTTTATGCAAAAGTGTTTGATTTTGAAAGAGTCCTATGTTAGGACTCAAGGATGAAAGTATATTGTAAATAACATAAATCACACCGTGGAAATCAGGGTGTGACAACAACACAATCCACACCACTTATCGGGTGTCATGGACAAATCACATCACCTACATATGACTTCCATACTACATTTCATTCATGTCAATGTATTATGCACGCATATATCAACATCAACATACAATATGTCATTCTATGTTCAAGCAATGACACATACAATCAAGCCATGTAAAGGCCATTTGCACATAGAAATTCATTTCATGTCAATACATTAGAACACATATAGACATCCAAACATGTCACTACTTAGTCAAGCAATGACACTCTCAAGCCAATCATACAATGGCCCCAAAGCAAGCCACAAACAATCACAACCGAGCCATGAAACCGACCCTAAACAGGCCATGTACACAAGCCTCACACAATCACAGGCTTGCCTAGGCGTAGCCTACCTTCATCTAGGCGGACCATAAAACTCACAATTCCTATCCTTGGGTTCGCCTAGGTGGACCCCTTTGCCTAGGCGAACACCTCCTTCGCCTAGGTGAAGACACCTTTCTTCCTAGGGAAGCCCCTTGTCCTTGTCTAGGTGAAGCACAATTTGCCTAGGCAAAGGACTCCCAACAGGAACTCAAACATCAAACCATTTCCAACCCAAAAATGGAAAACAAACCCAAGTAGGAAGAATTCCCTACCTCTTGGAGCGTAGATGAACGGGTAGGAAACCTCCTAAACCCGACAACTTCAATTTCCCAAACAAACTTCCTTAGATCTTCGACGAAATCTCTCGTTCTAGGTACCCACGCGTACCCCTCGTCGATGCGATGAACTTTTGTCCTTGGCCCGATGAAAATCAACCAACGGAGGTCCATAGATCGTAGAGCTGTTTGGTGCTCTTTCTCCCTCCCTTTCTCTCTCTCTCGGTCAAACTAGAAAAAATGGCTCTTTTTGCCTTAATTCCACCTTTTGTTCTAACTTAACCTTAAGTTAAGTGAGTGGCCCACGTCGCGCCACGTGTCCACCCTTGCTCAAATCAAGCTTTCTCGCCCTCGAAACAATTTATTTCACCTCGATTCAAGTTCAATACCTTCTAAATGTACTTTACTTACATCATTTCCCAAAATCTAGTTTTTGGGTTCACCAGGGTGCCCGTCGCCCCGAAATTCGTGAAAATTTGACTGTCTCGGAATTCAACAAAATTCTTCTGAGTAACTAGATTTCATGAGATGAATCAAACGGTGAGGTTCGTTTCATCATCTGAGATCTAGAAAAATACCAAGTTTGTAACCTGTACTATTTCGACAATTTATCGTTCTGCCTTTTTCGGAAAAATTCGATTTTTTTCTCGAGTTTTACAAGAGAGGCGGTCATAACAGAGAACCTGAGAAAGAGGATGGTGAGTGGAATTATGGGATGACGAAATAGAATTATAATGATAGTCACGTGAGTAGGATGTTGGCTTCTAGCATGAGTTGAGTGACCAGATTTTGTATGAAGAATGAGAGGAGATTCATTTAAAGAGATATCAAAGCAAATGAGATCAGGAATTTGGATGTTATCACTGACAGAATATGGTAGAACATGATCAGGAAAAATAAAATCCAAATGAGAGGCACCGAGTTGTTCATGTTTAAAGGGAAAGTTGGACTCAAGAAAAAATAACATCCCTTGAAATGAAAACAACATTGGTTGAAAGGTCTAGCACTTTATATCCCTTATAACCTAGAGGATAACCAAGAAACATAGCCCGAATAGCTAGAGGGGAGAATTTTAAACAATAATTCTTCAAACTATAACATAGGCAGCCAAAACTTCGAATATGTGAATAAGCTGGTTTTTTGTTCCATAACAACTCAAAAGGAGTTCTATTTATAAGATAAACAATAGTGAGCACACAATCTATCCAATATGCTAAAGGCACATTAGACTGAAAAATGAGAGAACATGCCACATCTTAATGTGGCATATTATGCTCACAACCGAAGCCTGCCGAGGGGTATCAAAACAAGAATGACAAAAAACAACACCCATTGCTTTAAAGAACTTAGTAAACGATAGATTTGGGGCATTACTAGACCAAACTGTTTTAATGGTGGTGTTGAATTGAGTCTGGATGAGAGAAAAGAATCGAGGGAAAATGGTTTGAACATCAAATTTGGATTGTAGAAAATATACCCAAGTAAATCGAGTACAATCATCTAAAATTGTGAGAAAATATCTAAAACCTTATGTACTAGGAACATGAAAAGGACTCCATATGTCTAAATGAATTAAATTAGAAGGAACACACTCAAATTATTGGAGGAAGAAAATGGTAAATGACGTTGCTTTGCATAATGACAAGTAGAACAATGAGAGTCATCAAAATCATAACCTTCTTTTAAATTCAATTGATTCCTTAAACTTTGAATCTTTACAAAGGAGGATGCAAAATATTTTTCTGAGACAAGGAAACTGAATTACAAAAATTTCCTATACAAATTGATTGGTGATTGAAGTTTGATGATAAAGAAAAAATTGATGTATCCAGCACATAGAGATTCCCATGTATTCTACCCATCCCAATTTGAGTGAGTGCATTAATGGAAAGAAGATTGAATCAAAAATCAGGCACGTACACACATTTGTAAGAATGATGTTGTTGGACAAAGGAACCGAGCCTATTTGAGCTATAGGGACTAAGGAACCATTTGGTCGAGTAATGAAAGAATTGGCTATGGAATTAACCGGGATAAAAAAATTATGTGAACAACAAACATGATGTGTTGCACATGTATCAAGTATCCAAGAATCTGGTATAAAAGAAGAGGTAGGGAATGAAGATTAGAGAGAGAAAATATACCATTGAAGTTGGACACTAATGAATTTAGTTGTTGTGACTCCAGTGAAGCAATAACACTTCCATGGAGTTGTGAATTGTTGACACTAAGTTGAAGTCAAGGAACTTGAAACGGAACTCGTATGAACTTGAGATCCTAACAAGGGAGTCGGGTCTAGTTTATACCATTCTTTGTTCAGGAGTCTTGGATTTGAATTTGTATCCCGGAGGGTAACCATGTAGCTTATAGCATTTGTCCATTGTATGTCCCTGAATATTGCAGTGGGAGCATATTAGTACATCTGTCTTCAATTTTTCTTTTTGAACTAATGAAGTAGCAACAATAGAATTAAATTCATTAGTAGGCATGAGATCATAAGAGAGAGGACTTTCCCAGTTGGAGGTAATAGTTCCATAAGGAGAATCTGGCCACAAGTGTGAGCATAAGACTCATTTAAACCCCTAAGAAACTGTATTACATATTCCCTTTGTTGAAATCAAGCCCAACCCTCATAGCTCCATAGTGACAATTAGGTAAAGATTGGTAATCCTTGTGGGTACCATGGCTTTTGGCCCAACATCCCCATTCAAAAGGCCCAGACATATCAAAGCCCATAGGAGGCCTAAGTATCGTCACAAGAATATGGATTTGGACCACGGCCTGAAATCCGGCTTGTGGGCTATCTAATCACAGCAAAGGCCTCTAGGGTTTATTGCCCAAGCACGTCCTCTTCTAGTCACTCCGCACAAGACACTTTTCTACCTGGCCGCTCTAAGAAAATGGTCAGCCAATGATTTCCGGCTGACTTCTTGCGCCAAAGAACATATCCTCCACAAACCACGAGACAGAATCAATTCTGTATGATCAAACGATCCTTGAGGCGGAAGATTCGAATGACTTAGCTATCCAAAAGGAAAAACGGTTGATGCGCAAATGAAGCGCCTTCCTCCCTTCCATTTCGGAAACCAATCACCCACTTTCCATAAAAAGTGGATACTATTTTATCTCCACTTGTGGAGTCATCGAAATAGTAGAATTCAAGAGAACAACTATGTTCCAGCTGATACTATTTTTCATCTCATATGTGAAGGTTGTTGATAGTCCTGTAAACATATCAATGTGTGAGAGATGGTCCTTCCCTCTTAATATTTTATCTCCTGGTAGATTGGCTGCATGACTTGTGATTGTTGAGGCCTTGTTGCCTTGCCCGTAGTCAAAATGTGGTTTCTTGTGTTGCTACTTGTTTGTCTCTGGGCTATGGCTTGTGTTTTTTGGTACTTTTGTAAGTTGTTCGGTCGTCAGATGTTCCTATATTTATAAAGTGTGAGGTGTCATTCCGTTTTACCGATCAGGGCTTCGGCCTTTGTCTTGTATTTTGGTTGGCGTTGCCCTTTGGTACAAATTCTTAATTATCCAAAAAAAAAAAAAAAAAGTGGATCATCCTCCTCCTTCATAAATAAGGAAGGGATGGCAACAAAAAGGTATGTGAAAATATACAACTGCAAGACTGACATTCGCGCTTTACCTCTCCGTTTAACTGGCGATCGGAGAGCTTGTCACACACCCACTGGCTTGCCTTGTTTGTTTTGCAAGTCCTTGATGCCAAGTTAATGCCCCAACAATCCAGAGACTCTGAGAATCCAAGAGACAACAATTGGCGCCATCTGTGGGAATGACCAAGCAAAAAATCTCATCAAGAACGCACACACTATCAAGCGATCCCCCCTGATACCCAGACTTAGTTCTCGCCACTATCCGGGTCTATCGGATTTTTATCGCTATGGCCAAATAACCCAAAGAAATCACCCTTTGAAAAACCTGCCTCTTTCTAGCTGATATGGAGGCAAAGCAAGAAGAATAGGCCGTATATACGTTGAATTACGTAGTCGTCAATTATCTGTAGCAAGAGAATCATCACATGGCTCGCTGAAAGAGGATCTGGGGTGAAAACACATAAGGGAGCAACATCCCGGGCACTCTGGCCAAACAATAGCGCAAGGAGCCCATCCTGGTCGGGCACAGTGATGCAACAATGGATGAGAAAGATCCTCCGTAGCTCTCCACTTCCTAACTGCCATTTCTAAGAACAACGTGTGAGCAAATCAAGAAGAGGCCCCACGCCGCTCTAGTCGCCCGTGCGGCATGCATCACCTACGGAGAATTCACAGAGAGAATGACACTTGAAAGAAGCCCCGAAATGTGCCCAAGAATTTAGCAGAGAGAAACGACAATCGGAGCAAGCCCCCGAAAATGTGCCCGCATGGCATAGGGGCGTAGCACCGTCACTTCCGTTCATGTATCCTGCAATTGGGCCGCACTCCACCCCAAGACATGCCTACATCCAATTAATCGCTCGAGGACCTCGAAGACATGATATCCTCTCATTGGCCAAAGACATCTTAGCTACGAACCGCCAAGGTTTTGGTCATACCGTCTTTTCCATGTATGATGGCTCCTCTGACCCGTATGACCACATGCTATACTTCAATTAGGCGATGATACTCAATGCGGGAGACGACCGCCTACTATGCAAAGTGTTCCCGGCCAGCTTGAAAAAGCCCGCCCTGGCTTGGTTCCACAAACTCCCACGGAGATCTATCAACTCGTTCAGTGAGTTGTGGGCTGCATTGGTTTCCCAGTACCTGTGTTCAGTTTGACACAATGGGAAACATCAGTTCTCTACAAACCATCTTCAAGCGGGAAGACGAGTCCATCCGTGATTCACCATAAGATTTGGAGGAGCCGTCCAACAGATTGATTTGTACAATATGGATGCGGTCCTCCAAAATTTCTGAAGAAGCTTTAGGTCGACCACCCCATTCTTCCACTCGCTATCTCTGGATCCGCCTACGAAAATGGAAGAATTGTACAGACGGGCGGATAAATATTCAACACTGGAGAATAATATCCGAGCAGCCTCCCAAACCGTGATGATCACAACCCAAAGCAGCAAGTCGACCACTAAAGGTCAGCCTGAACAAAAGGGGAGCCAGAGTAAGAACCAGAAACACTTCCGAGACTAATCAGAGAGAAAGAAGGAACCCCCTCAATTTACCCCTCTGAACATCTCTTACGACAAACTCCTTTCGCTCATACAGGATCACCCCGACTTTAAATGGCCCACACCCATTCAGTCAAATCCCGCACAACGCAACCAATCTTTGAGGTGTGATTACCATAGAGACCACGGGCATGAGACCAACAGATGTCGAAGCTTGAAATTCCTGGTGGAAAGATTAATCAGGGCCGGCCACCTTAGGAGATATTTTCGGGAGACGGTCCGTAGAGCTGAGGCTGCCCTTGCGGTTGAAAGAATAGCTGCCAGTGTAGAGCTCCTACTTAAATCTCAGCCCACCATAAACTACATACTAGGTGACCCAACTGACGACAGTCGGCTTAAGCACCGTAAGAAGAGTTGTTATGCAGCCACGTCCGTCCCGGTAAACACCATCCAGTCCCAAACAAAGAACAGCAATCTATAGCCGATTAACGGCCCTATATATTCTTTCCCCCTGTTAATCCGTCCAGGGTCATTACTCCACACCATGATGCACTTATACTTACTTTATGTATCAACGATTTTGAGGTGCATAGAGTACTAATTGACCCTGACAGCACGACCGACCTGTTACAGCTACCAGCCTCTAAGTAAATAAACATCTCTTTTGACAGATTGAGTTCAGCTGGTAGAATCCTATTCGGCTTCAACGAGGCAACCATAGTAACAATGGGCGACATTGTTCTCCCCATCAAGGCAAGGCCGGTGGTTCAACAGTTAGATTTCAACATCAGGACTCAGGCCTGCATAATGCCACACTATCGAAATCACAAGATGCGATGAAAGTCGTGTTCTGACCTACCACCAAATGATCGCCTACTCCGACCAATGTCGGGCAAATTAACTCCTCCCCGGAGCAAACTAACCAGTTTTCAAGAAATAGCTACCAATTGTCAGTACAAGAGCGTGAGAAACGAAGTTCCCACAAATCACCCTCGAGACCCAAGTCAGAATAGCAATTACAAATGACTCAGCGCAGGGTGGAAGATGTGGAGCCACAATGTAAATCTCGAATCAATATCCTTAGCTGTTTGATAATCCACCTATGTTAGCTCCCTCCTATCTGGTGCAGAGAAGGAACAAATACAACATGTTCTACTCCATAATATGGATGTGTTCGCCTGGACTCACTTAGACATGGTCGGCATTAATTCGTACACGCCACCATTGAACCAAATGTCATCCTTTCGCTGCCTACGCATTTAAAGTGAGGCGTTTCCACCCAGACTGGCATCTGGTTATTCAGACGAAAGTGGAAAATCTTTTGAAAGCAAGATTCATCAGAGAGATAAAGTACCTGGAATGGCTGGCCAATGTGGTAGTAGTCCCAAAAAAAGGGGGTAAATGGAGAGTGTGCGTAGACTACACGGATCTTAATGAGGCATGCCCAAAAGATGTTTTCCTCTACCTCTGATAAGACGACGTTGATTACGCTTCGGCCGCATGATGTTGTCGCTCTTAGATGCCTTCTCTGATATCATCACGCATCCGCTAGACGCCCAAATACCTTCATCACCCCGCATCTGACTGCTCTCGCTTACACAGATGCCATTCGCTAAAAGAATGTCGAGGCAACGTATCAAAGGTTAGTGACCAAGATGTTCAAGCCGCTACTCTGAAAAACCATGGAGGTTTACATTGATGACATGCTGGTAATGTCCAAAGAACGCCAGGACCATGCTGGACACCGGCAAGAAGCTTTTGAACTCCTAAGGGCGTACAATATGAAGCTCAATCCCTCAAAATGCGCCTTCGGAGTCAACGCGGGCCAATTCTTAGGTTTCATGGTGACTTAGAGGGGTATAGAAGCCAATCCTGCTCAACTTAGAGCTATTTTGGAGTCCCCAACTCCCGCTTCTAGAAAGGGAGTACAACAGCTTAATCGTCATAGCGCCCCGGTCGTTTATCTTCGGCTGCTGCACTGGCCTAAAGCCAGTTTTTGCTACTCCTTATGGGCCACAACTGTGTCAGTGGATTGAGAAATGTGATGACGCCCTCACGGCTATCAAATAGTATCTTGCAAAACCTCCAGTCCTTGCTGGCCCTAAAGCCAACGAAACACTCTTCGTATACTTGGCAATCTCAAATATCTCAATAAGTGTTGCCCTGTTCAAGGAAGATGAGAATAGAAAGCAGAGGCCAGTATTTTTCGTCAACAAGTCCTTGGTAAACACAGAAACCCGCTATAGCCACCCCCAGCAGGCGGCATTAGCCCTCTAGGTAGCAAAGAAGAAGCTCCGCCCATACTTCCAAGCACACCCCATTGTTGTTAACCGACCTTTCCTGAGCACCATTCACAAGCTTCGACTCTGTCCTGTGAGGATGGCGCGACAGGGCAATTGAATTGAGCGACTGGCACTCCAAAGATAAGCCAAGATTGGCTAAAAATGACAAGTTCTGGCAAATTTTCTAGCAAAAATCCTCCAATTAAGAGTGAGCCATGGCAACAACTAGGGACTTAATGTGACGGCATCTGCCAAACCGGAGCTCCTCCAACTAGGTAGTGAGCCATGGCAACAACTAGGGACCCTTAATGTAGACGGGGCATCTCGTCAAACTGGAGCCGGCATCGGTTTGCAACTTAAATCTCCAGTCAGGGAGAAAATTAAGCAAGATATCCATTTAGGCTTCAGCGCCTCCAACAACGAATTAGAATATGAGGCCATCCTAGCCGAAATTGAACTAGCAGCTATTGTGTCAGCCGACAAACTTCTGATTCGAAGTGATTCTCAATTGACGATAGGGCAAGTGAACGAAGAATATGAGTCGCGATACCCCTGAATGGCAAAGTATGTATCCCTAGTTAAGCAACGCTTAGGCAGCTTTTCAGCTTGGAAGCTCGAACACATCATTAGAGACTGCAATGAGAAAGCCGGATGTGCTTGCCGCTGTGAGCCGCTCTTCCTGAGCACGTAAATGCTGGTCTTGCCCATCTATTTTCAGTCGGATTCTTCAATTATCACTACCCGAGTAAGTCAGATGGACGAGGTCTCCCCTTCCTGGATAAACCCTATAATGCAGTATATCAACACGGGAGAACTCCCAAACAAAAGGAACAGAAACACGCGACCAAATCCGGGCCATTGTGTTCTCTTGGTTAATCCAGGTCGCTTAAACGGGTCCCAGACAGCCGCACTTCCAAAGTGCTTAACTATTGAACAGGGACAATATGTATTGGCCGAACTGCATGAAGGGATATCATCCAGGCGGCAAAACATTGGCACACAAAGCCCACACTCAAGGGTATTATTGGCCAACCATGAGATCTGACGCCGCCGACTGTACGAAAGTGTGATCGATGCCAGCGACTAGCCCATGTCTTGAGATCACCAACTCAGGATTTAATTTTTATTACGAGCCCTTGCCGTTTCGCTTTATGGGGAATTGACATAGTCGGGCCATTCCCTAATGCCTTGGCTTAGAAAAAATTGTTGCTGGTAGCCACAGATTATTTCAGCAAGTGGATATAGGCTGAGGCTTTCGCATCGATTAAAGATAAGGAGGTCACTCAATTCATCTCGAAGAATATCATCATCTGCCTTTGAGTACCCCGATCAATCAGATAGACAACTGCCCTCACTTTGACAGCAGGCATACAGAACTTTTGCCAGAATTGAAAATAAAATCTATACTCCACCACTGCATTCACAAAGCAATGGCCAAGCAAAGCTTAATAAAACCCCGCTGACCGCCTTAAAGAAACAAGCTAGACTCAATAAGGCAAATGGGGCGGATGAACTCCCCGAGCGCTATGCCTAGAACGATACCAATTTAACCAGATATATCCCCCTTTGCGCTCACTTATGGGATGGAGGCTATAGTCCCAACATAAATTGGCATGTCAAAGCTCCGATTTGATTTACCCGAGCAATCAACGTCAATCATGATTAAAGACCGGGACACCCAAGCAGATGAACTCCACAAGCAAAGAAATGGTGGATGATAAGACCATACCACACAGTTAGCAAACCTATACAACAAACGCGTGAAACCCCGAATGTTTTAGCTAGGGCCTAAATTCCGAGAAAATTTTCGAGAACACAACATCCGTCGCCCTGAAAGTTCCAGAATGCAAACCTGGGAGTGACCATATATTGTAACGCCGTCTGGCGATCCGGTCATATGTGCATTAGACAAACTAGACGGGACACCTGTACCTAGAATGTGGAATGTTATGCACCTTAAAAGGTATTATCATTAAAGAACGATTCAATTTCTAACCATGTTCCTGTCTCAATTTTTTACAAAGCCCGAGTAAGGTTTGGATCCCATCGCCCAATATGGTCACACCCACCGGGTTCATCGCAAAGCCCGAGTAAGGCCGGATGTCCCGTCGGCTCAGTATGGTTGATGCCCAACTGGCTCATTACAAAGTCCGGGTAAGGTTGGATGTCTTACCTACCAAAGATGGTTGATGCCAAACTCGGTTCATTACAAAGTCCGTAAGGTCAGATAACCTACCAAAATCCAAGATGGTTGATGCCCGCCGGTTCATTGCAACCCAAGTAAGGTTGATGTCCTACCACCAAGAGATGATTACGCCCCAACCCGGTTCATTACAAAGTCCAAGTAAGGTCAGATGTCCCACCAACCGCATGGTTAATGCCCACCGGTTCACACGAAGTCCCGTAAGGTCGATGTCCTCACACCAAGATGGTTAATGCCTAGTTGTTACATCATGAAGCCCGGGCAGGGAAGCAATAGAAGAGGGGCCAATGAACCTTGCTTACCGGAGTGTTCATCCGGTTGATCTATATCCTACTCAAGTTACATCTTTTCTTGCCCGGCTAAATTAGCTTAATTATATGATTCGATAAAAATAAAGCACCCACATCATATTAGTAAACAACACATGCCTTATTATTGATATCAACACATGCTTTTTTATTGAGATTGGTTTCAAAACAACTAAAACCGGGAGGACAAAACATGGGTGAAGGAACAAGGCTCAACGAGCAATCATAAAATATAACCCAGAAACATCATGCTCCTCACTTCAGTTACCTAAGCGAGAAAATGTGCTCTTTACCCGACCCAACTCAAGGCAAGCAGAGGAGAGGTCACCCGCCTCGCTATTATCCATCTCAAGAACTGCAACGGGAGCCTCCCTCTCTAGCGCATTCGTCACTTCACCAAGACGAACATTGATGGATACAAATTCTTCGGCAGGACAAAGACTCAGGAGTTATCTAGGGTTAAAAAGAACTCGAGATAACCCGCGATTTGTCCAACATCCCGTCCTAACCCTGCCGACTTCCCAAATATTATGTGCAAAAGCACAACAGCCATACCCATAGTTGAAGATTACGTCAAAGCCCTCCTCGTAAGCCTCCTCCATAGCCTTTTTCTCTTTAAGGGCCTCAGCTCGGAAAGCGAACACTTCATCCTTACAAGTCCCAAGTTCTAGTAGCAGAGAGACTCGCTCATCGGCCAGACGGCTAGCCTCATCTTCCGCCTTCCGCCTAGCTTCCTCTGCAACCGCCAAGGCATTTTAGACCCAAGCCAACTCGGACTCCACCTTCGCCCTGGCACTCCCTACCGCACGGCAGATCCACACGCGACTAAGGCATTTATGGCGGCGCCAGATTCTCCTCACCCTCGTGCCCCGGGCCACTTTTTTTCTACAAAGCCTTTGGCCTCATTCTTCCAACACTGGGAGCTTGACTCCGCTTCAACTAAGGAAGCACTCAGCATCCTGTGGTAAAAACGACTGATTGGGCGTAGAGCCGCAACCTCTCCGCATCCCTCAACCAAGACTCCTCTCGATACTAATAGGTCATGTTCCGGATAGCCGTAACAGCATGCAAAAAGAACGCATTAGAATAAAGCAATAGCTCGGTAATGATACTAGAACAGTGCATAGCAATTATGAACGTATCAAATTTCCGCTCAACCTGACAAAGTCAGGGTCGCATTAGCATGCCGCCTCTCGACCACCCGTCGAGATCTTCTGCTGCTGCAGAGCGCAGTGGACCGAAACAGATATTCTTCACTCCTTTCCCCTCAAATTTCCCGCACAGCCTACCTGCAAGATCCGAAGCATTATCGGATATAGTTGTTCCAAATGGGCGTCCAAGAATTTGCCCTGATTGAATGGCTTCTAGTGATTAATAATCTCCTCGGGTACCCCGCCCAGATTTCATATTTCCCTCCATGTGGAGAGCCTAAACTGTGGAGGAATGAAAATTCAGCAGCGCTAGACGTGAAGCAAGGGCCTACCGCGCGGACCGAAGACGTAGCCTTGTCCGGCTAGCTATAATATGCTCCGAGGGAATACCTTCCCACCTCTCATGAGCTAGAGGGACCTCCTAAACTGAATGAGAATGTAGTCGACGCCACCGCCAGTGAAATCCCATCTCAGGTGAGTCCATAACGACTATCGCCTGCTCTTTCGAACCTCCGTCAGTTGGGTGTTGATCAACCTCACCAACAATCTCGGGGATAGCATCAGGCACCCACCTAAAGTTACACCGTCATAGCTTCACACAACTAAAGTTATGAACGAGGTCAGCCATCTCGTCCTCATTTTCTTCCTCTTTGCTAGCAGGGTGGTGGCTAGATATTGGGCAACCCAAGGGACAAAATCTTCCACCCCCGTGGCAAGCGCTCTTCGTCGTTCAAGCACCCACCTTCCCTTCTTGGATGCTTAGGGGGCAGGATGGGAATCCTTTTTCGTAAAAGGAAGACGCTCGAGATGGCTACCCCTATCAACCTCCTTAGATGCTTAGGGGTAGGGCCGGAATCATTTCTAGCTGTATTACTCGGCCAAGACTTTATCACCGCTCCCGACCAACCACCTCGTTCAAAAGTCCGGCCGAGACGAGCCGCCCGAGGCTAAATCTCGTATATCGCAATAACGTAATGCTCACCTTCCTATTTCGAAAAGGGAAATGAATAACCTGGAAGAATATAGTGGAGAAGGATTGCGACTAACCCATGAAGATTCCTCACAATTATGAATCTCGTGTGGATGCCATTCCTACTCAAATCCTAGCAACTTCGAATGTTCTGAAGCCACCTTTCTCCACCCGCTTACTACCAACTTCTTCCTACTTTTCCCGGATCTAAAAGCATTTATTAAGAAAATACGGAGATAGACGCAGCAACCACACATAAAAACGACATACAAATCCCACAATTTGAACACACCTAGGAATGCCATTGAAAGTTCAAAGTAAACGGGAGGTCAGGAGAGCCCTGATCTCATACTACGCCTTTATAACTAAGATCACGCCTTCATTTCTGGGTCAAAGTAAAGTAGTGCAAGCTTGGGAGCCTCAGAATAAATTGTAGCCAGGGGCTCTAGGGCTATTGCGGATAGCAAGCCCATGTGCACTAAGGTAAAAGAAGTAGACTCCTACCAACTAAATATCCAATTAGTACAGTGAGGTTCAAGACACTACACCCGGGATCAAGATCCGAATGACATTCGACGGATAAGAGCAAAGGTGTTCTAGGAAGGTAGAACTCGCGCACTAGAAACAAACGGGGAAGGGCCCGGCCGTAAGTCGTTTTTGCAAATATATCGCAATCCCATTTTCCTTACCGGGAGCAAGGATTCGCCAACCCACCAACAAACTCAAATCATGACAGGAATCGCAAAAAGGACCCCACCTCCCATGGATCCAGAAGAATGATGTTATTTTACAGAAGAGTGATTTTATCAAGTTCCTCCCATCCACTTAATCACTAGTGAAGTCTCTTTTTGACTTTCACTAATACAGGAGAACAACAACAAAAAGGACATATGAAAAAGTGGAACCCATCCATTGCCAAATGAACTGTAAAAGGCTGTAACACATGAACCACTGATACTGGTAAACAAACCCTTCCAGCTTCTAAAGATGTCCAGTAAAATGACCTTCCACGCTCCTGTCACTGAACATCTAAAGGTAAATAGAATTCAGCACATCCAAAATAAAGATAAAACATGTCAATTCTGTATATTATATGTTTTTAAGTCTATATTCCAGTAAGGATTTGTGATAAATGTAACTTTATCTAAAAGATATTTTAACTTGTGATTAAGATTAAAGTAATCCTACTTATGTTTAAATATATTTAGCAAAAGTGTTAAATCGTACTACGGCGCGGTGGGCATATTGGCGCAACAGGTGTTGAGCGGTTTGTTAGGTTTAAAATCCGCGATATTCGGCGATCACTTTTAACCAACTTTGAACGCTAGTGGTGGCGGTTCGGATCGCCGGCGATCGACGGCATGAGTCCTGATCCGGCCCGGCGATGGTGTCCGGCTCAGGCTACGGTCGCCATAATCCTTCTGGCTTTGCTTCCGCTGGCATCCGACCGCTTCCACCGCATACCTACGTCGGCCCGGCGATGGCTTTACGTCCGCGGTCTGGTCACGGTTAAGCGAACCGTCCGACGCCCGAACTCCGGTACGATGGTTCGCTCGCTGGATAAAGATCCTAATACCGCCAGCGGTTGGGCTTTCCGCCGGCGGCAGAATGCGTTGATCGTGGGGGTTTTCGCGCATGACCTGCTTTGCTATGGGGCCCCGATGTGTTATGTCCTTCAAGGATCTGGACATTTGCATTTGACTGCTTTCTCTCCGACGTGTCGGGTAGAGATCCGGCTACGCAGCGCTTATGTTACGATGGTTCGCCACGATGTTTGAAAGTGTTTGTCGCCCCCGTGGGCCTAATTGATTATTCGTATCCGTCCCTATTCGGGAAGCTTGCTGAGCCGTTTCTGGCCCAAAGCAAATTCCTTAATTGAGAAACATTTAAACTTTCGTCAGTGCCGATGTCCAAGTAGAAGCTCAAGGAGCTGAAGAAGCAAAATTTTGCTACCAAGAGATGGTTTTGGTTGCATGTACCTGCTAGGGTGGGTTTCGTCGATTCCTGTATCTGGTACTGGGTTTCAGATTCTCTGCCTGGAATGCTGGTCAGGTTTGTTTGGCTGCCCTATTTGTGGGTTTGATTGATTTAGAGTGGTTCGCTTCGGCCGTTGCCTTTCCTATGTTTTTAGGGAGGTGCTGTCCGATTGTTTTTTGCAAATCTTTGTGTCTTCGTAATGATCTTTGTTTGCTTCATAGCTTTGCCCTTTTGGTAATAAATTTATCAAAAAAAAAAAAAAAAAAAAGAACAATCTTTGATGCAGAAGCTTATGGAACAGTCTAACATTGGGAATTCCAGCTTCTAATTATTGAAGATTTGACTGGGAGGTCAAGACGCATTGAATATATGTGAAAACTCCTTTGACCTCATTCGGGGCCTTGAAGGCAAAAACGTGGCTTTACTTGGACAAACCCCGATGTGGAGCTGCCATTAATTTTAGAAAGTTTGCTTTATTTATTTTACTAAGATTTGCTTATTTATTTTTTTAGAAAGTTTGTTTTATTTATTTAGGAAGATTTTGCTTTGTTTATTTTAGAAAGTTCGCTTATTTATTTTAGAAAGTTTTCTTTTAGGAGTTGCTTTTGTAATTTAGAAGTTTCTTTTCCTAGTTAAAGTAGAAGTTGCTTTTTTTGATTTAGAAAGTATGAGACTATATATACCCCCGTAATGTAGTCTTTTGACAATGGGTTCAAGTTTAATAATATTTTCAGATTTCTCTTTTTAAGAGTTCTCTTGTTCTCTTATCTCTTGGTGGATTCCTTGAGGGACGAGTTCGTGGCTTCTCATACCTTGGTGGATTCCTTGGTGGCGAAGTCTTTGTCAAACATCGTCGGCAGAGTATAGTTGATTGTGGCGCCTTCACTCCATCATCCATCTTGTGTGGATCGTTTCATTAAACCGGTAAGTAATCACTCTTGTGCAAACTCTACTTTCCCTCACCATCTCATCTTCTCTCTAAACTTTCCATAAGCAATTTTTCAACCTCTACCTAAAACTTTCCAAATCTTGTTCCATACTACCAAAACCTTCCTAAAATACCCCTTTCCCTTATATACCATAAATTCACCTTTCTTAACTTAGAAAATCTCCAAAATTCGTCCATAACCTATTTTGGCCCAAGAAAACTACCCCAAACCCATATTTTGACTTGCACAAACCAGGATCATCCATCACGGTCTGACCCTTTGCATCAGTGGTATCGAGCTGAGTTGATGTGATCATAAGCTAAAGTATTCTTGGTTAGGAGACAAGAGTCTAATCATGGTTCAAGTAGTTCTCAATCCCCATTGCAAACGCATTCTTGATCTTGAATGCGTGGTTCCAACGTCTACAAACTGCGAGATGGCTATCAATGATGATCATGTGAACAAAGACCTTCATGGAAGGTGAAGGTGATGAAAGTTTGTGAGTGTCTTAGCCTAATAAGTTCGGGATTACTTGAGCGCGAGAAGCCTAAAGAAGACAAGCATTGAGAGATATGATTATGGAGGAAGGTATGAAGATCGATACATGGGTGTTGATTCCTCATGAAACGTGTAAATGTAGTAAGTTCAGGATTCGTCAAAGTTTGATATTAGATTTGGAAGGAAGAATGCATGATGGCTTCTTGGATTGAAATATGCAATCGAGTGTCTTTGAATATTATGATCCCCAGAAGCAAAGGTGAAGTTGGTGGCTATCAAGATCTTAAGAATGCTTCTTTTTGGTGGGAAAATTTAAAGGAGCAGCGTCGGAGAGATGACAAGAGGAAGATTGGAAACTTGGGAAAGATGAAGAAGAACTAAAGAGTATCTTGCCCCACTGCTCATGAATATCTTCCTCAAAATTCGGGGTAGACGGCGAGAATCTGGCCTTGGAGGTATTCGGCTGAGTTTTGGCATTTATTAGTCAGGAGACTTGCAAGAGGTGAGGACGTGTAGCCCGCTACCTTGCTGGTTTGAGGTTGTTTAAAGCTGTTTGTTGCAGCCATATAATACTCTTCAAGATGTGAGAAGTAAACATAAAAGTTGAGGGCTCTAAACAAGTATGGGGTTTTACTACAAATCGGATTAAAGAAGGATTTATCGAGTGTAGTAGTGCTAAAACCACCCTTAAACCTCAGTAAGGTGAAGAGTGCCTGAAGCCCACGTGAGAGTCTACTACCTCCCCAAGTCAAGGCGGTGCTTTAAATGCCACGGATTTGGGCATATAGCTTGAATCTCCTAGCAAGCAGTGGTTGCCCTAATTGAAGAATATGAAGATGAGGAAGAGAAGATGTCGAAGAGGCAATTGAATCGACCATGAAGATAAGGATGAACTTACTATACTTGCGACCATGGGACTTCCTTAGTTGTTCAAAGGGAGTCTTAAGATGAGCGTTTGCTAGTGAGGAGAATTGGTTGTGGTCCAATGCTCACACAAGTGCACATCTAAGGACGGGGTTTGTTTGGTTATTATTGATAGTGGGAACCGGTGTGTTTCCTTGGAGATGGTGCAGCGGTTGAAGATGGATCCACACTCCAGAAACCACATAAACTTGGCTGGCTTCAAGAGGGTAGTATCAAGGTAAAAGCATAGGTGCCTTGTCTCTTTTACAATTGAAAGCACTACCGGGACCAGTGTAGTGTGATGTTGTTCCAATGGATGTTTGTCACTTGCTACTTGGGAGGTGTAGCAATATGATAGGAAGGTCATTTATGATGGCTTGAGAACGCACACATTCAGCGAGGATGGCCCTGAAGTGTCTTAGCAGTTGAAGTAGGCAATTGCTCCGGCCTCCAAACCGTGAGCAAAATTCTTTGTTGTCAAAATCGAGTTAGAGAAAGAAATCGAATTTAGTTTGGATCTTGATGGCGCTTGGTTGCTATTGAAGAAGCGAAATTGAGAAGGAGATCCCAAGAAGTAGAGCGATTACGGCAAAATTTGATGTAGTACTGAGGAGATTCATGGGTTGCCCCTATGAGAGATATTCAACATCAAATAGACCTCATACGAGGTCTGTTTTCTTGATAAATGGCCTATAGGATGAGTCCTAAAGAACATGAAAGGCTTACGAGACGAGTTGATGAGTTGCTCAACAAGAGGCTATTCGATAAGAGCCGCGTGCGCGGTTCTATACTGTAGTACCAAAGAAGGATGGATCTTGGAGGATGTGTGTTGATAGTAGGACAGTCAACAAGATTACTATTGAATATCGATTTCCCATTCCAAGACTCGATGATTTGTTGGATCAACTCTATGGTGCGTCCATCTTTTCGAAGATTGATTTGAGGAGTGGATACCATCAAATTCGTATGAGGGAAGGAGATGAATGGAAGACGGCCTTTAAAACTCGAGATGGACTCTATGAGTGGATGGTGATGCCATTTGGACTATCCAATGCCCCTAGCACTTTTATGAGGTTTATGAATCATATCCTTAAGCCATGCATTCCCAAATTTTGGTACTTTGATGATATTTTGATATGTGAGGTCGATGGAGCACTTGGGTATTTGAGGCAATTGTTCTCTATCCTAAGGAGCGACGATTATTTGTCAACTTGAAAAGTGTGACTTCTATAAAAGCAGAATCCTTTCTTGGTTATGTAGTTTTTAAAGATGGAATTGAGATGGACCGAAGAGGAAGCAAGATAGAAACGTCTGAATTGGCCAACTCAGCTCGATCCATGATGTATGAGAAGTTTTCATGGGCTAGTCTCTTTTTATGGGAGATTTGTCGTGGTTTAGCTCTATAATGGCTCCTATGGCTGAATGCTTAAAGTGAATTCAAGTAAACTAGTGTTGCGAAGAAAGCCGAGTTGATTGAGAGAAAGTAGCGAAGCCCGTGTTGGTTTTACCTGATTTGACAAAGTCTTGAGTAGAGTGTGATGCATCTCGAGGATTGGGATTGGTCTTTGTACTTAGTCAAGAAGGAAGACCCATCGCTTTCTTTAGTGAGGGTTAAATGAAGCAAAAGGAAATTACTCCTATATGACAAGGAGTTTTATACTTTATCTATGAGCTTTATTTCATTGGAGTCAATACTTGCTTTTCTAGCCGTTTGTCTTTTCTCGGATCATGAAACCCCAAAATTCATCAACCATAAGCCTAGGATTGAATCGAAGACATCGACATAGATTTAGATTCTTACAAGCGTACAACTTCACAATCAAGCATAAGCGGGTGTTCATAACGTTGCGCGGATGCCTTAATTAGGAGACATGCCTGTGACTTATGCGAGAGTCCAGTAGTTGGATTCGATGTGTTGAAGAGCGCTGTGAGAGGATCTTTCATTTGGTGAAATCACAGGTATGCGTGAAACAAGCCTTTCAAAGTTTTGTAAGGATGGACCGGTTTTTCTCTTTAAAACACTCTATGCATCCCATCTTGTTCCTTGAGATTGAGTATTTTGGATGAGATTTGCATGGTGGAACATAAGGAGGGACACTTTGGTGAAACGAACACAGCTCTACAGTGAGAGGCAGAACTATTTTGGCCTAAGCTAGAAAGACGATACTAGATTTGTCAAGAAGTGTGTTGTGTGCATGATGGCTAAAACTCATGAAGCAATCTGCGGGACTATACACCATTGCCAATTCAAATATGCCATGGGAGGAGGTAAGCTTGGATTTTGTTTGGGATTACCTAGAACACGAAAAAAACAAAGATTCGATTAAGTGGTCGTTGACAGGTTTCAAAGATGGCTCACTTTGTACCATGCAACAAGTCCTAATGATGCCGCATGTTGCCGACTTGTACTTCAAAGAGGTGTCGTCTACATGGTATTCCCAAGACTATGGTTTCAGATCGAGACTCTAAGTTTCTTAGTCACTTTTGGAGAACTCTGTGGAGAAAACTGGGGACTTCTTTACTGTTTTTTTTTTTTGGATAATTACTTCTTTACTGTTTAGTACCTCTTATCACCCTCAAACTGATGGTCAAACCGAAGTTACTAATAGAAAGCAGAGAAATTTTGCTAAGGGAGCTACATGTGGGAAAGAGCATTGAAACAATGGTTGATTCTACCCCAAATTGAGTTTGCCTCTGATAGGTCCCGGGCATAGAAGCGACAGGAAAAGCCCATTTGAGGTAGTCTATGGACTACAACCGATTGGACCAATAGTTAGCACCCCATCCGACTATTCAACAATTTAGTGGAGATGCTGAAGTTAGAGGCCAAAGAGATCAAAGTTGCATGAAGAAGTTGGCTTGAAGATTGAGAAGAAAGAATGCCAAATATGTGGAGCAAACAAATAGACGTCCGCAAGTATGTTGAGTTTGAGGTTGGCGGGTGGGCATTTTAGCCATGAGATAGGTTTCCCAGGAAAGTTTGGAAAGCTCAAGCCAAGGGTAGATGACCCTTTCAAGATTATAGAGAAAGTGGAGAGAATGCACTGAGTTACGGTTGCGAGACGAATATGAAATTTCTCCGATGTTGATGTTAAGGACGGGGCTTATCACGGTGAAGACTTGAGGGCAAGTCTTTTTTCCCAGCTATGGGGGATTGATGCAGGAGCTTCTATAAACACACCAAACATTGGGAATTCAGCCCTAATTATTGAAGATTTGGATTGGGGAGGTCAAGACGCATTGAATACATGTGAAAACTCCTTTTGGACTCATTTTGGGCCTTGGAAGGCAAAAAAACGTGGTCAGACTTGGACAAACCCCTGATGTGGAGCTGCCATATTAATTTTAGAAAGTTTGCTTTATTTATTTTACTAAGATTTGCTTTATTTATTTTTTAGAAAGTTTGCTTTATTTATTTTAGGAAGATTTGCTTTGTTTATTTTAGAAAGTTTGCTTTATTTATTTTAGAAAGTTTTCTTTTAGGAGTTGCTTTTTGTAATTTAGAAAGTTTCTTTTCCTAGTTAAAGTAGAAGTTGCTTTTTTGATTTAGAAAGTATGAATATATATGCCCCCGTAATGTAGTCTTTTTGACAATGCGGTTCAAGTTTAATAATATTTTGATTTCACTTTTAGAGTTCTCTCTTGTTCTCTTATCTCTTGGGTGGATTCCTTGAGAATGAATTAAGTGGCTTCTCATACCTTGGTGGATTCTTGGTGGCGAAGTCTTTGTCGACTTATCAATCGACCCCGTCCATAGTTGATGTGGCGCCTTCACTCCATCATCCATCTTGTGTGTGGATCGTTTCATTAAATGGGTAAGTAATCACTCTTGTGCAAACTCTTTCATATCATCTTCTCTCTAAACTTTCCCCATAACAATTTTCAACCTCTACCTAAAACTTTCCAAATCTTGTTCCATACTACCAAAACCTTCCTAAAATACCCCTTTCCCTTATATACCGTAAATTCACCTTTCTTAACTTAGAAAATCTCCAAAATTCGTCCATAAACTTTCTGTTTTGGCCCCGAGAAAACTACCCCAAACCCATATTTTGACTTACACTAGCTTGGATGTCAAAATAGGTCCCGACCTTGCATGAAACTTGTTAGTGGAGAGGACTAAAGTCGATAACCTTGTGAGCTATGGCATCAGTGAGGGCATAATGCCTCATATATGTAGAGATAGGAGCTCTTGACACATAGCAAGTGCATAAGAAGAGCTTGCCATGTGCCAAACAGACCAATTCCCTCTTGGTTTGGATGCTAGACCAACTTCTTACTAGGAATGGAAAATTACTGGAATTTAGGTAGTGAGAGAAGTTCACAGAGAAGCTAGAAGAGGAGAAGAAACTAAGAGAGCTTGGTTTTGGTGGAAAAGTTCACTAAGGTATGTAAACATGATCTTTGAGGCCTTAATTTAGTATTTCTATTGGGACTTTTGGTTATATTCTAGGGTTTGTTGGGTTTCATCCTAACGCACTAGATTTGATGAAAGGTGAGTTGGTGGAACCACTAAATTGTAAAGACCGGTTTGTGAAGATGGCATGTGTGTGTGTGTGTCCAAGGAGGTGCTATCGAAGCACATGACCCCGTAATGATGTTTGGCCATAAGTTGGCCTAAAGAACTCATTTGGATGATTCTGGTTGGAAAAGCCCCTGGAACTAGCCGCTTCGAATGTCGAAAACCCAGCGAGGAACTAAGCCCTACCATAAGACCCTTGAATTTGAAGGTTGAAGTGGAGTCTGATTAAATCCTGATGCGGAAGCTGATTCTGTTTTTGAGTCTAAGTTGAGTTTATATTGATCCAAATGGGTGATTCAAAATCCTTCTCAAAGTAGCCACATAAAGGAGCTAACTTCATGAAGAAAGTATGGCCCAATTATGGCTCATTTGAACCTTAATTTCGTCGAAGTAAAGGGTGAAGAGATGGCCTGGTCTGTCCTTAGAAATAGTCTTGGGGGTCGGAGTGTAAAAACCATAACTCTTGATTTTGAGGTCAGGAATGACGCTGATTTAAGAAATTTGTGGAAGCTAAGAGATAGGGAAATTTTGAATTCGAGAAGACCCGATGAACAAAAAACATGTATGGCTGGTAAAAATTATAGTTGAGAAAAAAATGAGGAGGTCTTGAGATAGGCTGAAAAAAATTTACAAGTCATTGTGTGTGTTGTTTGTATTGTTACCCTAATAAGAGAATTGTTAAATGTTGATCTTAGTAAGTGTAAAAGAGAGTGCACTTGGAGGATTAAGGTTTATGTTGGAGGTATAAGAATCTGTGTGATTCGAGTGGTGAAGTAGTAATAGACCAATTACGTAATTTTATGTAACCCGGATTGTTTGAAATTAAAAAATCTTGACTTGTTAATTCATACGAATCCTTTGGAGTAGCCCAGTGGTTTGACTTCTAGGAGACTTGTGGACACGAATCAATTGGGAATCTTATAACCTTCTCACAGCATGCTTGTGGTTCATGTTAGAATTACTGTACCATTCCGTGCTTTAGTGATGTGATTTTCTAGTGATATATAAATGTATATTTTTATATTTATGGAAATCTTTGAATTAACTAATTACATGATGTTTTTAAATATCCATGGTTGAATGCTTGTGAATTGTTTTAAAGCATGACATGGGTATGAGGCGTGTGAGAGTCGGGATTGATGTAAGTGGACACGGGACGATGACTAGTCCACAGGTTTGTAGTCCCGGAAGGTCAGAATGCGGGATGTGGAACATCACTACAGGTGGTATGTCCCAGCAATTTGTCGTATTACGGGATGTGGGCATATCCTTGGGTGGTAAGTCCCAGCAATTTGTCGTTGTTCTAGGATGATCGGCTAGTCCCTGGGTGAAAGCCCAAAAGAGTCACTGATGAGGGGTTGAGATGGTGGTAGTATTGCATTCATATGTTTCCATCATCAACCTATTATTTGTAAAATACTCATGTTTTGAGATATCTTGGATTATGTATAAATTGAAATATTTTTATAGGCATGGCTTGTTATGGGATTCACTGCGGGTTAATCGAACTCACCCCATTATTTCCCTCCACCTTAGATCTGCAGTCTGAGACCGTAACGTGACATGAAAGTTGGACTGCGAGGTTTTGAGGATGGGAAGTTTGTATACTGACCTTAGCTTGTTGAGTGATTGAAGACATACATTTTGATGAATATTAGAGTGTTATGTGGATCATTGTATATTTGGCTTGTGTAGCCACTAGTTTTGGAACTTTATTGTAAAGTTATTTTGATCAAGTCTAGTGTATAGTTTTGGGTACATTGAGGAATTAACTTTCTGTACCGATAACCTGTATGTTTGGGAGACACGGAGTAGTGTTTTATTCGTTTCCAAGTGATTACTCGAGTGGAGTTTAAGGAGCTCAAGTTGTGAAAAAAATCGAATGGTAAAATAGTAGCATAAATCCTGGGGTGGAATTCGGGGTGACACGCAACCCCCTCACTGCAGTATCGTGAAGCTCTTGAAAGGAAGGGAAACAAGAAAATGGTGTAGACATGGTGGGAGGCGGGTAAATCAATTATGATTCCACAGAATAAGGCGATACAGCACCTACGGGGTGCATTAAATGCTACGGTGACTCATCCCACTTCCAAGCGATTTGAATCTGGTACTTCACTTACTAGGGCACAATGAGCAGTATGGGCTGAGTTCGTGGGCCTAGGCTAATCTTACTGTACCCCACAATGGACCCGGGTGGACGAACAACAGTGGGTCTAGTTAGGAACCGTAAGAGCTGATCCATCCTCGAATTCATCAACATCAAATGTCATAACCCTTGTCCCAAGGCATTCTAGAATTCATCAAACGCCATAACCTTTGTCCCAAGAGATTAGTCCACGTTGATGACCGGTTAATAAGTACAAATAAAAATAAAATGAATGAAAACCATGAAATTTCTAGAACCCTTGATTTCATTAATTACACCGAATGGCGTTCACAATTACATAACCCATCATTTGAAGCCTAACCATGATACATAACCAATCGAGTGAAAGAGGCTGGGCCTAACACGATTATAACCCATCAGGAGTGAAACTAAGCCTAAGACAGAATTACATAACCATCAGGAGGCGAAACTAAGCCTAAGAAAGAAGAAAAGTTGAAGAAAAAGCACTGAGAAAGAAGAAAGTGGAAGAAGGCTAAACGAAGAAAAGTAGAAAAAGCCCCTTTACCGCGAGAGGAATGAAAGAGAAGAAAAATTGCTTTGCTACAAAGGCTAAGAAGATAAAAAGCCCGTGCCTTTGGCGATATGATTCTGATGGTGCGCGGAGGGGCATCTGAGGGGGGGCTTATCGTTGAACATGGAGATATAAAATTTCATCGATTTGGAGGGGATGTTCTCCATCCGAGTTTTTGAACCACCCAAGGGGACATATAAGGCTTGAAAATACACCTCCAAACGTAAATTAGCACGCTCAGTAGTAACTCATATGCTTGGCCGACCTATCAACATCACATACAACTGGAACAATCAGAAAAGCAGAATGCTGGTAGCATGTATTAACCATAACATCCACCCAAGAAAACTCAAAACCAACCCGGTGACATAAAGAATCGTCCTCTGTAGCCCTTTATAGGGTTACAAACCGTGGAAACTCCCAGAAAGTCATACTAAATGCATTACCAAAATGAAACTCCAGGAAACATGCATGTTGGAATACGCAAGCATTAACGATCCCCGGTTCCCAAAGACAGGCAGGTCAAAAATAAGGTATTTTTCCAGCCAGGGAAGACTGAACTCCCGACGGAGAAGAGGGCATTGTGGAGTGCCGTGGTTTGGCTCGGCATCCCCATTCAAAGAGCCCAAACATGTCAGAAACCCACGGAGGCCCAGAGTATCCCAGCAGGAACATGGATATGGACCACGGCTAAAGTCCAGGCTTGTGGGCTATCATCTCCTGCTCCCAAATCCCACCAAGGCGGAGCGGGGGGAGGCGAGTGCTATCTTGGGACTCTTCTGCTTGCAGACATTAGTGGGCCTGGAAGTCTTACTCGCGTCTCAAAATCTCGTATACAACCTTTCCCCATCCCACCAAGAAGGCGAGAGCGGGAGCGCAGTCTTGTCTTTGGGACTCTTTACACCTTTTCGGACATTGGTGGGCCCCAAGTTATAAGCTGTATCAAAATATACGTATACAAAATACAAAAATAAAACTACCCTTTGTAGTGGTGTTTACAGTCATCATATACATACGATTCTGAGTCCCATTTACATATGCGTACATTTACATTTTACATAATCGGAGCGCGGAACCTCTGCGTGAACCCTACTAGTGTGTTGGCCTAGGTTTGTATCTTGCGGAAAATCGCAGTCCTCTTCTATACCTCTGCGGATTGAAAACCCACATTGCTAAACTGCAGCAGTAGAGCATATGACTTATACATATACATGCACTAATACTCATTTGTAATAGTAAGCATGTAACGATGTGATCTATCTCATTTATCATGAATTCATATAATAAACTTATACACCTACTTGTACTTATTGCAGACTTATACTTATTCAGATTTCCCATAGTACATATACTTGTACTTATAGCAGACTTATGTTTGTTCAAATCTCGAAGTAGAAGTCTGGAGCTTATACTTACGCTTATACTTTTTGGACTTATGCTTGTGCGGAGGTGCAGTGGTACTACGGGACTTACGCCTGCAGGAGGTATCCGTAGGTACATTCAGAACATAACGATGTACATTACTTTCCTCTTATTCGTTATTCAGACTCTTATCATATAATTATTGGATTACCTAGAATAGTAATAAGAAATGAGTAAGACCATGACATAATAATTACGAAGGTCGCATGCCGATGCGGGTGTCGTAGTACAAAGTAGGAGTGCCAAAGCCTTGTCGAGCGTGCACGCCTTAACGAAGTGTCGTTAAATATACGAAGTCTTAGGCATTCCTACAATTATAATGTGTTGGGAACTATCTTATATTAGGAGCGTGTTGCCATGGAACGTCGAAGTGCGGTGCGTTTTTCACTTATTTTCATTCTTATTTGAACTCTCGTTAATCATTTATTAGGGTTCCTATACCCTCGGTGTGTGAATTTGAGCTTAACAACGTAAGAACACAAATATCAGGGCTGTTGGAAGCAGTGGTACCGGTACCATTTGGATCGGTATCGGTACCTAAACTATTTTGGTGAGTGGTACAGATACCACTTTGTCTTGGTACCGATACCATTTTGGTTCTGCATAAGTGGTACCAATACCTATTGCAGATGGGGTGCCAAGGCCTTGGTCTACCAATGTGATTTGCCGTCTCGATTCAACTTTTCTTCCTTAAACCTCTTCCAGGTCCATCCTACATCAAAATCCACCATGTAATCCCTCGAAACAACTCCTGAACACTTATAATGGTGGTTTAGAATTTGTAAACCAAACCTGGCAAAAGAATCAAGGATTCATACCAAAGTTCACAAATCTTTACAAAACCGCATTGAAATAGGAAGGATTCCATATCCATTTGATACAGAAACTAGGGTTTTTTCAACCCAACTTCAACAAATCTAGGAGTTATGATGAATTCCTAACAAAACCACAAGTGGAACATAAAACTAATATCCATAGAAAACCCTAGCAATCCATACCCCAGTAGTTTTCCATACAAAATCATACTAAATTCATACGCCTTTGCCTCTTCTTGCTTCTTCTTAGCACAACTGTATTCTTCTTCTTCTTTTCTCTTTTCCCTTTCTCTCATCTTCTCTCCCGACCCGTATGAGCTCTCTTTTGGAAGTTAAAATGAGATTTTGGTCTCATTCTCTTATAGTAAATTTTCCTTTTATTTTCCTTTTAGTCCTCAGCTCTTTATTATTTACAAATCAAGTTATGTTATTTCATTTTAACCCCATAGTCTTCTTATCTTATGACTTCTATGTACTATATTGACAAGTGAATTTGTCCCTTGTGTCTTAATACAATTTAGGGTTTGAGAATTTTCCTTAACAAATTAACAATTACGAAAAATTTAAATTATACCTACAAAATACCCTAAACATGCTGAAAATGACTAGGGTATATTTCGGGGTGTTACAATTCTCCCCCTCTTAATATATATTTAGGTCCTTGAGAAATTTACAGACTGAAGAGTTGAGAGTGCGTACGCCCTCATTGTCATTCTAGTTCCCGTATAAACTATTCCACATCTTTGTGATGTTGCCAAAGCACTTTTACCAGAAGTACTTGCTTGTTCCTCAAGCTGTCTTATTTCACGATCTAGAATAACTACGACTCTTCGCCGAGAAAGTGAAATCTTCTTGTACTTGTATATCTTGTACTGGTAATATGTGGGATATGTCATAACGATATCTCTGAAGCATAGACGCATGGAATACATCATGTAATTTGGCTAACTCTAGAGGGAGTGCCAAACGATACGCTACTGGTCCAACTCTTTCTAAAATCTTGTAATGGCCAATGAATCTTGGACTCAGTTTTCCTTTTCTTCCAAAACGGAGTATCTTTTTCCACGGAGATACTTTTAAAAATACTTTGTCTCCAACTTCATATTCTATATCCTTTCTCTTCAAATTAGCATAAGACCTTTGTCTATCACTGGCAGCTTTTAACCTCTGCTGAATAATATGAACTTTTTCCTCCGTGTCTTTTCTTTAAATCGGGACCAATAATCTTATGCTCAAATCCAGCTCACATCCAACACCACAGGGAGTTCTACATCTTCCATACAAAGCCGTAGAGCCGTCACGAATCTTGAGGCGATAAGCTGTTGTTATAGGTAAATTCCATGAGTGGAATATACCTATCCCAACTTCTTGGAAAATCTAATACACAGCCCCGAAGCATATCTTTCAACACTTGAATCACTCTTTCAGATTGTCCATCTGTTTGTGGATGGAAGCGATTACTAAAAATTCGAGTCGTGCAAAGCTGGCGCGTAATTCCTTCGAACCTTGGCGTGCTTAGTGGATCCGCAGTCGGACACTATCGATAAGGGAATCCCATGAAATCTGACAATTTCACTCACATAGAGTTTCGCTAGGCGATCCATGGAGTAGTCAAGTTGGATCGGTAGGAAGTGACGGAACCCAGTCAATCTGTCACAGTACAGCGCATCATGTTTCCTTTGGGTGAGGGAAAAGCAGGATCGAAATCCGTAGTAATGTTATCCTTACATTAGGGGGTGGAAGGGATTCAATAAACCTGATGGTACTTGGTGTTTAGCCTTTACTTGTTGACACGTCAGACACTTAGACACATACTCAGAAATGTCATTTTTCATCCCTCGCCACCAGTAGTACTGTTTCATATCTGGTACGTCTTGGCCACTTTCGAGGGTGCATGGTGAAAACAGTATTGTGGCTTTCATATAATATCTCCTTTCTCACATCTATATCATTCGGTACACATAATCTACTCTTGTACACCAAACCTCCATTCATCTATGGCATAATCGGAGTCTTGTCTCCGATGCGACTAACTGAACTATCTCTTATAACTTGGCATCATTTTTCTGAGCATTTACTATCATTTGCTTCAAATCCGATATAACTCTCAATTGAACCAACAAGGCTCCATTGGGTGCAAGTCTCCAATCATAATCTTTCAAAGTCAAAGCATAAACCATTTTCCAACTCAAGGCATCTGCCACTACATTTTCTTTCCCGGGGTGGTAGTCAATTATACAATCATACTCTTTAAACAATTCTAACCACCAACGTTGCCTCATAGCGGGTTGGAGCGGATACCTGCCGGTTCGAGGGTGGTCCCACCTAGTGGGGAATCCCAGCTTGTATAATCCCTAGGGAAGAATACGGTGGGACCCATATAGGAAGGGAATGCTGCATGTATTAATTTAATACCCAATTATACATATATATATATATATAAAAACCATGACTCCAGTATAAATGGTCGTAAAAGAGGATTCGTCTGAATATCGAGCATTCTAAAGGTATTTGTGAATTTAGGGTTACAAATGAGATTAAATGGATCCAACAAAACAAAAACATATAGGTGGGATGAAATCTTTGCGGTTATTATGAATAAATGAATTATTGAATCTGTTGCAGTATACCCCTCTGACTTGCCGGGACCTAGGAACAAATTTAAAACAATAAACGTGAGAAATAAATCTCGGTGAGTGGCATAATTATAAGAATAGTTTTATTTTTCGAACATTTGTCCTCAAGACCTCACGTTAAGCTCTTTATAAAGGTTCCCGTTTAGAAACATTTCTGAAAACCCATCATTACCAGGTCCAACAATGAACTTTATGCTAAAAAATCTAGCAGGCCTTGATTTTTAAAGCTATAGTCTGAGATAAGTTATAACATATAAATCAAGCATAAAACATATATAGCCATCAATGTAAGTAAAAATATACGAAAGTACCGTATAAGTATCGAAATATATCAAAACTCACGACATTGGCATACCACCGTCGAATCCCGATGACGTGGAAATAACAACATACGTCTAAACTCCGCGACGCCGTGGCATACCCTGCCAATCTGGTAATCCGACCTCCACGACCATGGAAATAACATACATCCCAAACTCCACGACATGCGTGGCATACTGCACGTCGGTAATCGACCTCGACCGTGGAAATAACGCCACATCTAATTCTCACGACATGTGGCATACCACCGTCGATGTCAGACCATACGGCCAGTGGAATTAATATATAGCAAATCTCGACATGCATTAGCGCCTGTGGTCGGTAATCCGACCTCACGTAGTGTAATTAATATATATTTGTATTTTACTCACAAGTACTTTTCCCAAACGACCTTTATATCATAATCATTTCACAAGACCTCGAAATCTCTTTCCTAAACAATGAGTTTTCAGCGGTTTAAACCTCGATCCACGTACCCAAAATATTCAAATACCACAGACTCATCAAGAACTGATCAAAACTTCCAAATATTTAAAAATGATGACAAAACTCACGTGAAGCGAAGTAGCTTGTTTTATATGAGATCGATAATCACATTTGCATGCAACCCGACCATTTGATCAAAGCAGTATATATATGAATATTTAATCACCATAGATATATCACCATGTCTTAAACCCCGAAGAGTAGGTTTATGGTGCCTTCCCACCATGCAGGGGGTGGTTTTTCTAATTTTCTCTCCGGTTTTCCTTGGCTTCGGTGGGGCATGTCCCGCTGGCTTAGGGTTTATGGTGTTTGTTGTTTCAGGCTGTTGCCCTCTCCTAATTTTTAGGGGAGGTGCTGTCCATTTTTTCGGGTTTCTGGGGGCCTTGGGGCTTCTTGTAGTGTCATTGTTTGTTGGGCTTTCTGCTTTTGAAATCAAGTCTTCTGCCAAAAAAAAATTATTTAATCACCATAGATATATCACCATCATATCCCAAATCATTTAAACATATAAACCACTCACACATGTGAAACATTTCAACTAAAACTTAAATATTTAAAATGTTGACAAAATTCACATGAAATAGTAACATTTTTTAAAAAGCGATATTTTCATTTATGCACAACCAAATAGTTCCATCAAATAGGTTATATATGAAATATCACAACATAAAATATATATCATAATAATACCCCAGTAAAACAGTAGACCGCTCCTGATTTCTGAGGCAGCTCAGTCTCTGTTCATAGGGATGGAAATAAAAGACGTGAATGCCTATAACATAAATAAAACACATTTAGGCTCAAATAACTGAACCAACAACATTGGGATACCCCCAAAGGCCTTAGAATAATTTTTAAAACTATGAAACCATCCCAATTGGACTTCAGGCATGTCGATTACGCGGTGTGCCTGCCAGGCCGTCATACGAAGTGGGGCTTTTCACCGGGAGCTAATTTCGAAATTGAACCATCGATAATTCCTAAAAACATCAAATTTCATTATTACAACTAATTTTGTCAATTTGACCAATTGACCTCTATTTGATCAGACTTCATTAATCACCGAAACAACCAAAATGGAAAACTAATAAGCGGCGTCAAGGCACAAACCACATATCAATGGAAAGCCCGAGACCAGAACTCATTGGTACCATTACCTTGGTCCATGGTGGCCGTAGTGGCGGAAAACCCGATCTAAGCTTCGGCCGATTTCGTTTTCAATGTAACTTCCAAACGGTGCGAAATCTGCAAAAAGGACCACGTAGATGAGTTCAGAAGGTCCAAAAATGGTGGAAAGGAGCTATGGGGTGGCCTAAGGTGGCGGAGGAAAAGGCGGGAAATCACAAAACTCGGGTGTCGGTCACCGCCGTCGGGTTCAGCCGGCCCGGATCGTCCGTGGTGATGGCCGTGAAATTTCTGGCGGCATCGTCCGTGGTGCGCGCCTGGTGGTCGGTCTTGTGTCTGATAAATCCGGCCGATGGTGCCGCAGTCTGGTCAATTTCTCACGGTAGAGTCGCTTTCGAGTCGTGGAGTTTTCTGGGATTCACGGTTCAAGTCGTTGTTTAATCTCGAGACATTTCATTTAATGCTCATAACTATGTTATATAGATCGGGCAGCCTTTAATCCAAGTCCAAATCAGAGCCTTGTCATCTTCTTTGTTGAACTTAATCGTGTAGTAACTTTTTATCAGTAAGTCGGATTGTGACGTTACATTCGTCTATGAACTACGATATCGACGAGGCCTCACAAAAATGAATTGCCTTAGTTAACCTAAAACTATTCACTCCTCCCGAAAAAGTCAAACTTAGTCCAACTTGGTCAAACTTGGTCAACTTGGTCAAACTTGGTCAACCTTGGTCAATTGGGTCAAACTTGGTCAAAACTCGTATTATTTGGTACGGGTCATTACACCTCAAGTTCAAATCTTTTTGAGTTAGCAAATATTTTAGACTCTTATGATCAGTAAAAATTCTATATTTTTCTCCATATAAATAGTGTTGCCAAATTTTCAAAGTGAACACTACAGCTACTAACTCCGAATCATGAGTGGGATAGTTTTGTTCATGCGGTTTCAACTGTCTGGAAGCATAAGCCACCACTTTCCCATCCACGCATCAACCTACGTCCCAAACCTATCCTCGAACCATCACTGTATATAATACAATCCCTACCCGAAATAGGATGAATCAACACTGGTGCTTCAACCAATATTTCTTTTAACCTTTCAAAGCTAGATTGGCACTCATCATCCCACTCAAACTTCACTCCTTTCCGGAGTAATCTTGTAAGTGAGGATGCAATAACTTAAAATCCTTGTACAATTCTCAGATAATAACCTACTAAGCCTAAGAAACTTCTTACCTCGGCTACATTTCGAGGAGGTTTCCAATTCATGATTACTTCAATTTTCACTAGGTCCACACTAATACCTTCTGCAAATACAATATGACCTAGGAATGACACTTCCTTAAGCCAAAAATCACATTTACTTAATTTGCAAACAACTTATTCTCTCTCAAAGTTTGCAACACTATCCTCAAATGGTGTTCATGTTCCTGTGCATCTTTAGAACACACGGGATGTCATCGATAAATACCCGCGACAAATTGATCCAAATGAGGCGAAAAACCTATTCATCGAGTCAAAGTAAATGCAGCCGGAATTTGTCGGCCAGTGGCGTTACTAAAAACTTCATGAGTGGCGTAACGAGGTTAAAAAGTTGTTTTCGGGACATCAACCTCTTTTACCGAAGTTGATAATATCCCAATCGTAAATCTATCTTCGAAAAGACACTTGCTCCTCTCAACTAATCAAATAAATCCTCTATTCTTGGCAACGGATACTTATTTTTAACTGTCACTTTTTTTATTTGTCGATAGTCAATGCACATCCGAAGAGTGCCATCTTTCTTCTTAACAAATAAAGCGGCTGTAAGGTGAGACACTAGGTCGGATGAAACCGCTTATCCCAGCCAGCTCCTATAGTTGAGTCTTGACTCTTTCCGAGTTCAATTAGGGCCATCTGATAAGTTTCAGTGAGTCTTCGTTTGCACTACTTCAATAGAAGATCCGCTTCTCTTCGGGTGGTACTCCCAGTAATTCTGGGAAGCATGGGGAGCTCCTAATCATAGGAATATTTTCTAAATTCACTTGCTCTCTTTTGGAGTCAGGATCGAAAGCGGCTTCACAACCTTTTCTCGGAAAGCGTCGGACTTGAGGGTGGTTGGATCGGATACTGTATTATTGCTTCCTAATAGGTCAGGACTATTTTCTTATCACAATCAACTATGGCCCGATGTTTGGATAACCAATCCATTCCCAATATCAAATCAAACTCATGGACCATTAGGGGACAATTCTTATACACACGGTTGACTCTAACACTATGCCCCAGAGGACTTGTAACAAGCAGGTCATAAGCTAATAGCTCTACTGAAGGCAATTTATCACTCATTTGTTCCATGCATATATATGAATGCATAGAACCCGGATCAATTAAAGCATACAAGTTAATATCAAAGAGAGTGAAAGTACCAACAATAACCCCCGGTATATCCGGATCTTCACGAGCTCTCATAGCATAAGCTCGGGCTAGGGCTGAGGCTGTGGTAGCAGGACGATTCACGGTCTCTGAAGTACTACCTCTTCCTTGTGAACCACTTCGTCCTCTACCCCTACTCTGAATCTGTGGAGGTACATTTGACCCTCCTCTACCACTTCCTTGGGGATTTCTAGAACTTCCTGATCCTCGCAAACAGTTGGCTATCACATGATTAGTGCTTCCTCATCGGAAACAACCCCCAGTTACTCGTCTGCAAATACTAAGATGATATTTATGGCAGTGCGGACATGCATGTCTTTCCTCTTGTTCGGTTGAGGTGCCTCGACCGGAACCTTGTGTCATGGTAGGTCCTTGTCACCTACCCCTTGTAGCTAAACCCTATACTGAATCAACTTGTGACTCTCTAGGTCGTTTTCCCGAAGAGGAGTCCCCTCTTGAAAACTTTTTCTCTTTCTTTCTTTCTTGACTCTTCATTTCAGACTTCTCAATTTTTATAGCCTCTTGTACTTGTGAGACCTCGGATAAAGTAAAATGATAGACACGGGTTGCAAACCTGGGAATTTCTCTAGATCTCAGATGACGACGCGGGTCATACCCTAGGTACATAGTCAAATTTCGTCGAATTCCAAGAATGTCGGATTGCGTATTTGAGACAAACGGACGAATGAGGGTGACATGGCATGAAAGATGCATGCCATGGCACCTGAAGACATGGCACTGGGTGGAAGCCAAGTTCACACTTCTATCTTGCATGGGGATAGTGGTGGAAGGTGGGCATGAATGACATGTGGTATGCTATGTGTCATGAGGAGAGAAGGAAGAGTGTTCTACACCTAGGCCAAGTATTCCTCCACACAAATCAATTTTTTGGGTGGAAGAGGAGAGAAAAAGGGAGGAAAGAAAGAGGAGAAGAAAAGAAAAAACAAAAGACAACGGAAAGGAAAGAGGCGTAGTTCTACGATTAACAAGCGAGAGGAGTTGGTAATTCTGTGGCCGCCCGGCCGCGTGGACCCTTGGCCCATGCAGGGTCCCTTGGCCCATGGCGGGAGGATAACATTCGTGGACCCTTGGCCCATGCGGGGTCTTCAGTGGTCGGCTTGGAAGCATTTGGAGCGAAAATGCCGGTGACTAGGCGGCGCCATTCGATATGGTTTCCTCGAAGCTATCCGGGAGACATGCTTATTGCTTGGTTGACGGTCACGGGACGGGTTGGTTACCGCAAGAGACAAGCGCTCAAATGGGGTTTGACCAACTCCATATCGTGTGTATTCTGCCGTTCAAATGTTGAAGACAGGAATCATTTGTTCTTCGGCTGCCAATTCTCTGCTGGTATTTGGTTGAGGATATTGGGTTATGTGGGAGATGTTAGGGTGTTTATCGCGGAGTTGGGAGAATGAATTCTTGTGGGTTAGTGCTACTAAAGGGAAGTCTTTTAGCGCTATAGTTAAGAGGATTGCGTGGGGTGCAACCATATATCATTTGTGGAGACAACGGAATAGTAGAGTTTATGAGAACATCTTTCTCCTAGCCCGATCTTTATTTTCATCTTATACGCCAATAGCGTTCGTTTAAGAATTTCTAGCTTTTAAAAAGTTGCGGACAATCAGGTGAAACGAGGGCAATGTGTGAGGATGGTGCTTTTCCACTTAATATTCTTGACCATAGTAGATTATGCGGGTGATTGATGGTTACGATGCGGTTTGGGTCGGTCTTTGGTGGTCTGGTTGCTTTTGCGGTATGAGGTGCGGGTTGTGGTTTAGTTGCTTTGCCGGGAATGTGGGTGTGAGCTTGTTTAGTCCTATTTGGGGTTTTCACTTATGCATGGTTTGTGGGTTGTATTATCTTGGTTTCTTGTTTATCGGGTGTTTTGTTTAATTTGTGCCACTTTCCTATGTTTTTGGGGAGAGTCTTTGTCCGTTTTAGTTTTCTCGTGGCGCTGTGGCTTCTTGTATTGTTTATTTGTTGGTGGGCTTTGGCCTTTTTTGGAAATAAATTCTTACTTATCCAAAAAAAAAAAAAAACAAGCAATGAGAGGAGTTCAGGTGAGACGGATCTGCACTTTGAGAGGTGGGGTTCTCTCTACTACGGTTAGTCTTTAATTTAAGAGCCGTGAAATGGCCATGAGGGTTGCAGAGTAGTGGGTTGGTTTAAAGAATAATTTCGATAGAAATTGTTGTTGGTTGGGACCGGTTTATGGAGTGCAATGTAGTTTTCATAAGCTGCGGTTCCTAGAAGCGATTATTGTCTTGTAGTTTGGGATGAAGCGGGATGATCTTGGTTGTGTCTTGTGCATGTTGTTTCGCGAGTTTAGAGATTGAAATCCAGGTTTTGTGTGTTATTGCTTGTTTGAATAACTTACTGATTGTGTGAAAATGATGTTGTATATGCATGCTTATTTATATATTAACGTGATGCTTAGTGTGAAGCATGTATTATGAGTGTTGCATGTAGTTTCCCCATCATGCATGTAACATGAGATATTATCGTGTTTATTATCATTGCATGTGCACGAGGTCATCGCGTGAATCAGGTGTGAGTGCATGAATGAAATGGGTATTCGGAGGGTTGTCCAGTAACAGTGATTCGAAGGGTTGTCCAATAAATTATATCGGAGGTTTGTCCAATGAACTACATCGGAGGTCTCATCAATGGGGTTCTCGGAGATGATCAGTGATTCGATACTTGGAGGTTGTCGATTGGTTTACTATTCGGAGGGTTGTCAAATTGTGTAAAAATTGAAGGTTATGCGATATCGAGAGGTTGTTCGATGGAGTTTCAAAGAAAAGCTTTTGTTTTAAAACTAGTTTTCATACATGGCAAGTGCATGTATGAGAAAGTCAATGGTGGGCATGACATAGACATTTTTTTTTTTTTTTTTTGGATAAATTAGTGGCGTGACATTCGTATAGAGATATCGTATTTTATATGAATGTGTGTGAATGATTTTATCTGGATTATGTCATTGCGTAGCCACATAGATGGAGTAGCCCTTATGGAGACTTTCTCTACTTGGGCATAGCTCTTGGATTGTGGGAAAAATATTTTCAAATACGGTCACACGAGAAGCGGTCATGAGGTTTAGTTGAGAGGAAGATCTAAGATATTATTGTGTTTCTTTTGTAAGAATTTCTAGGTGAAAACCCTTCCTTTTGTTTTAAAGAATGTTGTCAAAATTTTACTTTGATGTAAATAAATTGTAATTAAACTCATAATATATGTTTAATAATTTAGTAGGGTTGTGTCTTGCCTTGAGGGGATGTTTGGTTGCGTACGAACAAATGGAGTAAGCTCTGTTTCGATTCTACAATAATATTAGCCAGACTTTAAGACTAATTTTTTGGTTGGGAAGTAAGGAATTTGGCCTGTTTCCTTACGGTATATTTTAGCCCCATCGGTGAGAAGCAGTGTAGGCTTTTTGAATCACGAATCAGGTCTCTACGGCTGAATGGACCTTTTAGTCGAGCGATATGAGAGGGTGGTGCGTGGCGAGGCTCTTCTAGCGAAATTGACCTCTCTTAAGTCGAGCTGACCTCTTGAGCAGAGTTGACCTCTTACGGCCCAGCTCTGGATGAGCTGACCTCTTGACGAGGCTCGGGTGGGATGGAGAGGCTGTGTGTGGTAGGAGCTCACTAGTGATGAGCTGTGTGGGAATAGTGCCCTGTTTTGACCCTATATGATGATCAGTTCTTGAGGCTGAATTTTGGTTGGGAAAAAGTGAGAATTTGAACTATAATCCTTCAAGGAAATTGTATCTCTAGCTGATAACTTGACATTAGGCTTTCGAATCACCCAAATCGGACCTCTATAGCCCAAGTTATGGCCTTTTTACTCGGAAGGGTCTGAGAGGATGAAATTTGTGTGGGTGGCAGGCTCTTGTGGCCGAGCTCAGTAGGGATGAGCTATGTGAAGCTCAACGGGGGATGAGCTACAATGTATGTGACCTCGGCAAGGATGAGTTGTGTGGCCAGAGCTGACCTCTTGGGGGTGGCGACCTCTTACGTGGCTCTCTCTTGGGATGGTGACCTCTTGGCCAGAGCTCAGAGTGGGATGAAATTTGTGTGTGGCGAGAGCTGCCAGGATGAGTTGTGTATGGCCGAGGAGCTCGGCCAAAGGATGAGAGTACGTGTGGCCAAACTCAGCGAGAGATGAGCTGTGGTGTGGCCTTCAACCTCAGCAAGGATGAGCTATGTGAGGCAGAATGACCTCTTTTTAGTTGGGCTCTTCTTCTTGAGGCTCAGCAAGGAATGAGCTCGGCATTGCCAACTTTGGACTACCATAACTTTCTCGTCCAAAGTCCGTTTGCTTGTTCGTAGACTATGGAAAGACCTTTGAGTCTAAAAAATCCATCCATATGGCTCAATACAATGCGAGTTCATATTTTTGTTCCAAAAGTGACGAAGCGTGGGGTACCCTGCTCGGTTCGCATGTCAATCATTTATCATGACGCCCGACCGGATGACCATAACTTTCGTCAGTCCGTTGGTGTTCTTAGACTCTATGGAAAGATTCTTGAGTCTTGAATCTGACGATATGCCTGTGGATGGCATTTGGTGCTCAAATATAGCCAAGATGACCTCTTAAGCCGGCGACCTCGCTTTGGCGACGACCTCGTCTAGAATGAGCTCGGCGGCATGACTTTGGACGACCATAACTTCCTCGTCCGAAGTCCGTTTTGCATGTTCTTGAACTCTATGGAAAGCTCTCTGAGTCTATAATCTAACCATATGCCTGTGGATGGAATTTGGTGCCATAGTTTCTGAAAAGTTGATCATTGCACTAAGTGCACTAATTCTTGAGTCTTGAATGAGGGTACTATTATGTGTCATTGCGATAAATTGAGGCTGACACGATGAGTATGAATGCAAGTGTGTAACTTGTTGTAGGTTACTGTGGAGAAATATTTGAAAAAAGACCCACAGGATTTAGAGGGTGTCACAATACTAGTGATAAAATTGTGACTTGTAGCCAATGCTGTAACCTTAAGTGAGTAATCTTTTATATGAACTCATGTAAGCCCTCCTCAAGCGTCTACATCGAGAAATTTTTCGTAGAGCAATTAGGTGCATATTAACTAAGAGCGACGCAATTCTTTCTCATATTCAACCACTGTCAATTTCCCTTGTCTTAGAGTCAAATTGGCACCATTTTGACTCATATAATCATCGATGATGACATGCCAAGTACAAACTTATGTGAAGTAGTCCCATGTAACTGGATCTGGAAGCAGTGGATTTCTCAAAACCAGCTTCCACTAATCTCAAGCTGCACCTTGCAGCAATGAAAATGCACATGTGGCCTTTTGGTCGACAGGACATCTCACTTCCTTTAGAGCCCCTTTCGATTTTCAAGCCAAAGCTTCGGCTTTCTCGGGACTCTTCCATACTTGTACCATGGAATTCTTCCACTCCGTACTTTCGTACTAAATCACTTTCGGGCTCGGGGCCAGGTGAGTCGAATCTAAGACCCTTGCCATATCACAAGATTTTTACCAATGCTTCGATTGAGCTTTTTCATTTGTTGTTGGTCAGAGACGGACGAAGCCAGTTGATCGAAGGATTTACGCTTTCAGCTATTTCATCTATAGCTTCCTGGGGTGGATCCATTCTAAACAATACACAAAACAAGGACATCCGCATTAGGCCAGCATTCTTGTAGGTACATCCCAGCAATATAAGACTCTTCGAGAAACGCCTAAACCTAGGCTGCGATACCAACTTGTCCGCCATTTCCCAGTCCTACCAGGCGAAGCGGGGGAGGCATGAAAATCTTGTCTTGGGACTGTTTGCCCGCTTTTCGGACATTGATGAGCCCCGAGTCTTATAGCGCTTGTCAAAATGTGGTGCCCCAGCCTTTCCCCAGTCCATCAAGGCGGGCGGAGGGAGGCGCGAGTGCTTGTGCTAGGACTCTTTACACCTTTTTCGGACATTGGTGGGCCCGAGTCTTATCGCTATATCAAAATATCATCTGAAAAATACAAAAAATAAAACACATGAAGTAGTGGTATTTATAGTGTCATGCCTCTTTGTCTGAGTTTGAGTCCCATTTACATATACAAAAACTGTACATTTACATTTACATAATCAAAGCGTAGAACCTACTGTCATGAACCCCTACTAGTGTGCTAGTTCAGTTGTATGCAAAAGATGTGAGCCGCACTACGTACCTGTAAAGTTGAAAACCCGTGCTAAGCTTTACGCTTAGTGGGAAACATATGACTTATACATATACACATGCACTAATACTCATTTGTAGTAAGCATGTAACAGTAACAAATATTAGCATTTATCATGAATTCATATCATAAACTTATACACCTACTTGTACTTATTGCAGACTTATACTTATTCAGATCTCCCGTAGTACATATACTTGTACTTATAACAGACTTGTGTTTGTTCAAATCTCCCGTAGGAATTACAGCGCTTATACTTATACTTATACTTTTGGTAGACTTATACTTGTACAGAGGTACCTGTAGGTACTACAAAACTTACACTTATACAAAGGTACCCGTAGGTACATTTAGAACATAACGATGTGCATTACTTTCCTCTTATTCGTTATTCAGACTCTAATCATATCAGCCAGTGGATTACTGAGGCAGGTAATAAAATGAGGTATGACACAACACAATAAGGCACGAGAATCTTGTACAACTTATTGAGGTGTCGTAGCACAAAGCAAAATTAGGTGTCATGTTAAATATCTAGTCTTAGGCATTCCTACAATTATATGTTTTAGGAACTTACTATCTTATAATAAGGGCATTATGTTTGCCACCATCGAACTCGTTGAGGTACGGTGCATTTTTCACTTATTTTCATTCTTATTTGAACCCGGGTCAAATCATTTATTAGGGTTCCTATACCCTCGATTGATTAGTACCCAAAGTGCTATTTTGAGTCCCTATTTAAGATAGGTTTAGTGCTTTGCATTGCTAATCATGATGATAAACCGTTGACGTATGCGAGTCCGATTAGTACTCTTGATTTTGTTTCAGGTTGTTTTTTATAGTTTCTGCGGGTTTTGTGAGCCTCCTGCATCATATCGGGCTTGGCATCGTAATTGTGATGTTTTTATCTTGGGGATTCGTATGAATTCTCGGCGATTTCTCGTAAGCGGGATGAAGAAATGTCGGTAGGTGAAGAAATGGCGATTGGTGCGGGAAGCGGCCAAAGTGGAACGATGATTTTGACATGGCATGAGTGAGAACACCCCGCGGGATTGTGAAAATTTAAATATTGCGAAAATTTAGCAGTCCTAGCGAAAATTTTGCTTTGCCATATTTTCGCTATGATATGAAAATTCGCTATCATGGCGGATTAACGTGCATAAGCGAAATTCAAATTTTGATAATACTGCCGAATTTTTAAGCTATGATAGCTAAATTTATTATCATGGCTCCGCTATGATAGCGAAATTCACTGTGCATAGCGAAAATGCTGCCCCTCTTTTTGTGATCCAAACGACCCCGTTTTGTGTAATTCCCATTTTGCCCTCAAAGTAATCATATTATTTGGGTATTTTTGGTATTTCAAATCTTTTGTAAGGCTATATAAGCCACCTTATGGACAAATTGTAACCCTAACTTTTGCTAACTGTCAATCCCAGTGACTTTTCCTTTTAGTCCAGTTTTTCTCTCTTCTCTCTCTTACTCTCTCACTTTCTCGGCTGCGAACACACCTTTGAGGATGACAGCTCAAAGGATGTTTGGTAACCTCAAAACAACAGGAGGGTTGCTGGGTTGGTTGATGTTGGTTTGCGGGTGTTCCTGGGATTTTAATAGGCGAGTCTTGCATTTTGTGTTCAAACTTTCAAACTAGGGCTTAATGCTATTTAATGTATTTCTTTGGTCAATACTTGGCATGCTTAGGAGTTCGATGTATTCTTAATGGTAGATACCTTGACATCCATTAGATGTCATTCTGAGCCGAAAGTAGGTTAAAATGCTGATTTTCAAGCGAAGCATTAAATGTTCAGTAAATGCTATGGTTCAACTAGGAATGTTTTTAAGGGTTGGTTTTTAAAGTTAAACAAAGATCCGATAAAACCATGACTATATGTCATTTTCCCTAATGCGAGGAAATAACTTAGGAGCAGCTTTATAATATACGTTTTATCATTTGACCAGACTTCTAAGGTCTCATTCCGCCCCTTATTTTAAGCATTTGATTAGCCTAGTGACAACAACACCCATGCTTTTAATGCAAATCCAAAAAATTCAAATGAAAATGTATAACATTTTGAATCATGATACAAATCATTTGTAAGATGAAAACTCATCCACGTGTTGGAATACCAGACCCATTATCTTGCCGGTAGCTTGACTACGGCGGTAGGAAGAAAATAGGAAACAAATTTTGTTGATTCGGATCACCCCTACCATGTGCAATCATCGGTGTGTGAATTTGAAAGCAACGATGTAAGAACACAAACTCGGGGCTGCTAGAAGCGGTGAATGCAGAATACCACTTAGATTAGTACCGGTACCTAAACTATTTTGGTGAGTGGTACTGGTACCACTTTGTCTTGGTACTGGTACCATTTTGGTTCTGTATAAGTGAATCTAGGTACCACCCACATTTAATCTGGATGCAAGGCCTTTGATGCCGAAATGAATTTTGCCATCTTGATTCCAACTTTTCTTCCTTAAACCTCTTCCATTCCATCCTACATCAAAATCCACCATGTAATCCCTCTAAAACCTTAGCCAAAGAATCCAAGGATTTATACCAAAGTTCACAAATCTTTACAAAACCAAAGAAATAGGAAAGGATTCCGCATATCCATTTGATACAAACTAAGGTTTTCAACTAACTTCAACAAATCTAGGGTTATAGGTAGATTCCTAACAAAACCCTAGAAATGGAACAAAACTAATATCCATAGAAAACCCTAGCAATCCATACCCAAGTAGTTTCCAAACAAAATCATACTAGAATCCATACCTTTCTTTTTTTTTTTGATAATTAAGAATTTATTACCAAAGGGGCAACGGCCAGCCAAAGAATACAAAGCAAAGAGGCCCGAGGCCATGAACGGGCAAAGAAAAACGGATGACACCTCCTATAAATGAAGAACGACGGCCGATGAACCTTGACACCTCCTTTCTTGGCCTCTTCTTAACTTGCTTCTTTCTCTTCTTCCTTTCTGCTCTCTTCTCTCCCAACCGTATGGGCTCTCTTTTGGAGACCAAAAATGAGATATTTTTGGTCTCATTCTCTTTATATAGGAAATTTTCCTTTTATTTGCCTTTTAGTCCTCCCGCTCTTCATTGTTACAAATCAGGATTATTATTTCCATTTTAACCCATGGTTTTCTTATCTTATGACTTATGTCCCACATTTGACAAATTACAATTTGTCCTTGTGTATATGCAATTCCAGGGTTTGAGAAATATTCTCACTTAGCAAATTAACAATTACGAAAAATTTAAATTATACCTACAAAATACCCTAAACATGCTGAAAACAACTAGGGTATATTTCGGGGTGTTATACTATCCGATCACAACAAAGGCCTCCAGGGTTTATTGCTCAGGCGCGTCCTCTTCTAGCCGACTGCACGCCCTCTTCTAGCCGGTTGTTGTCTCTAAAAAGATGGTCAGCCAATGATTTCGAGGTTGATCTCTCGAAGCTCAAGATCATATCTTCCCACAAACCACATACGTAGCCGCCCTTAGGATGATTAAACGATCCTTGAGGTGGAAGATTTGGATGACTTAGCTATCCAAAAGGAAAAATGGTTGTGCGCCAAATGAAAGCCTTCCTCCCTTCCATTTTTGAAACCAATCACCCACTTTCCATAAAAAGTGGATCATCCTCCTCCTTCATAAATAAGGAAGGAATGGCAACAGAAAGGTATGTGAAAATATATGACTACTGTTGGCATTTAATGTCTAACTTAAGCATCGGAGAGTCTAGGCACACCGCCCCGGTCTTGTTTGTTTGTAGGTCCTTCTTTGCCCGGATGGTATGCCACTGGCGATCCGGAACTACGAGCATCAGAGACAACAATCCGCTAATTACCATAGAGTTTTTTTGAGGCAGGTGTAATACATAGTCACATTCAGTGAACCTTGATTCAACCCAAGACTTGTTTCTTGATCTAAAAAATTCGTGGCCCGTCGCTTTGATGAAATGGACTGTGAATATCATTCCAGATCTCTACAGCACTCTCAATATAAATCAAGTTTATCAGCTATTTCCTTCACCAGAGAGTTGAGAATCCAAGATATGACCATGCTGTTGCAACTAGTCCAAGAGTTGAAAAGAAGATCATCCTTGTCGGTTGCGGAATAGAGCCATCAATGAAGCTGATTTTGTTCTTTGCAGTGAGAGCCACACGCATCGCACGACTCTAGGTGTTGAAATTGGGTCACGTCAATGGATGGGAAACAAGGATGAGTCCTGGGTGATCTCCATTCTAGAGAAAATAGGGACTGGAAGAATCCTCCTGCACTACATTTGAGTTGCCGACGGTGGAATGACTTGAGTTGTTGCTTTGTGTCATTAGATCCAAAACTAGAGAGAAAGGAGTGGATACCCTTATCAGACAAAGAAAAATGGAAAGTGGTTTGATACAGATCATAACAGAGAATAAGAAAGGGAAAAATTGATCTCTATCTTTATTGAAAAGGAAGATAACTTAGACTACGGGCATATTTGGTTTAGTTGATAATTGATAGTTTTTATAAATTACAGTTTGGTAAAATAGCTGATTATAAATAATTGATTGAAAGTTAATTAACTATATCGACATGACTGAGAGATATACAAATATAATATATATAGAAAAGTGAAAAAACAAACGATCTTAAGTTTTGTTTTGGTTCTGTTGATAAAAGCGTGGTAGAATAATTTTTGAAACGTAAATAACATGCGTTTTGTGTTCTCTCTAGAATTGTTCTCATTCTCTAAATTTAATGTTTTTTGTGTTCATTGTTTTTTATAGTCATAACATTTATTAAAAGACTATTTATAACATATGTAAAAAAATTATTATATGAATAAATATTTTCAACATCATATTTACATGAATATCTTATTTAATTAAAATAATATATGTTTTATTTCATCCATCACTATAAAATAGTAAAAAATATATATTTATGATAAAATAAAAAATAAAAAAATTTGTATTAGATTTGACCACCAAAAACGGTGATTTGCAAAAGCTCTTCTCAATGGATGCACTGAAGTTGCAAGATTTTAAAGCGTCGATGATATAACTCCGCTATTTAAAATAGCTCTAGATTGAAGTTATCGAAAAAAATCACGGATGAAGACATGCTAGAAACGTTCCTAGCGTTTCATGCCTCCTAATGTGCTGCTCCTGCCATTAGCAATATAGAGAGCGTAAGATTTACTAAATATTCAGAGTTAATATCATGTCTTTTAGTAGCTGAACAAAATAATAAGCTTTTGATGGAAAATCATCAGTCCCGTCCAACTGGATCCAAACCATTCCCTTAAGTGAATGTGATATCGTCCTAAACCCATGGGCGTGGACGTGGTCGTGGTCATGGCTGTGGGCAGAATTCCTGATACTATAATAATCATCCTTCTAGCCCCTTCAAAAGGAAAGACCCATTTCCCCGCCAAAAGCGGAATAATGGTGATACAAAACAAGAAAATGGAGAAAGTGTACATAAAAAACCTTTCAAGACTCCTGAAGAGACTTGCTATAGATGTGGAGTGGAAGGACATTGGTCTCGTACCTGTCGTACGACCAAACATCTGGTAGATCTGTATCAAGCATCATTAAAGGATAAAGGAAAAATGGTAGAAACTAATTTTCTTTGATGATAAGTGCACGAACCTATCTTATTTTGATATATACTTTTTTGAAGGTCCTAGTGATAATTTCAATTGCTTAATAGATGATGAAAATGTAAATATTAAATAATTCTATGTATGTTATTGTGAGTTAATAAGAATATCATCTTGTTATTTATATTTTTATCTTTATCTAAATTTATGTGTGTTTGAATTTCAAGATGAATGATGGTGATATATGTCTTCTTGTTGTCTGACCAACGCATACAATCCTTCGAGAGAAAAAATATTTTTTAAATTTAATAGTAACAAATGCTAGTGTAAGTACCATCTCTGGTACATAAGAATTAATTGAAGTGCAACCACGCATACAATCCTTCGAGAGAAAAAATATTTTTTAAATTTAATAGTAACAAATGCTAGTGTAAGTACCATCTCTAGTACATAAGAATTAATTGAAGGCTCTGGAAGAGCAAATATAATGCTACCAAATGGAACTAGATTCCATATTAATGATGCATTATATTCTAGCAAATCAACAAGAAATTTGCTTAGTTTTAAAGATGTTCACAAAAATTGATATCATATTGAAACTATGAATGAAGGTAATAAAAAAAGTTTATATATTACCTTTATAATTTATGGGAAAAAGATTATTGCAGAAAAGCTCTCGACATTCTCTTCTGGGTTATATCATACGACCATAAAGCCAATTGAGTCATGTGCTATAATGAACCAGAAGTTCAATGACCCAAAAAGTTTTACTCTTTGGCATAACAGGCTAGGTCACCCTGAATCTTCAATGATGCGGCGAATCATAGAACAATCACATGGGCATCCATTAAAGAACCAGAAGATTCTTTTGCCCAATGAATTTCTTGTGACCCTTGTTCTAAGGTAAGTTAATAGTAGGCAAAGTAGTTTAATAAAATCATGTACGAATCACCATTTTTGAAAGAATACATGGGGATATATGTGGACCTATTCATCATAGGTGGACCTTTTAGATTATTTATGGTCTAATAGATGCACTCCCACTAAGATGAGGTCACATGTGTGTTAATGTAATAAGGCGCTCACAGAGCTTCATTGTATGACGTGGCGTTTAGTATTGTGAAATTTATTATTATGATGATTGCATGTTTAGTATATATAATGTCCTTGAATAATACTATTAATTATTCTAATGGCTCCCTAATAGGTTATTGTTATGGGAATAACAATGAGTAAGAATTAGTATAAAAGTTTGATTGATATTTATGGGATGAATATGTGTATGAGATACAAATCAAATTTATATCTATTTATTTGAGAACAAATATTAAGGCAGAGCCGTCTTGAGATTAATACATGGATCAAAGTCATACAAGTTAATCTCTAATAGTTGTGTCATTAAATCCTTTGTTTTGAGATCGCTATAGTTCTCAACATAAAGGAATATTGTGTTTTGATATAATTAAGCGTTGTGTTTTGTCGGATGAAATTTATAAGGTTTATACTTGAACATAATAAGAATTATGTAGTGAGATATGAAGCGATTAAGATGGAATTTGTCTCTTATTATAAGAGATATCTCTGGGTCCCCTCGACAATTGAGGCCCAGAAATGCATGGTGGTGCTCAAATGAATTGATGGAGATCAATGTCATTTGTTTAGTCGATCTAATTGGGTTTGTCAAAGATAAACGATATAAGATTTAGATTTGTCCATGCCTTATATTCTATCAAGATATCATGAGACAAAGGATTATATCATTAGCTATATTAAGGTTGTCTCGGATCATGACTTTCGTTTTAACTTGGGTAGTCATAATGTCTTCTTTAGAGGCCATGACTTGTAGGATCAAAATGTGATTTAGGCTTCACGTAATGTTAATTGAACCTATAGGGTCACACATTAAGAACAAATAATAACGGTTATGGTTTTAAGCTCTGTAGTAATTAGAAAATGATGATTATTTTAATTACAAATAACAATTAGTTGTTATTTAAATTAATTTAATTTTGAAAGTTTAAATTCGTGATTTAAATTATAACAAATAATTAATTTGTTATATTTTCTTATTGGATAAGAAATAATGCGTAAAGGGTTTTTAATAAAAGAGTTTTAAATATATAATAATATAAATTAGTTCTTATCGATAGGATTTGAATTTAATTATTATTTAAAGAGTTTTAAATATATAATAATATAAATTCGTTTCCTTATTTGATAAGGATTTGAATTTAAATTGTTATTAAAGAGTTTTAAATACATAATAATATAAATAAATTCGTTTCCTTATCTGATAAGAATTTGAATTTAAATTGTTATTATTTAAAGAGTTTAAATATATAATAATATAAATTCGTTTCCTTATCTGATAAGGACCCAATTTAAATTGTTATTATTTAAAAGAATTTTAAATATATAATAATAAAAATTCGTTTTTGACAAAAACCCTAGCAGACTTATATAGATATATATATGTGAGACATATATTTTTTTGCCAGTGTTCGATGCTTTTACTCACAGAACAAGCCAGCAGAGAATTGCTAATTTCGTTTTGAAGGCAGACACAGGCTAGCGTTCAACAAGATCGTTCATTATTTGTTCATGTGTAGATACTTATAGGGTGGTTGCTTTCGAAGCCCGGCGCAACTGAAGATCCCAGAATAAACCAGGGGCAGCGGACTTTGAAGGCTTGACGAATCGATCTACAAGAGGTAAGTTTCGTTTACCCCTTCCTTCGGTTTTTATGAACGCATGGAGTCATGGTGGGTTAGGATAAAAATTTTTAAATTCCGTGCATTCATGTTCCAATCCAAATTGGATACGCGTAACCAAACAACATGTATGTCTTCTTTCCTGAAATGTTGTCTTGCTGCTAGGCTCCTTGCACAAATGACCAAGTGAACACAATTCCCTCATTATCTGTCAGACAATAAGACTTGATAATCTTTGGTCAATTTACTTCACAAGCTCTTAATGACTATTGTATTGTCAATTGGGATAAATATTAAGGCATCACATTTGCTTTCGTGTTCATACCCAAAATGGTTTAGAGGAGTCTTTGATCAAACGTCTTCAATTAATAGCTAGACCATTGTTGATGAAGACCAAATTACCAACATCTACCCAGGGACATGCTTTTATGCATACTGCAAGTCTAATAAGAATTAGACCAACATCTTACCATGAGTACTCCCCTTCACAACTTGTACTAGGTAAACAACCAAATATTTCACACTTACGAGTTTTGGTTGTATTAGGTCCATGTACGGAAATGCACCCTACAACGTACCAAAAATGGGTCCACAATGTAGACTTGGGTTTATGAGTTTTGATTAGTTATCTATCATAAGATATTTGGAACCCTTAACACGAGGTGTTAAGTAGGAATTTGCGAATTGTCCGTTTTAATGGCCCCGTATTTCCTGCATTAGGGGAGAAAAGTCGATTCGAACGACGAGAAATTACTTGGAATGCATCCACATTATCTCATTTTGATCTCGTACAAATCAATGTGAAGCTTGGAAGTTTGAGATAATTCATTTACATAATCTTGCAAATCAATTACAGACCATTTGTTGATGCGAAAAATGACAAGAGAATCACATATCCGGTACACCAAATGTCTTTGTATACGGATTAATATGAAGGACAATGACATGACCCGACCCAGAAACCCTTCCAAGATTCCCGGGGTGGTCCACCTAGTGAGTTCCCCTTTGTACAATCCACTGAAGTGTCGATGGGACCCAAACATAAGAAGAAAGTAACACCAACATTAATATAATACCTCAATATATATATATATATATAAGAAACTTATCCAAAAAAAAAAAAAAAAAAAAATATATATATATATATATATATATAAAGTTCCACAACTTAAGCTCAAAATCCTATGGATTCATCTTACTATAGGTCACAACCACAAACACACATGATAAGGACTCATATGAGTTGATACTAAGATCAGGAAGCATTCTAGAGTGTTTGCGAATTTAGGAGTCTGGCTTGAAAATCGGTCCGATAAATGAAGACGAAAGATGAATGGGAATCTTACCCTTATTTCGTATAGAGCGAAAGTGGCGTAGAGTGTGCGAGGTAGATCTCTGATTTTGGACCTAGAAGAGCAGTTTTAAAACAATAAAGCATTGAGATAATAATCTCGATGAGTGGCATAATTTATATGGAAAAATAATATTTTTATTTTCGAAAATTCTTCTGAACCTCACGTTCGCCTTTATAAGGTTCCTACGTTGAAACGATTTCTAAAGCCAAATTTATACCCAAATCAACAAGTGAAATTCATGCTCAAAGATTTAACCAACATCATTATCAAGAACCTTATAACCTGAATTTATTCACAACATAAAAATTGAGCATAAAATATATATAACCATCATGTAAGTAGTAATCATGAAAAATACAATAACCATAAATATTGAGATAATGGTTATACTTTGCTGAGAACCAATATTATGCCGTACCATATATCATAGTAAACCGTCCGGTAAACTGACCGCGACACACGTGGCAGCTAATAAACCTTCGGGTAAACCCGACATCATGTGGCAACTAATAACCTTGGTGAACCCGACGTGCGTGGCAACTAATAAATAACCGGGTAGACGACATCATGTAGCAACTAATAAACCGAGTAAACCCGACATCAGTGGCAACTAACAACGCCGGGTGAACGAGCATCCGCGTGGCAACTAATAAACGCCCGGTGGGCGACATCCGCGTGGCAACTAATAAACTAACCGGGTAAACAGATTTAATCATTGTAACCTTTCAGCAATACGCATTATAATCATTTCACAAAGTCTCAAAAATCCCATTTCTTAAAATCATTAACTTTTTCAAAATGGTTTAAAACCTCAACCCCTGTACCAAAGTATTCATACCACAAATTTATCCATGAACTCATTAAAATTTCCAAATATTTAAAATGTTGACAAAATCCCACATGAATGATAACTTATTTATATAAGCAAATAGTATATTTACGCATAATCAATCGTTCGACCAAATAAGTTATATATGTAATAATTAACCCTGATTATATATCATAATAATAACAAAATAGTTAAAGCATGTGGCTCGTACACTACGGATGCTCGTGCATAACCTACTGGGAATGTCTCGATTCGTGGTGCACTGTAATATAATAAAAATACCATTTAGGCTCCCATTAACTAAACGAAGACATTGGGGCGCCCAAATGTCTTTGAACTAATCTTTAGAGCTGTGAAAGTATCTAAGTGGACCTGACAGGTCCAATTATACGGTGTGCCCTATAGACCGGTACTTAGTGGGGCTTTTGCAGGAGAATTTATTTTTCGAATTGAACCTTCGATAACTCATCTGAATATCAGATTTCACTGTCCAGATAAATTTTGCCTAATTTGACCAATTGGTGTCAATTTTTGAATTCGAACCTTTTCGGTAATTACGAATCTGATAGCCGAAAATGGAAAACTAGCCGGCTTGATGTCTGGAAATTTTGCAAACTTTATATCAGCGGAAAGCCCGAGAGACCGGGGAACACGGCGGTACCCTTACCTTGGTCCATAGGTTGATGTGGTGGCGAAAAACCGATCGACAGTCGGCCAACTTTGTTTTTCGTCGTATCTTTCAAGCGATGAGGAATGCTGCGGGACCACGAAATGAGTTCGAGAGGGTCAAAATGGTGGGAGGAGGTATGGATCGGCTGGAATGGTCGGAAAACACGAATCCGGCGACCCGAGGTGGTAGCGCGCGGCCTTCTTGGCTTTGTCAGGCTCGTCGGGAAGCGTTGGCAGAGAAATTTACCGGCAAGATCGCCCTCGCCCGTCTCCTCCTCACACAGCCGGCGGCGTGTGCAGGGTGGTGGCGATGGCGCCTCACGTGACAAAACACCCGTTTGATTACTGAGTAGATCCAGCGACTGGTTCGGTATTCAGGTTTGGGGGAGTTTTCTCTGGAACTGTCTCAAAATGAGTGTGTTGGGGCTAGGGTTGTTCTCTTTGAAAGCGCAAAACTATGTTTTATATAGGGCTAAATTAGCTTTCAAGTAAAGCGAAGACAACTTTGGACATTGATAAAATGCCGCTGTTTGAACTCCATGGGGCCATAACTTTTTATCCGTAAGTCGGATTTTTACGTTCAACCCGTCTATGAACTCGTATCAACGAGGCCTACGAAATAGTGTCTTAATCAACCCAAAATTATCCATCCTTGAAAAAAGTCGCTTAATTTTATACTAATTGTTGGTCAAACTTAGTGACGTTTTGAAAAACTTGTATTATTTAGTGCGAATTAGTTCTGACAATTAGCAAATGAGTCTAAATATGCGAAACATGGGAGACCCTATTGGTTCAAAAAGATGTAACTCCGGAAGAGGAGAACACAATGAAATTGATATGCTGAAGAGGTGCATGATAAAAAAAAAAAAAAAAAAAAAGGTCATTGTAGAGGCATTTGGTAAACAAAAGGCCCCTGTAGAGGCATTTGGTGAGCAAGAGGCCCTTGTAGAGAGCATATATTGAACAAAGACCCTGAAGAGGTTCAAAATAAAGAATTAGCCTTTGAATAAACCGCAATTACTTAGAAAATTTTGATATCTGATAAATTATGGCTGCCTGATAGAGAAAAATGGGATCAAAATAAAGTTATTATCAATAATATTTTTACTTTCCAAATGGCCTTAGACATCATAAGAAATGATGAGGATCCCGAACCACAAAATGTGGAAGAATGTTGAAATAGAAATGATTGGCCAAAATGGAAAGAAGCTATGCGAGCAGAATTAAACTCGTTAATGAAGCGAGGCACGTTTACGGACACATGAATCGAACACACAAGGTGTAAAGCCTGTGGAGTGCAATAGGTATTTTAATACCCAGCCTTGATGAAATAATGAGATCATAAGATATAAAGCACGATTAGTAGCACAAGGTTTCTCATAGAGACCTGGTATTGACTACAAGGAAACATATTCTCATGTTGAGGAAACATATTCTCCTATCATGGACACAATCACTTTCTGTTTTCTAATAAGCTTGGCAGTCTATGAAGGATTGGATATGCATCTCATGGATGTCATCACAACTTATCTATATGGATCCATAGATAATGACATTTATATGAAAATCCTTGAAGGATTTAAATTGTCTGAAGCAAATAATACAAAGTCTCGTAATACATGCTCAATCAAATTACAACAATCTCTATATGGATTGAAGTAATCGAATGCAGCATGTGTCTGATAAATACTCAGTGATATTTATTGAAAGAAGAATGCATATGACAACATATGCTATGTACATTTTTATTAAGAAATCAAAAATCGGATTTGCAATTATTGTTGTGTATGTTGATGATCTAAATCTTATTGGGACTCACGAAGATCACAAGAGCAGAAAAATATTTGAAATGAAGATCTTGGGGAAAACAAAATTTTGTCTCGCTGCCCGATTGAGCATTTCACATTGGGTTTAGTTTATCAATTGGCTTATACTAAGAAAGGGTACAAACGTTTTTATATGGATAAATCACACCCTTTAAGTTTGCCAATGATTGTTCGTTCACTTGACGTAAAAAATGACCCATTTCGTCCTTGTGAAGGGTGAAGAATTACTTGGTCTTAAAGTATTATATCTTAGTACCATTTGTGCACTTATGTATCTTGCTAACTGTACTTGCCGAGATATTGCTTTTTTTTGTCAATTTATTAGTCAGGTATAGTTTAAGCTCCAACCGAACATTGGAATCGACATCGAACATATTTTGCGCTACCTCAGTTTTCGCCCGATATGAGTCCCTGTTTTACTCCGGAAGGAATAAAAGCGATATTGTTGTTTGGACATGCTAATGCGAGGATGCCTTCAGGATCCACGTAAAACGGGATCCTGAACAAGGTATGTGTTTAATTGTAATGGAGCTAGCTATCTCATGGAGATCGCTTTAAGTAAGCGATGGTGACCACGTCGTCGAATCGTTAAGAGATTGGCAAATTCATGAAGCAAGTCGTGAATGCATATGGCTAAGATCGATGATTCCAACATATCGAGAATCATGCGGTTTCCGCCACATCGAGAGCGATAAAATGACGTTATTTGAAGATAATCTTTGCGTGCGTTGCATGAATCAAAGGAGGTTATATCAAAGAAGATAGGTCAAACACATTTCTCCGAGTTCTTTTATACACATGAAATCGAAAGTGGTGAAGTGATGTTCGATAAATACGATTAGAGTGATAATCCCCAGTAGACTTATTCGAAGTCGTTGCAATATCGACATTGGCTTAATATATAAGATTGGAATGCAGCCATTTAAAGATATCGTATGAGAAGGAGCATACTTATGACAAGATGATAGTGTGCTACGCTCTTTTCCCTTCGTCTAGGTTTTACTCTTTGGATTTTCTTAGTAGGTTTTTAACGAGGTAATCCTAATAGACTAAAAGCAATTAACGACATCGTATAGATATTATCTTTTCATTGTTTAGGTTTTGTGCATTGAGTTTCTTAACGAGGTTTTAATGAGACAAATTATTAATGGTAGTCATTCAAGGGAGAGTGTTATAAATTGAAACATTTATATGGGTAATAAATAACCACACTTACATTCATGAATTATACTTACATTCGAACATATCATGTGAACCTTCATTAGCCTCATTTATGGAGGCTGAACCATCTTTGTAAGCCTATAAAAGGCCTTCCTGCATAATTTGTAAGGTATCCTAGGAAAATAATACTTCTCTCATTCTGTCTCTCCTTTTAGTCTAAGCTTTCTTCTTTCTTCCTTCTCTCTTTAATTATATATGTATATATAAAAAGAGTGATATAAATCTCTTTAGCTTAGCATTTTATCACAATTATTTACAATATATATATATATATATATAAAAGCTTAGTTTTAATACGAGTCACCTTCCTTTTCCATGAAAGACCGGTTAATCTCCACCTGCAACGGACAGTGACAAAACCAACAAGAAAACGGATCAAGGAAGAGTTTTGAGAGTAGAGATAATGGAATTGATCTGAAAATGGCAAATTCCAACCCTAAACTCTTCTTCAATTTAAAACCCTAACATTTTCAGTTTTATTACTATTAGCTGTACTGTCATCATTAGCTCCAAGTCCCGCTCTCTCCAAATCTCGGCGCCCCATCACTGTAAACCCTCTCCTCTTCCCTCGATTCTCACCAGTTTTTCTCTTTTTGATTGTATTGTTTTCATTTTTGCATTTAATTTTTATTTTTTTCCTGATGTTTGTCACAGGATACAGAGATTAGACAGAAGAAGAACGAGTGCTATGCTGATATCGAGAGGTATTTTATCCGTTTCCGTTTGTTACCCGAGAAAAATTACAGATGTTTCTATTGTGTTAGCGTTAATTTGTGGTTTCTGTTTGGGATGGCCGCGGAAAACAAAACCCTTTTCAGTCAATTGTGCAGCAATGCAATGGTTGAGGAGAAAGATCTATGACTCAGAATTTGTCTCTCGGAAAAGACATATGACTCAAAATTTAATTTAATCTTCTCTTCTTTCTTTCCTATATTTACTGGGCAACCAAACAATAGAACTTGTTATTTTTTCTCTTCGATTTATTTGGGAAGGAAAACCATTTTAAATGCTTTCGACTGAGCCTCAATTTAACTATTGGCAGTCAAAACCTAAGCCTTAAACTTAAGATGTACCTTTCCTAAGTTTTCTCGGATACGAAGCGGGAAAAATGTCTCTTCTTTTCTTTGGTTTGTGAGAAGGGAAGCCCGTTTGAGCACCATGGATTAAGCCTTAAACACCATGTGCCTGAATTTAATTTCTTTTTTCCCTTTCCCGGTGTTCCCTCTGCAAACAAATAACACACTGTTTCATTTCTTTTCATTGGTTTCTATTGAGAAAAACTCTTTCTAATACTCTTAATTGAGCCTCAATACAGCCTTCGCTTGGGTTTCTAAGAAGGAAATATTTGTCCTCTTTATGGGTACAGTATCAAAAAATCAGTATTATGTTGACGATATGAGGCATTTTTCCTTCTTCTGTTCTCTAAGAAAATATACAAATGTTGAAAATTTTGAATCTTATATTTTTTCACTATCTAGGGTCTAATGATATCATTTTTAGGGGAAAGAGGGCAGCATAGACCATAGTTTCAAATGCAGGATTTGGGGATAAGTAAAAGATTTGAATTTTAATAAGCAAATTTGAATGTTTGGACTGATGAAGTTTGTAAAAATTGAAGGAATTGGGCGAGTATTTGGAGGGATTTGAATTCATTTTAAATGAATATATATTTTCTTGTTTTCCCAAACATTGAAGCAGAAGGTGTCAATGGAAAAATCTTTATGTTTAAATTATTTTCGCTGCAAAATGAGAGAAAGAGAATGAAACAATCTATGAATGAAATCCTTTCTTCTCCAAAAAGAATAGCTCTGAACAAAGTGCTAAGATGAAGAAGTTTATTTTCATCTCCTTTTCTTTCCTCATTCTAGAAAATTGAAGAAAGGGTATTCCTTTGTTCTTTTTCCTTGACTAATTGTTCTCATCTTCTGCTTTGTAATGGAAAAAGTGGATTGTGGGGTTGGCAATGCAAGTCTTCAATGATAGCGAAGGAGAACTGTGTTTTACGATGCCTTTCTCCACCTTGTTATGAGCTTGTCTACGAGAGTGATCCGGTGAGACTGGACTGTACTAGACTAAAAACTGTTTAGGGGTTCAACATATACTTTCTTTGTCTGTTCAAGAGAGTGTACATAATAATGGATGTGTTCTTGTTTCAGCTTGAGGAAGGGGAGAAAGATTTTATAAGGAGCCAAGAGTACAAGTACTGTATGCACAGGTAATTACAGGGATCATTTGCTTCTATTGTTTCTCTTATGCACATTTATTGTCACATTTATGTTTTGTTTTATTTCCATGCTGCAACTTAATCTTAATAAGCTTTGATTTAATTTACAAACCGTAGCTAGTGTTCTTGGAAATATATGTTTATTTCATATCTAATTAATAACAAATACAAATGGAAGAAGAGAGTTTGGTAGTTAGGAGCAAGATTGATCATATGGAGGCAAGTCTAGCTTAAGTAGGAGTGGATTCAAGTGAATCGTGAAAAACATATGACATCCTTTATCCATAGATTCAATGCTTAAAGGTTGGACTTCCCATAGAATAACTAAGGCTGCAACTTGGGCATGTTAAGCCAACAAATATTAATCCGCTCCAAGCCTGTTTATCAATATGTACAACTTGCGCCAAAGGCAACCTGATATTGATTTTGGAATTCCTAACCTAACTTTAGGCCATGGCCAATCTGATTTCACACATATTATCATCAATTCCTACTAGTCTTCAAACAAAACAATTATTTTAGAGGCAATAAACTGTAAGTCATTTGATGAATTAAGTGAGGTTAAAAGCTAAATATCTTAAAATTGTAAGATAAATCATTGGGGTTATTAATTACTCAAGTAATCTCAAGCTTCAATTGTCAAAATTATTTTAACAGTTATTGAAAATAATGAACTCATTAGTACAATATAAATAAAATTCAGAAAGGTTAGAAATGTTTTTTTTAATATGTAAACAAATATATATTATGATTATAAATAAATAAATAATGTGTTAATTTCCATCAGAATGGGTTACTTGGTCCTTCAAGCCAAGTGCTAATATTTTTGGTTTGGGATTTTTCTAACCCAAGACTAACTTTAATCAGTTCAGACCTTGTGCATGCCAACCTGTATATTGAGTTGTAGCACTAAGAAAAACAGTAGAATGGATTTAGTCGATAAATTCTTTCAGACTGAGTCCTGAATTAAATGCTGGGCTAGAAATAAGATTTGATAAACTTTAATACTGAAATAGAATATTTTAATGCATAGATGCTAAGGATAAAAAAAGTGGGGTCTTTTGGTGCTTTTTGTCTGTAGCCTGTCCTGAAAAGGTTGGAAGTTATGATGTATGGAAGTTTGTATGCTTGTGGGGGGTTCTGAAAAGCAGAAAAAATGGAGAAAGAGTTGAGGAAGGAGAGAAAGGGAAAACTATTTCAGGAACCAATAGGATTTCCAAGATAAAAAACTTTTAGAGATAGATTCGGCTTTTACCCACTACAAAAGTCTAAAAGAAATAGTCCGTAAAAGACTTTTTGACTAACTAAAGGACTTTCAAAACGAGACAACCAGTATCGTAGTTGGTAACTGACCAAGATAATGATAATAATAATTTTAACTTGTAACTAACCAGGTGTTAGGCGATTTCTCTCAAAGAGATTCAACAATTAAACTCCGCAAGTATACGGGCCTACAAGTAATATAGTGGACTCAAGGAGTCCGGATATCGAACCACAGGGAGGGGTGTTAACTACTGAAATTGGGATGTTATCTCTTACATCCAAGCTAGCGAAAAGGGTGAATTGAGAAATTCTAAGAAAGAAAACAATTAGCAAAGGAAAAACAGGATAAAAATTCTGTTTAAGGTAAAAGTATGGACAAAGGGCTCTAGGGTTTTGATGTAAATGGATAATTCCTATTATATCTATGCTAAATTCCTTTCTATTGTCTCATGAAAATGTTATCAGCGATTCTACTCTTAATTTGATAATAAGCCTCTCCTCAAGGTCAAATAACCTACTAACTAACACTAGGTTTCGTTTCTTAGCTGAACCCTGCCACAAAGATGCATTAAGATCAAAGAACCACAAAACCTCCTAATTATTGTTAATATCTCTATTATCCAATCAATTAGGTTGATTCATTTATGTCTAATTTCTTACTCACTTCTTAGATCTCGTGAGAAACCACTCTCCGTATTGAGATTAGCTAGAAATCAATATGTAAATAGCATCTAAGCATGAATCAATAGATAGACAGTCACAAATAGACAATAGAAATAAGAGAATCAATGCATTAATATGGTAATCAACCACATAAACAAAACCTGACTATTGCATTAAAACATAACTAAAAATTGAAATATAACAAAAAGAATTGAAAGCATAATGGGAAAAGCAGAAGAAACTTTGAGAAGATTATATTCCTGAAGCTTCCAAATTAAATCTTAACACTTCCAATTCTTCACCAAACACAGACAATCCCACAAAACTGAATCTACTCAAAACTGGAAACTAAACCTAAAAAATGGAACAAAATTCTCTAGAGAGGAGGAACCCTAAAAGAGAGCCTCCCTCTAGCCAAATTCCAACCCTAAATCCAAAGGAAAATGTGCTCTTTATACACCTCGAAAACTGGGCTCCAAATAGGCCCAAAAATAGCAAATTATTTCAATGTGGCCATGTGGTCGCGACCTTGGTGCCTTTATGGTCAATACTTCATCGATATGGACACTAAAAAATCTTCAATAGGATAGCTTCACTTGCCATGACTTCACCAAGACTTTGTTTCAAGAAAGTTACAAGCCAGCTTTTACGGCTACTACCTTAACGAGGTCTTGTTTTCACACTGTGGTTACGGCCCCGACCTCACCGAGGCTTGAATGCATAGCTCGTCTGGTCACGCATGGCCTGACTGGTAGCTTGGTACAAGGGACCGTGGTCAGTTCCAAAGGCGATCAGGGCCTCTTCGCCTTCTTCACCCTTCTTCTTTGATACTCATCATTTTGCTTGCTTTTCGCCTTGATTTCTTCGTTTATGCAAAATACACGACTATAGGGGATTAGACATGAAAATAACTCAAAGGAGTGTTTGGTTATTCTTACAACTTTGATTATTGCTATATTTTTAACTAAATAACGCTAACCTAAAATACTCCTAACAAATACCCCAAAACTTAGTATTTTGCTTGTCCTCAAGCAAAGCAAAGGTTTATTACTCTTTTTTCAATATTTTCTCTATTGAGCATGTATTGAGATTTTTTTTTCATGATAATTTGCCTTAGGGATTTTCACCTCATGCCACACAAAGTTTGAGATGACTTTTTCAAACATAATGAATCAACCACAAGTTGAGCAACCTAGACCACATTTCTTAAGTGTGTGTGTGAAGCCTCTCCTCTCTAGTCAATTGCGATTCAAATGAAATTAGATGAATATGAATGGAATGGGATCTCTCACTCACTTGGTGAGTGTGTGGACCTCCATAGGCTTGTTTGTCGTATCACTCTCCACTAATGTAGGCAAGACACAACTCTTAAGATCAAATAGGTCTTTACTAGCTTGTAATGTATGGCTTAGGTAAAGGGTAGTTGAGTAAGTCAATTATGTTTTAGTTTACCCAAAGCATACATCTTTTTCTTCTTTTCTTCCCTCAACTGCTCATCCTTTGGTATCTCACATTCTTTGCATTTGGCTCTCTAACTCTCCCCCAAACTTAGCTCTTTTTACATCTTTTCACCACATATGGTCTCCCCCATACTTGCTTGATTCTCACCATTTTCACCATTTATGTCATCAAACCAAGTCTTTATTTCTTTCTCTTCTAAGGCATGGAGTAGTGTACAAGCCTGGACCTTCTGAAAGCTTCTACCTACCTTGTGTAACGAGCCTAGGTTACAACCTCGCACTAGTTGGCTCCAGTGGAACACCCCTAAGAACTTACTTACTCAAGGTAGGAAGGCTACAAGATCAAACAACTCCATCTTGTTTTATTCTTTCTTTTTCTTCTTTTTCCCTCTCATTTGTATATATATATATATATATTTCTACTCCCAACCTCTTTAGATTTCCATTCATGACACATCCTCTTCTAACTCGCCCCCTCAATTCACTATGTATTCCCAAGTTATCACTTTGACACTCACATGTTAGGGTAAACATAGGTTTTGACTGAAGGGTATTTAATACAAAGGTTTAAATGGCTAATTCTTTGGCTTTCAATACATAAAATGGCTAATAAGGCTCAATGTTGGGTGACTATAGGTCAATGCAATAATAGGGTTAGCTAGAAAGGCTCAATCGGTCAAAGGATGGCCTAAATCATTTCCTAATTGTCGGGTTACCTAGGATTTCGCCTCAAGTGATAATTGAACAAGTTCTAGAGTCACAATAGATCAATTAAGATGGTATTCACCTAATTCTTCTCTAAAGCTAGCAGTATTGACTAAGGAGGGTACATGACTTGTGCTCAAGTTACTAAGAACATATGATTTGGTCTATCACCGCATGGTTAGTACATTATGCTTTACATTCAACTATCTCTCATTTTCTTCATGTGAAAGAGGGCTCAATCAAATTTTCATCATAGACAACCCTTCTTTTTCTCAACACAGCCCAACAAAACTAAAACACCAAAAACTTTAAAATATTTTTGGAATTTTTGAACTTTTTCAAATTTTTATGGATTTTTCAAATTTTTGAAAATTACTTCAAGACACACTTCTACACACGCTGTATGGCAGTTCAGTGATGCTCAAACAAGATATTTCATGATGGTATAACCATAAAATTCAGCCAACAAAATGCATGAAAAATATTTGCTATAAAGCAAAAACAAACACACAAATAAACAAACACAATTAAAAATACTGAAATTAAAACAAACTAGCAACAAACAAACAAAAACTAACACATGAAAGTAAAACCAGGTTCAATAGGAGACTGTGATAATTAGGATCAACCTGCCCCCAAACTTAAAGGTAGTTGTGTCCTCAATGCTTAAAGAAAGAAAACAGGGGAACAGAAAACTCCCCTTGCAGCAGTGTAGAAGCTGCCTCAAATTCTTTTCAACTCTGAATCTGATTATGTGAATGTTGGATGAGGTGGTGTATCTGTAGGCCATTCTAGAAACTGGACCGGCGGAGGAGGAGATGGTGGTGTGCCTAGTTGTGAGGGAGCTTGCTCCATGATAGTGAGCCATCAACTGGTTGATGTATTGGCTGTGGAGCTCCTTGCTGTTGTACTTGAATTTCTTGTCTTTGGGCTACAACTACAAGTTGTGCTATAATTTTTCTGTTTTCATCATGCAATATGTTTATGCTCCTCTTATAATCATCCATTTCATCCACTATTACTTGTCCCAGGTCTCTCATCTTCTTATACATATTCTCAAATTCGCTCTGGGTAGTAGGTGGTATTTCATCACTCTCCTCATCCTCACTCTCTTTCTCATTTATCTCTCTAGATTCACTGTGTTCTTCCCCAGCTTGGTTCTCTTCCGTCCTTGGGTTCTCCTCACTCCTAGTGTTCTCTTCACCCCTTCTTTCTTGCTCTAATTGGTGTGTAGTCCTTGAAGGACCTACTTGGGTTCTAGGGGATTCCTGGGGTTTTTCTATTGGGAAAGTGAGAGGTGCCATAGATGGACTCTCCTCATCACTCTTAATCACCACTCGTGCATCCCTAGAAAGTTGTGTGATTAGGGATGGGTGAATGAGCGATTTCCTTGCATCTCCTTCTAGTATGGAGTTTTTTTATGATGTTCTACATCAACTCGATTTCATTAGGCATTGCATAAAGCAACACTACTCTATCTCTATAAACAATGGAGACATAAAGCCAGGAGCAAAATTTCGAGTTCATGAAATAGAACCGCTTTTGCTTGCTCAGTGAGGCATCCCCTTAGAATTTCATACAACCCCCCATCCTTCTTTGTGCTTTATTGAGCATTTGGCCCTACTATTGTCTTTAATATCTCATTGTAATTAAGGCTTCGGAATAACTATTTGAATTCATCACTATCGACATCCGAAAGCCCTAGCACTCTAATGATGGTAGGACCATCAAAAGGTACCCATACTCCTCTCACAAAGACTGTGAGTGAGTCCATTCCTACCCCATAGATTTGCATGGAATTCCCTCACAATTGGTGCTATCCTAGGTGTTTGGTGTGCACAAAACAGTTTCCAATTCTGCCTATGATGCATGAATATGCGATAATTGGTGCTATTGTTCTTAAAACCTCTCTCGGGCACAGTTGAGCGAACGCTCAAGGAATTGAACACTTCCTCGGCCTTACTCGTAAGGAATTTGGCCGGGTTTTGAGGAGGTGGTGGGATCCTTATATTCTCAGAAGTGGTATTTCTCTTTTTTGGGGCCATTTTTCTCTTAAATTCACAAATATTTTTCTCCCAAATCCCAAACACTATTTCACCTTATGAACTTTAACACACAAAGTGAAAAACAACCAAACCTAGCACCCAACCCCAACCAAAAATGTAGAAGATTAGGGTTTACCTGAATCTTCTTCTTCCTTTCTTGAAGCCATGGAGGGAACTTGTCTTTGAATGGTTGCTCTTGAATCAAATGGTGAGAATTAGTGGTTTTGTGTTGAAGCAAGCCAGAGGAAGTCGCTGGGTGAGAGAGAAGCTGAAGAGGTGAGTAAAATGATATTTGAAATGTGATTTTGGTCTATTAAGTCGCCGTGTGGTCGCAACTGTAATGGGTTTGCGGTCGCGACTTTAAAAGACAATCCTGAAAATTTTAATCCACGGTCGTGACCTGAAGTATTCATGGTTGCAACCTTACCGAGAAATTTTAAAACAGTTGGCTATAGGGACGACAGGTCGTGACTTTGACTGTTCACGGTTGCGACTTTGACTGTTCAAGGTTGCGACCTTTAGTGCTGACAGTCGCGACCTTATTGAATCCCAAAGGTCTATAGGGTCTCTTTTGCACTTGAAGTCACGACCTTAGTTTTGAAAATCACATGGTGTTACGGTTGCGACTTGGGTCGCGACTTCATCGAAATATGAAAACGCAGGAAAACTGTTTTTGCCTCAAAGTCGCAACTTCACTGTAACTAAGAAAACTTAGTGGTTTATAGTTGTGACTTGGGTCGCGACCTTACCTAGAATGGACAACTCACAGGTCTTAGAATTCTCTTGCAGTCGCGACTGTGAGTCTTTACGGTCGTGACTTCAAGTGAGAAGGTTCTGCGAGCTGGAAAGGTTGCCCAAACCCATGGGAGGGATATTCATTTACATGGGTATGATGATCTGAAGGTGATTGATTAGAGATTACAATGGAGTGATCTGGGCTCTCTCTGTTGGCGTCTACTAGTGGTTGCTTCTCCCATATGTGTCATCCACTGCATTACAATATCTTGGAATTTATCCCGATTCTCTTGAAGCATGGTGTGGTGGCATTTTGGTGTAAGGCTTCAAGTTGATTGGTGAGAGTTATGATATGATGGTCTTGTGCATCCAAACAGGCCTGAGTTCTTGTCTAGCTACTCACTTTGGTCTCTATGGCAATCCGAATGATCGGGGGTCTCTAGATTTTCAACAGACACAAGGACGCACTAGTTAAGAACAGAGAAAATTAGAAGTCTACTTTCATTAATCAACTATAGGAATCTGATTCACAGTCCTCCCCCTAGCAAGCAGGAAAACTATAACAATGGATAAAAAATCTGTAAAGGAAAAGCAAGGAAAAACAGTGGAAGAGTAATATGTGCACAAATCACAGCCCAGGGAAGAATCCCCAATTTCCTGCCAGAAGATGCCTGCCTGCACAACGGATTCTGCCCTTTTTGTAAAACCAATTCCATCCCATTAATTTCCAGCTGGCCCTTTTCTCCTTGCCCCATGTGTCCCTCTGATTCTTCTAGAATATACATGCCAAATGGGCTAACTATGTTTGGGTTCTCAGAATGTCTTATCCTTGTAAGTGGATTGAAACATTTGTAACCCTTTTTTATTTGAGGCATGGCCAACAAAGAGATATCTTTCAGCCCTGTGGTCTAACTTATTCCTTAGAGGACTGGGTATGTAAAATGTAGGCAATGCAACCGAACACTTTCTATGATACTGTGGTTAACCGATTTGTAACATTATTCTGCCATGCACTACAGGGGTGATTCACATTTCAAATTTGACTGAACATACTATTGTTAACATAACAAAGTAATATTCACAAGCACTACAGGGGTGCGTTACATTTCAAATTTAACTAGACATTCTATTGTTAAAATAACAAAGGTTAAAATTGCTTCATCCCACAAATAGTCTGGTATATGCCTGAAAAACATGAGAAACCTAGCCACTTATAACAAATGACAATTTTTATATTCAGCTATACCATTATGTTGGGGTGTCTATAAGGTGACTGATGGTGAATGCCCCTTTCCTTAAAAAAAAAAAAGTGCCCAAACCTGTTTGTTGGGGTGTCTATAAGGTGTCTACAATTCAGACCTTTTTGTTGCTCAGATAGGGAATGTAAGTGTGAAACCAATTAGAGATACTGGTAGTATGATCTGCACCTAATCAATTATCCATGGTGCAGATGAAACGGATGTTATTGAAAGTGCATTACCTATTTGTGCCAATGAAGCAATAGGAGTAGTAGCCTGTGACTAAACTTCAGTAGTTGAAGAAGTTGCTCCATCTGTACCATACTAAGAGAAGGTATCTTGGTAGTGTTTGTTGCAATATTTCGATTGGACTAGTCTTCAGGTTTGTTGTTTTTTTCCTCTGTTGATTTCCAATTTGATTGCTTGCTATGGATCTTCAAGCACGTCTCACGAGTATGCTTAGGTTGTTTCAAAAATCATACAAGTCAAAGTCTTTTTAACTTTCTCTGGTATTGGGGTTCTGCAAGTGGCAACAGTAAGAATGCATGTGCTTTGAGTTTTCAACTTCAATAGTAAAATAATACTTCTTGGACTTTCTTCCTTACAACTTCAGAGAACACTTCCTCACATAGAGGGTGGCAGTTGTCTTCTAATCTTCTCTCCTTGAGATCATCACCTATATTTAGATTCTGCCAAAATTTTAAAATTTTGGTACATTACACCATCTGCCTATAGTGATTTCCATCTTTCTTCCAAATGTATCACAATTAGTCAAGGTCCTGCAATAACTCTTGTAGATTATTAAAATACTTACTGACAGTCATCTTATAGTCAAATCTCTCCTAGCTTCATCTCCAATTCATAAACCTGAACTATTTATCAAAACCTGAGTACATCTGAGTTATATTTTTTCGGAGTTCTTTAGCAATCAAATAACACTTATAACTGGCATTGATGTCTATTATAAAGATTAAATAATTTAAGAATTTATAAGTTTCTAGGTAATTTTATTTAATACTTGACTTTCTTTTAAAATTCATTTCTTACTTTCCAGAACCAAACATGACCTTCTTACCAGATAAGTGCCCCTTATTGGGAAATCTCATCTTCCACTTGTGAGATTGCACGAGGTTAATTTTCATCTGGGACCGCACGGATAATAATGGTGGAAGCAAAAATATTTCCTTTAGAAGACATCTAACCATGGGCCCCTCTTTTTCCCCACAATCATGATAGCTGTGGGGGATCCTTTTCAATGTCATATTGATGTGCCTGTTCTGTTTTGTCGTGTATTTTTTTGCATAAGCAGTAGCAGTCAAAGACATAATGAGTCACCATGGTAGTTGCTGCAACAAGTATGTGATGCTGCTGATGGTGACTGACGAGCTCAATTTGTTTCACTGCAGGTTATCATTGGGGGAGAGCCTCGACGGTGTGAAGGGTTCCTTTGACTATTGAAACTTGTTATATGACAACGATCTGGCGTGCTTGTTTGTGCCTTTTGTTTCCCTTTGGATCCATTTCCCTATAAGGGCATGTTTAGTTCCTATTTGTTCTTGAGAATAGTTTTTGAAAACCTACAAGAACATCATTTTGGTGTTTTATGAATTTAGTATTTTTTATGTTTTCCTTGTTTTTCAGAACAAAATAAAAAAAGAGGAACCAAACGTGTCTTCCTTGTTTTCTTTGTTTTTTGAAAACTGTAACCAAGCAGACTCTAAATAAATTAAACCCAAAAACAATCTCATTTGAGCGTTCAGAAGCTATATGCTGTTGTTGGCTGGCTCCTCTGCCTTTCTGCATTAAGAATTCGCAGAAGAAGGAATTAAAAGTCTATCTGGTATGAAGTGAAATGTGTAAACTAAAGCGATGAAATTAGCTGTGCAAGTCAGATCCATTACAAATATATTCTCTCTGAATCTTGTGATCTCTGCATATAATTCTTCCGCTTTTTCAACTGGATACACTGTAGTCTCTGGGTTCTCTGCTATCAAAGAAGGATCATTCATTGTTCAGAGTAATTTAACATTCAGTTAAGTTGATCTTGCACTTAACGTGGAGCTGAATTCATATTTAATACTCAAGAAACATTATGGATGTTCTTCGGTGGGTTGTTACCCAAATTCTTCATTTATAGAATATGGTGTCTACCCTTCTCCATCTCCAGTCACACCATTTCTTGACAGTGACTATGTCATTACACATTTCATGGATGAAATTCAGGTCCAAGTTCTGAACTTTCTTTAAATTTTGTTTTATCTAAATAAATTTGCTTTCAGCCTTACGTGATAAGCATTATATCGTTATTAAAGCGTTTGTTTAGCTTTAAAAAATCAATATTAATCATTTTAACACATTTAATCTAAAATGAAAATGAATAATATAAAAAATAATTATTTAATTTCTAGTCTAACATCCAAATTCGACATACTTATCATTTGTCCCTCTAAGTCTGGGGCTTTACCTTTAAATCAATAACTCCACTCCGACGAGCCAACTCAACTTGGCTGGCCTAAATATCAAAACCGGCTTAAATCCAAACTCCAGATCGGGACCGACCCGAAACAAAGCCACTTCTCACGAATTTTTCGGCATTCTAGTCCAAATTTTGCATACACCTATTTCAGAAGGCCAGTTTCTCTCTGTGTTTCATTTTTACCTAAATTCAATCACTTTAATTTGAATGAAATGACAATAAGCATGTCAAACAAAAAAACACTTGGCTAGTGCCGACAACATCTCCCTAAAACCCAACATTTTCTATAAATTTTTTCTCCACGGGCGACCATAACCAAACCAAACAACCATTCCAAACAAAGATTCTATACAAAAAGAGATTCCAAACCTCAAAACAAGTATCCCTATACATATCCATACAAAAATCTATACAAAAATTCCATACAAATCCATACAAGTTCCATACCTTGATTTCTTGTCTCCTTTCTTCTTCCTTCTTCCTTCTTCTCTTCTCTTCTTCTTCTTATTCTTCTTCTTCGTCTCCTTCTTCTCTCTTTCTCCTCTATCCGTTTTTTGCTCCAGACCTCTAAAAAGCACTAAAAAAGATATTTTTGCTTTAAGATGTGCTTGCATGTTTGGCCTTATCACATATTTGAATTATTTTCCCATTTTTGCATTTAGGTCCTTCATCTCTCTATTATTCTCAATTCAATTTATCAAAATCCTACTTTGGCATACAATTTTTTCTTCTTATGTCGTTTAAGTCCTTAATTGACAATTTACCAATTTACCCATAACTTTGTATTAATTCCGAAGCTTCATTGCTTTTTATTTTATTTTAAGATTATTTTATTCCGAAAAAATATACATTTACTTTATTATACCCTAAACATTATAAAACTCCGCGAGTATAATCGGGGCAGAATACATACCCGACAAGCTGATTTACAAGTCATTCTAATTTGGAACACTTTAATTTCACGCCCGCACGCCAGATTAGATGCTTGCGCGAGATTAAAAAATCATCACAACATATTTTTGGCACTACGATGAGACATATCTTTACTAAAGACGCTACCAATGTTTTTTAGCCCACGTTTATTTAAAAAATTCTAGCATTTTGGTTGCAAGTCTTATTTAAGTTTGTCAACTTTCAACATCATGTTATTTCATTCATTCATAAGGAAATTTAACGTTTTTCTTCATCAATTAATTTATGTAATATTTCTATTAGTATGACGTTTTCCACTTTAATTATAAGGAACCGTCAAGGAAACCAGAGAGTCTACAAAGCCCTTACCAATCATTTTAGTTTGAATATACTTTAATTTCTTAGCACGTCTCGTAATTCCCACTCGGGAGGCTAGATTTTTTCCTTCATGAGTAATCCCACATCGAAATTTACAGCTTATAGCCTCCTTTCCTATATAAAAGTGGGTCCTTTCCCTTGATTTGAAGGAAAAGTAGAAACCATGGCCTTACTCCACTGGGTGCTGAGACTTAAATGAATTCTTAATTAAATATTTTTTTTATAATAAATTAAGGTATGGGCTTATATGATTTAAGTCATATTGCTCTGCTTATTTTTTTAAGAGACTATGAGTTTCCCCATATCGAGTGAGAGTCCTAGTCAGGTCTCAAAGCTTTTAAAGTGTTTGATTTAAAAATAAGATTGCCTTGGGGGAAATCTTAGTTCTGGGGCAATTTTTAGAGACTTATCCCGCTTGAGGCAATTTCACTTTGAGAAGCGATTCGTCCTGGAGCTACTTGCCTGGCCAACGCTTCTAACATGTCGTCTGTGCATACATTTTTCTCATCCGACTCGCTTGATTATTTATTTATATATGTCTTGCATGCTTTTGTATTGTTATCGTTTATCTCTAGATTCACATTGACAATAAAAGCCATAGTTTTCTTAGTTTTTTTATAGAGACCCGACTTTGGGGGCCTTAGAGGCTACGCTTCCATCGTACCTCTCCCGATAAGAACTCGACCCCGACCTAAACTCGGTTTTCCCATACTTGCCTTTTCTTATCATGAGTCACATTTAGGGTTTTTCTTTCTTATTTTGTTTTCCCTTTTAAAATAAAACAAAAATAAATGGCGACTCTAAACCGTTTTCTAAAAACGGTTTTTTTAAATAAAAAATGAGTCTCGCCTTTTTAAGTGGGAAACGCATAATAGCAAAAAATGCGGGGTCCACAAAATGGCGACTCCACTGGGGATAGTGAGGGTCAAGCTTGAATACAAATTCAGTAAAAGTAAGCTCGATCGTTGATTGATAGATACTTCAGGCTTTTGTGTATAACACATCGAGAATTTTGACTAGCCGTGGACGATCTTCTTATATGTCTAATTGTTGTATCATTAGTATTGGTTGGTTGACTTTATCGGTCGATTATTCTATTCATCTTGTTGTATCACTTGTTTCTCATTGTTTGTTATATATACATCATGTTCATCTTATACTCTTACTTAGATTATGTGTGGATATGGATGATATACCTACGCTTTGCATGACTGTCTGTTGCATGACTACCTTTCTCCTGCATGATTGCTTATCGCATGTCTATGTGGGGCGCACATGTATCCCCTTATCTCCAAACCTCTATTCCTACTTCGCTTTGTGTCTCTGGTTTTGTGTTTGCAATGGAGACTTGTTACTCCTTGCTTGCTTTTTGACCGAGCTAGTGACTAGGAGTAAGGTTCACGACGGGCCATATCCATGTTTGCGAGCATTTTAGAGGTGGTCATATTGACGCCGAGGAGTCCGATTCTCAAGACTTTGTGATAGCCGTAGCTAGATTTTAGGATACTTTTGTGGATCGGTGTGCCTTTTCCGGTTTGGGGATGTCATTTGTGCTTTGGACGCACTCCACACATTAATCGTACACTTAGTTTATTCCCCGAGCGCTGAGGAGAATGAGAGCATTTACCATAGCCGCCCCCTCGGGATGTCGAGGAAGTGCATGTGTGGAGTTGATGACCACCTCAGATGGAAGTTTGCTCCCGCCTCTGAGACATGTAGGAGGTTGTGTACCTCACCGGATGGGTACCATCACTCATGCCAGTGGACCCTTTAAAAGACTACCTACCCCTCGTCTTTTTAGAGCCACCATCAATTTCTAGTTGAGTTTAGATCCTATCGATTAGGACCCATCCTACACGCGGTGCATTCGCGAGCCTTCTATCGGTTTTGTCGCGATATGGATCCAAATTCCTCTATTTTGCCTCTTTAGGGTATAGAGATTGATCGCAGTATCAAGTAGCCTGGAAGGGGGCAATTTTGTGCATAGTGATGGATTGTTTATTTTGGCTTCATTATAGCAATGTTCTTTCTTGCCTCGATATAATCTACTCTTATTTGTTCTTGCCATATAATTTCGTGGATTCACTAACACAAACCGGACCATCTTCGTGGTTGTGAGTTGAGGGTAGATTAGTACGTGCATCATATCAGACAGATAAGGATCCACATGCACGTTACGAGCAGATTGTTATGTCACATGGCTACGCACTCTAGGATACAAAGATAATGGCCTCAAATAGAGGATTGATACAAAGAAGCCCCACAAATTTTCAAAGACAGGAGGATAGGTCGCTTGACATGGGGCACCCACCTCCACCTCCACGTCCATCGATGGCCTCGTATGGCACCGCCGCCATCCTCGTGGCACTTCGTTGTCGTCCGCAGGTCTACATAGGTGATCCGTACCCACACGCGACTAGCCCCGCTCGCTACCATCTGGCAGTTTCCGATGATCGCATACGGTAGAGCAGAGCGTATGCTTAGAAAGCTGAGTTTAAGAGGGTATGGATGTGTGATGGATTTGATAGTGCACTTGTGACCCAATCGCCACCTAAATTCCCGTATGCCCGACATGGAGCTAAGATATTGGGGAAGAGGATGTCCACGCATCACTTGAGGATATATAGTCAGCCACGAGCCTGGTTTAGATGAGGCCCAACTGATCATGTTATTCTTCACACTGAGCAAGATGGCACAGTCGGGCTTCGCCACCTTAGATGCTTCAAGGCAGAGGCGGACTTGGGAGGATTCGCCATGAGCCATCTTACGCCCTCTTTCAAAGACCGGGGCTCTCAGATGTCACTTCAGGGCAGCTTATACATGAGGCGTGGAGCTCATGAGATCGCATATCATTCATCTCCCGTTAGAGGGAGAAGGTTATTATTCGATGACCGACGTCCATCACAGAGAGCAAGATTAGCATGATCATGAGGAGTTTACAGCCCAGTTACGCTATGGGTGTACCGATTATGGATTACAGAGCTTTGATGAGAGGCATTGTATGGTATCGAGGATGGTATGGCGCGCGGGTTTACGGCTGGCCTGGATTCTTCTTCCGAGAAAAGTGTAAGAAGCCTGGATCATATGTGACTGTGAGGAGCCATTAGTTCCTTTAGACATGGGGCACCCAGGTCTCAGTATGCATCTATGCGGCCGCACAGGACTTCCTACGCCTGCAGTTCGGGCCTGGGGTGATGTACCTTCCACACCACCTCAGCAGCTTAGGTTACCAGCTCCATATACTCCACCACACCCAATTTATGCTGCACAGGTTGTGGAGAGACCACCTATTGCTCATCTTAGACCCCGAGCGCCCACAGCCTTACATAGCACCCTAGACAAATTTCGTATTAATTTTATGCCACTAGGCATGCTCGGGTGAGGTCTTACGACATTGATGACTTAGCGGATTGCTTAACCCATTAGCACCGAGGCCATTACCGTGAAGTTGTTCACTCCTCATTTCTGGATGACCTGTATCAGGCTTATCATCGTATTCTAGTCATACTACGTATCAAGCACCGCTGGACATGCTGTTCAGGACTTGATTAACCAAGGTATTGTGCAATTGGGATAACCTAGCATTAGTTCTAACCCCCTTTCGACTTACTCTACATTACGCGGTTCCTCCAAAGACGGTATTCATTCCATTGATTTGTTGAGTCCGGATCGTAGATCCATAAGTTGTCATGGGATGATCGTGAGGTCGTAGCCCATAGCATTTGATGATGGTTATTGCGATGATGGGCTCTTAAGGAGGTGTTTTCGAAAGGCAGATTCACCACATGTCGCTTCGGGGCCACGGCATTACTCCAGTTTGGATCCCACACCGAGGCCAATGACTTTGCCTTGTTATAGTGTTCAGACCATTTTGACTCACATCGAGGGATAGTTGATACACCAGAGATCCAGTATGTTATCAGAGGAGGTAGAGTGGTCGACACAGCCTGGGGCCCATCTCGGCCTCAGATCCCGACATACTACTGTAGAGACGAGGACAAAGGAGAGGATGATGAGATCACCGGGCGCCACAGAAAGTACACATGCTCGCATTCTATTTGGAGTTTGTTAGCTTCCTACTACCCATAGAGAGACTTTGATTACACTATGAGCCTGATATGAGCCGACACTTCCACTCACATCTCCGCAGGGCCTCGACATATGCTCACAGAGCCAACAGATTTTTCTCTAAGGATGACTTACCTTCGGAGGGTTTAGACCACACTCGATCTTTGCATATATTAGTTGGATGTTTAGGTCGTCGTGTTCCATCTGTCCTCTTAGACAATGGATCTGCCCTAAATGTATGTCCACTTGCTACTGCAATTGCTTTAGGATATGGGCCTACGTGTGATTGAAAGCCATCTACACGTGCATAAAGGAGAGCCTTATGACAAAGATCTACAGAGAGGTGGATCGCACCTTGACTCTCGAACATGATCGTCGCCGTTTTTCGTGAGTTTTGTTTCGGGGATTTTTGAGGATCCAGACTTTAACTTACTCTAGTCGCCCATGGATCCATAGTGCTTGGTCAAGCCATTCCTTTCTATATAGACTAAAATCCCTCAACCACATATAGTTGTAAGAGTTCTTATATTCTCTGCGATCCATGTCACTGGGAAAAGCTTGCTTGATAAAATATTTCTTTCAAAAGGTTCACGATTTATTTTATAAGGGTTTAGTCTATGACACCGTAAGCACAGTCATACAAGTAGTAAAATCGAATGTAAGTCTAGGTATCATTCTACGTAGATTGGCACGAATTAAAGATCAACTACCCCAACTACTAAAATTCTATGCTATTTGGACTCAAAATTCACAATGAAGGTTTTTTTTTTTTTTTTTGATAATTAATTCACAATGAAGGTTTTATCTAGAAAAAATAAAGATCCTAGACTATTGACTACCGTTGAACTGGGAAACAAAACCAAAGTAAAATGAATAAAACAAATCGTGAATTAAAATATCGATCGAATCATTCCTAGTGAGAAACGAAACTATCTGAAATACAATGAAACAATCAATCTCCAAAGGATTAAAGCATATTGCTCGCTCGTATGGATTTGGTTTTGTCCACATTTCCTAAATGTTGGAATCGATTTCTCCATATTCACCTGCTGGATACCCTTGCTTCCTCTCAAGACAAGATCAAAAACCATTTACTCAGATTCCTTAATCCTCTCGCAAGATCCGGCATTTTCTTTCTAATACTACACCCATTTCTTGTTAACAACAGACCTTTTGCATTTCCTTCTCAGGATTTTCTCAAAGTTTCTACCACTTAATTGATGGCTCAACCTCCAGATCTATGGGTTCGTCCCTTTCCCTTGATTAGATCTCAAATAACACTAGGTTAAAGGAACTCACTAAGAATTACGGGTGAACTCTCTCGATTACTTATATTGTTAAATTCTCCTCCAACTTCAATTATGAGCGAATGGGGATTTATCAAAATGAACTCGCAGCTCGCACTCCATCAATGGTAGTCGGTTATTACCTTAAAAGAATTTTCTCAAATTTCCGTGAATCTCCGTCTCTGTGTCACGCAGAGGGCATCCTGGAAATCAGAGCAAGATACATTCCCTCAACTGGTATTCGGTACTACTATTGGGAACTTATCAATTCAAAAATGACACCAAATAAGTAAAACCGAACCCAAATTAGTTCTCCATATTTATGCAGGAAAGACTGTAGCTAAATGTAAATCAAATCCAGCAGAGCTACCTCCGACATCGTGATTGCGACTAAGAAACGGAGTTAATCGATCACGCATAACCACTTTGTAGAATTGCAATAAAACTAAGAAGAAATGAATTGAAATTGTCTAGATTTCATAAATTTTGATGATAATTCTAAGAAAAATAACACAAATACTTCGACTCCTCGTCTCTTGCACGATTCGCGATTCAAATCAAAAATAAACTAAAAATAAGAAAAGAAAAAAACTATATAAACTACACTTAGGTTCCTCTCCTTTCCCTTTTTCTAGGTAGTGAAGGCGGAGCTACTTTACTATTCCTAACTAGCTGTCTATTTATGTTGTCGGAAGGTGGGCGAATCCCAAGCTCTAGGTGGAATTCAGAAAGAAGCTGAGCTCCTTGCCCATATGTGACCTCAAGTTGATGTCGCGACATGGACTCCCTTGTTTGCTCTTGTTCGATCCCTTTGACAACATTTATACATTGTAGCAGTTACTTAGCTGCTTGTATGGATTAATGGTTGCGACGCCGTTTTGTAGTCACGACCTTGTTTGCTCAGTGTTTCTCAAGAGTTGATGTCGCGACCCACACGGTTTCGTAGCCATGACATGCGTTAATCCACTATCTTCATCGGTTTTACCCCAGTGCGACCTTAGTTTAGGTTCGACCATAGTTAATTTGTAGGTGACTTGGTCGTGACTTTCTTTTCTAGTACCGGCGATTAATGTTGATCGTCTTCGCCTTCCTGGGTTTCATTCACGTCCACGACCTCGAGGTGATATCGCGACCTCTTTTGATGTATTTCTTTTCGCCAGTACGACTCGGTTCTTTGTTGCAACCAATTTTCTTCTTTCAACCTCTTATTCCCGGTCGCGACCTCAAAATCCGACCTCATGTTGTTCTTTCTCTCTACAAATTCTGCGTAGTCCCGGTGCTGATAGTTGCGACCTTGATTTCTTCTCTTCCGGCTATTGCCCGGTCGACTGAATAGGTGGTGCGACATCGTTTATTAGTCCTTGTTTAATAAATGGTTGCAACTTCAGTTTTTTGGCAAGGGCTTCGGTTTGGCTTCAGGTTGCGACCTCCGCGCTACGTTCGCCCCGACTCTTAATGTGGTTGCAACTTCAATTTTCTACGGTTGAGACTCCGGTTCTGTTTTTATGTCGCTGGCCGCTGCGGTATGTCAGCGACTCGTGGAGCGCTCAAATCTGGATTTGCAACTTCGTTTTCTTTTGTAGAGACTCCTTATGGCTCTATTGGTAATCCGCGTCGACATCGGGTGATTTCGGTGCATATTCAATTGGCGTCGACCATTTGGTGTCGCGACCCATCTGTTGCCTTGGTCATTAAGGCGCGAGCTTAATCTTCAAGTCATGACTTTGCTTGCTAGAGTCTTTCTGGCGAGTCTTGATGTCGTGACTTGGAAATTCATGACAAATTAAGTTTCACATCGCGGCGTCGCGACACTCAGACTTTAGTTGCGACTTCATTTTGCTTGTGGGTTTGGTCTCTTGAAAGTTTTGCTAAGATTTTTAGCTTATGCTGTATTTTCTGCAAAATTAAATTTGAGTAAAATATCCATTTACAGTGTATACAAATCAACATTTATCTTGTAGTATGCTCAGAAAAATGGATTAAAAATCTAATGAGTTTTTGGACTCATCAAATTCCCCAAAACTTAAAATTTTGCTTGTCCCCAAGCAAATAAGAGAAAGAATCGTTTGTCCTCAAACAAATAAGCTTAAAATTTTTAAAGACATTTTTCTGATTCATACCACAGTCTTTCTCATTCCACCTTCTAACTTGAAATAGGAGATACCAGCATCATTTTAAATTTTAGTTTCGATTCAAGAATAAGAAATGGTACACTTATATCACAAATTTCTTGATGAAGCCATGTATTTAACGAGTTTATTCAACAGTCTTGTTAAATGTGTGTGTGTCTCTTGAGGTCTTCAATCCTTTTCATCTTCATGTTGAATTTAGTTAATCTTAAGGAGTTTCCTGGACTTTTTGTCAAAGTCCCATAGGCTTGTTTTTCATATTGATCTCCACTAATGTAGGTAAATTCAACCTTCAAGATCAATCAGGTCTTCAGTATTAATATTGGGCTTAGGTAGTGGAGTAGATGTGGGGAAAATTTAAGTTGCAAATCACCCGATTTCCACCTTTTCTTTGTTACTTGTTATAGCCGGCTTTGCTCTGTTGCTTTTTTGTATTTGTTGATTCTCCTCAATCCTTGGCCTGATTCATCTTTTGAATTCTTTTTATAGATTTTAATTTCCATATGCACTTTATTCGGGCCGGGTTCATACGTTACAGAACTCTTTTGTACGATTTTTCTAAGGTTGGGAATATGGTGCAATGTTTCGTCTTCTTAGGCTTTCTGTGCTCTTAGAGGAACTTTGGAGACTACTTAACTCCATACAGTTGGTATTAGGGTGCTAGGTGAAACACCCCCCTCGAGGCTTAATTGTTCGAGGAAATAGGCATGAGACAAAACATTCCCTTTTCATTAATTTATGCTTCTTTACTTCTTCGCCCTCATACCTTGTAACATTTGGAAATATTTTCCCCCCAGAGCTTATTTCTTCCTTACGGTAGACTTTTCTGTCTTTAGGCGAGATGGTGGGCTCTTTAATGTTGCAGGATTATGAGAAGGGAATTTAGGTTTTTCGATTCTTTGTTTATTGAAATAAGGCTCGTTTGGCTCAAATCAAGGAACTAGAGGATATCATATATTGAGGGTAGGCTTGGAAAAGCTCAAACTGCCAAGGATGGCTTCAATCACTTCTTGTTGGATGTTTTTACCTAAGATTTCGCCTCAATCAATAATATAACAAGTTCTAGGACTATGGACTCTTAATCCTGAATTTCCCAGAAGATGTTCCTAATTCCTCTCAAAGTTTCATGAGTTTGTTTACGAGTATTATTTCTTGAGACTTGTACTTGCCATATCTATTTGTACTATTATTTCAACGAGTTATTTGTTCCGCCAATGATAACCATTTTTCCAATTTTTGCAATCTAAATTAGATTTAAACATCGAAACATGACTCTACATTTCAGGTTACTACTCAACGCCCTTATTTTTTTCTTGCGTTTTTGTTCTTGGGAAAGAAGCTAGATTGTTTGTTTGATCCTTGCACGAGACAAGGCACTTATTCTTTTCATGCTAAGCAGAGAAATGACACAAACACAAAATTGATGCTATATCAATTAGTGAACTTCAGGAAACAACTAATTTGTAAGTATTAAAATTTTATTCAAATATCTAAAACATTTCGATATTGTCTGATTTGCTTTCTTCTGAAATAAGACTATAACTAAATTAGAAGAAAAACTCTCTATTGTTGATCTAAAACCACATATCTTAAAAGAATTTGTAAACACCCTTTGTTGTTCTGAATCTGAGAAGCTTGGAAGGATTGGTATTAACAAGGTCATTCAACAAATTGGGGCCCTTCCTTCCTTTTCTTTTGGAGCTCCTCTGGATGATGGGTTCTAATTAACCCTTCTTCCTGCCACCAACTACTCTCTGCTTGATTACACCGGCGTTTTATGGAATAATGAAATTGGTTTGTTTCAGAACTCCATTCATTCCATAAACTTTCATGTTTGCGACTGGAACTCTTCTTTTCTCTCATTCTCCTTTCTCTTCATTCTCGTTGTTTATTCTTCCTTTGTTTTCCCGTCCTTTTATAGTGATTTTGCTTCTCTTAGGAACTACAAGGCTCTTTATTCTCTTTTTCCAAATTTTTCTGATGAATGAATCAAATGAAGTTTCTCGGATTTAAGCAACGCTTTTTCCAACGGAGGATGTGGAAAATTGATGAGAATTTGATCGTTTCATCTTGGGTTATTAAATTTCCTTGAATTATTCCTTTGAAACTAAGCGAGCTAAACTAATTCATTTAATCAAGACATCGGTTTGTTTTACGCATTAATAACGAGGAATTTATTTCAAAGGTTCTGAATGAATGGCCTTGAAGCTGAAGGAGTTAAGATGAATTGAAACTGACTTGAAATTGGAATGGACTTTGGGCTCAATGTCTTGATTTAAATATAGAGGTTCGTGTTATTAAAGGTACGAGCCTCTTAATTAATAGTTTTCAATTAATCCTATTTTAAAAAATTCGGAATACCCAAAAATGAAGGTTTATTTTATTGAATTTTAGGATTACATTCTGAGTCATGACTTCAAGATTTTGTTGCGACACGAGAAATATGAATATCATGACAGGGAACTTTGATGTCGACTTTCTCTTTCTTTCCTTGTTTATTTTAGTTGTGACCTCGGTTTCTTGTTTCGACTTTCTTTTTCTACTTTATTGTTTCCACCTCCAACATTCTTGGTTCTGACTTTTGGATTAGTGTTGTGACCAGAAAATTTTTAGGTCTCCCTGAACAATTAAATTCACAACAATTTCAATTTATTCAAATCAATCAAACAAACACAACTCAATTCATCTTCATGTGCAAATATTCAAACAAAATCATCCACTATGCATCGTATTCAAAATTTAAGCACCGAAGCAAGTAAAATTCCCCCAGGCCTTCCAATCATTCCATATCGGACGAAATTTAAATAAAATCAAGAAAAATATCACGCCCCTTTTGCACAATTTTCATTGTCACATAAAATAACAAAAATTACCCTACTCTTCAATCAATAATGAATCAAATTACACAATATTAGAAATTTAAACATAAAATTTAACAAGAAAAACTTAAAACAAGTGATGTGTGGATTGCCTTCCACAAAAATTTGCTCATTTTAGTCTTTAGTGGACTTGTATGTTTGCCATGGATTACTGTTTCTTCAAATTTTCTCATTAGAACTAAGAGTCATTCTTCCAATTGCTTTCTCAAGTAGTGCTGCTTTAATCTCGACCATTAACTTTGGTCCTCATGATTGTTGGCTCTAAATATCACTACCCCAAATTGTGTGCAAAGTACTCACGTATGGTCCCTCCATTTGGATTTAAGCTTTCTTGGAAAGAGTCTTGATGCAGGTTGAATAACAGGGACCTGATCTCTGTGAATTCCCTCCTCAAAATTGACTGTGTGTGCCATTTTTGTTTTATCTTTGTAGATTACAGCCTTATCATGACCCCATTCCTCAGCTGTTCCAATTCATTTATTGGAGTAGCCTCTCTTCTTCATGGCCTTGAAATCAAATTTAGCTTCTTGATGGCCCATAGCTTTATATTCTTGCTCGAGAGGTAGATGACAAGGTTTTCAAAGGCAAGCTGTATAGGAATGATTAATTACCAAAGTGCTATTTGAGTCCTATTCAAGATGGGTTTTGAGTGCTTTTTGCATTAATCATGTAAATTAAATGAATTGTCATGTGCAGGTCTATTTAGTGCTCTTGATTTGGTTTCGAGGTTGTTTTGCTTGGTAGTTTTGCGGGTTTGAACTTAGTCGACAAGAAGCTTGGCTTCGTATTGGTCTTTGAGATGCGAGAATTCTGTTGATTTCATCACCCGAAAATGAAAGAAATGTCAAGAGTGGAAGTGATGAATTAGAAGCTAGTGCGAAACAATCTGAGAAACAACGGGAGGAAAACATGATTTTAAGCTATGCATTCTTGAATTTTCGCAATTCGCAAGGATTTGAATTTATGGCTCTATCATGAAAAATTTATATGCAATTTTTAAACAATGCACACATTTTAAACTAAGCTAGTATTAGCTCATAGCGGGGAATTCGCTATCATAGGGAATCATACATAGCAAAATCATTTCCACTATTGTTTTTGATTCCAAACGACCTCGTTTGTATAATTCCCATTTTGTCCTATTGTAATCATGTTTTAGGTATTTCACCACAGTGGGTTGGCTATATAAGCCACCTTATCTTTTGTAACCTAACTATTTTTATCAAGCTTTCCACATGACTTTTGGTTTTTAGGTTGTTGCTCTCTTCTCTCTTCTTTCTCTCATTTTCTTGGCTTCCAAACACACCCCTTAGGGATGACTCAAGGATCTTGCTAAGCCTCAGAGCCTTGAAGAAGGAGGGTTACTAGCTTAGTTATTGGTGGTTTAAGCGGTGTCACTCATGCTTTAAATGAAGCAGTCTTGCATTTATGAGCTGAAACTTTTCAATCTAGGGTTTAATGCTATTTAATGTCTTTCCTTTGGTGATACTTGTCATGTGCTTGGGGTTCCGATTCTTAATGGTAGATGGGCGACATTCTTTAGATGTCATTTACGAGCCATTGAAATGGGAATGCTAGGTTTTCAAACTGATTGGAACAGTGAATGCTTTCAGTATGATTGGACTCAAATAGGGTGTTTTAGGGTTAGGTTTTATAGCTAAACAAAGATGGGTTTGGCCTTGACTATATGTCATTTGCCACTAATCACGAGGGGAAATAACACGAGGACATCTTAATAACCTCATTTTATCAAGCTAGTGACCCAGGCCTTGAGTTACCATTTCACATTTTTAATTTAAACTATTTAGGTTACCTAGTGAACAAAACCAATCTCATTTGTTTTTACCCAATCCAAAATCAAATGAAAGCCTCACATTTGAATCATGATACAAATCATTTGTGGAATGAAAACCCATCCAGTGTTCGACCCTGAACCCTTTATCTGCGGTAGCTTGACTATCTGCGAGTAGGAAACATAGAAACAAATATTGTTGATTAGGATCACTGATAGCCTTGCGAATCAAATGGCGCCGTTGCGGATGTAGATTATAAACTACAGAATGATGAGTTGATATGTACTTGGAAAATCACATTACAATTGTTGGTGACCTTTTAACCTTTTTTGAATTTACGTTTGTAGAATTACAAATTTTCAGCAACATGATAAGCGCCTTGTTTCTTTTTACAGTCAATCTTTGTTTAGCTAACCCTGATCCTTTTTGGCAAGCCTCTTTGTTGTTCTTTGTTTTATCTCATTTTGTATTCTGAGTGTTTATGCGGCTTGGGACGGTGGGATATCGGTAGATTGCAAAGTAAAATTGCACCACCCGATTGGCGCGAGTGACAAATGGATCTACGGGAATAGCAAAGTCAACAAGCTACCCTAATGAATCCAACGACATCTGGTCGATAAGGGGACCCACATACACCCTCTAGAGTTAGTGCTCCTTCACCGTATCCGCCTATGAAGATGTACTTGATGAGACCACACTAGTGCCTCTGCTTCCCACACATTTCTTGGTATGGAGGAAAAATCCATACACCCATATAAGGGATTTTGAGAGTACTGCTTTAAGAATACAGATTGACATGGATTTGTTAGAGTTGAAGAGAGCATTTCCATTGACCCTCAAAGGCAAGCCAAGATATGAAACCCAATTCCTTTGAGACCCGAAATAATAAATCGAAGTGAAGTGAAGGCGGAGGCGGGCCCGGAGATTTAAAAAAATTCTTCGGTGCTCCTAAGACCAACAATTTGAAGAGACAAATCTACGCTTTTCTTTGCCTCACGACCAGCGAGAGGTTCTCCGGTCTTTGGGAAGGTTCATGGAGACCATCAGTGCTTGTCCACATCATGGTTTCGACATGGATGTAAACCACTTACATGGTGGCATGTCTGACCGTGGAAGCAACTTTTGGAAACTATATAATGTGGAGGGACTTCCCGAGCAAGCATCAGATGGAAATACATAGTTTTTGAATTATGTGGTTAAACCTTCCAAGGGGATTTGGGACAAGCGAAACTCAAGGAGGTGGAAAATGAGGCCTTCCAGCCCCTAGCAGGAGAATTTTGCACTTTAAAGAGAGACACTTATGGAGATGAAAGCAAATATCAACCTTGGCTGCAGGAAAGTGGAAGAGAATTTAGAAGGAAAAAGGCTCCATGAGAGTGCGGGCGTGGCTGAAAATCACACCAGACCAACCCATGCATCAATTGTCATCATCAGAGAACTTGATTACTCTCTCCCTCAGTGAAGGATTTGATGTCAAATACTAATGCGGTGGGCCAATACAAACCACAACCTAATGCCCCATACAGTATCATTACACAATTCCAATTGGAAGATCACCCCAATCTCTCTGAAACCTAATCCCTGCCTATGTGCCCCACGGTGCCAAACAGGTTTGGTTCCTCATCCTCAAACCAGCCATCACCATCCTCCTCCTGTCAGACAAATTTATATTAAATTTGACGAGGTGAGAAGTGAAACAGCAATTTTTGTTGCCGAGAGGCAAAGGGGATCAATGCAATTGGCACAAAGAATTGATATTGTAGAAAGTACACATTAAAGAGAGAATAGATGGGCTTGAGAGTAGCCTTAATCGGGAGAAGATTAATAATCTCGGTATTGATCACGAGTGCTGTCTATTTGGAGAGTATAGGAGAAATTCCCTTCCCAGCTCTTGCCAAATCGAAAGGAGTCCATGAGATTGGACGATTTATTCCCGGCAACTCAGGTTAGTAAGTAAAGGCCATCATCTACTTTAAAGAGTGGAAAAGAAATTGAGCAACGGTGCCGCATGGGCTGAAGCGAGAAAGAAAGGAAATTTGTGAAAGGGTAATAATCATTGAGAGATCCGGTGAAGAAAAACATGCCCCTCCATTTCCCCCGAGCACTAAGGCGAAAAAATTCCAAACCAAGCTGAAATTTGGGAAGTGCTAAGGCAAGTGAGAGTAAATATTCCCGCTAGCGACATGATTAAACGAGGTCCCAACATGCAAAGTTCTTAAAGGACTGTGCACGGTCGAAAAGGGTTAGGCATTGAAAAAGCATTCTAGCAGAGCGAAGTCGGTGCCATCATCTGAGCAAGACCCCGAGTGAAATACGGGATGGGGACCACGATATCTGATCAACATTGGTGGGACTTGCATAGACAAAAGTAGCTGTTAGACTTGGGGGGCAGTGTAAACCCTACGCCATGTGGGTGTAAAGCGGTTAGGTTTAGGAGAACTTCAAACTCAAACATCCTCTCTCGTTGATCGATCGGTAAAGATTCCTAAGGGAATAGTTGAGGATGTATTGGTAAAGGTGGACAAATTCTACTACCCAGTGGACTGTGGTCAGCGATCTTGAACCAATAGCAAGTGGGCCCAATCATGTGCGATTATCCTGGGAAGACCATTTTGGCCACGCGCGATCTACGATAATCAATTGCGGAAATGGGTCATGTAGCTCACATTTAACCTTGACATTAGACTCAATATTTTTCACTTGAGTAACAAGCACAGCTAGTGGAAGATGACAAGCAAGGAGGCGTGAAGTGCCTTAGGTGGTCAAAATGCGGAAACCAAAAGCCTAGAATTCTGAAGCATAATTGGTAAGAAAGCAGTGATGGAAGCGGAGTTGATGGGGAGTTATGCACATGATCCTGCTGTAGAGCCAATGGTCGGCCAAGTACCTGAGTGAGGAAGAGTTCAACAGAAGGAACCAAGCATGGGAGGCTGCTTGAGACCTTATGCTTAGGAGTCCGAGGCTCCTCCTCCTTGACCCTCACATGAAATAGTCCCGATTGAAATTAGTGGTTTGGTCTCAGGAAATAAGCTATGACTTCAGAGTTACGATTTTTGCTTAGAATTGGTCAATTTTCATATTAAGCTATTTTAAGTAACTTCAGTTTTAGTATTAACTTTCCTTTTATTAATCTTATTTTAATTTATTTTATTTTATTTTTATTCTTGAGTTTATTTTTAAATAATTATTTTTTATTTTGTTTTTAATTTAGTTCAATTTACTAAATCAGAATTTTTGTTGATTTTCTGGATAGGTAATGGCAAGTTTACAGCATGTTGGCCTTGGACTTCTTTTTTGGATAATTAAAATTTGTTGCAAAGAGGCGGCGCCAATAAAGAATACAAAGCAAGAGCTAGAGGCCATGACGAAGCGAAAACGGACGGCCACCTCCCACATAATGTAGGAGCAGAGACAACGGCCCGAACAACGCCTGAAGCCCCAGGCAAAACAAGCCCACAATCGGGCAAAAGAAACAATGAACCCGCAAACCAGACGAAACAGCAGTGACAATCACAAATCAATGACGACCTACCATGAGATAAAATATTAATGGGGAAGGACAAATCTCACACATTGATCTGTTTGCTGAATTATCAACAACCTTAAGATACAAAAATCTGAAGTCTAACATCATCACAAATGAAGTGAAAATATTCGGTGGAGCATAGTTGTTCTCTTGGATTCTTCATTAGATGACCCCACCAGTGTATATAGTAGGCGCCCACGTCTTCCTTGTAATGAAGGACTTTCCCTTGGCGCAATTACCTATAATAGTTAGTTCCCTGCTCCCAATACCTCAAATTCTAGAGACCCCTACAGCCAACAGAATCCTCTGCCCAGTTACCGGTGTGAAATGGCAAGCGAAGAATAGATGGATCTGTCTTGACATTAGTACGACAAAATACACAGATATAGAATTGGTGAAGGACCCCACTTGAGGAAACATCTGGGTAATACGTTGAGCGACGAACAAAGCATGCCTCTGATGGCAGGGGGCAGATAGTGCCAATTAACGGCTTCTTTGGCTAAAGTGGTTCCGAAAGAGCTTACGGTGAAAACCCCGGAAGGATGCAGGGACGAAATAGTAACCTCTCTAGAGGCATCGATCTGGTAATTGGCACAAGCGTTGTTCTTGATAATAAGATTCCCTGGGTAGCGATAGGCGGTTCCACTTCCCCCTCATCAATAACTCTGGCTCTTTCGAGCATTCTGATGATTCTTGAGTCATACGAATCCATTTCCTATAATGGGGAAGGAGAGGACCAGCCGGGTTCGAATCATGCCGTAAGAAGGTCGCTAGCTCCGTCACCCACCTTGTGCTTTATGAGGGGTCTGATCCTCTCTCTAAGTTGAAGGACTCCGCCAACTCCATGAACAGCAGCTTCGTAGGGACACTGCGTTCGGAGACTTCTGCGCGGATAAAACCTCCGTGGCGCTACCCGTAAGGAGTCCTTCTTGTAGAGCAGTTCGGATATGCTTCATAACATTTGATTCATTCGGGTCTTTAACACGTGCGGGGCCCCAGTAGCCTCCTCCTTTGGCGGACCTGTGACTCCCAATTGATCTTGTACGACCAGCGCTCCGTTCAGACCATAGGCGCAATAAGCGCCGATCTTAGATATAGTATACTTGGGAATAATAGCATTTTGCACAGTCTGATTATCTCTGTATAAAATGAAGCAATCAGCTATATATTCTTAGGCATAAGATAGAAGTTGCTAGTCCAAAGGCGAATTAAGCGTAATTCTTTGGATAAAGGCATCTGATCCACCGTGGGTAAAGCCTTATGCATCGAAGGGACTCCCAGCGAATATCTCATGAAGCTTGCCCGGTGAACCACAATGAGCTCGACAAGTCATACCCTAACTTCATCGGAGACTCAGAAGCTAGGAAAATGGCACTACATTTGTTCACTTGAAGCCATTCATAACTGTATTCATCGTAAAGACACGAACAGATTACGTCCCCGAGAAAATAAAAACATATCATCTTGCAAAGCATAAGTGAGGTTAAGTTGTTTTCCTTACATGTCTGGGGGTGGCCCGAAACCCTTGCCTATTGGTTTATGACTAAGGATCTGGAAAGGCCTCCATTGCGGGATGGTCATAATGGGTCCCCCTGCCTTAACCCACGCTTGCTAGCAAAAAAACCCGCAAGCTCACCATTTACCGAAATAGAGAAGGACGGGGTAGTGATGCATGCCATAATACATTTCAAGGTGAGAAGGGGTACCTCTCTGAGGAGAGAGAATACTCGAGATCTGATCCACCTAAGCGTGTGGTATGCCTTCATGATGTCGGCCTTCATGCTTTGGGAGGACCCATCTCGATGGTAGTTGGTTTAACATAAGGTCTTGGGTGTCTAAGGACATTATCGTGTCTCAGGCCAGCCTGCCTTGATATTTGCGGGTGATGTATCATCGGGATCTGCTTTGTTTAACTCTCGCCGACAATGATCTTCGAGATGCGCTATAGATGGTGTTGAAATAGGCATGTCATTACATAGAACCGGGATTAGGAACCTTAGGCACCAAAGCGTACAATTAATCTCGCGGACATAGCACGATTCAAAGGAACTCACGTTGCGCGACATCACTTCGATATTTTGGCTTGCCGCCTTGAAAAAACGTGAGGAAAAACCATGGGGCCGGGAGCCTTGGAATCATGATGGAAAAAAAATGGCCTCCTTAATCTCCTCATGGGAAATTGTTTTGTCGGTGTATGTCAGCGAATCTTTGAGGTGACCATCTGAAGCCATCAAGTTGTTTAAATACTCGGGTGGATTGCAGTCAGCGAGAACATAAAATACCTTGGAGGTATCTGCTGCCCGGCTTCACACACGATGCTGTGGTCTTCAGTTCTGCAACCATTCGCCACAAAAATAATAGCCTTCGTACTCCTAGCATTCACAGTTGTGACCTTGTGGAAAAAGCTAGTGTTATCGAGGTTTAAGCCATTGAACTCTAGATTTTCCTGCTTCAAGAAACCACCACCACTCATTGACAATTTAAGTCTGTGATAATTCTTTCAAACAAATCTCATTTCCCGGCTTGCATGGATCAGAGAATTTGTTAAGCCTTACAATGATTGGGCATGAGAAATTACTGTCACGGCGCCCATGACTCATCCATACACAAATATAAAGATCGAAAAGTTGAAGGCTTTTGGGGTGGCCTTCACACTCTTGAAACTATGGTGATCCCGAACATGGGATCTGAAGACCATAACTCCGGCTTCCTTTACAAGCCCAATGTCAAGATGATCCAGCCCGAAAATTAAAGAATTTGAAGGGATTAGTTTCAGGCCCGAATGGGATTTTCCTTTAGGCAACCAAAGAACCTTGTGTCGGATAACCGAACCCCAGTGAATGCATTGGGGAATAAATCCAGTGCACTCATTTTGAGAAGGCATCATGTCAGCTTCCTAGCTATAGAGGTTTCAAACGGCGGATATCGATGAATAAAGGCCCCGAGAAAGGAACATCGCTAAAGCTTTCGGGAAACGGAGGCGCCGTGGAAGTCATTCATGGCGGTGTCATTCAGGCGTGTTGCCCCGGACCTTCCTTTGCCATCGGTGGTATTGAAATGCGCCCATAATCATCGAGGATTTGGCCAGCCAAGGGCTCACACCGCAGAGATGGGCCCGAGCACTCTTACGTCGTAATAACAGTTGTTTGAGGCGTACCTTCTGCAGGTAACGAGAGGAGATGTTGCTTTCGGCCTGATGTGTGACGTAGCTTGGTCCATGGAGTGAATATGTCAATCTTGACCTTTTGGGTTTCCACAAATCCAGTTACCAAGGCGAGCATGCTCATAGTTATGGAAAAGCCTCCACCCGGAAAAAGTGAGCTAAAGTGTCCTGTTAGTATTACTTACCGCCAAGAGACAAATAAAAATCAAAGGCATGGAACATGAAAGGCACTTCTCTTTGCGAGGGTCGTTGAGCCTTATGTTCGAGGCGAACTTAACCATTGGGAAGATGTGGAGTCCCCCTATCCTGGATCCTACTTGAGGTGTAGGACTCAGTTTTCTTGATTTCTGTAGACTTCTTTTTGTAGGGAGAGGCACCGGCGTGAAATCCGACTCATCGACCACTTTTTATGTGCACGAAAGTGTCCCGATAATGGGAGGTACCGAAAAATCGGTGTTTGCGGTAGGAAATGGGCGTGGGCCCTCTCTTCACCGATTAGGATCTCTACCGGCACAAAACGAAGCAAAGGTGTTGCCGCCAGCTTGAGGAGGCGTCGACCTCGATAGCGCACTCTCGCGTCGCTCGTCCAGCCAACGACCTTCATGCGTTCTACGAGGAGAAATGGACTGCGGGAAATGAGTGGGCACCGGTGACGCATGCGTTCCGATTTGCTATCTTAAATCCTTCCCCTTCTTCATCAAATTCCTTCCCATTTACAGCCTCACCCTTTACGTTTCCCGAAATTGTGGAGATCGTACCAGCTCGATCCTCTTCTTAGCTTGACAATTTAACGGTTATGACGAAGTAAAGCATTGAGAACAACATTGAGGCCAGGATGTCGATCCTTATGGTGAATCTTGCCATTACCCCTATCCGGGAGCAGGTTAGGGAACTCTGGTAACCCCTTGGCCTACATACAAATTCTAGCAAGAACGGTTTTGTTGGTTTTTCGGTGAGAGGATCGAGTGTGGCGGGATCCCAGGTGCTACTGCAATGTACTTGAACCGTGCTCGTCGGTATTCGGAAGGAATGTTATAGAACGCCCAGGTGGTATAGATGATAATTGGGCGTTGAGCATGTCCATTCCGGAGCTTCCATGCACGTAATATGAGCGGTCTCAGCTAAATGCCATAGTCGGTATCATAACTTGATCCGCGCCTCGGGTCCCCGAATGCGAAGAATAAACCATTCTCAGTTGTAGATATTCCAGGCATCTCCCTCTTGCCCCAAAGTCTGTTAACCGAGAGATGCGCACCACACCCAGGGAGCGGAGGTGCTTGTCGGTGCCAACACCGGCTACAAATGCGATGCCCTCATTCCTTTCAGCCGGAGGCTTGCCAAACAACTTACCTTCGGCGTAATGTGGCTCATAGAGCTGCCGGACTCTTTGTTTTCGAACATAGAGACGACTTTTCAGACTTCTTTGGAGGATCATCATCCATATTAATGGCGTACGGAAATGGTGCTACGATCTGAACATACCCATTTTTCGCCGGGCCAGAGCCCGCGCCCTGCGCATGCTAGATCACAGCGCGTGAAATTGCAGAACCGGGGAGGGCACGGAAGGGTATCTAGTGGGTGAATTGGGTTGTAGGCTGGCGCCATTCAGATGATCCCGAGCAAATTGGTACGAGCCAAAGCTTAGTCTTCTTGTCGTTCCTCCAATCTTTGTGGCCCGACAGCGCTGAGGTTGGTTGGCGTTCGTCTCGCTCAGATTAGGTCCACCAGTGGATCGAGCTCGTGTGGTCTTGGATTTAGTTCGGCGAGGCGGCGCCGTCTGGATCTGGGCTCGTAGGAGGCGGTAGCTTGGATTTGTTCAGGCGTGGTGTTTGCGTCCTCACTCGGGTGATGGCTTCGCGGCTGAGGAACCTTGATGCCTTGTGGAGCAATGGAGTCCCCCTCAGGGTTCGCGCAGATCAGCCACGTGCCGGTTGGGAGAACACTCCATGGTCGTGCGGTTGACGCTGGACCCTTTTGAACCCAGGCGAATCCCATCTTGGAGGCCGAAAATGGGGACCCCTCCTGCACGGACCCCACCGCGTGACCATCTTGATCGTTGAAGCGGTTTGCCACCAAGGGGGCATTCAGGGACCTTTCGATTGCTGTAGATTTATAAAAGGGGCACCTTATTTCCATTCACATTTCCTCAGGAGCAGTCCCTTGCAGGCTCCACCGCACATACTGGCCGGCGTTCAAGCCTGCACCACCATCGGTAGACCAGGTCCCATTTATTTGCGTGTGACAGCCCGATGCGCCATTCGAGGCCACAGTAACCGTGATGCCGCCGCCCTACAGCGATAGCCGCTGTAGCCCCGAATCCCGAGCTCCGCGGCCGCGCCCCGCCGCGGGGGCCCGCCGGTGGCATGCACGAATGCCTGACATCCGGTGCGGTGACCATTTCTGTTCCTCTGCTGGCGAGGCCACTGGTTCACCTTGTGCGTGTGCACGCGGTGCCTTTGCCACTCCTAGCGGTCGCCACACACTGCGCCTGCGGTGCTCCTAGACCCACGAGACATGGTCGTGCGGGTGGTTCTCACTAGGCCTAGGGTTAGATTGTACTCGAGATGGAGATCGAGACGCCGGCTGCGGGTGCGTTCTACGACTTGCGGTTATACGACTTGCTCGGCCCGGCGACCATGCACGAGAGGCCTCGAGGGTTCGACTGATTCGGACATAGGATGGGATCGTGGGCCCCTTCTCCGGTGCCGCCGAGGCGGCGGAGGTGACCAAGCGGGCTACCGGACATGTGAGGGTCCTCCGAAGATCTCGGCCGGCCGTCACCTCCCCCAGTTGACGAGGGCTCATCACCCCATCTTTCACCAGCCTCGCGGATCGGTGTTGTACGGCGGCAGATTAGGGTAATGTAGATTTGCGTGCGGACTTCCACGAGGGAGCCATTACATGATGTACGACTTTGACCGACGCGTTGAGAGATTCGATGAGGCGATCCACGCAGTATTCTCTTCCATTCATGACGCCCTGGCCGATTATTATCCACTGTTGTTGCCTTGGTTTTTACCACTATGACTTCAGTCTGTCAGTTGTTTCGGAGTTAAGCATTATTGATTTACGAGGGAGTACTCAGCTCTGATTATTTCATTGCCTTAGACGCCCAGTGGTGAAATCAGTCTGGAGGATCTGATGGCCCACGACCATCACAAAGAGAGATGATCATTGTCATTTCCGAGGATACTCTGTGGGACGTGTTGCTCATCAGGCGACTTAAAAGCCTCGGATGCTCCTTGTGGACCACCTGCTGGACCCGACATTCATTGTGCATTCATCTTCAATGTGAGAACCTGTGAGAGGCACCATCTGGATCTCGGAGAGGGATTCTACAGTTCGATCCCTCCCAGTATTATGACTTCCTTCTTTGCACTTTGAGGGAGAAGGTCCACCGCGAGGGCAGCTCCCAGAGAGTTACCGTGATGCCGCGGTGCGAGCCAGAATCTGTCTGGGGACCACTGAGGGAGCTCGCGTATCGACGGTCGATTGCCAAGTCTGTCACGGGCAATCTCTTTATCGCGATCTCTATTGTTCTCGGCAACGAGGTCAGAGGAGATAGCGAGAGAATTAGCGAGACCCCGGGGAGGATCTGTTGTTCTGGTGGAGGTAGAGGTGGAAGGGAGCCGGTTCGATTTATCTCCTCCGTCTCCACACCTCGCTTCTTCTGTGACCTCTCACCCGACAACTGCTTGGCACTTCAGTCACCAGCGGCCAGTCTCAGGCATATTCATCCGGTTCAGGGAGCTTGTTGCGGTTATGGATCTTTGTCTGGCAGCGCTTGCTACTACTAGCGTCGTTGGACTGGCCGGATGGCCAGTGAAATCACATAGGCACGATCCACGCCATGCTTCTGCTGGATCGCGCCCAGGTAGCCTCGGTCTCAGCACGAGCCTGGACTACTGGCGAGACCGGTCGCGACGATATCCTTGGACATGCTAGCGGTAGCGCGGTAACCGGATCCGCAGGCACATCCCACCACCCGCGAGTTGAGGTGGTCCTCACTTTCGCTTTCTTATCCACTGCCCGGTGAGGCATGTTTATGCTGGTTGGGAGGAAAGTTAGAGTTAAGTCTTTATCGCTTTGTCTTCATTTTGGCTTTATCATTGCCTACTCATTTTGTATAGGATTCATGTATTGTACGATAGTAAAGGCGGTGACACCTGTTATGTTAGCTATTTTAAGCATGTATTAGCCCTTTGGTTATATCAAAGCTTTATAGCATTATTTGCATTTATGTACACTTTTGCAAATCATTTTTTGTGCCTATATTAAATGTTTCTCTTGCTAGTTGAAAAATTGAGAGCCACATCCTACCTTAATGTTCAATTCCATGCATGATTTAGTTCTTGGTGGAGTTGAGTTCCATATTCAACCGCCTTTAGCTAATCACTGATTACGGTTAATCTTAATGGGTTGAGAAGCTATATACCCTCTTCCCACTTTGCAAAAGCGGCCTTAGATACGTTGGCGACCACCAATAGGTTTGTGTTACCCAGTGAATTGAAGACTAATGTAGTCTTGAATGAAAAAAGAAAGAAGAAAAAGAAAAGAAGAAAAGCCGTGACTTTACCTTGAAACCAGAACATGGTCAGAAGTGTGTAAAGCCTTCAGCCGATGCCACTAAACATAATTGGTTGGGTCATCGACTTGATGTTCGCTACGGGTGGATGGGTGGAGTTGCAGCGAGTTGTAGGTGCTGATTCTAATCGTCGAGTCAGGGGGTGAAGCATTGTAGAGTTTAGTAGTCGAGTTGATCCTTTGGCTTGATGCCACACTAAGCCTTAATTGGTTGGGGAGTCATCGGTGGACCCCAGATTACACGGACTTTGGTGAAGTCAGGTTTTAGCATTGCATCTTGTCTATTAGAAGAAAAATAAGAGTGTATTTGGTCCTACTTGAGTTGGTCGGCGGTTTAAGGCCACAGGAGTAGTTTGGTTGGGGAGGGAATGGCTTTGCAACTTATTGACTCAAGCGGTTACCTTAGGAACAGATGGGTTTTGGTGGGATTCGAGGGTTGACTTCCTTCTAGGCAGGTATTTGCCCTAAAATTTGTTTTTTATATGACAATTATTCTCTCATGATGGTTTATCTGAGTCTAATTAATTCATGCGAAAGCCAAAACCTAAGTATACACACACTTTTTGAACAATATACACTTTTGTAAAAGCATGATGATGAGGAAATCAAGCGCAAGGATGTGATGCGAGCATTTGTATACATTGGGAATTCAATCTTAATTTTTGGAAGAAATTCAGATTTGGGAGGCTATGAAACCTTGGAAACGCCTAATATATTTCTATATCTAAGTGTTTTAAGTTTTATTACTATTTTGATTTGGAGTTGTTTTATTTTAGAAAGATTTATTCTCCAAGTCAAAGTAGGAGTTGCTTTATTAATTTAGAAGTCTGTTTTCTGGTTAAATAGGATTGCTATTCTTTTATGAAAAGGTTTAGCTCAGATTTGGTGATGATTTACGTAGTTCTTAACTATTGCAGAGGCTTGTTGCTGTAGATTTGGAGATGATTTGATGCCTAGTTTGCTTTAGTTTGTTTCAAGTTATAATTATTACTAAGCCTTGTCCTAAAATTATATAGTTTCCTTTTTCTCCTTCATGGATATTTTAGTGTGTAGTAGTTTAGGAAAAAGTATGTTAGTTTCCTTTCTTGTTTGGCCAAATGTTACTTTCCTTTTAGTAGAATATTTAGTTTCTATTCTTCATACTTTGCCTATTTAAAGGCTTGTTATCCTTGTATTCTTGTAGGTTTTAAGCATTTATAAAGGTGAGGTTTCAATTCTTTTGGTTTCTTTAAAGAACTCCTTGAACTTATCGGTTGGTAATTATTTCATCGAGACTTATCAATCGGATCTCATCACCGATTGTGGCGTCCTCACATACCAAGGTTCTTGCTTTTCATATAAGCAGCGGGTCAAGGTCATCCCGTCGAGCCGACATTAGGCGGTTCTTAGAGCTAATTAGATCCGCAGATCTCCTCACAAGTTGGCGGGTTCGTATATCGACCACGGCCATACCTTGGATTTATTTTAGCATTTGCTAAGGGGACTAGCGTGTCGGTTGGGGGGTGTGATTAGTACCCCGAAAAGTGCTATTTTGGTCCTATTCAAGATGAGTTTTGAGTCATTTTCGCGTGCTAATCATGTAAATTAAGCGATTGGCATGTGCGAGTCCTATTTAGTGCTGCGATTTGGTTTGAGGTTGTTTTTGGTAGTTTGCGGGTTTTGAGGCAAGTCGACAAGCTTGGCCGTATTGATGCTGAATGCGAATTCTCGGTGATTTCATCACCGAAATGAAAAATGTCAAATTAAGGTGATGAATTAGAAGGCGGGCGCGAGTACGGGAAGCGATAGGAGGAAAACATATGATTTTAGCTATCACATTACAAGAAATTTCTCCAGACCACGAAATTCCATAGCCATAATAGAAAATTTAAATCTAGCGGAAATTTTAGCCTCATTTTCGCTAAGCTAAGCGAAATTTAAATGTATGTGAGTTCTTTGATACTATCATTGAAAATTTAATTTAAGCTATGCCTTGTATTTTTCGCTATCATAGGCCCATGCATAATGAAATATTCATATGATAAAGCGAAATTCACGCATAGTAAAAATCATTTCCACAATGCTTGATTCCAAACGACCTCGTTTTGTATAATTCCCATTTTGTCCCTATTGTAATCATGTATTTTAGGTATTTCACACAATTGGGTTGGCTATATATGTGAAACCCGGAAAAAAAAAAAAAAAAATTTTTTTGAAAATGAGCGAATTGATAATTCTTGCAGGGCAGTGCAGGACAAAAACCACAGATCTTTCTGCAGACCTCGGATGGCGAAGCGGATCACTTGTGGATTAGAATCATCTCGCGAAATCTAGTTGAGCCGGCTTGAAGCTGGCGTCGGTCCAGAGCTGTCGGTTTTGCATTTCAGGCGAACGGGCCAATCATGGGGTGCCATGTGGCACTTATGGGAAACACTTGTGGATGGGCGAGTGTCGTCTGCACTGGGATCGTGAGTTGGGTGGGGCCGAGGAGAATGTCGAGCAGCCTCATTGCATGTGACAGGCATGAAAGTGGTTGAAGTTGTGGCGTAAGAGACACTTGGTCTTGAGTTGACCAAGTGTCGAGCAAATGTGATATGGTAGGTGGAATCCCTAGGTCAAACCAACTTGGCGTTTGAGGAGAAGTGGCAAACAATTCGTAGAGAAGAAGAGAAGAAAAGAAAGAAAGAAAAGAAAGAAAGAAAGGAAGAAAGAAAACAGAAGTAAGAAAAAGAAAGGAGGAGAAAGGGAGGAGAGTTTTTTCCTCCATTGTGTTTCGGGCCCAGGTGGATCAAGCCGATCCCTTCAAGAGAGTGAGGATCTTTCCTCTTTGGTTATTTCCTGTTTGGGGCCATGGAAATGGCATATGGTTGAGTTTTCTATGTGATTGTTTGAATGAAAAACACACCGAATCGTGATGCTGTCCATATCAATTTTCTCGAGTTTTGGTGGATCGAATTTAGATGTTGTCCATGCTGAATTTTCCGGGGTTTTAAGACTGAATTTTGATGTTGTACTTGCTGAATTCTTCCGGGGTTTGAAGACTCAAAATTGTGATGTTGTACATAATCCGGTGTATTATTTTATGAATGAAAAACATGCAGAAATTTCGGGCTTCCATTTTTAATGTTTCAGGGTGTTTAGATCGTAGAAAACTCAGCTTTTGTGTATCCTTTCATGCATGACCAACATGCACGTTCTAAGTTTTTGTGATCAAGAAAACTCAACTGCATATATTATTTATGAATGAAAACATGCAGAAATTCTCGGCTTCCATGCACGTTCGATGTTTCAGATCAAAGAAAACTCAGCTTTGTATCCTTTCATGCATGACCAACATGCAGAATGTTCTAGGTTTTTAGACTCAAAGAAAACTCAATCCTCGTATTATTTTATGAATGAAAACATGCAGAAATTTCGGGCTTCCATGCGTAATGTTTCTGGGTGTTTAGATCAAAGAAACTCATTTTGTGTATCCTTTCATGCATGACCAACATGCGTAATGTTCTAGGTTTTAGATCAAAACTCAATCAGTGTAGTATTGTATGAATGAAAAACATGCAGAATTTTCCGCTTCCATGCGTAATGTTTTGGGTAAGCTGATCAAAGAAAACCTCGCTTTTGTATCCTTTAATGTACTTAATTAACACGCAGTAATGCTCTCGGGTTTTGGGATCGAAGAAAAAACTCAACTGTGTAGTATTGTAGTGCATGAAAAACATGCAGAATTTTCGCTTAAGGCATGACTAAGATGCGTAATGTTTTCGGGGTTATTAGATCAAAGAAAACTCGCCTGATGTATCCTTGTATGCATGACTAACATGCAAATGTTCTAGTTTTTATGATCGAAGAAAATCCCGCTTGTGTATTATTGTATGCATGAAAAAACATGATGAATTTTAAGGGCTTTCATACATGACTAACATGCATCGTTTTAGGTTTTAGATCAAAGAAAACTCGCCTTGGTGTATCCTTGTATGCATGACTAACATGCACGTTCTAGGTTTTATAATCGAAGAAAAACTTAGTTTGGTGTATTTTGTACGCATGAAAACATGCGTAATTTTATGGGCTTTCATGCATGATTAACATGCAGAATTTTTCCCGAACTGATGGATCGATGAATAACATGCGTAATTGTGAATATTAATTCGTAATTGTGAATGTTAACATGCGTAATTTTCATGGAACCGATAATCGATGAATAAATATGCAGACTGTGAATATTAACATGCAGAATTTTCCGGGAACTAATATGGTTATTGCATGTTTTCGGGATGTGCCGTTTGTTTTTCCGAGTTTTAAGACTGGAAAATCAAAGTTGGCTTGTTACTTGAATGAATGCCATGCAGAATTTTCTGAACTAATCTGGTTAGTGCATGCTTATGTGTGATGTACTGGATTTGACATGTGGAATATTAACATGACTGCATGTATGTTAAATATATGAAATGTTGTGTGCATTAGACATGAGTATTCATAGCACATAGTGTAATGTAGAATGTCCATGTAGAGGTTTTCATATTACTGGTCATGGGTTCGAGTGTAGTGGCATACATTGGTGTGCAGAACACCACATTACATGAGAGAGTGTGTACATGGTACCATTTGGCCTTGCATTTGGTGTTGAATCATGTGGGCTTGGGAATGGGACGAAGTCAAATTGAGGTTCCATAGTGAAATGGAAATAAAATATTTTATTAGGGCGTAGCTTTGTGATGGGGGGATAGATACCCACCCGGTGAAAAACACGAAAACGGTTGGAAGCGGCGTATCCAGGTGAAAGCAGAAAAAATAATCGGAGGGTGTAAGAGACCCGGCGGTGTTGAGACCCCGAAAAGTTACGTTGCCCGAATACCAACGATCAAATAAATATCGCCTGATTTCGCGAGTTGTGAGATAGAGTCGAGATTGACTACGTGCGATTTCCCATTGGCACTTCGTTAGGTGGTGGGTCGGGAGGTGACCGTACTTGGGCCCGTGTACCGATTATTGGGTCTCGTATGTGTAGATTTTTCCATGATAGGATAACATCTTGTACGCGGTTGGTTGTGGGTTTGTGAAATGATCATTTGCATGTGCACCTGGAGTGGGAAATAGCCCTTATGGGATTTATCTCTGCGGGCGTTAGCTCGCGTGGAGTGGGACACCTTTCGGGTACGGGACCGGTCTGGGGCCGACGGCCGCTCCTTAGAGTAGGGATTATGAAGCGGGCCGGACCCGTGAGCCCCTTGATTCTTATTTTGTGTATATATTCGACGACCTAGTTTTTAATATATGTTTTGTATTAAGGTGATAATAATAACTCTTAGGTCTATAGAAATGTATGGTCTTGCTTAGTATGGGCCGAGTATGATGATGGGCCCCTGTGGGCCATTTACTAAATGTATGGGTCTCATGATATGAGAGGCAATACAGGTTCCGCGGGTTGACGGTAGTCAATGGGACCCAAGTTTTGGGGTGTCTAATATAAGCCACCTTATAACTTTTGTAACCCTAACTTTTATTTTTATCCAAGCTTTCCACATGACTTTTGGTTTTAAGGTTACAATTTTGCTACCCTCTTCTCTCTTCTTTCTCGTTTTCTTGGCTTCCAAACACACCTCTTAAGGATGACAACTCAAGGGATGGCAGCTAAGGCCATAAAAACCTTGAAGAGGAGGGTTACTAGCGAGTTGTGGTGGTTTTGGCGGATCCTCTGCATGCTCGTCAAAGCAGATCTTTGCATTTTACTTGAAACCAGCTTTTTCATCTGGGTTTGTATTTAATGTCTTTCCTTTGAGGTGATACTTGTCACATTAACTTTTAGGGGTTCGGTGTTCTTAATGGTGAATGCACTAACATTCTTCCAGATGTCATTTACGAGCCATTGAAATGAGGTTAAATGCTAGGTTTTCAAACTGATTGGAACATTGAATGCTCAGTATATGATTGGACTCAAATAGGAGTGTTTTTAGGGTTAGGTTTTATAGCTAAACAAAGATCCGGTTTTGGCCTTGACTATATGTCATTTGCCCTAATGCGAGGAAATAACCCGAGGACATCTTAATAACCCCATTTTATCAAAGCTGCATTGTTAAGCCTTCAAGGTTACCATTCACACTTTAATTTAAAACTATTTCGATTCCCGGTGAGCATACGATCTCCCGCACGTTTTTACCCGTCCCAAAATCCGAAGTAAGCTCCGCATTTTGAATCATGATACAAATGTCGTTGAATGAAAACCCATCCCAGTGTTCGACCCTGAACCACTACTTGTGCGGTAGCTTGACTACGGCAGTAGGAGGAATATAGGAAACAAATATTGTTGATTCCGGATCACCCTACAGTGGCACGAATCAAGGACATTCCAATGGGAGTTTTAAAAGCAGTCCTGTATGCCTAGAGTGCATCATCCAACCCCAGACCAATCTCTTACTGGCTGGAACTTACCGGTCTTTCAAGAATTTTCTTTATCCCACGTTGGAAATTTCGACTTGCCCATTGTTTGAGGGTGATAAGCTAAGCTCATAATATTGTTTGATACCATATGCCGTGAGTTTGTCGAAACACTTTATTTGCAGAAAAGTGGCTTCCTCCGTCGCGATTATAGGACCACGGTGTCTGCTGAGAGTATTTCTTTGTAAAAATCCCACAGCGTATTAGCATCATTCTTGGGATAGCATTTCTGTGCTCTCACGACCCATTTTGATACATAGTCCGCGACTAGGGTATGTATATATTTCAAAAAATCAGAGTTGGAAGGAGCCCGTAAAATCCATTCCCCATACATCAAACAATTACCACCGGGATACCTTGTAGGGCATTTTCATGCATTTGTTGATATTTCCCATTCTTTTGGCATTGATCACATAACTTCACCATTCAAAACGGTCCTTAAATAGTAGGCCGGTAAAATCTGGCCGGAGAATTTTGTGGGCTGTTTACATCTCTACTGAAATGTCCTCGTATGGTGATGCATGACATTATTGTAAAATCTTGCTCGCCTTAGTACACATCTCTTATAATGAGATCAACTCCTCTTTTAAGCGATAATGGGTCGTCCAGTGTAATTTTCTTTGTCGATCATAGCTTTTTCTGCTGGTAGCTAAATTCTTGTGGCATAATTCCGCAGAAGCTAAGAGTTCTAATATCAACATACAGGTGATTGAATTGGCAGTACGGAATACTTCACTCACATTTGGAAAATTTTCTGCTATTTCTCTTTCTTCTTCTTGTACAACAGGTTTCTCTACTCTTGACAAGTGATCAGCTATCACATTGTCTGTAACACCTCTTGTCTTCATTTTCTAAATCAAATTCTGCAATAACAATACCCACGTCCGGTCTTGGCTTTGCTTCTTTCTTTGTCATTAGATAACAGTGCTGCATGATTAGTGTGTGTATAATAACATGGGACCCCAAAATGTATGGCCCTAAATTTTCACGCGCCAAATACTATCGCCCGGCATCTCCTTTTCGTTAGTGAAACCAATTTTCTGAGAGCTTCGTTAAAGGTTTTCTTCGGCATAGTATATGGCCCAGCGAATACTTTTAGCTTTATGTCCCAAATACAACCCCCCATTGCAAAAATCAGCGGCATCTACCACCTTGATTTCAAATTCTACGTTTCAACTATGGTTTTACGCCATGATGGGGAGCTTCAACTAGTGCGGATTTGATTTCTTGAAAGAATTACGGTGGGATTCATCAAAAATAGAACTTAATATCATTTTCGACAATTTATAGTGGTCTGAATTTTGAAATCTACGATATTAAATCTTACGTAAAAATCCGAAGACATGTCTAAACTTCTAATTCCCTTGCGTAGTGGTGCAATTTCTTATAATTGAAACTTTAGCGGTCTACCTCTGGCAACTACGTAGAAATATCATGTGTGCCCCAGACAATTCATACAGCCAGCCGTAAAATGACATTTTTCCCGATTCGGAGCTAGATTCTTGTCCCTTTGCACCTTTGAAGTGCGTCTCAGTTATGCGGAGCCTTCAAGCGGATCCATACTTGGCAAAATCATCCATGAGAAGATCTCTCCATAGCTTCTTACGCTAAATCCAGAAAATATGGAACATCATGCATCTTTGGAAGGTACCGGGAGGCATTACACAAACGAAATGACATTCTCACAGCGAGCGAAATGGGCATGTAAAAGTGGTTTCTCCTCACGATCCTCGAGGTGCAATGACAATTGAGGTTATATCAGGTATCCATCGAGAAAACAAAAGTGAGGTGTCTTGCCAATCTATCGGAGAGCATCCGATCAATGAAGGCCGAAAATGATCCTTTTCTCCTTGTTGTAGTATTCGGTTTTCGTAGTCGATACACACCTGTCACGTCACCGAGTTCTTGTAGGAATTAGTTCATCTTTTCATTTCTAATCACCGGTAAATCCACCTTTCTTGGAACCACATGTGCGGGCTCACCCAAGAACTATCTGATATAGCATATAAGAGCACGCATTTAACCATTTAAGAACTTCTTTTCTAACGACTTCTTTAAATCGCGGGTCGACTTATTTGATGCTGATAGAAGTTTTTGCATTATCATTTAGCAATATTTCATGCATACAAATGGAGGGACGTACCCTTCGGATCCTCAATGTGACCAAACAACTTCCCTTGTATTTTCTCATTTCCGACAACTTACGTTCTTAAGCTTCGATCCAATGCGGCGATATGATGACGGTTTTTCTACTAGGTTCTAAGAACTCATATTTCAAATGGCCGGGCAATTCTTTCAATGTTAACCCATACGCACTAGTTTTCACACACTTTCATGAGTTTTACGTTTGAGGCTGCATACTTCATCTTATTGTTTTTCATTTATGCTCGAGCCTGTTTCTTTGTTAAACAATTTTGCAGGTAGTAGTTCACAATCAAGACTCTCAAGATACTGAAAATTCATCTCAATTTCATTGATAGAATGTTGAGAAGAATAAATTCAATTCAATTCAACATTGAGGAAGACTATTGTTTTCTACGACCATACAACTTTTACGCATCTACGTCGAGGGATGTTCAGGACTCTGTTAAGATTAAAAAGTGCATTGCTTGAATTTCCCGCCCTTAGTGTCCCTGATTCACGCTGCGCATCTATCAAAGCCGACTCCGATTGCTAGAGAAGGGTCTTCCTAGCGGCAAGGAACTTGGATATCTTCTTCCATCTTCATGATAACAAAATCCATTGGAAGATGAATTTCCAAACGCCTTGAGGCAAGTACATCTTCAAAGAATACCTTACGGTTGTGCCATTGATACGTCGACCATTTGCAATATGAGTGTTTATTGGGGGTAGTTCCCCCCCGAAACTAAGTCTTTACTGTGATAGAGGCATCAAATTTATACTAACCAGAATCACATAAGCCTTCTTGAATTCCATAGCTCCTATGGAGCAGGGAATGGTGAAAGCTTGCCGGGGTCCTTCATTTTCTTCTGAGTTTCTTTGGACATAGCCTGTGTGAGTAGCCGGTCAAATTCATATTCCCTCCTCGACTATCTTCCTTTTTCTTGCTTTCGGTATCTCCTTCGGAAATTTTGTATAAGTGAGCATTTGATTAGATTACCTGCAAAATGGGATATTGATTTCTATTTTTCTTGAAAATGTCCAAGAATCTAAGCGCTCTTCCACTTTTTGCTATGAAACCTACGTGGAAATGGCAGCCAGGTGTATAATTTGGTACTCCTTCCTTCTGTTTTTGCTCATTACTTCCTTTTAAAATTTGTTCGGTCGTGTGCTCTTGCCTCTCCTTCCTTTCAGTCTCTTCTTGTTTACGCCTCCCGGTCTCTTCTTTCCTTTCTTTCCTTACGTTGTTGCTCACTTCTTTCCTACTTCTTAAGCGAATTGCCATGCGAGTCTTTCAGTTCTTTGGGTGTCACTAGGGAATGTACCCTTGCTTTTGATTTGGCATATTCGAGGGACCGGTACGCCACTACTTGTCTCTAAGTTTTAAATGAGGGCACTGTATTCTTTTTGAAATACTTGAGTGTCGAGACTTGAAGGCTTCAGTCGGGCGGAGTTTACGTTCATGGAAGTGTATAAGCCTCTTGTTGTCCCCCCGTGAGCTGCCAGCATTTGTTCTTCAAATGGTTGAGTCCTCTTATGACACGATAGTCATTCTGCCTTCACCCCGCGATGTTCTTCTTTGGAACCTTGGTGAGCTGGCGATATCCACTGTTGAGGATTTGTCCGTACCTTGGGCCTTGTAATGCCCCTCCACCATATGAGAAATTCTCATGGTTTCTCAGTCTTTGGGTAATGTGTGGAGCGGGGTTGGGATTTGGCTTGAAATGGTATTTCTTGGTTCATTCACGTGCCAACCTCCTACGTCACCCGTAAGAATCTTCTTACATTGGTGCCGACACTTCTTCTCATCACGTTCTCTTTCCATTGCTCACATTTCATGGCCGGTGTGCATTTCTTTCGTTCGTCCATCGGTGCATGATGGCATCTAACTTTGCCTCCATGGCTATCATTTACTATTCCATGACCCGCTTTTCCTACGCCACTGAACTCATATGGAGCTTTCATATTCACATTTGGCGGTCTTCTATCGAGATCTCTAGCCTCTTCGGCACTTTTCTTTTGAATGCTCCACGGCATGAAGGCATCGATAATGCCTTTTAGATGTATCATTTAGACGCTGATACACTGCCTCATCCATCGGGTTTTTAATCCAATTCCATGCACTTTGGGGCACCCTCTTGAAGCAACCTGCTTGAATCTCTCCCGGGCTATATATGGCTCTCATCTTCCCACTTGTTGGAGTTTCTTATTATCTCTCTTTTCTACGAGGTGAGAGATGGGGAAGACTTTACTTAGTATCTTACACCCGGCTCTTCCCAGTATCAAGCCGAACCATATGGTAATGATTCATACCAAGTGATTTGCTATATCTCTTAAAGAAAATGGGAAGAATGCGACTTAATCACCTATGACCTTACCATTCGACTTCAACGCGTATTTTCCATCTGAGAAATCTACCCGGGTGCTCGTTTGGGTCTTCGATTGGGGTGACCGGTGAAGCTGATCTTTGGCTACCCCTCGTGGTAAGGCGGCTTTAGTTCGAAGTTATTTGCATCCGCAGTGAGGTACGTACGATTGCCGAATATTAACTGCGAATGATAGGCCTCTAGAAATCCTCGTTAGTATTATTCGGTAATAGGGAGGCGCTTACGTTCTTTGTCCTTTTGTTCCTACGATAGTCATGTCTCTAAATACGCCGCCCAGCGCTGCGTTTTACATGCTTTTAGTCTTTTCTTAAGCTTCGAGTGTTCTTTCCAATTAGGTGGCGTCACGGAAACAGGTCGGGGAATCATTTCCTATGCATTAAATGATTTCACGAGAAATCAAAACACACTTTCGGATTAATAAGTAGTCAAACTAAACAAAATATTTTCAACATGTGTTAAAGATCGAGTGGTTGATGTAACATTTGCTTGAAAAGATATTTTTGTTCTTTTCTTTTTATAAAATGTCCAATTAGCGTTTCATAACGTTGGGAATATTGGTCTATTTAATTCTTTCAATCCCCGGCAACGCGCCATAAAGCTTGTTTGTCCCTTTTTATGAACTAAAGCCCCTGAATTCACATAGTTGTAAGAGCCTTACATTTCTCATCCATGTCACTGGATAAATTTGCTTGATAAATATTTCTTTCAGAAGGTTCATGATTTAAAAATAAGGGTTTAGTCTATGACCTTTGCAAATTCTGCCAGGTCATACAGTAGTAAATACGAATGTAAGTCGGTATCATTCCGCTAGGGTAGTGCAGTGTTAAAGATCAACTACCCCAACTCAAATTCTATGCTATTTGGACTCAAAATTCCTGATGAAGGTTTTATCTAGAAAAATAAAGATCTAGACTATTTGTATTGTTGAACTAAAAATAAAACCAAAGTAAATGAAGATAAAGCAAATCTTAACTAAAAATGCGAGGCGAATCGGTTTCTGTGAGAAGCCGAAAACTATCGATTGAAATACAATGAAAGCTTGATCAATTCTAGCACTAAGTACATTGCTCTATTTTGTGTATGGATTTGGTTTTGTCCAAGATTTCCTAAATGTTGGAATTGGATTTCTCCATATTCACCGGTTGGATACCGCACCGAAGACAGATCGAGCCATTTACTTGTATTCCCAATCCTCTTGCAAGATCACGGGTATTTTCTTTCTCAATACTTCACACCCATTTCTTACATTGTTATTGACCGAGACCTTTTGCATTTCCTTCTCGAGGATTTTCTCAAAGTTTTCTACCACTTAATTGATGGCTGACAGATCATGGGTTCGTCCCGCTTTCCACGATCTCGGCTAACACGGGGTTAGGAACTTCTTGGGTAGATTAAGGTGAACTCTCGTTACCCATATTGTTAAATACTCCCCTCCCGACTTCAATTATGAGCGAATGGGATTTATCAAAATGAACTCTCGGAAACTCGGCCGGGTTCATCAATGGTAGTCGAGCATACGAAAAGAATTTTTCTCGACTCTCGAGGAATCTCAGGTCTACGTGTCCTGTGAGAGGGGCATCTGGAAATCGAGCAAGATTCATTCCCTCGACTAGTATTGGTACTACTATTGGGGAACTTATCAATTCAAAACGACGCAAATAAGTAAGAACCGAACCCGAGTGGTTCTCCCGTATTTGTGCGGGAAGGCGTAGCTAAATGTAAAAATCAATCTAGCGAGGATTGCGCTCGCTGGAATTTATTGTGAATTAAAAATAGACACGAGATCAAGAAAGTACAACCCTTTGTAATTACTTGATAAAACTAAGAAAAATGAATTCGAGAGGGTAATGCAGATTTCATAAGTGCAGACGATAATTCTAAGAAAAAATAACATAAATAAAATTTTATTTCCACTGAATCTGCACCGGTTCGCCGATTCAAATCTAGAAAGAAATAAACGAAAAATAAAGAAAAGAAAAAAAATCTACTCTAAACATACCTTGAGGTTCCTAGAAAAAACCACGCTTTTGGGTAGTGAAGACGGAGCTTCGCACTATTCTAACACTTGTCTGTTATCTTGTCAAATGAATTGGGCCGAATCCCAAAAAGCTCCGGTGGAATTCCCAAAAGCCCGACTCGGCCCTTACATGTCGCGACCTCAAGTTGATGTCGCAACATGGATTTCCCTTGTTTTCTCTTGTTCAGTCGCGACCTCGTTGCTTCTGTTGCAACCAGATTCCTTGCTACTGTATGGATTAATGGTTGCGACATCGTTTGTAGTCGCGACCTTGTTTGCTCAGTGTTTCTCAAGAGTTGATGTGACACGGTTTCTTCATTGACATCATTGTCCTGCCTCTTTCAGCATACGGTTTACGAGTCGCGACAGTTTTAGGTTGCGACCATAGATTGTAGGGTGACTTCGGTCGTGACTTTCTTTTAAAGTATAATTGTGTTGGTGGTCTTCTGCCTTCACAGGTTTCAAATTTACGTCGCGACCTCAAGGTGATATCGCGACCTCTTTTGATGTCTATTTCTTTTTAATACGGTGTAACCTCCAGTTCTTTGTTCGCCTCTTCCAGTGCTGACCTCGGTGATATCGCGTTCTTTCTCTGGTACGCGTGAGTCCAATTAAACAGTTGCGACCTTGATTTCTTCTGCTCAACTCTTCTTCAGGTCGGACCTGAATGAGTGGTCACGACATCGTTTGTGGTCCTTGTTTAATAAATGGTCGCAACTTCAGTTTTTTTGGCAAGGGCTTCGATTTGGCTTCAGGTTGCGACCTCCCTTTTTGTTCTTCAACTCTTAATGTGGTTGCAACTTCAATTTTTCCTGTTGAGACTCCAGTTCCTGTTTTTATGTCGCGACCTCAAATGGAGCCTTTCATTTTAAAACTAGTTGCAACTTCGTTTTCTTTGTAGAGACTCCCTTTATGGCTCTATTGGTGATCCACGTCGCGACATCAGAGTGACGTCGCGACCTCAGTTATATTCAATTGGCGTCGTGACATCAGTGTGGTGTCGCGACCTCTTTCATTTGTTGCCTTGGTCATTATGGTCGTAAGCTTAATCTTCAAGTCACGACTTCGCCTACTACAGTCTTCTATTTCTTCCCAGCGATCTTTGGCGTGTGACTTGGAAAAGCTCTGCATTTCGAGTAAGTTTCCCTATCGCGACTCCGACTTTCGAGTTGCGACTTCATTTTGGTTATAAATTTGGTCTCATACGGTTTTTGGCGAGATTTTAACATCGCGTGTTTTCTGCAATTAAATTTGAGTAAAAATATCCTGACTACGTATACAAATTAACATTTATCTTGTAATATGCTCGAGAAAAATGGATTAAAAATCTAATGAGTTTTGGACTCATCGTTGGCGTAGCGTCTTCCACCTCATTTAGTGTGGATTCATTCATGATGGTCAGTGATCACTATTTCATCTACGAGGAGGGGTACATTTGACTTAGCCCAGGTATTGGAATTAGCACATGACGCGCCCGCCATGGGGTGATGATTTGCTTATGGCCCGGATTAGCTATTGATGAGATACATGCAGGTAGGCCGGGGATTTTTCGAGAGATTAGGTACCAATGTCATTTGATCGACATAGCGACCGCGATTGGTTTGGACATGATGGGGGAGCATGTCGTACATGCTTGGTTTGGGTTTAGGGCGTCATCAGCATGGCCGTAGCGAGTTTATCATAGTTTTGGACCATGACCCACCCTTTGGTTTAGGATTTGTACTCGTGACGATTTTCCGATGCATGGCTTACGGTATTGTCGGAGAGGATCGGATCTTGACTTCCTCACATTCCACATTTGGAGCTCTATCCTCTTCGTCCTTACAGTTTGAGGTTGACTGACTATTTTGTGAGGGCTTTAGAGCCATTATTGCATCCCGATGGATCGATTTATGAGCCTACTAATATCCAGCATGTTGAGCTGCATCAGCTTTTTTCATAGCTTCAGTTGTGTGGTGGGACTCACGACACTTACACCACCTTGATCGCTCTCAACTTCCCGGGCGGGTCTAGTATTGCTGCTATGTGCTCACGATGAATGGCGATTATGGGGGTATTGATGGGGGTTATGTCGTCGGCGATTATGATGATGAGGAGCTACTGGGATGGTTATTAGTCGGCCCGAGCCGGATTACGCACTAGTTATTTTCGTGTGCTTGCTTTTGAGAGATGATGAGAGGATGATATTTATCTTGCTCCCGGATGATGATGCGATTACGAGATTGATGTTATTGTTGATATTGCATCACGATATTCTAGGACATGTTGTGGGAGAAATTCGGGTGTTGTGGACCCACCGCTTTCTTTTGATGTTTTGTTGGGATTTGTCTCACGTTCCGATGATGTACTTACGTTTTCATCTATGGATTTGAGCATTTTCAAGTATTCTTTTGTCTCTTTTATTGATGATATTGATGCATGTGCACCTCATTCACCCACATCACAGATTCATGATATTGATGATGAGCCTTTTCTGGCCCCGATTTTGATGATAGCGCTACGTCTAACTCTACGATCCGCCTTCAGCGATGGCGAGGGTTTCCGCACGGTGACAGCGAGACGGTTGACCTTGGTACGGCGGGGAACGACCCTAGAGGTGAGGATGGGTACCACTTTATTACGCGAGATGAGAGGAATGATTTGCTCCGGGTTTTCGGATCATACTTGGATGTTTTTGCGTGGTCATATGAGGTTATGCGGCTTCGACCCCTTCTATAGTTCAGCATCATCAACCACTTGTTCCTTGCAGTGCTAGACCCGGTTTAAGCAAAGAGTAGAGGCGAATTACACCCCTCGATGGGTTCTGGTGAAGGAGGGAGATTCAAAAGCAACTTAGTGTTGGCTTCATATTAGCCCAGTGGTCAGTACCGGTGGGCGCTAATGTGGGTCCCGTTCCCAAAGGGCGTCCAGGTTAAAGTTTGTGTGGACTTTAGAAATCTCGACAAAGGCTAGCCCAGCGGGATGATTTTCCTCTCCCACATATTGGCATGCTGGTTGATAGTACTGCAGGGCATGCGATGTTGTCTTTTATGGATGGATTCTTTGGTTATAATCAGATTATGATGGCTCCCGAGGACAGGGAGAAGACATCTTTCATCACTGAGTGGGGCACTGCTTTGTTATATGGTCATGCGGGTTGAGTGAGAAGAATCTTGGGTGCTACCTATTAGAGAGCAACTACTACACTGTTTCATGACATGATACATAGGGATGTTGAGGTCAATGTGGATGTTATGATTGTGAAGTCAAGAGTGATAGGGCAGGAGAATCGGGCGGCGCTCTAGGTGCTTTTCCAAAGGATCGAGATGCTTTAAATTGAGTTGGCCAGATCCCAAGTGCACTTTTGGGTGACCACGGGAAGCTCTTGAGCATGATTAGTGAGAGGAATGTGAGAGCGGATCCGGGAAATAAGATCGAGCTATCTGACATGTCTTCCTACCAGGCAGAGGCGAGATCGGGTTTCTTGGTGGGTTTTACACAAATATAGTATGGCAGGTTTATTGTTAGGTGTGAGAAACTTGTGAGCTTATCTTGGAGACTTCGAGGGAAGAAAGCCAGCCTAAGGTTTGGGATGATCGGTGCCAACGGCCGTTTGAGCGAGTAGAAAGTATTTTTCTTTCCCCCTCTGTTTTGGTACCTCCCATGCACGAAGACGACCTACTCTTGTGATATTTGTGTCGGTTCAGGCGTCGCTTTAGGGTGCATGCTAATGGCTTGATGATTAGGTAGGAGAGGGGACTATCTATTATTTGAGGTAAAGAGAGTGTTGGAGTATGAGACGAGGTACATTATGATTGGCGAAACACACTTGCTCCCGGTTTGGGCCACTTGGAGGTGAGACATTACATGATAGAGTATTCCGTGCGACTTGTTTCGTTTAGATCGCACGAATATCTGACATACCGGTTTTGACGGCAGAGACTTATGAGATGGCTTGTACGCAGCGAGTTTGATATTAGGTGTGTCCTCAAAAGTATATAAAAGGAGTGTGAAAATCACTTGGCCCCTGCGCTTCCGGTTATTGGCGATCAGAGTGATTGATGATAATTTTACGGATGAGGAGAGATCGTAGGGGGTGACGGTTTGTCTGGTTGGCACGTGGCTAAGCTAACCGTTACGGATATGGGATAGGTGTTATATTGATTTCTTCTTCGCATGGCGATCATATCCGAATAAGCTGTTTGGCCTTTGCGGATCGTTATCCGGCCACGAACAACATTGTTGAGTATGAGGTATGTATCCTTAGGTTAGAGACTGCACTTGAGCTCGGGATTAGAAGGATGGAGATATTCGGTGATTCTAATCTAGTGATTAGACAGATCTAGGGTGATTGGAAGACTAGAGATGTGAAGCTTAGGCCATATCATGCTTATTTAGAGTTACTAGTAGGGACGTTTGACGACTTGAGCTACACCCACCTACCTAAAGTGCATAATCAGATCGCCGATGCTTTAGCTACTTTGGCTTCCATGATTGACATTCACGAGAGGTGTGGTAGTTACGCGCTTCAGTGGAGCGTTGCAGTGTTCGCTTGTGTTGCTTAATTAGCGAGTCGGGGTTTGATGATCTGCCCAGGTGGTATCATGATATTTATTAGTTTCTTAGATATGGAACATACCTTGAGCGTGACGACCAAGGGCGAGAGCTTTGAGACAATTGGCCACCCGCTTTGTGATACATAGAGAACACCCTTATAGGCGTCGACTAATGGTGTGTTATTGTTGATAACTTAGATAGGAATTCGGCTAATCGGAGGTAATGAGAGGGTCCGTCGCCGGGTTGTGGCCCCATGGGAGGACATATGTTGGCTCGTAAGATTATGAGAGCGGCCCATTTTTGGGGGGTTGACCATGGAGCAATTTGTCTGGGTTTATGTTGAAGGAATGAGATTGTCGAGATGCATGGAGATCTCATACACGTTCCACACCATCAGGGTTGCATGCATTGACATACGCGCCCAGCGGATTTTTCGGTCACGGGGCATAGATATTGTGGAAGATTGATGGAGATCTTCTAGTGGTCATGGTTCATTCTAGTCGTATTGATTATTTCACGAAGTGGGTGGAGGCCACTTCTTATGCAAGCCATGCGGCCAAAGTGGCCACCTTTTATTAGATAAGCACATTATCTGAGATATGGGGTTCCTCGCGAGATTGATATCGGATAGAGGTGTGTGTTTCGGGGGTAAGGTTGACACTTTATTGTGCAGAATATGGCATCAACATGTAAGATTCATTATAGCGTGTGAGCAGAAGTAGACAAATGGAGCGATGAGAAGCGAGTAAGAGTATTAAAAGGATTTTGCAAGATGATTGAGACTTCTCGGCGATTAAGAGAAGCTTCCTTTGCGTATAGATATCAGCACCCTCACATTTTACTTTTCTATGGGAGCCACACCAAAAAAACAAAAAAAAAAAAAAAAAAAAAAAGAGAAAAGAAAAAAAAGAAAAAAAGAAAGAAAAAAAAATATATATATATATATATAAATAAATAAATACGCATTATATGTATTCGATATAAGTATTCCTTGAGATTCGTATGTGGATTTATGAGGATCATTGTCTTTAGTGTATGTATTACTTGTGGGAGTTAGGTATGTGTGGGTTTCCCAGATCTAGTAGCATGTGCCCCCACTTTGAGATTTTTATTAGTGGTATATGAGATGACCCGATCTTCTCCTAGGGACTTCGAGTCGGTGTTATATTCATCATCGATTTATTGCGCGACCATGTCTTGTCTGAGAGATTGGTGGGTCATCATATCATCATCAGTTTTTCCATATTGTTATTTATCTCCCTTGAAAAGCTTCATACCTCTCATTTCACATTTATCACCCTCATATGTTTATTGATTTCGAGTTTGATGTTTCACTCTACATCCTTTCCTCTTACCTATCTCATACATGTTACACTTTTGCTCCATCATTATTATTAGCACTTCCATTGGATGTTCTTGTGTACATGGCTTATGAGACTTCTTATGCATGTGGCATTCCACACACAAGGGCATGGAGTTGATCATTGGGTGTTTGAGCCTAGTTTCCCTTCATTTCTTTTACCTTATCACCCTAAGCATACATTACGGTATGTGTCATAAGACCACCCTGAGACCATGGGATTTAATGTTTTCTTTGACAGCATTTACTTTGATAGGTATTTGAGACTTAGTCGATATCTGGACATTATTATGTGGCTTTTGTGGGAATGCCTTACCCAGCATTTGGATCCATTTCTAGTTCGCGGAGTTCTAGATGACCCCGGGATTCTGCTTTTGTTATTGGGGGATCTGGAGATTTAAGGCGATTCCTCAAACATCTTGTCTTGGGGGCATACCCCTATACAATCGGGATCATTTGGATGTGTTTGTTTGTGTGAAACCAGTTCTTGCTAAAATATGAACCATATTTCGATATTTGGGGTTTCCATCATCTCTGATGGATGACATACATGTCATGCCAGACACAACCATATCCATGAGGATCATCAAGGAAATTTGTTTGGTTGTGCCTGATTGATATCGAGAGGATGAACCTTGTTATGAAATTTGGGATTTCATATTGTTTTGATAGATGCCATGGTCATATCCATATCTTCCGGGATCATTTGGAGGTGGTCGATTTGTCCAGACAGTTCTTATCGAGATATGAGCCATTGTTATGACATTTTTGGATTTCATCATGTTTCTGTTAAATGTCATCTGGGCATGCCCTCCCAACCGCCTTTTTACCATTATTATTACCATTATTAGCGGTCGAGCGTTGGACCGCGCCTGGATGGATGTTTGGACTTCATGCATCACATTTGCTAAGCGCCCAGCGATTAGACTTTACATATCGGTTTAGACTTGTCTTCCTGCATATCGGTGTTCGGACTTGTGCTATATGGATAAGATGTTTGAACTTCATCCTTATCACATTTGCTAGCACGGCCGGTCGAGCGTGAACCGTCTTACTGCATGTCGGGCGTTGGACCGTCTTACGCATATCAGCGTTCGAGACTTTGTCTTAGCATATCGGGCGTTCGGACTTCGTCTTTATATGGATCGGATATTTCAGACTTCTATACGTATCACATTTTCTAACTGCGGATCAGACTACCGGACCGTCTTCCTACGTATCGAGTATTCGAACCGCGCTTCACTATGGATCAGTCTTCGAACTTCATTGCATCATTAAGCTAACACCGCAATCAGATGTTCAGACTTCCTCTTCTACATATCAGGAGTTCAGACTTCGCTTTTATATGGATAAGATATTTCCATGCTCATATATCACATTTGCTAACTGTGATCGGATGTCAGACCGTGCGCATATCCGCGTTGGGCGCCCGCGCCATGGATAGAGATGTTTAGACTTCATCTGTATCACATTTGCTAGCATAACAAATCAGACGTTCAGACTTCGTCTTCTATGTATCAGCGTTCAGACTTCGCCTTCATATGGATAAGATGTTCAGACTTCATTTGCATCACATTCGCTAACACATGATCGAATGTTGAGACTTAGCGTCTTGCATATCGAGCATTCGAGACACCGCCTTTATATGGATAAGATGTTTGGAACTTCATCACGTATCACATTGCTGCCGAATTGACGTTCAGACGCCGCGCATAAGATGAGATGTGGACTTCCATTGTGTATTTTTCTGCCTGGCCCAGTCGGGCGCGTTCGAGACTTTGTGACTACCGCATATCGAGGCGTTTCGGAACTCGCCTTTATATGGATAAGATGTTGAGACTTCATCGCATCACATTTTTGCACCGCGATTGACTTCCCTGGACTTCATGCATATAGGCGTCGACCGGCACATATGGATCAGATGTTCGTACTTCTGCACTCCCAGTATACATTTTGCTAGCACCATAGTCGAACCTTCAGGACTTACTCTTACAACTATCGGCCGTTCGGACCGCGCTATATGGGTCGAATGTTGGACTTCATCGTATCACATTTGCCTGATAGATGGTGATTCGGACTTATATTACGCATATCAGCGTTAACCGTCTTTATGGATCGGATGTTCATCGCCCGATGCATCATTTTCTATCGTAGTTAGACATTCGGACTTCGTCTTAACATATCAGACGTTCAAGCTTGGCTTTTATATGGATGCGAGATGTTTGAGACTTCATCGTATCACATTTGCTAACCTTAAGTAGATCGAGAGTTCGAGACTTAGTCTTACGCATATTAGGCATTTAGACCGCCTTTATATGGATCAGGATGTTGGAACTCCTATGTATCACATTTGCTAGCACAGCAGTTAGACTTCGGACTTCATCTTACGCATATCGAGTTGGACTTAGTATTTTATCTCAGACCAAAGTGCTGAAGGCCGCCTTTTGTGTTTCCTAGTTTCGCAGACATTCTGATGCCTTCTCCATAGTTCAGACTCTCAGGTTTCATCTTTATCAGATATATATATCGCTACCAATATTCATGATCGTTATCATCGCACACTTTGATCACATGGTTTATTTCGGTTGTCGTACTCTCCGCTTGCTAGCTCATGAGTTTCTCCATGACGGGTGTTGATCGCTATACAGTACACATGACCATTCAGTACCCGTGGCGGGCAGAGAAAGCCACCTTTCGTTTCGGATTTCGTCTGGGTTTCACCTTTGAGAGAACCTTCTTGGATGGAGCTTGGATCTATATCATAGGCGGGACTATAGGTTATCTTGTTTTTTTGTTATCCACCCTTAGGGTGTCTGAGGCCTCTTGTCTTTTGCTTTGTGTCCCTCTTTGGCTTACTTTTGGGGGTCTCCTTTTTTCTTGATAGGAAGTTCATCTAGCCACTCACTTTTCACACATTCGGTTTTACTTCATTGTTCATTCCGTTAAACAAGAAGGGCATGTTGTAGACCCCCCCAATTTGGAGGCTTAGGATTTTTTCCTTTGTGGGAGGCAATCCCACATTGGAAATACAAAGGGAGAGAACCTCCCTTTCACATATAAAGGGGTCCTCCCCTTGATTTGGAAGGAAAAAAAAAAGCAGCCAGACACTCCGCCCAAAAGTGTATGAGACCTAATAATAACAATTAAATCTGTTTTTTGGAGAATAAATTAAGGCCTTATATAATTTAGGCCTATTAGTTCTTTAAGTTTTTTTTTTTTAAGACTATGGGTCTTGCATTAATTAGGAGAGTCACAGATTAGTCTCAAAAAGTTTAAAGATTTGATTTAAAATAAGATTGTGAAATCTTGGTTGAGGCAATTTTGGGAGGCGATCCAGGCTTTGGAAGCAAATTTCGGCTTGAGACGATTCGGTCAGGGAGCTACCGTCTATGGTATTTTTTTCTTGACTCTTTTATTCTTCTTTTATATAGTTTTTTTAATTGTCTTTGTATATATATTATATTAGTCATTTAATATATAGTCTTATTATTTTATTTTTCTTGTAAGTATATTGTTGTTGCTTTTGTTTATTTAATTAAAATTGGTTGTTGATGTTTTTTTAATTTATTTTTCCTTAACATATGAACTGTACCCATCCTTAATTTAATAAGATCCCCAAATTAAATTCAAGTTCTAAATTTTTCATTTCTCCAATTTTAAGTGTCCAAATTTCAAATTTCTCATTTTCTAAAATTCAAATTTTAAAATTTAAAATTCAAGTCCTCTAAATCTCAAATTTCAAAATTTCAATGTTTCAATTTCAAAATTACAAATTCCGCAATTTCAAAAATTAAAGTACCACAATTTCCAATTTCCAAATTTAAGTTTATAATTTCAAATTTACAAATTGTAATTTTGAAAATTCGACGTCAATTTCAAATTTCAAAATCTAAATTTCAAGATGATTGTCTAGGCAAATTTTGAAAATTCCCAATTTCTAAATTTCAAGTCTGAATCTCAAATTTCAAATTTCAGCTTTCAAACTTCTAATTTTCAAAAACTTCAATTTCAAACGGTTTCTAAAATCTCAAATACATGATTTAATTCTACAATTCCTATAAAATTGAATCTTTGAGGATTAATTTGTGTAACATATAAATAGGCTTGGATAGGACCAGGGCATTCCCTATGTATCATTTTAATGAATAATTTGACATATGATTTATAACCAATTTTTAATTGAATGTGAATAATTTGTACTTTGTTATTTATTTATTTTTATAACCGGGTGTCAGTGGTTCTGTGTACCTCTTCAATCCCTCGGGTAACCATAATACCCTACTAACCATGGACATCAGGTAAGACGCAAGAAAATTCCTTGGGTAGGTGACGAGAGGGAGCTTGAGGCTAGGGGCCTCGGCCTTGGGACGAGAGAGCCGCCCATCATTCTGTTCACCGGGTTAATTGTGCTTTGTTATTGCACTCAATTGGTAGCGCTTTTAACATGCCGTCCAGGGTACATTTTCATCGACTTTTGTTGATTCTGGCCCATTTATATATGTCTTTGCGTGCTTTGTATTGTGTTGTATCTTCGGTATTCGTTAGTTGATTAATTAGCAGTATTTTAGTTTATTTAGTAGGGCAGGCTTTAGGGGGCACATAGAGTCTTCTGTTCCCGTCGTCTTATTAAGATACGTAACGACCGGACTTTAGGCTCGGTTTTCCTATACTTGCCTTTTCTTATCAAAGTCGTATTTAGAGTTTTTAACTTCTTTATTTTGTTTTCCTTTTTAAAATAGGAAACAAAAGTGTGACTCAAAGCCCATTTTCTAAAAACGGTTTTTAACATCGATCTCGTCTTTAAATGAAGCTAATAGCAAAAAAATGTGAAATAAATCGATCCGTATGCTTGTATTTTATATGTTTTATGTGTGATTAAAAAATCACCCTAACAAATATATTATTAATATATGATTTCGGAGTTGGGAGATGATGGCTTCTCTACTTCATTATATTTATCCTTTTTTTTTAATTTGTTTTGTTTTACAAGAAAATAGTAATTCATTATATATAAAAAAAGTAAAATAAATAAAGACCACCTCGTGGAACTCCGAGGTTGTTGTCATGAGTGTAAACTAACACATGCATTTACATTGGCAAAGTGTTCACACTGCAAAATAAAAGAAAACGTCGTTATTGAGTCTACTTGTATTTTACAATTTTAATCATCCACATTTCTATTTTTATTTTACTAATATTGGGAAAATATAATTAATATTATTTTCATATTCTACGTTTATTTATGTGAATCGAATCATGATAGGATCATCTCAGTAATGCCCATTCTCCTGCTTCATAGGAGGCTTTGACTTTTAAAAGGTATAAATCCCAAACACGTACCTCGCAATGCACTAGCTTTAAGCTTTCACCTATTAATATATATAGCACGCGCCTCATACATAAGTTGTATCTTCATCCACATTGAGGAATGAGATGGTCCACTGCAGAGCCGGAGCTAGGATTAAAGTTCAAGGGTTTATTTATAAAAAGTTTGTTTTCATTATTTCGTATGAAAACGAGTTTTTTTATAGCTAAATCCAAAGTTGAAAGGGGTCAATTCTTATGACTCCATTTTTTATTAAACAAAAAGTACTGAGAAGAGAAAATAGAAAGAAAAAATGGAAGGAAAAAAATTAGAGAAAAAAAAAAAACTAAATTTAAATTTAATAAATTAATTCTATATATTTATTAAAACTCATTTAATTTGTTTCTCTTTATTTTATTAAATAAGAACTAAGAAATTTTAAAATATATAAAATTTTGAGAAATTTTGACTATATTTAATTTTGTTTTATATTTTTCATGATAAAACCAAACATAAAAAAATTATTTTTATTATTTTTTTTTTCTTTCATTGATACTTTCTGGGTTTTAAAAGTAGTCTTGTTAAGAAAAGAAAATATAGGTGAAAATCAAGTGGGAAAATAGAAGGAAAGAAATTTGAGAGGAAAATAAAAAATATATTTAAATTTAATAAATTAATTCTATTTTATTGAAACCCACTTTATTTGTTTTTTCTATTATGTAAGGATTAAGTAATTTAAAAATATATGAAAATTTGAGAAATTTTGATTATATTTTATTTTATATTTTACACGGTGAAGCTAAACATGAGAAAATTATTTTTTATAATTTTTTAAATTCATGGCTCAGTTTTTCGAGTTATATGTCGAACTCGGAAAGTGTTAAAAAAGGAAAGAAAATAAAAAGGAAAATAGGAAAAATTGAAGAAAAGAAAATTTGGAAGAAAGTAAAAATTAGGTTTAAACTTAATAAATTAATTTTATATGTTTATTTAAACTCATTTATTTATTTATTTCTATTAAATAAGGACTAAAAAATTTAAAAATATGTACAATTTTAAAAAAATTATTATATTTAGTTTTGTTGGATATTTTCTACGTTGAAAACAAACATGACAAAATCATTAATTTCCTAAATTTTTTTCTCCTTCAATCACTTTCTTAGTTACAAATGAAGCCTTCTTTTACGAATTAGTTAATGAGGAACCGATACTTTAGAGTATTATGAAAAGGCAAATAAATGAAGATCAGTTTTTTTTTTTAATTTCTCTACAATTTTGATTGATTCAGGTCACTCTTTCCCAACCCCTCTCGTCCCCTTTTTTTATTACTTTACATTATATTACTGTAGTATATGTTTTTGGATTCAAATATGTGATATTGTTATGAGCGTGTGGACCGGGTTCAAAATCGGCCCGGTCGTCTGACTCGACAGTCGTAACCGCCTCGGTCCCTAGCAGAGTCGTCTGAGCCCGGATACGTCGGTGTGCTTTGAATCGGTGGAACTCGGTATGTCCCGGCAAAACTTCAGTCCATCCTGGTACAGTTCCCGAGATATTTCGGCGAAGACAAAAAATCGAATCTCGGTTGTGCCCCGAACCAAAAATCCGAAAAAAATTCACGCTGGAGATTCTCACAAGCGAAAAACAGTGAAACAAGCAAAACCCGCAACATGAATGCAGACGCAGCGAAGAGCGAGTTCACGAGAAGCGAAGAACAAAGAATGGTTCTAGATATGAGATTTTGACATCGAAATCTCAAGAAACGAAGGAAGAAGAGGAGGAAAGAAAACCTTACCTTAGTCTCGATCGAAATCTGGGATTTTCTCTGGGCAATTTGGACCTCGGTCCCTCCTCCTCCGGTCGTCGTCGGCCTTTGCTCCAAAGCGCTCGGTCGCCGGCCGTCGTCACCGTCGCCCTCACCCAGTCGCCGCTCACGATCGCATTTCGCCGATCACATGTGAGATCGAACAACCCCCCACCCCTCCCTGGAAATTTGGATTTTGGAAACGAGGATCAAGTTCCTCTTTTTGGCATTTGAAGCTTCTTGAAACGACGTCGTTTCGTCTCTGCAGAAGATAAAACGACGTCGTTTCATTATTTAATTTTTTTTTAAATGCAAAATAAAACGACGTCGTTTAGGTGTCGAAGCGGCCGTTTTAAATAATCAAAAAACGGCGTCGTTTTGAACGCATTGCAAAAGCAAGCGTCATTTTTGATATCTGAGAATTAAAAAATTGCAGCCATTAAGCGATGTGGTTTTGAAGCTAAAAACCAAAAAGCAGCGTCGTTTTATCACCAGAAACCCATTTTTGTCATATCTTCAACTAAAAAATATATTTACCATAAATATAAATAAAATAAAATATATTTACCAAAAATATAAATAAAATAAGAATACTAAATTAACAAAACCATAATCGTATATTTACTGAACAATATAAAATACAAATAAAAATATTAAATTTATTTATTTTACCAACATAAATAAGATTAATTTAAAATTAATAATTTATGAAAAACAAAGCATAATTAATCTAGGTAGTAATATTAAATTGAAATACGGTAATATATTATAAATAAAATAACAATAATAATTTAACAAAACCATAAATCATATTTTTTGTGAACAATATAAAATTTAAGTATTGTTTATTATTTTATTTATTTTACCAAACATAATAAGATTAATTCAAAATTAATAATTTATAAAAAACAAGCATAAATAAGGTATTAATCTAATTGTGGTAATATTAAATTAGTATGGTAATATAATTATAAAATAAAATAAGAATAATAAATTAACAAAACCATAAATATATTTTTGTGAACAATATAAATACAAATATTTTTATTATTTTATTTATTTTTACCCAAAAATAAATAAGATTAATTCAAAATTAATAATTTATGAAAAACAAGCATAAATAAGAATAATTAATCTAATTGTATTATCATGTCATTAATATGGTAATATATTATAAATAAAATAAGAATAATAAATTAACAAAACCATAAATCATATTTTTGTAGACAATATAAAATACAAATATTTTTTATTATTTTATTTATTTACCAATAAAAATAAGATTAATTCAAAATTAATAATTTATGAAAAACAAGCATAAATAAGAATAATTAATCTAATTGTATTATATTAAGATTATATGGTAATATATTATAAATAACGCTTTTAATTTATTTAATTCAAATGGAAATTTTGTAAGTTATTTCTCGCTTGGTGAAATTTAATTTTTGTTGAAGAACAATTATATTAGAAAATAATTTAATTGTTTGATATTTTTTGTTTTACTTTTATACATGGTTAGGTGAACATTTTGGAATGGCTTCAAAACATGATATTGGTTGGGAGCATGCAGAACCATTAGGTGGTAATAGAAGAACCCCAAATATAAGTACTGTGGAAAGGTTATTTATGGGGCATCGCGAAGATTAAGCAACACATTAGCATATCTACGGACAAGTAGAAGGATGTCGAAGTGTACTGCTTGGAAGTGTCACAAAGCATTAGGTGTATATGTCCTAATGCTTGAATAGAGTCGAATGAAAAAAAAGGAATGAGCGACTTATAAGTTCTTTAAATGAAGAACATTTTCATGAAATTGATGAGGCGGTCGATGAAGTTGAGGGAGAGTCGAGATGGCCCGATTTTGAAGAAGACAAATGAAGCATGCAATGAGAGAAAGTCGTCATTTTTTTGAAGAAGGTAGACACGGACATGACATGAAAGGGGTGGTACTTCCTCACAACCTTACAGTGCCAGGTATCGAGCATGGCCGAATCGAGAAGCTTGACATAAGAGAAGGAGCTAACATACCCCCAAAGGGAATTGACTCCTACATGTTTCCTTCCAAACAAAAATCAATAAAAAGTATGTTTTTCGCTGAAGGTGTAAAGAAAGTGGGTAAAGCCATCTCTAAATTTTTTTTTCTTCACATAGAATACCTTTGATCACCGGTGATAGTGGGCCCTTCTTATCAATCTATGATTGATACCATAAGGCTTGAGTCGGGTATCAAGGTCAGCGGGATACCAAATTGGCAATGCATGTATGTGGAGGAGGAGTGCAAGAGCTTGAGGTATATATGAACACATTGAAGGCGAATGGCTTTTGTATATGGATGCACCATCATGTGTAGCGATCGTTTGGAGTTCTAGAACTAAAGCCTATCATCAATTTCATGGTTTATTGTGATAGAAGCATGATATACCTTTCTTCAGTTGACACTACCAACATAACTAAGACAGTAGATTACATCTTTTCCCTTATGGATAAGATTGTTGAGGAGGTTGGGGAGGAAAACGTTGTACAAGTAGTCACTGATAATGAGGCAAGTTTTAAAGTAGCTGGTATGTTGTTGATGGAGAAGCGCAAGCATTTGTTACGAATATCCTTGTGCGTGCATTGTATTGATTTAATGCTTGAAGATATTGGAAACATGAAGCATATTAAGGAGACTTTAGATCAGTAAAGATGATCCACAGCTGACTTTATTTATAATAGCTCGAAAGTAGTTAATTTGATGAAAGTGTTCACCAAGGATAGAGATCTCTTGCGCCCCGGAATAACCTGATTTGCCACTGAATTTATTTCACTTCAGAGTCTTATACGTTATGAGGGCGATTTGAAGATGATGTGCACAACAAATGAGTGGCGTGAATTCAACAAAGATCGGAGCAGAAGAGTTTAAGGAATGGTATCGACCTTATCTTAGCCCGATCCGGTTTTGGAAGAAGGCAAAGAAAGTCCAAATCATCATGGAACCTCACGGTCAAAGTTTTGAAATTGGTTGATTAAGATAAAAAGCCCACCTTGTCGATCATTTATGAAGCAATGGATAGAGCCTAAAGCGGCTATAGAGGCATCAGGTGAAACATTGGGAAAGGTATTGGGAAGTTATTGACATAAGGTGGGCAAATCAATTTGCATATATAAAGACATTTGCCTGTGCGAGGTAATACAAAAATTCCTTATCCATTTATTATTATCTTATTTAAAGGCAAAGTATTATAAAACTAATAATTTTTATACATTAAACATTTTTTTTAAATCGAAATGTTTGTCTGACAATTCTCATGTCAGAAAGTAAAACTTGGATAAAGGAGGTTATCGAGAGATTGGAGCGATTTGGATAGATAGGCAAAGCTATGAGCGGTATAACAATAACTTGTGTTATTTTTTATAATATATTTTGTATTTATAATGTGCATTAATAAAGTGAAAGAACATTACAATGTAGGTGAAATTATTTGTTAAAGGCCAAGGAGAGTTTGGAAGTGCACTAACCAGAAAAGCAATAAATCACTCTCTTCTAGGTACTCACTATATTTATTTATTTATTTATTAAATACAAATTGTCATCATTTTCTATTAAATATATATTTGTGCCTAATATGTTTTTTTTTAATAATAGCTTAATGGTGGAACAATTATGGTGATGAAGGTCCACATCTTCCAAAAAATTCTTTGTCAAAGTTCTAAGTCAAACATGTTCTTCCATCTAGTTGTGTGAAGAAGTGGAGCACATGATCATTGATTCACACACAAAGGATTCTTGTCGTTTAGCAATGAAAAAGTTGCATAAGTTAGTTTATGTCCATTACAATGTGCGACTTGAGTTAAGAATTTGATGCGAGAGCGAGAAGCGATGAATTTGTACAATCCAATTGACCTGAATCATATAATGATGATGATATATTAGTAGATGAGTGGATACGAGAAGGAGAAGAACCTATTTTATCATATGATAATTTGGATTAGTTGGATCAAGACTTTCCTACAGAGAAGGTAGAGGCGGTACGTCGCGATGATGGTAGTGAAATGTGAGGATAAGTAGGCGTGGAGCCGTGTGCCTTGAGGAAGAGAAATTGGTTCTTCTCGTAGAGGTAAGACTCCTCAAATAATTGTTTCAAATACTAGTAGTGATGAAGGTGGCGATAGAGCCAATAGAGGGGGTAGCAACATTGTTGGTGACAGTGAAGATGATGAAGACACCGATTAGGAATGATAGGCGGTGGTAGCATTAGACAGCCGGTCTTGTTGATAGTAGTCATGTCAATCAGTTGATCATGGTATGTCGTGGCGCGAGGAAATGAAAATTATTATGCCACACAAGATCGCGATCATGGATATAGGCGGGCATATGGGAGCAACTGAAAGCACCCAGGAGGGTATTGCATTTCTAGTGATGATGACTATTCGGTGGGCATGATTATGGTCAGTTATAGCAGGATTGATGATAGCCGATCAGCGGCTCTGGGATCGGTACCTCATTTCGGGAGGAGATAGATCCTATCATAACAGAAGTAGTGATAATTCTTTCCGTCTTTAGTGGGTATGATTTTGATGGAGTATTCCTTGCTTGGAACAAGAAGAACTAATTAGTTCCCTATGGATATGACCAATCTTCGATACTTGATAGCATTGCTTGCTCCAGAGGTTTTTGGATACTACTCCCGGTATGGTGTTGAGCCGGCGACCTCCAAGGCCATATTTTTCCCTAATTATGGATCATCAACCCAATCATCTCAACGACACATTCAAGTGATGAACGATTCTTTCAACCACATTCTCACTATGCAAATTATCGTCCTGATTTGTATGCTCGTCGTAGGACTAATAATGATGATGATGATTTTGAGCCCCTCGGCATTCAATATGGTATTGATTGATGTATTTGGTGACATTTTGTTATATTTGATATAAAATAATTTGTTTTGTTAACATTAGCATACATATCTTTCAGAATGCTTCGTGCTATTTAACTAATTTTAAATATAAAAAAAATTTGTTTTATTAAATTTTTAGCTTCCTTAATTATATATATATTTTCTAATAATTTATATAATATTTTAATAATTTTTAAATATTTTAATCATTTTATTCGTGTCGGTAGATCTGCTGACCGATACCATGACCAGATTACGTCTCGGGACCGTCGAAGTCGATGGTAGATACGCTGACTTTGAGCTAAATGGTGTGACTCCAGGTAAAAATGGGCGAGAGTGCAAAGCGAGCACCTCTCTCCCCCTTCAGCATATTTTTTCTTTATTAAGGACGAGAATAATAGGTTGGGAGTGCGGTGAGCCCACCTTTATATACGATACGATTAAGGTATTAGGATATTTTTATAAATTGATCATATATAAGGTTATTATAAAGATTCTTTTATATAACCCTATTTCAATGATAGTGAAAGTTTGAGCTATCGTTCTCATAGATGTAAGCACACTATTGAACCTTCGTAAAATCTGTGTATATTTTTGTTTTCTTTCTCAATTTTAATCATCATTGTTGCATGAATTACAATAGATCTAACGTAAACCCATCACACATTTTACTACTTGAACCAAGCTTTAATGACACCCCCCTCTCGTTCCTTAATTGGCCTTATCTTCCCATCATACATCCCCATTAAGGATGACAATGGGGCAAGTTGACCCCAACTGAAGCCGTCTCATTAATTTAAATTGTTTTACATACTCATCCCATTTAAAATATTAAACAACACAAGTTGAGTATGAGAAATTCCCATACTCATCCCGTTTAGTTATTATTATTTTTAATATTTATATTTATTTTTTATTATATTAAAATTAATAAATATGATATTGTATTTTTCTTATAATTTTATTTTATTAAAAAATTTATTATTATTATTATTATTATAATATATTAAAATATAAAATAAATACAAAATAATTTATTTTTTAATATATAACCGGTGTGGGGGTTAGATTTAACAATACTCAAACCCACCCATAAAAAACCTGTTTACATAAATCCCAAACTAGCTCATCAAAAACCTATTTATACTAATCTCATATCAGTTATATCACGGAGGGACAAGAACCAGAAAAACCCCCCCCATTGCGATCGCTAGTCTTCACGCAGTTAAAGAGCTTCACACAAATGCAAACGTAATGTTTTTATGTGAGGTGTTCTTCTGTCCAAGATATACAAAACCCAATGAAGAGAAGGCTAAAGACAATATGTTAGAATCCTTGTGCGGTATGTTGATTGGACACGTGTTCAACGTGGTTGATTCTAATTTGCCATAATTTTTTAACCTTTTTAACTTTTTAAAAGCTCTATTTAGTAACTTTCCACGTAGTTAACATGATCGGCCTACATTATTTTAATTTTGGTCATACATAAAGATTTGGCTAACATCCAAGCTGTAATTAGAGTGGAATCCAATTGCCATCGGCCATCGTGTAATTTCACTTATCCCACATGCATGCAATTGGATTGGATGGATCTTGATCACTAATCATAATCCTTCGCTTAAAATACTCTAAGACAAAATGATTAAAAAAATTGCTTTTACATAAGCTATGATGTAAAAAGAAAGCATGTGGAGCCGTCATCATGAGATCATTCATCATTGAGAGGTATAAAGGTATACATAAACGATGCATATGAAACACAAGTGAAAAAGCTAGAGCAAAAGAAGATTGAATTCTAGCCTTTACTTTCTTCTCATTTGTTTCTATTGTTGTCCACTTCAGACCAGAGTGTTGGACGTTTTTTATACACAACCACTCTTCACTCCATATTCCAACTCAGTCTCACACTCCAATCCGCTCTATCTCTCTGCTTTTTCGCTCCCATATATGGAGGTTCAGAAGCAGCCCCCGGACCAAGTAGTGGTGGTGATAGAGCAGGCCAAAGCGCCGGCAACCGCCCTCCGCCGCCTCAATTTCCCTAAACCCAAAGCCCGGTTCGCCGAGACCAACTACCCCATCCCACCCAAGTCCGAAGAGCTCGAACCCTTAAACCCATACGAGGACTCATCATCGGACGACGATGATGAGTGGTTTGATGACGTCGACAAGGAAGACCAAGAAGACGGCGAGTACCTCGCGAAAGCCAGGAAGAGGTGGAAGATCAACCGAAGAGCCCTGATCGAGTGGGTGCTGTTCTGCGCCATCATGAGTGCTCTGATATGCTCTCTCACCCTCGATTCTCTGAAGAATGAGGTGAAATGGGGGCTGAAGATATGGAAATGGTGCCTCATGGTGATGGTTCTTTTCTGCGGCCGCCTCGTCTCCGGATGGGTCGTGGGGTTTCTTGTTTTCATAATAGAGCGGAACTTCATGCTCCGTGAAAAGGTTTTGTATTTTGTGTACGGCCTCCGGAAGAGCTTCCAGAACTGTGTCTGGCTAGGCCTGGTTTTGCTGGCTTGGATGATCATGTTCCCCAACTTCCACAAACACAACAAGATGTTGAAGAAGGTGTTCAGGGCTCTGGTGGCGGTGCTGATCGCCGCCACCATATGGCTCCTAAAGATCGTGCTGGTCAAGGTGCTGGCCTCATCTTTCCATGTCGCGACCTTCTTTGACCGGATGAAGGAGAGCGTGTTCCACCACTACGTGCTGGAGGCGCTGTCCGGGCTGCCGCTGGAAGAGGGGGAGCAGGAGCGGCCGAGGAGGAAGGTGCTGATGACGTCACAGTCATTGCCGGCGAAGCTTAGGGATGGGAAGCCGAAGACGTTGAACAAGGAGAAGTCGTCGACGAAGATAGACATGAATAAGCTGAGGAGGCTAAGCAGACGGGCGTCGGCGTGGAGCGTGAAGCGGCTGGTGAGCTTCGTGAGGTCGTCGGGGCTGTCTACGATATCCAGAACGGTGGATGATTTTGGGGATGCGGAGTCGGAGATCAACAGCGAATGGGAAGCCAGATCAGCAGCTCAAAGGATATTCAAGAATGTAGCCAAGCCACATGCCAAGTCAGTTCCTTCACTCTCTCTCTCTCTCTCTTCAATTTAATTTCTCTACCTACTACTACTTCCCATTAACTTTTTCATCTCCGGTCCTGAGAATCTGAGATTAGATTTGATTGCAAAATTTTACTTTTTACTAATTTAGTTAATAACAATATTTCATTATATTATTGAAACATTTTGGTGCCATACTGTTCCTACCTCCTAAGTCCTAACGAATTGAAGAGTAGGTTTCAGAACAGAATTGAATGGGGTTTTCAGAATAGAATTGAATGGGGTTTTCAGAAAAGCATTTATGTAATGTCCGTAACCTCCCTTATCTGTACTTCGATTAGGGACCTTGTTCTTGTCCTCTCACTTAAATTCTCCATCCACTTTCTTTACTCAAATTCTAATTTCCTTTTTCACGAATTTTTCTAGAAGCTCTAATATTCAGACCTATTTCAAACATTATATTTTATTTTGAAATATCTCATAAATAATAAAACTATCTTCTATATTGTCATGATATATATATATATATTATCTAACAAGTTTAGGGGAATGAAATTATTTTTGTTTTTCTTACATATAAATTTAGTAATATATAAGTCGCATAATTTATTATGGAAAAAGGAAAAATAAATATAACCATTCAAAAGGACCAAAACATCTCGTGGAGAAATGGACAGAGAGAGCCAAAAGATTGAGCGATATAGAACAGCTTGAAAGTCACTTTCTGAAAGCACATTCAACCAATGCCTGGTTCTTCTCCTCCTCCTCCTCCCCCCCTTCCCCCACACACACACTGTCACATCGATTTCCACCACTTTATTATTTTCACATTGATTAATTTTTTTTTATGTCCATTCACTCTAACATAAATTACCAAAATAAAACATATTTAAAAATAATGTTTTGTTTCCATGTTTACCAAAACCACATTTGGGTAACTACCATTTAAAATTTTTTTAAACTGTTAAAAATGTGGTTGATGATTAAGATTTTAGGTTTAAAGATAAAATCGTTAACTCATGATTATAATTTTAATCATTTTCAAAACTGTAGTCATTAATTATGGTTTAACTTTGAAGCAGTATGTTAATAACTATAATTTTAAATGTTTTAAAAAATCTAACACTGAAGTTACAAATTATAATTTTGGTGACATAACAAGCATGAACTAATTTGAATATTATTTTGAAACATATGTTATTTAGGATTTTTTTTTTTTAAAACAAAGCTTGAGCGGTTGAGCCTAGCCTCAAGGGTCATTGATTTCTTTATTTAATTTATTTTTTTATACTTCCTCACAAGAAAGATGAAAGGAAATAGGATTTTTTAATTAAATTCAATAGGTGTTTGATAATCACGACATAGCTTAATAATTTAATTTAATTTACTAAGTAAATTAAATAACTTTAGTAATAACTAAAATATTTTTATTGTTATTTATCCTAATTACTTTTACAATATTCTTTATAAGTTCGACTTCTGTTATTTTTTAACTGTCTTTATGTTAGTTTTAATTTACGAGGATACAAATATTAATTAATGATTTAATAATTTTAATATTTAAAATAAAAATAAACAATGACTTTTAAGTTCGCAACATAACTATAACTTAACTTAAATCACTATATAATAAAAATTAAATTTTATCAAATACTTTGACTTGATGAGGCTGTAATGAAGCTATTTATTCTTTTCATTTGTGAGTTATTGATGTCCTATCAATCTAAATTTGTGATTTGTCTTTCGGGCATCATGCTGTTGGCTTCTTCCGCGGATTAGATTATTTTTTGGAAAAAATAGTTATCAAAATCAATTTTAGTTTTATTTTTTAGTCTAATTTCCTTTTTAATTTTTTTAATTTTTAAATAATGGCCTTATGGTTCTTTCGCGTTGAAACTTGAGCAGAGGCAATTCAGTTCTTATTTAAAACTTTGAGTGAGTACTGTATGGATTAAGCATGATAGATTTGATGCAATTTTACGAAAGAGATCATTTTTTATAATATAATAAATTGAGAATTATGAAATTTGATAATATAAAGTTTATAAGTCACAAGATATGATAATATATTTATCAGCAAATTCAAAATGTGTTGTGTATATATATTATATATATATATTTTAAGGTTTTTAATTATCATATTTTGATATTGTTAATACGATAAATCATATATCTTAGTTTAGTAGACTTTGTTTTTTCTATTGTGTACATTGAATGACTATAACTAAAAGAATTCATACAAGATAAACACAATGAATAGTATAAGTCAAATTTTAAAAGACTAAATATATAGTCTTCGTTAGTAGTTTATTATTTGTTGATATGATGAGAAGTGATGATTGAATAATTTATTTATTTTGGCAATATAAATAAGAATACATTTACAGAAATCATTTTGGATGATGCCCAGCCAAAGCAATAATTTAGAGTGGAGATGACTTTTTCTTGATGGGGTGACCGATAATAGGAGGTGGGGGCACTTTGGCTTCACTTTTCCCTGCCTATTTTTAGTCCTTAAATTTGGACTGGTCCCCCCATCGATCTAAATCAAGATTCGTGACAATAATTGTAACCCTTGTTGACCCTTATGGTAGTAACGTAGTTTTTGGATGCGGGAAATGTCATTTTGGCGAAGAAGAAATGGCTTTTTTTTTTTTTATTCTTTCTTTTTCTTATTACGAGGGTGGTGGGGGCAGTTTGCTTTCACTTTTGCCTACCTCCCTTCAATCAACTTTAATTATAAGATGGACACATTATGTTTAAGGATAGGCTTGAATTATCATCGCTTTAATGTTGGAATAGGTGGTTGAGCGTTGGAGTACTAGTCTTTAATGTTGGAATAGATGTGTTGTGTTCCACAATCATTGAGTCTAAATCTTATTAATTTAAACGTTTTTTTTTGAAAAAAATGTTGATCGTTTAGTATGGTATCAAATTTGGTTTGACGGTATATTAGAACTTTGAGTTAGTTCTTCAATAACATTTTAATGTCCATGTTATCATAATTCTTACTCATAAAAATTGTTAATAAAAAATAAGACTTATTGTCTTGAGGCCTTGCTCAAGTGATAAGGGAACATCCACCGGGGAGCTCGGTTGGCTGAGGCCTGCCATAAGGCGAAGGTGCCGGGTTCGTAGGGTGTTTGAGGTGGAAATGGGGAGAACTGGGTGGGTTCTCAGGCGAGAGATTATGGGGATAATCGCGGACCGATCACCCCTTGGTTATCAAAAAAAAAAAAAGTGATAAAGGGGTGGAATGGATCAGGGAGATCCCAGGTTCAAATACAGAAGCTAAATACTATAACGATATAATGTAAGATGAATAGAAGTTAAAAAAAAAAAAAAGACTTACTAAGATAATTTTTTTTCTTTTTAAAAAGAAAATTATAGTTTTATTATGTGAGACATAGTTCTCTTTCTCTTTGTCACGAAAGCAATGGTGATTGAAGTGCTATCGATAAAAATCTACAAATTAAAATGCTTTTTATTCTTTTTATAAAGGTTTTCATAATTAAAGTACTATTGATGAAAATACTATAAATTAAAACTCTTTCTCTAAATTATTTCAAATGCACCCTCAACTTTACATGATTAAATTAAATGCTTGATATTGTTTTTTATAAATAATTTAAAGACTTTGAAAAATAACAAAATTAAATGTAAATAGGTTTAAGTTTAGGAAATTGTTCTTTTTTTCCTAATTTTTGCATGAAATCTAGTAATTGCCTTTATTTACTCAATTTTAAACTTAAACAGATTCATAGAGGAGGAAGACCTACTGAGATTCTTAAAGAGTGACGAGGTATACACCATATTTCCTCTATTTGAAGGGGCTGTTGAGACGGGAAGGATCACAAAGTCTTCTTTCAGAAAATGGGTGGTATGTGTCTCAAAAGCTTCATCTCTCCCAAACAGGTATTTGAATTGGTAGTAATATCTTTAATAATTATATATATTCCTGCAGGTACAAGCATACTTAGAGCGGAAATCTTTAGCTCATTCTCTGAATGATACAAAGACTGCAGTTCACCAACTTCTGAATGTATTCTGGTGTGTTAATAATAATAGTAATTATAGTTTCTTCTGGTAATGGGGTTGGCAACCAGCAAAATCATACTTGTGGTTACTTCTCAGCTGCTGCTCGCGCGGTTTCGTCTTCCAAAACACTTGCAAAACTGTCTTCGAATCCATCATTTTCGTCTTTGTCATGCATCCGTTCGACGTTGGTGATCGTTGTGTCATTGATGGTGTTCAGGTCAGTTCTTTGAGGTTTGTTTAGGTTTTTAAGACAAAAAAAAAAAAAAAAATGGAGTCTTTTAGGTTGTGTTTGTTTAGTTTTCGAGGACAAAAAAATAAATAGTCTTTATGTTGTGTTTGGTTGAGTGACGAAGTTATGATTCAGTGGCTCCCGCTGATAATGACAATGGCAGAACTCTGTTAGATTTTCAGTGGGGGCATTTATATAAGCCTAGGTTCAATTTCTCTTGGATGCAAGAGGGATTTTTTTTAGGTTGTGTTTGGTTAATTGGTGGAGCTAGGATTTAGTGTGAATGGGGATTAAGTTGTATGAGGTTTGTAATATTTAACACTTGTAGGTTATAGCACAATGGTCTAACTCTGTTAGATTTTAGTGGGGACATTTATATGTGCATGGTTCAATTCTTTGGGGGCGCATCCCCCTTTAGGCCCTTAGTGGCTCCTGTTTGGTTCTAGGAGGATAGTAGGAAAAGAAAAAAATGTTAGGAAAAATAAGGATGTGTTTGGTTCTTGTTTTTGAAAATTGTTATTAAGAACGATTTTTGAAAACATAGAAAACATCATTATATTCTTGTTCTTTGAATTTAGTTTGAGTTTATTCTATGTTCTTTGTATCTTTTAGAAAGAAAAAAAAACAAAAAAATACTGGGAACTAAACGTGTTCTCTTCGTTTTTCTTGTTCTCCTTGTTTTTAGAACAAAAAACAATTTTCAATAACAGTAAACTAAGAGGTCCTATCCTAACTTATGTTTCATTATCTAATGAAATATTTCAAAGAAAATTAAATATAAGTAATAAAACTCTTTGGTTGGTGCATGCATGCAGATGATTGTAGAAGAGATGAACATTTTGTCGACGGTGTTCCTGAGGTTTGACAGTGAGAAGATATATTATCCCAACTCGGTTCTTCTCACCAAGGCCATTAGCAATTTCCGAAGAAGTCCGGACATGGCTGATATGATTGATTTCGCCGTTGATTTCTCCACTCCTTTTGACACCATTAATAATCTTAAGAAGGCTATACAAACGTAAGCTATTCTCACTATGATTCCTTATGTTATTCATATTCATCTTTAGAAGATTGTTTTGCTTAATTTAGAGGAAGATGATGGATGGTGGTATTACATGTTGAGCACAGGTACATTGAAGGCAAGCCAAAGTATTGGAGCCCAAAGCATTCAGTGATAGTGAGGGAGATTGAAAACATGAACAAGATGAAGATGTGTTTGTGCATTACGCATACGATGAACCATCAAAATTTTGGTGAAAAGAATGCGCGAAAAACAGAGCTCATTTTCGAGTTGAAAAGGATTTTTGAGAGCCTTGGCATCAAGTACCATTTGCTTCCTCAAGAGGTTCATCTCACCCAAGTTAATATGGCTACGCCTTCTTAATCAAGCATATATATTATGCACACTTCCCCTAGAGTGAAAATACGGTAATTTTACGGCCGCCTGTAAGTTGATGGTGCACGTTTGATTAGCTATATATATCCGAGCTTCTATGGTTTTGGTTTTTTTTTCCCTTTTTGGACGATGGGAGCTTAAGGCTTAAAATGTAGCATGATCCTCCTCTCTATGTATCAATGTTGAAAGCATTTTTTTCCTTTTTAATACTCATTTTGTTTGTAATAAAAAACCATAAGATATTGGAAGTCAAAATGCCATGGAAAATGTTCTTAAACTGTGTCTGAATGTTGTGACTTGAATTCTATTTGGCCTAGTCTAAAACGCTTGTCGCTTGAAAAACGTAGTAAAATTATAATTATGAGATGTTGTTTTGGGATCTATGGTGATAGCGAAAAGTTGGGCAGATGGAAGCAGTCTATAGGCTACCATTGATTTTAATGGCAGTGTATGGGTCCATCCTCGGGTACAAATATGTTTTAATCTTACAAGGGTCCATATTCGGATACAAATATGTTTTAATCTTACACATAAATAAGACGGATCGAATTTAGAATTTGAACACTTTGTTATAGCCACTCAAAAATTCCAATCTTCTGCCAGTACATGATATGATGAATTTCTTAGCTATTTGTGATTTTTTTTCCTATTTAGTTTTTTTTTTCCCAATAAATATGTTTTCTTATTTTATATTTTCTTATCACCGATTCTTATTATTTAGTAATAAAGTTACTTTCAACAAGATATTTGTAATGGCATACACATAATCATGTAGATATTGTTGATTTTGGGTCAAAGGGGCTCTTACAACTTTGAAATGTGTTACAAGGTTAAGATCAACCTATATTTACATGGTGTCAAAAAACTTTATCACGACAAAAACTCAGGCCAAATAGTCTATACCCACCAGGGTTGCATTAGCTCCAATTCCATTTAATCATTATATTTATATCTAATATTGTATATATTTTTCCTTTTGACTGGATATCATTAACTGCATGTCTGAGGTTAAGAAAGTGCATCTTTAGAACTTTCCTCCACTGCGGGTGTGTGATGTAATGAGAAGTCTCGTCTGGCTTAGTGATGTCTTATTATGTTGTGAGATAGTGAGGCTAAACAAAAACAAAACCCTCACATTGAAGTTGAGGATCAACTCCGATATCCTTTATAATGATTCATCTAATAATATAGATATTATCTGTTTTAAGTGAAGGATACCATGACACACTAACCTTTCTGAGTTTATAGGAGTTAAATGCTGTAAAATCAAATGCCAAATTTTTACTCCATAAGTAATGTGGGATGTAACAATATCAACTCCGTACATTACACAAAATATATACATAAAAAAAATGAAAATATTCTATGAATGAATTGGTCCATATATAGAGTATGAGGTCAAGATCCTCTATGATATACTAGAGAATGTAACATGTCTTATTCTCCTGATCATAAAGCAACATGGGACAAATAAGGAGATTAATGGTTAAAAGACAATTTTACTTCGATTAATTTATTATTCAAGATCGTATTACTGCAGAGACTAGTTTGACAGTGATGGCTGCTTCATCAAGAAGTCTTCTTTCAACAATTAAGTTTATTGCTATAGTTTTAGAAAAGGAAATTTGATATTTGATTTTGGAAATTAAATATGTAAATACGTGCAGGAAATTTGCTAAATGTTTAGGTTATGTAATCAGGAACTGCAAATTTAATTGCTAGAATCAAGGGATATAATTATATATAATTCTAGAATGAGTAGATACCTGTTGTATTAATATTCTGATATGATTAATGAAATATATATCATTCCCATAACCTTGTTTTCTGCTTGGGATGAGAACAGGGTTATTCTCCTTATTTCTTCTTTTCTCTTCATTTTTTCTTGAGTTTGCTTTTATCTGGCACCATGTCTGACGTGTCTTTAGACTCCACCATTAATCCACAAACCATTCCTTCCTCATCCTAAAATAAAATTGAACTATTAAAGATTGGTGTTGATTCTCCTCGAATTCAGGTCATCACCATTCAACTCTTTGTGATTGAAAAATGATATACGAAGAATTGCCTCTGCTTCACATCCTCAATATTATTCATCTAGACCGCTATTTATAGGTGGATGTTTAAACCTTGGAAATGATTTGATTAGTAGAAACGAAAACAATTTCCATTGACAAAGAAAATGGCCGAATATTACCCGATCGTATGTGGCGTGCGGTGAAGAAACATCAATTTTCTTCCCAAGGCACATGGTTGCAGAAAAACGGCTGTTGTAGCAACGTTCTTAATGGGGATGGATCTCATTATCATCTAGATTTTACTTCATCTATCCATGGTCTTGTTCGATCTCTAGCAATAGTTAATTCACGTACACTTCTATTGCCTCCATCAAAATCAACTGTTATGTGTATCCAATCTTCACTTCACTGTCGCTAATAATTAATCTTAACTGCGCTAGCAAATATAGAGAATCATTACACATCGTTAAATTCTATAAAGCCATAAATCACTACAGGAAGTAGGCTTTTAGTTAGGTCGTGGCCCCAACGAAAATAAGATCAGAATGCGATAGATATGAATCTGCGAAAATGGGTTGCAACTAGGCGTGTTTATAGGGGCATAACTAAAAGTTATAATTACAATTTTAGTCTTGTTTACTCTTTTAAAAGTGGTTTTGGCTTTATGGATGGAAGCATTGCAGCCTCGACTAAAGAGATGTATGGATAGGGTTATTTGTTGCGCTGACTAAAAGAATGTCAGTAGATGGGGCTATTCCTACTTATTAAAGAGGGTGGTATGGATGAGGAACGTTTATGGCGCCATTAGCTCTTGTGGCCAAAGGTGAGGCTGTCGGATGGGGGCGTTTTGGCCTTGGCCAAAAAGGTGGCTTTGGATGAGTTATTTACAGCCGCAACTAAAAATTAGGCGTATGGATAGAGGCATTTTGGCACTTAACTAAAAGGTGGCTATGGATAGGTTATTTTCTAGCAACTAAAAAGTGGCTATGGATAAGGGATATTTTGTTTTCCAGTAAGGTAAGCCAGCCCAAAAATTTATTATGGATGGGACAATTTTTTGGGTATGACTAAAAGGATGGCTATAGATGAGTTCATTACATTAGTGCAACTAAAATGATGACTATGGATGGGAACTTTTTTGGCCGCAACTAAAAGAGTTATCTACGAATGACATCGTTTCCTTGGCCGCAACTATAAGAGGATGTTGTTGATGAAAAACATATTGGATTTATTGAAACATTTGTTTTATTTTAAAGTCATTTAAAAAATTTGAGATAGCATTAGAAAACAAAGTATTGACGAAAATATCGATTCTGAAAATGTCAGAAAAACTACATCGGCAAGTAGATAGCATTGAAAACAAAGTATTCAAGCTCTTGGCGGTGTAATATTGTTTAGCTTTCGAAGCTACACCTAAGAGAGGCGTAGGTATGATGTTGCATTCAAATAAACCAAATAATTGCCCATGAAGAGGATCGGAATCGTGTGTTTGAATGTTGCGGAAGTGAAACCAAAAATCGCCCAATCTTTTTCTTCTGAATCTGCATAATGTCAAACCAAAAACTGATTTAGAGTAAATAAAAGTGCAACATTCTCCTAATAACAACATCATAATATCTGACAAGACACAAGGAAAAAATCAACTTCCTAAATAGATGATAGTCAAATTCCATAAAATACATGGGGGAAAGCATCAAACATCAGCTGTGGGTGAGCATAACAATAACAATAACAATAAATACACTTTTTTGAGAATGAGTATTTATGCAATCTAAAACACTTGTAGTCGTACAAGACCTTTTATGCAAGTGTGGCCTCTACCGTAAAAGCCCGATGAAGGAGGTTATGAACAAGTCCCGACAATGGCATTTATGAAGGTTACGTCTTGTAGCGGTTCCACAATCTATGCCGCGGAAGAGCGGGTAAGCACACGGTTGCATTTTACTTATTTCTTGTCCTCTCTACTTATGAATCACCTAAAATAGAGATTCATCTTTATAGTCGTGATGTCATGTGTAGAGGTCTTGAACTTTAAGGCGTAGGAAGCTCTTTCCAATCTCTATCCAAAAGTTTCTAACTATGTCAGTCACGATATATTGATCCAATGGGCTCATTTGAAAGTCTTTTGGATGAGGCAAGTTATGTGAAGGCACTACAGGATTAACGTACGATGTTTACTATTTATGAGAATAATCAATTTTCCGGATTGCATATTTGTTAGAATACGTATGTGTTGTTAGGCGCGATTAAAATTAGCCATTGATACATCTTGTGGTCTTCCCGCAGAAACTGGCTATGAACAGTTTTCTTGTAAGTGCCTCCTCCAATCACATCATCATAGCCAAATTCCAAAATCACATCGACTTAGGTCATGAGCTGAGTTTGAATATGCACACAGTAATAGACGACCTGAGGTTAATCTCATCAATCTGTTTTTCACCATGCCATTAAAATCATCCTATTGACATGGTTATCTGATAAGCACCACTAGGTTTATTTACCATACAACGCAAAGACACCAATTGTCATGATGAAAAGATTGTACTAAGTTTCTTAAATGCTAATTCCTCAGTGATAACCCAGCCTTCTGTTAAATCCCATTGTTAAGTTCATGATTAAAATGAGAATAATATTGATTGTTCTGTATGTGCAAATAGGATGAGAATGGTGATCCATATTATTTTTCCTTGTATCTTGGCTCGTATTAGATCCTATATTATACGGCGGAGGTTAATATGGCTTGGGGTAAGTTTCCTAGAAGTGATGAGGAGAAAGCGGAAAAGAACTCTATTGTGCTTACCTTGGAGTTTATGGAAGGAAAGCAACGAAGAGCTATGGAGGAGTGAAGATTTAAATGGATGCTTCTTTGGAAACGTACAATGTTGAATCCATGAAATTGCATGGATGCGACATTTTCCTAGATTTCATTGATAATGATGAAGCTGGCTGGGGGACCTTTTTACAGTCTCAATTTTGTTCTCTGCTTTCCTTGTTTGTTGTTGCTTACGTTTTGAGGCTTAATCACATATAGGTTGTGCATGAACTTGGAGTTGCTCGACAGCATTTAATTCTATCTTGCATTTTAACTATGAAGAAGCAAGTCATTCATTATCTCAGATTTTAACTACTGTAATAAGTCAAAAATTTTAAAGGTTCATCGAAAATCGATTACACATCTCTTGTAAGCATTAACTTTTATCATCAGTAAGTTTCCAATGCCATCAGAATGATGGAATTGAGACAAAAAATCAAATTTTTCAAAAGATAATCCATTACCAAGGCATCCAAATAAACCTTGATTAGAAAATACAAAAAAAACCAAAAGACAAGTAGGCAAGTGCAGGCCAATCCTTTACCTCTAGTTGCATAATTTCACAAGCAGTGAGATCGCTATGGATGGTTGAGGCTTCTAACAAGAACTTCCCATTCCCACCTGACAGCAGTTCAATTTTAAATAGAGATGATAACAAGGTTTCTCAGCAGCTCCGATTCTTTGCTTAATGGATTCGGTTTAATGCAGTCAGGGTCCCGATGCGACATTCGGAAAATGGAAATTTGAAAAAGAAGCATCAACTAATTAAGCCATACCTCCTTACCTCCATACAAATTAAATGGAAGAGGAAACATGCATAGATTACCAAAAACATATGTGTAATTTTTTATCAGAAACAACTGAAGGTGAAGGGTCCTTCCCGAACTTTAAGAACTCCAGTCAACAGAAGAGAAGAAACCATCTCCAACATACGAGGAAGTTGGAGATAAATATCTGATATCAAGCTGGGCATCTGTGGAAGATTAATCAGCAGCCGAAGTGCATGCACCACCTGATGGGATTCGGGAGTGATCACTAACACTTGTAGCATGTGGCATCTACGAGATGTCAACCACAACATAGTTTAGTTTCACTATTTTCTCGAAAGCTTACGTTCTAGTTAAGTAGTAATACAGCTTAAATCCTAACAACTGCAGTCCTATCTAGGAAAGCATGAAGCGGTTCTCTTACTTGGATACAGAGCAGGATAGCCTAAAATTACCTCTCATGTTACGGCATAAAAGAAAAGCAGTATCGGATCTGAATCTGATATACCCGAATTTCCAAACATTCCATCGAAATTTACGAAATCGGAAAATAACTATGATAAAACATGGAAGAAATGAAGAAGTATTAATCATTCGCCACAACACAAGAGATATTCATCCTCAGTAGAAAATCTCAGCAACCTCTAGAATTCCACTGATCTTGCAACCTGAGCCTCGGATCTCATCTTCTCATCGAAAATCTTTAGAAATCTGAGAAACAAATGGGGCTCGTCTAGCGAACGTGTCACGTCGGGTTCTGCGGAATTGTATGGAGAACATCCGATTGCCAGCGGGAGCTTTCTCGGGCATTTGAGCTAGTTTGCGAGACACGGATCCTTGAATTGAACCGCTGGTGCAATCTCCTTGGAAATCACAGGTGTAAAAAGATCCATTCCAGTCCGCAATTTCCTTTCGAAGAACCACGATTTATATATGAAAAAGCACGAGGCCTTATCAGATCCGTGTTCGGAATTTTTAATTTCACGCATCAATGAACCGGAAATCGAGAAGCAGATCTCTGAACATAGAAAACTCTTCGCGTCAATTAATGCGAAGGGATGAATGCAATAGGATTAAAAAAAATCTGCGAGATGTGTGCGTGATCGAGTATATGGGACTAGGAGAATTTGGAGCAGGGCCTGATCGAGGATGGTATAATTATGGGAAATTTAGAAATTATCTTTAATTTTCTCTCATTTCCTCTTTGGCGAGAGATGAAACGTAAATCTCTGTGATTGGGAAAGAAAGAGAATTAGATGAAAAAAATTGAATCAATGTATAGAGGGCAATAAAGTTGAGGATTTGCGGCGATGGAAGAAAATTAGTCATGAGCGTGCGGGTTCTTAGGAAGCATTGAACAAGCTGTATAATTAATCAAGGCATTGGTGAAGTCCACGTGAAGCTTGATGGTATTTGTTAGCGTCTTAAAGGCATGCATTCATAAGGTTGTATATAGTAATGGTCCATTATTAGTTCTGTCTGAGTGTTCCTATAGTTGCGTTAATCAATTTACGCACCATAAGATTTGAATGAACCACCTTTTACCTGCGACACAAATAGACTTGCTACTATATACCATCTGTGGTTGTGGATTTTTCTGACCCCAACTAAAATTGTGTCTCCATATCTCATTTTTCTTGTAGATCTGCTGCTGTGACTACGAAACCTTTGATGTAGATAATATGAATTCAAGGACAAAAAGATTGAATAACTTACACAAAGAGACACAAGATTTTAACGTGGTTCAACCAATCATACCTACATCTAAAAATGAAAGAATCTTTCCATTATATAATAGAAAATATTAAAGAGGTAGAACAACATACAATTGGATTCTCGAAACATCTCATGTTTCCCTAATCCTTAACATCCCTTACCATGAACCGCGAAATTCCTCACTCTACTAGGTATCCCCGTTATTCCTCACATCTTTGCAGACCTCGTATAGCCTTTTAAAAACCAATATCTCTCTCATAACTTTTTCCCATGACTTAGAATATTTATAGTGATATTCCTAATACATTTCTTTATCGTATAAGGAACTCTTTCCTATTAGTAAATAAGGAAATCTAATATTACAATATTATAAAGATCCAAGAATTATCCTATATAGTATTTTTTACAAAAAGGAATGATACCTAATTGAGGTGATACATTCCAACACACACCCTCCTAGTTATGAACTTGTTTTCCTGCGAGCCAGCTCGGGCTTGACATTTCAATAGGACCAAGGTGCAAATGCCTAGATGTGCTACTGACTAGTTGTTGGAAGCTTGACCTCTGAGATTCTCTTAACTATGATTCACCTAGAGTGTCCATAGTTCCAAAGTTCTAATGAATGGCGAGCAGTGACCGCACGATCACATTAATGCTATCGCGGTCGATGATGGTTCTTGATGCTAAAAATGATAAGTTATTATGTGAATCTTTTTTAGCCATCTTGCACGGTTTAACCTTAACATAAATTTGCCGCTTGCCATAGAACTTTGCTATTTTTTTAGGATATCTTAGAAGTATTTAAACATTATTTGTACTTCACCTAGATAGGCTAATCGATACTCCATAGAACATTAAGATACAAGAGAGGATCCTTTATGACTTTATATGGGGTTTAGCTAAGCCATGTATTATGTGGATTATATAGCAAGGAGGCCATCCTGTTAGTTTTTAAGCAAAGATTTTGCTCGGTAATCACCTCTTTGTTTAGTTCGCCTTGAAACCTTTGTCCCTAATGGGTGAGCTAATCAGGCGACTTGATAAGTATGATATACTGGGGATGATGTTTCATGACTTTATAATAGATTCTAGTCACAAACCAATCGGGTAAGAATAGTGATATGGAAAAGTCAGTTCCAAAAGAACGATAAGAAATGGCTTGGAATGCATCTACACTATTTCATTTTGATCATCATACAAATCAATGTGAATTGGAAGTTCAAATAATCATTTGTTTGCAAAATCTTGCAAACCAATTACCATTCGCATTTACTGCTACAAAAAAAGTGACAAGGTCACACATTCCAACTGCAAATGTTCAAGCACGGATTAATGTCCATAAAGGACAATTAGAAAATTAGTCTAAAATATGCATGAAGTATAGGAGTCCACATTGGCTCGGAACATAATTAGGTAAGTAGAGGAACCACAAGGGAGAATTAGCACACAAAGGCCACAGCCAAGCAAAGGCCCCACAGCTAGAGGCATAGTAAACAAAAGCCCTTCCAAAGGCGTATGGTGAACATAAGGCTCCTATAGAAACATATATAGAATAAGAGATCCCTGAAGAGGTTTGAGATAACGAAATAGCCCCTGAAGAGGTACATGTACTTGAAAATTATGATATTTCAATAAGTTATGTGCATAATAAAAATGTGAGATCGAAATAATATTATTATAAATAATGTCTTTGCTTTTGAAGTGGCTTTAGATATTATAAGAAATGATGAGGCTCTGATAACTGATCGGAAAGGGCATTTTTAACTAAATTTCCCATCTTCAAACCCTTTGTGTTGAAAACTCTGTTACCTAATTATGTGGTTGTTAGTCCCAAAACCCATTACTAATGAATTTCCTTGAGAGTACATGTATACTTTAAGCCTTCTTAGGCCCTTTTCACGACTCTTTGAATCATAAGGTTGAGCAATGAGGACATCTTGGGATCTCTTGTGCAAGCTTAGAAACTCTGGGGAGCAATTTAGACGATTTGGAACCTTAATAGCATGATTGAATGAGAAGATTCTGGCATGGAAACAACTCTGGAGCATTTCTCACCATTCACTATGGTTTTCGCACTGTCCCCTTGCGTACTCTGAAATTTTCACACCACGGTTCTTACATGCACCCTCACTACCCGATTTTGCACACACTTAAGGGAGAGTGCGCAAATTTCGCACTCATCCCCAAGCGGTGTGAAATCGAGGCAGCAAATCATAAAGGAAAGATTTATTTGAATCTGAAGATAGGAAGGAGTTCTCTACTTTTAGTTCTATTTACTTCTAATTAGCCCCCAGTGTAATTCTTTCCCTTTAAATAGGTACAGGTGGATCAAACAAAAATACTGATCTCTCATTCTAATGCTTTGTAATTTTGGAAGACACCTTTGATTAGCTTTTAGCATGTAGTTGATAGGTGATTTTTAAACATGCTTTCATCCAATCAATCACCAATCAATCATATGCTTTTATGGTGTTTTTAATGGCTTTAATGCTTAACTTTGTCATCTTATGACTCTAGGTACATTTTGAAGCAAAGAGAGCATAAGGAGGACCAAAAAGATGAATTTCTGGGTTGTACCATGACCTTCCATGGCTTCAAGCTTGATATGTATGAATCCAACAAGTCCAAGATCACCCAATTCGAAGTTCGAACAAAAAAGATACTGACCTCGTGAAGCAGGGAAGGTTTTCAAAACTCCATGCAACACCTAAAAGTTTGTACATTTTCATTCTACCCCTGTGCCTCTGTGACTCAGCTTGATATTGAGTATATTCTACTCTCTCTTAACTTTCGTAGAGAACAAATCCATCGCATTTGGAGGTGGATTGAGAGAGTTATGATTGTTGAAGTCGAAAGTCAAATTTAATTGTTGTTTATTTGGTTCGCTAGGAGCAAAGAGCTGATCACCAAAGCTTGAAGAAAAAGCTGAAATGACATTCACAGTTGTAAGCGAAGCATGCCATTACCCAATTGAAGGACAGTTTGGACCATCAACGTTTTTGGCCGTCATTGGCCCGTTTTCATTACTTATAGATGTTCTTTAAACATTATGGGGTTCGGGTTTTGGAGGACAACATCACCAGGGTTTCTCCTTCTTCTTGAATCACTTTGAGGTTTGAGTTTTTGTTCTTTTCTACTTTGGATTCGATGTAATGATGAAGAATCTAGCATCAAGTGAGACCCTCATTAACTCATGGGTAGGTTGGGTATTTCTCATCTCCTATTCGTTTTGTATCTCTAACTCTCTCTAACTTCTCATATCTTGCATTCTTATGGATGTAATAGACATGATTTTGATAGATTTGTGGGTTGTAATGAGTAGCTAAACTTTCCTTTGGCGTTGATTGCTTAAATTGATGTTTGATTTATATATCTTTTAGAATGGTTTTGTGAATTTGTGCTTTTGTTGATGTTGGTTGGTGTAGATAGCAGGATTATTATGGTTTAACTAATTAATCCATATTGAAGTTGGGTTTCGATCCCCATACTAGGGCATCCCCTTAGGGATAGCTTAGTTATGCCACAAAATTTGAATCTTGAGTCTCTTAATTTATGAATTAGTTGGTGAAATACTATTAACTAATCAAAGAAATCTAGGGAGCAGATTCCCTGATGAATGGATTTCATTAGTAGTAGCATAATCTCAGCATTATGTGAAGATCGTATGGACCAAGAGGTGATCGATGCGGCGTGGATTCGGGTAGTCTTGACAACTGGATGAGGGTGACTAATAGGATTCTTGAGGAAAGAATTGTTGCCTTCGAAAAGTATCGCAGTTAATGACTTAGATGCACCGAAAGGAGAATAGGGAGTTGGTGTGAGAAATTGAGGGGAGACACGAAAGTGCAAACCTCATATCGTGTTCCTTGGACAAGCATAAGTATATAGTCACTTAATTAAGACTTCATAAATATAATCGAATGCATCGATAGACGATATTCTAGTACAATTCCTGTGCAACTTGTGTTCTTTGCACGCGAAATTAACTCATTCCTTGTAAGTGAGCATTGATCATACCCTACTTTGTTTTGTTATATTTTGTTTTTAAAACATTTTTCTACCAACCATCGAGTTGCTCAAATAGTGAATGACATTAAGCGGGAGTACTCAATCCTCGCTAAAACCACGCCTTCCCTGTGGGATTGATATTTGGACTTGTTAGTCCACTGTATTACTTGTGTAATCATGTGTAGCGTACTAATAGTAGTCTTGTGTTTCCTTCCTCTCTTTTCATCCGGCGGTTTGTGTTCTTCAACAGCCATGAGTGATAGATCACTGTGAGGTGAGGTGTGATGAGTATACTATACTTATTTATCTATGTTTTGTTTATATTTGCCGTAGTTTTATTACAAATGATGATCCCTAATACTCTAAGGTTCCAATTTGTGATTAGGTCAACCATGGCAAGAAGGACAATATAGACTTAAAAGCTCAAAGAGATGAGCCAAATCAGCAAACTACACATGCAACAACATACTATGTTTTGATGTTTTAGCTACAGATGATTAAATAGCTACATCATTTATATCAGGTGGATAGGAGACTTCCAGGCTCCAAAGACCTTATTACTCAGTTTAGTTTCAAATGGTCAGGTTATGGCCAGCAGTAGTGAAGAAGAGAGAGAAGAAGTGACCGGTTGAGCATTTTTGTACATTAAGTCTTTAAAATAATTTATAAAGTTTTTTATATCACAGATTCTACACTTCAGATCTTTCGTGGTACCCAAAGAACCCCAAAATCAGTTCGGATGACAAAGTTATGGCCTTACACAGTTGAACTGCAAAAACAAAGGGAGGCGCGAGAAGCAGAAGTTGCGAGAAGTGCGAGAAAGTACTGACTGACGTCGCAACGTTGCCAAACGACGTTGAAACGTTTGAGGTTGGTTTTGGGTTGATTTTTAGCCCATTTTGAGCTCATAATTGAGGGTTTTAAAGCTCAAACCCTAGAAACACAAAAGGGGACGTATTTTAGGCCTTTTTTGGGGAAAATGGCTTCCTTTGGTGAGGCCACCACAGGGTTTGTTCTTGGTGAAGGTTTTTAAAGTTCAAAACAAAGTTTGCAACGGAAGATTTTGGTCCAGTAAATTTTAAAAATTAATAAAAACTCTTTTTACGATCCTATGGTACATGCATACTAATCAACAAACAATAAAGAAGAATTACCTTAATCAAATTAAAATTTTTGTAAATGGGTTGACAACTTCAAGAGCGCTTTTTCTCTCCATGTTTTCCACGATCTTTCAAGCCGTTCCTCTTCACTACATCAAGTACGTGTGGACGTGCAGTTAACAAAGTTTGTTTTTAGAACTCTTGATATTCTCAACATGAGATCAAGAGGGTTAGTGGAGGCGAAAAAGTGAAACTCTTTCTATTTTTTCTCATTTTTAATATCACCTGCGCGCCTGAGGTTTGCCTCTTATTTATAATATGCCTTGAATGATCTCAACCATTGGATCGGGTGTATTGAAATATTGAATTAAAATTAATTCAAATTAGTGACCAAAAATAAATGAGGATTAATTTCTCAAATTAAGCGTTTCATCCATATAATAATTACTATTAATTAATTAATTGATAATTAATTGTGTTATTAATTATCAAAATTAACCGTTTCATCCATATGTAGTACTATTGAGTAATTTAATGTATTGACCATCAATAATTACTACATAGTTGCTATGAAACAATTTCTTTACAACTATGCCCTCCCAGGGAGTTTTCTTAAATTTAATCCAGTCTGAGTCTTTACGAGGCGGCAGGGACACATGGACACTGTAATTCAAGCTCAAATAAATTTGATAATTAGGTAAACTCTTTAATCCAATTAATAATCTAATTTATTAGTTTCAACTATTATTCCTTAAAAATAAAGGCTGAACTCTTTTGGCGATTCTGAGAATAATTTAATATACTCAAACGATCCATTGATATGATCATTACATACAATTCAATCTCAAAATTGGTCCATCATCATTAGAGCTAGGTGAAATTATTGTTTTACCCCTATAGTGATATCTTTTATCCTTAGACCCATTAATTCACTGAGCAATAGTTAATTTATAAACACATTTATAAATTGACGCTCTTGTTCGATTGAAATTAACTGCAAGAACCAATTATCAAATTTCCCTGAAGGGTTTGGATTCCATATTTGTAGGACATGTTCCCAACCACCTATCTCGTGGGCCTCCCAGACATAAGTATTGGGCTTGTCATAGGAATGAATAGTAACCTTTGAATAAGGCCTGATGAAGCGAAGCGGAGGGTTTCCATGGCTACTCGGGATTAAGATCAATTTGCATATGATCATACAGTGACATGGTTTAAACTCTTAATTGTAACTTGGTATATTGTTAAGTTAATCATAGCCTGTTTATCATGTTGGATATATAAATACTCATTTAATGTCATGTAAGTCAGTAGTATTTGTTCATAATGTTAGTGGATCTAAGTATATCGTTCAGATCTACGTTTACTGATTGAGTTGGTGTTGTACTCCTCATCTGTTGTCCCTCACTCTCCTTGTTATATTCAAGGTATAGTTAAAGTATTAATAAACTTGAGATTTTATGATATTTACTAAATTATACAACACATGTATAAAGAATCAAATATAGAAAAAATTGTTTTCATGAAAGCGATTACAAGTACATGCTTTAGACCTCATCGCCCAACAATCTCCGCCCTTACTAAAGTAGGTGAGACATGTCTCTTAAACCTGGTCCCTACAAGGCAGTGAACACCCTTTCGAATTAAGTCTTGGTAAATGGATCATGGATTATTAAGCGTTATCTTCCTGCGACTCGTCCCTCTATGATCGTATGGATAAACCTCCTTTCTATGTCTTCCCTCTCTTGTGACTCCTTGGTTCTTTGGAGTTTGCCAGCTCCACTGTTGTCACGGTATAAAACGATGATTTTCCATGTTTGGAACTACTTCGAATCGGTATAGAACTTTTGAGCTAAGCGATTCTTCATTTGCCACAAGCGCTATGTATTCGGCTTCCATGGTTGGTGCAATACTAGATTGTTTGATGCCTCCCGGACTCACGGCTCCACCGCGAGTGAATATTGACCCGGATGTGAGCTTTGGCCTATGTTGTCGTTGAAAATCAGAATCGGTATCTCGACCGGGGTTGGATCCCGCGAGTACCTGAAGCATATAATCTCTGGAATTGCTCCCTGAGGATACTTGAAATATGCTTCACTTTGTATCCGGTGACCCATTCGAGGATTGGATTGAGTAGCAGTGACTATCCCTCTTGCATAATAGATCAGGCCTTGGCACACCTGACATATGGCATACATGAAGTGCCTATATATTTGAGGCATAGGGAATCAGTCTCATATCCTCTTCCTGAGGTGTCATAGGACCTTTGCTTAGGAAGGATATTGAATTCCATGTCGGGTGTTGATAGGCCTTTCTTGGAATCTTGAATCGAAAATCGATCTAGCATCGAAAATCGATCTAGCACCTTATCAATATAAGATGCTTGAGACAATGCCAAAAGCTTGTGTAACGCCTCAAAACCGGGGTGTTCGTTGACTATCCGTCAACCCGCGGAAACACTCGTGAATGTCGGGTGACCCGACCTCTCTCACGAAAATCGGGTAGAGTCTCCTTTGTACGGGGAGCTCTACCCATATACAAACCTGTCTGACTGTTAATATAACATTTATATGAGTGAAATGGCCTCTTGGGCCATACTAACCTCTCATCACATGACTATACTCTGATAGTTCGAGGTGTCAGTGCCTTATATATCATATATCAAACATGGAGTTCTAGCCATGTGTACATATTAAAACCAAGGCACATCGACTTTCTTCTAAACGGTCTATGATGAGCCACCTCCTCATCGCTCCTGTACACGAAATAATATAATTCCCTCGACAGGGTGAGCTAATGCTCAGTAGTGGAATCACCCTATGGGTTACTTTCCACCTAAGTGCATATGCAATGCTCCAAAGTAAACACACATTCAGGTACATGCGTGATCTTGCTTGAATGTCTAAAATCAACTCACACCCGAGGTCCTCACCGACTCCCTCACTTACTAAGCCATGTAGAAAACATCATTTTTTTAACGGTTCTTGTTGTTTTATTATACTACCCGAAGTATCGGTAAAAATATGGGACTACCCTCAGGCAGATGTGTTGGAGCCTTCAGCAGTCATGGTCCTCATCGAGTACGTTGGACCGTCTCGACCCCATTATCAGGAAATTCATCTGTAGAAATTACTTTCCAAAACGTTTTCGTTTTTCTTTTCAATTTTCATGTCATGCACTCACTGTTTCTAGGCTCCCCGATTTTATATGAAATGCCTATGCAATTTCACACAATATATACAATTATATCAGTATGCATATATCATCAATTCATAATTACACCCGCGCCAATTCCAACAATATCCAACCATCACGCAAATTTTGCTCATAGGCTAAGCACATTCCGTTTTCAATGGCCCACACCCACAATTATATTCTATATAATTATGGCATCATGTTAACATATCAAACATTAACCTATTAATTTCTTTAATTAATCAACTCAAGCCACTCACATCAAACAATTCCAATGCCAAAACACGGACATTTATGGTCCATTTCATACAACTAGAATTTTGTTTTTTACGATCCCATAATAAAAACAAATGGGCTATCCACGGGCGGCAGCTCCTCACATCAGTTCTATGGTGGAATAAATTTGCATAACCATTCGACCTATACACACAAAAACACAATTTGTTGCATAAAGAGAACCCACCTCTAGCCGTCCAAGCAGTGCTTCTGTTTGTAAAGTAGAATTAAAAAATTCCCATGACTAGGTCATTGTTTTGGGACCGATCAATGACCCCTGTGGCCTCAATCAACCGAAACATTATAAAACACTTAAATAAAGTATGAGCCCAAAATGGGACAATCCCCTACCTCACGGAGTTTGTGTCAAAAACTCCCAAAGCGAAACCCACGCGTGAAAGCCTCGATTTAAATGAAGCGTTTCCTTGCCTTCTTGTCCGGCAATTTCGGCGGTCGGATATTACAAATCTAGAGGAAAGTAGGATATTCTCTCACTAAAAATGTCAAAATCAAACTCTTGCATCTCATTTTCTGGTTTCCAAGTTTTTGCTTCTCATTTTCATAAGGAGAGATGACTATTATTTGGTATTCGTCCTATTATCATTTAAAAGTTATAAAGCGCTATATTTACTTATCCTTTTCATTAGATTTTTCCCACTTGGCACTATCTGAGCGATCAATTTCCATCATTTCTCTACTCATGTAACATAATGCCATAGGTATAATATAGGTATTTCATCACATACATGTCTTTCTGACACAGAAACGCGATGCCTCGAAGCGTGCCAATTGATTATGGTCAGTGTTCAAGCGTGTTAGCTAGATTTAGTGAGCGATTCCAACGATGAAATCCTTTTAAGTCATTCGATATCTAGAGAATAAATTTGGGATTTTGATGTCAGCGATGCACGATTTTGCCATTTTCGAAGTGGAATTTTCTCAGGTCCCATTCTCCCCTCCTTAAAGAAATTTAGGTCTATAAATTCTGAACGATCACATCACTCACATGCATATGTAGCGTGCACTCTACCATGCATGTAAACTCATCATTTAATTGATAACTGACTAAACCCTGAACCTTCATCCCTAAACAAGAAGGGATAGGTGGCTTGCATCGTGTCCTCGCGCTCCCACGTGACTCACTCTACTCCATGATGTGAGTCATGGCACCCTCACCCCTACAGCCTCACGGTCTTGCGTCTGAAGCACGATCTTGGTATCAAAATGCTGCTTGGTCTCCTTAAGGTCCCATCAGGTGTCAACCTCAATGCATCCCGATCCACCACATGGTGGATGTGGAGTATACTGAACATGGAGACATGAAATACCTCGTGGACACGACATGTGGCGATAACGCATAAGCCAGTGCATAGCAGTGCACACCTCTCAGTATCTCAGGCCAATGAACCTCGATAACTTCTAAACGCCAGAAGCTTGACCCTCTACATTTCTTGGGGTATCACCTTGAAGGCGTGATCTCCAACCTCAGCTCTAAAGGTCGGCGTCGGTGCATGCGCATAACTCTTCTGCCGAAATACGGCGGTGAGAAGATATGTTGTCGTATCAGCTCACCTTCTCGGAGATGTCTCTAACTAGATGGGACCAGTGGGTGGGCTCTCTCCCACCTCGGTCAACATAACGGTGATCATGCCTCATACAATGCCTCATATGGTGCCATTTATATACTACTTTGATAACTATTGTTGTTGGCGTTCCACTAGAGCAAATGCTCTCCAGCTACCCTTATGATCCGGGGCGCATACTCGCGGCATGTCATCTCTAACATATACATAATCCATACAAAAATGTAACCTCACAGCCTTGTTTAGTGTGTAGCTGACCTTCCCAGGATGCAATCATGACAATCCAATGGACCGTCAATCTAGTCCATGTCATGAATGACATCCATTCTGGGAGCCCTTAGTAAACAGCCTGTCTGATCGAGGGGTATCCGATCTCACTCTGGAGCTCACATCCTTTCGACTCTAAGTCTACGTGATAACTTTGTAGTGTGTTTTCATCTTGAGTCACTCTCGACTCCTATCACTCAGCTCCTAGAAGTCTATGCTGACCGTGTTTTCATCTCATGCAACATAATTCTTTGGCTTACTTTGAACTCTTGCTCTGAGGAAATTTTGGATATCTCCCTGCTCTCTTACACCTACAGTCGGGATGGCTCCTGGGTCTCTTATACCCACACGGTGGTTCTCCCTCGGGTCCTCTTACACCCACACGAAATTGGGATGGCTCTCGGGTCTCTTACACCCACCGCAAAATTTGAATTTCTCACGGATTCTCTTACACCCACCACGAAATTTGGGACGTCTCGGTCTCTCTTACACCCCCTTTACCACGAAGTCGGGATATCTCCCAGGGTCTACGCCAACTTTGTCTTCTTAGAAAGACACTCGTATAACACCCAAAGCCCGAGCGTTCTCGGCCAGTAATATGGTGTGTGGAGGAATGGCCCATACTCTCTTGCTCTATTCTTGGGGCTGCGTTGTCTAATGCCACAGGATCCACTGTTGTCTTTTGAGAATGTCATCTCATGCCCGGTGTCGGCGGAAGTAACATATCTACGTCTGGCTAACTAGATGCCCGATCACGGCCTGGTTAAAGGCTTCGTGTGGCTGAAGTCTTACCTCTTCCCGAACTGAAGAGAATTTGAGTCCTCTCTTGCTACCAACACTCGCATCAGGGTGCTCTATGCATCTCGATTTCTCTCTCTACGGTGGGGCCATTTCCAGCCATGAGTCCATATCACGTAGGCAGGAGATCTACAATCTACCCACGAATGGATAACTTCAGCCCGATGAATCTCTAACCTTTGCCATGTCGATTGGCCACATAATCATCGATAAAAGCGGGCTAACTCGTGGAATCTAGCCCACGTAATCCATCAAAATCATTATCCCACCTTCAGCTCTGGAACTCTTGACCTTATGCCTCGCGTGTCTGATGCCACCTGACGACTCCTGAAACCACGTCCATGTCATAGCCTCCCAGGTCTCTGAGGTCACTGCTTGCCCGATTCCACCATGCGGGCCTCACCCTCTAGTTGGAACGCTTGGTAATCGATCTGGTGGCGTCGGTGTCTCGTAGCGCCACAGCGCTGACTGCGCAGACAATGGTGCGCCACCATCGGATCTCCTCACAATGAATCTTCAGGAGGATGATGCGCCTAAACCTCTGGGTTCGGACCTCCACGACTTCCTGTATACCGGCTGTGTAGCAGGCTGGCTGCTTGCAATACTATGGCCTCTCTGAGCCTGCGATCAAACAGTGGCTGGTGCTGAAATGTCGGTGGTGCGAGCCCGGTACCAGAGTGGACGCCCTCTCGTCTCGTCCTCTACTAACCGTCTACGAGTTGAATAACGATTAAATACAATCACGGTATCTCTAGGCATAAACGACCGAGACACTATTCATACCGAATATACGAGTTCATATTCTATGTCCTCGCATTTAAATGCAATGCGAGACAATTGTTACATATCAATCCATTTTTTCTAAAAATTTTATTTTGAAATTTTCATTTTTGAAAATTTTGTCTCATTTGATTTGATTTGATTTTATTAAATTTTTAATTTTTGTGATGAAACGGTGCCCAAAAAGTGACTCGAAAGCGATGCGAGTCCCAGCGGGCTGGGTGCACCAAGTGCGACTGGCGGCCAGTGTCACACACTGAGCGCGCCTGAGGCACACCGATAAGCGCCACGATGCTGAATGTCGTGGCGCTGGCCGACCGTGTCGCGGCGTGCTCCCAGCGCGCGTCGTGCCGCTGAGTCAGCGCTGGTGCGCTCATGCACTAACTGGCGCCCCTTTGCGGCATGACGCCCCTCCTACGCTCACCAGGCGCCTGGCGTGGCGCCCGATATCTTTCGAATGGGCGTAGTCCATTTCGATTATGTTTTTCACTTCCATCGGTAGCCTTCGCGCTACTTTACCATCGCGTGGCAATACTACATCCGCCCACAACTCACTAATTTTATGAGTTCAACTTTAAATTTATCAAAATTTTTATTTCATTATCCTATAACCTTTGATAAAATTTATTCCATTTTTATTTCATTTTATTTCTTTGTTCGGTTTACTCATGGCTCTAAAATTTCCAACACACCAAGTGCTAATTGCCTAAGCACACAAACAATTACAACACATAATTCATGTTATGTATATTTTTCACACAACAATTCATCAAATCACACAAAACACACAAAACACATGAATGCGAGTGTCTAGTTTGTCAGAGTGATTTCTAGGTAATCTCATACCTAACTTGTCAAACCACCCAAGTGGTGATGGATACCCAAACCCTGCAGATTCGCATACTTCCAAGCCTCCGATACCAAATTAACGCCCTGGGAAAACCGGAGCGTCCGCTGACCACCACAACCCGCGGAACACTCGTGAATGCCCGTGACCCGACCCTCTCTCATTTTAAAAATTCCGCAGTAGTCTCCTTTGTACGGGGAGCTCTACCCATATACAAACCTGTCCCAAACAATCCAATATAACATTTATATGAGTGAAAACGGCCTCTTGGGCCCATACTAATATACTCATCACATACCAACTATATACAATAGTTCCAAGAGGTGATAAAATTATTCTTATACATCATATATCAAACTTGTAGAGTTCTAATACATGTGTACATAACAAAACCAAAGCCACATCCCGGCTTTCTTCTAAAGCGGTCTCTATGATGAGCCGGTTTCCTTACGCGCCTCCCGCATTCGAAATAATATAATTCCTTGACAAAGGTGAGCTTTCAATGCTCGCAGTGAATCACCATACGGGTTACTCTCCACCTAAGTGCATATGCAATGCTCCAAAGTAAACACATTCATACATGCGTGATCCTACTTGAATGTCTACATGATCAACTCACACCTCAGTCCCTCATCGACCCTCACACACTCCCCGCCTGGGCCACGATGAGAAAACATATATATATTTTTTAAAACAATTCTTGTTTTCGGTAAACTATACTACCGAAGTATCTATGAAAATACGGGACTGGTTCTCCGAGGCGAATGTGTTGGAGAACCTTCCGAAATGCGCTGCGGTCCTCATCTCGAAATGATCCGCTGGACCGGTCTCCCAACCCCATTCTCCTGGAATCCATCACGTGGAAATTACTTTCCAAAACGCTGCTTTTCTTTCAATTTTTCATGTCATGCACTCACCTAATTTCTAGGCTACCCCAGTGCATATGAAATGCATTATGCCATTTCACACAATATATACAATTATATCAATTATGCATATATCATCCAATTCACAATTACACCACATGTAATTCAACAATATCAACTATCACCAAAATTTGCCTCACTCTGAAAGCAAAACACAATTCCGCTCAATGGCCCACACTCCACAATTATATTCTATATACTATGGCATCATGTTAACACATCAAGCATTAACCTATTAATTTCCTTTCTTTAATTAATCAACTCAAGTCACTCATCAAACAATTCCAATGCCAAAACACATGGACATTTATGGTCCATTTCATACAACCGGACTGCTTTTTTTACATCCCATAACAGAAAGCAAAGGTTGTCCACTTCCGGCAAATTTCCACTCCTCCTACATCGGTTCCTCTTGGTGGAATCGAATTTGCATGGCCATTCCCAGCCTCATACATACAAACACAATTCTATTTACAAAACCCACCTCTAGTCGTCCAAACAAAGGACTACACTGCTCAAACGAGATTCAAAATTCCCACAACTCTGGTCCCATGTTCGGGACCGATCAAACTACCTCATAGCCTCAATCCAACCGAAAAATATAAAACACTTAAATAAAGTGTAAAACCCAAGTAGGATAAATCCCTACCTCACCTGAGTTTGTCAAAAACTCCCAAACCTGAACCCACGCCAGGCCCCGATGCGCATAGCGACTTTCCTTCTCGGGTCTCCGACGAATTTCTCGGTTTCCGCTGGATCACCTACAACCAGAGAGAAGTGATGTTCCTCTCACTAAAAATGTCAAAATCGGTTACTGCATCTCATTTTCTGGTTTCCCACATTTTTGCTTCTCATTTCATAAGGAGGGAGATGACTACTATTTGGTATTTCGTCCTATTATCATTTAAAAGTTATAAAATGACATTTATATCATTTCCTCTAGATTTTTGCCACTTGGCACTATCTAGACCATCAATTTCCATCATTTTTCTACTCATGTAACATGTGTCACATGAGTACATGTTATAGGTGACTTTCGTCACATCACATATCGTTTTACGGCACCCGAAACGCGATGCCTCGAAAAACGTGCCAATTCCGATTATCTCGGAATTCGAGGAAATTCGACGTGTTAGCTATATTTCACGAGACGATTCCAATGGTGAAATCCTTTTTGTTATCCAAGATTTAGAGAATAAATTTTGGATTTTTTACCGAAATTACGATTTTGCCATTTTTCCAGAAATTGGAATTTTCTTAGGTCTTACAGCTTGTTATTACGATCTCTTATAATTTGGATCCCAAGAATATAGCTTGCTTCTCCCAAATCTTTCATTTGAAATTGCTCGGCTAAGCCATTTCTTTACATTCAATAATGTTTCTACATCATTCCTAATGAGTAGAATATCTTCTACGTAAAGAACCAAGAAGACCACCTTCTTTTCTTCGATGTACTGCATACACAAGGTTCATCAACCTTTGCTCAAAACCATAATGCTTTGGATAGTTTCATCAAAACGTTATTCCAAGATTCCAAGCCAAGTTTCAATCCATAAATGGACTCCAAGCAACTTGCGTATCTTCTAACATGGCCTTAGCCACAAACCTTCTCGCAGATCATGTAGATGCTTTCCTCAAGATAGCCATTCGTAAGCCGTCTTGACATCCATTTTCCATATCTCATAATCGAGACAAGAGACTATGGATAAAAGAATTTTAATGTAATTCTAAGCATACCATCGGGCGAGAAATTTTCTTCATACCACTTCCTCTCGGGGTATAACCTCGTCACTAGCCTAGCTTTGAAAGTCTCCACTTTCCCATCTATGCCTCTCTTTCTTTGAAGATCCATTTACATCCTATGGGCCCCGACATCCTCGTGTGGATCTACAAGTTCCTAGACGAGTTAGGAGTAATATGGACTCCATTTCGTTCATAGCATCTTACCATTTGTCATTGCCTAATCATCCATGGCACGCCTAAGATGTCAATGGATCAACCTGGTTAGTGACTGACACTAGAAATTGTACTTCTCCTTCACGTCCGTAACGAGATGGTAGTCTCACCACCCTCCCACTACGTCGAGGTACCAGGACATTCTGAATAGGAATAGTGGTCTCTTGACTTTGTCGTTCGTCAGTGGTTGATGGCGATTTTCTGATCTGATCAAAACGTAGTTCCTCCAGTACAACCTTACTGCGAGGTTTGAAGTTTGTCATATAGTCATCTTTGAGAAAAGTCGCATTTGTCGATATAAATACTTTCTTATCCGAAGGATTATAGAACAAACCTCCTCGTGCTCGATGTTTCTACAAACATACACACTTATGTGCGGGGTTCCAACTTCCCGGTCTTTCCTTTCAGCATGTGTGTTGGACACCCCCATATGAGAAGTGACGTAAACTAGGTTTATGTCCATTCCACAACTCTAAGGGTGTATTTTGGATTGACTTAGATGGAACTACATTCAAAATGTAGATTGCAGTTTGTAGTGAATATCCCTAAAATGAGATTGGTAACGAGGAGTAGCTCATCATTCATCTAACTATATCTAGTAACGTCCTGTTTCTCCTTTCGTCAACACCATTCTACCGCGGGTGTTCTGTAAGCCAGGTGGAGTCAGATGGGATTCTATGCTCAAAGAAATGATCTCGAACTCTCAGACAAGGTATTCAATTTCCTCGATCCGGACGAAGAGTTTTTAGTGATTTACCTAATTGCTTTTCAGCTTCTGCTATGAATTCTTTAAACTTTCCAAAAGTCTCAGATTTCTTGTGCATTAGGTAAACATAATCGTATCTTGAATACCGCCAATGAAAGTGACGAAATATTCATAATCACCTCTAGCTTCTCAGACACTTAGCGGACCGTAGACGCCGCCATGTACAAGTTGAAGAGGTTCTTGATACTTCGCCTCACAGAAAGGTCTCTTAGTCATTTTACCTTCTAAACAGGATTCATAAACAAGAAGAGTGCCAACATTTAGCTCTCTTAAAGGACCATCCTTTACTAATCGGTTTATTCTGTCAAGGTTAATGTGGCCTAACCTGAGATGCCAAAGATACGTGTTATCACTATGGGAAACTTTTTGACGTTTGTTAGATTTAGGATGTTCTACTTTGAATAATTCTGAATTATTTAATGATTGCTCAGTTGGCCTTAAGACGCATGCTCTATTTTTCGTGTTTTGTAGATGAAAATATCTAAACCATTTCTTGAAATAATCTCATTATTAATAAAGAAATACTAAATAATTGTTCATGCAACATAGAAACGTAAATCAAAATTCTTCCTAAAACCAGAATAAAAAATACATTGTTCAAAAAACAAGAAATTTATTCCTAAAATTTAAACTGCGACTCCTTAACGCCTTGCCGAGACGTCCCACTGCCAACTCTCATAGTAACGTCCCTATCAGCAAGTTCCCTCGAAGAACTAAGCATCTACAAAGAAGAACAAACATGGTTAATGGCTCCTGAATCAACTATCCAGGGTGACAAATCATCTTCCACTAAGCATGTAGCGACCCCCGAGCCCGGCCCGGCCCGACCCGATTGGTGGATCCGAACCGAAACCCCGGGGATGCCCATTTAATTTTTTTATTTTACATTTTATTAAGTTTTCTTTTTCAAAAGTGTCGCGATTCGAATTCTACTTCGACCCGAATGTATGTGGGATCCTAACCTAGCTGGCGATTCGACGCTTTTATTTATCTTATTAAAACGTTTAACTAATTTGTTTAGTTGCTTAAGTTTCGCTTTGGGCAAGCCCACAATCATTTACAAATTTCAAAGCAATTCTAAGTAGAATTTACAAATTAACAAAGAAAGACATTCTATGCCCTTTCAAAATGATATACAAAATCAAGGTCTGTGGTTTAACCCTTTTGTTTACAAAATACCAATTTGTTCAAAAGAGATGATATGCAAATGACCTGAAAGTATATACTTATACGCCGCATTCTCTCTATGACTCTCGCGCTCGCACGATCTTGTCTCCTCTCTGCCTACTCGAAACCCGCGCATGTGATAAACACACGCTGCATTTTCACGCTAGCTAGTTTCTATACGCTTCTATTTCAATATTCAATGTAGCTTAGCATGCATTTAACATTAAACCATGCCTATTAATTCAACATATACTCATGCTATTTATTTTCGCATGCTTTCAATTTCTAAATCATTTACCAAATCACATCATACAATTTCAATGCAACAATTCATTTCATGATTCAATTTATGAGATTTAAGCATATATATAGAAATCCTTACTATACTTCGTCAATGCTGGTTATTTCACCTCGACCATTAATTCACGCTTTCACTCGATTCGCGACCGATCCCGCCCCTTGTTATCATTCGACACTTAATTCACATTTATGACGATTCGCTTGGATGAATCCCGCCCTTAATATCATTCGGTAATGTGCTTACACATTTAACAATTTGGTCTCCTATCATGACGGATGCCGTTTGGTGCACCCCGACATGTGGTATCAATTAAATGCCATACGCCATCATGACGGATGCCGATTGGTGCATCCCGCCAAGTGGGACATTTCTTCAATGTCATACGCCATCATGACGGATGCCGATTAGTGCATCCCGGGGTCATATATTGGACAATTTCGGTGCCTTCGTGATCGGGATGCCTAAGTAAGGCATCCCGTCGCGATTCATTCCCCAGATTCATTCAATTCATTAGGTTTTCAAATACCATATTCACTTTTGTATCGTCTTTTCAAAGATATACTCAATCTATGTACTCATTTCATATACACATTCACGTACTCATTCATATACTCATTCATGTACTTATTTCATATTTACTTGGTAAACTACCAAAATACTTGAAATAAGAATAGAGTCAGAGAACAAACATGCAAAAACATGAAACGAGGAATAGAATTCGGTAGAACAAACCCAAAAGTCTTTGCACTTTGATTCCAATCCCTGAAATCTCAATCTCAGTTTGGCTTTTCCTCCTCGTCGCCTTTATCCCAAACCATTAAAAACAATATTATTCGCGGCAAGCATTTTAGTGGTTTTGGTTAGGATTGATTTTCAGAGCCAATATGATTTCCAAATTCGAAAGTTATGATTCTTGACTCAATGGGCTTTCCATAGAGTCTCCAAGAACACCCGACCGGAAATTCGATCTAAGGGAGTTATGACCTTCCGAAGTTGGAGGTCATACGTAGTCAAATCCTGAACTGATGAGCTGACCTGACCTGGACGAGCTCGATCTATCACCTTGGTCAAACATCTTCTATTCTCCTCAGGAATATGAATGTATTCTTGACTCAATGGGATTTCCATAGAGTCCAAGAACACCCAAATTGGAGTTCGAACGAAGGAGATATGACCTTCCGAAGTTGGAGGTCGTGCGTAGTCAACCCAGATTTAGCCGACTAACCGACGAGCTGACCTGACCTGGACGAGCCTGCTAATATAACACCTCGTGTGGTCTGACATCTAATATACTCCCTCAGGCATGAATGTATTCTTGACTCAATGGGCTTTCCATAGAGTCCAAGAACACCCAAATCGGAGTTCGAACTTAAGGATATGGACCTTCCGGTTGGAGGTCGTGGCGTAGTCAACCCGCACGAGCCGACCGAACCGACGAAATGACCTGACCTGACGAGCTTGATAAACACCTCGGTCTGACATCTAATATAATACTCCTCAGGCATATGAACGTATTCTGACTCAATTCATTTCCATAGAGTCCAAGAACATCCATAAATCGAGTTCGAACGAAGGAGATATGACCTTCCAAGTTGAGGTCGCGGCGAGTCAACCCGCATAAGCCGATTTGAACCGATCGAATTGACCTGACCCACGACCCTCAATATAACACCTCGGTATGACATCTAATATACTCCTCATGCATATGAATGTATTCTTGACTCAATGGGCTTTCCATAGAGTCCAAGTACACCAAACGGAGTTCGAACGAAGGAGATATGACCTTTCGGGGTCGAGAGGTCGCGGCAGAATAACCCGCACGTACCGACTGAACCGACGAACCGATCTTCCGGCCGCGACGAGGTTCATCGGCACTCCTGCTGCACGAGTCCGCTGTAATGACTTATCAGACGACTCCTCGCTCGGCGACGACTTCTATTGCATGACCTCGCCCGCTTTGACTGCCAGAGTAAAAAGACCATAACTTGGTCTACAGGGGTCCGAATTGAGAAATTAAAAAGCCTAACATCAAGTTCATTGATGTGGATACAACTTACTAGAAGGACTTACCTCCAAATTCCCTTTATTTCTGACCCAAAAACTCGTTCTAAGGTCCGGCTAGTTGACCCGAATCGGTAAAGTCGAATCTCGACCGCATCTAGCTGGGTTGATATAAGAAAAATGACCATAACTTGGTCTATAGAGGTCCGAATTGAGAAATTCAAAAGCCTAACATCAAGTTAATTGATGTGGCTACAACTTACCAGAAGGACTTACTACCAGATTCTCTTTATTTCTTACCCAAAAATCATCTCTAAGGTCCGGCTAATGCGCACTATCACAATGTGACAGCTTAGGATAGAAAATGACCAAAGTAGGGGAAGACCTACCTCTTGGAGTTTGTCGAAACTCCCCGATTCTGGTCTCTACTTCAGCAGCTCTTCTCTCAAGAGCAAGATTCTTCCTCTTGAGAGCTTCGCCTAGACCTATGGTCCCCGATCGCTGGGAAATCTAGAGAGAAGTGAGAGCTTCTCACTCTAAAATACCTATTTTTTCTCTGCTTTCCTTTTTATGGATCACTAAACTTATTTTTAAAGGAGGAAACTTCCTCTCCCACTTTCCTACATGCCACATGCCCTTTCCCTTGATTTTTCTTCTTTTCTTTATTTCTTTATATTTCAGTCCCCTCAATTTCTATTATTCTTCATTTAAGTCTCCTATTTTCACTTAGACATATAAATTTTTTTGCCAATTGACCCTTAGGTCCCCATTTTACAATTTCCATATTTTCTTTTCACTTGGGTTTATTTCTTGGTCTCAATAATCATTTAATCAATATCATCTAACACCCTTTAAAAATACCTGTTAGCTCCAATTATACCAAATATATAATAAATTTTATTATAAAAATCCAGCTTTGGGGCGTTACAAAGCAAGCTTCTGAAACTAGTAAATCATATTTACCTTCATTTTGTCCTTCAATTCTGAGAGATACTTGTTAGCGCTTTCTCTTCCAAAGGACTCTTAACCCCGCAATGGAAAACTTTCCTTTAGGCTTTCGTCCTTCGGGGGTTGTTCTTCTTTCCTCGCTTTGGTTCCTTCGTCAGGCTCTGTAATCCACCTTGTGTTCTTCCTTATTCTGCTACTAGAAGAGGAAGATGACTTATGCTCAAGAACATTTGCTTCGCCCCTGGGCTCAGCCTTAATTTATGGCCCTCAAAAGTCTACAATTCATTCAGAGTCAGTCATGTTGTAAACAAGTACTTGTTCATAACATAATTGGTAGTGAACTGCGAGAAAGCTGGTGTGAGGGACTCAAGGATACTAACTTGAGTACGCCATCAATGGTGCCCCCAATGTATCTCCGCCGTGCATCAAGCCGATCATGTTCCAAAACATGTTCCCCCGACTCAAACTCCTTTCTATCTACTGCTCATGTAGCTACGAGTAGCTTCATGACGGCACTAGTCGATTGTTGCCCAAACATGGCCGAGATTCCCATATCTCATATGCAGTCTCCATGTCCTCATGCTTCTTCCTAAGAACATCGTTCATGCTAGCAAGCATGTAACAACGGGCTTTGTTGTTGGAATGAATCCAACTATCATATCTTTCTAGTATAGTACGAGAAGCATTAACAGGGGGCTCTGGAGGACATTCCTTAGTGAGAACAAACTTTTGGTTCTCACAAATTAGCACAATATTAATGTTTGACTTCCATTTAACGAAGTTATCACCACTCAGCCAATAGCTTATAAAGCGATAATGTTGTTTCGACAACATGATTAAGAAAATTAAATAACTCAAACAATTACTATAAATGAAAATAAATATCACAAGCTTTGAAAAAGTAAACATGATGCATGAATGCAGCAAAGTAAAACACATAAAACCTTATACTAATCCACGATATTGATTCACCATTACGTGGGTCGAGGGTCCGGTCATACCAATTTCAAATCAACTTTGAGATTTATCTCCAAATTAATACAAAAATCAAAATATCTCATATTTTCTTTTTACTTATTAACTACCGGGCCAAAATTTGGTCAAGGTATGATGAATGGGGCTTTTAACCATACCCTTGTGAGTGTGTGACCCATTATTTCGTATTTAATGACTTAACTCAAAATTGTTTTGAAGGTAGGACAATCCTCAAATACATCACTCAATCCTATCTCTATGAAGTCAACCTTAATATTACTTATAGATAGAAACCCTTCTCGAGGGGAGTACTAAATCTTAACCGGGTCCCTTGTGGCTCTATCTGTTCTACCTTGTCGCACTAATAATGGAGACCACAGGGTATATTGTCATATAACCTTCTCCCACTCACTATTTTGAAATAAGTATTTTCTATTTACAAAACATCATAAAACATCACATGTCTTATAATCCTAGCCAATTATTATATCCTATATAATTAGTTACTAAGATGTGAACTCTAATCAAATTATAGTCCAACTCTATCGTACTAAGTTAATTAGACATCCAATCTAAATAAGGCCTAACTATTAGGTAAACCTAGTATATAAAATAGTCGGGCCTAACTCAAATTTACCATTAACTAATAAAATCTTTATTTTATTAGTTACTGTTGAAAATCTGCTTACAAGATACAATACGCGAAAACCCTAAATTAAATTAATGTGGAATTTACTGGCTAGCTAATTAAACTACACATTATTAATTAATTGTTCCATCAAAGATGAACAAGATAAGCACATAGACAATCCTAATTATCATGTTCTAGAAAAATGATATGTATGCAAAGCAAAGTAGTGTGGGCATTCATGTATGACATGAACAATGCATGGACATGTTATCAATCATATCAATAACAATAATACAAAATAAATAAATAAAAGAAAG